>CM053584.1:202959297-202981293 GCA_028627135.1 Pseudochirops cupreus
TCTCTCTCTCTCTCTCTCTCTCTCTCTCTCTCTCTCTCTCTCTCTCTCTCTGCCTTCCATCTCTTTCTCTCCCTCCCTCTACCCTCCTACCTTTCCTCCAAGGCAGTGATCACCTCGCTGCAATGCTGTAAACTTCACATTGAGTGGGCATCTACAGAGACAAAGTAAAAGACATAAAAATAGGACTAGGGCCCCTACATTAAAAGACACCTTGGTTTTCTGGCCTTTGCAGCTCATTTCTGTATCAGGGAGCAGAAATACCCAACGAGTATACTGGCTACCTACCCTTCCCCACCCTCAAAGACCCTACCTCTCCTAGACTGAAGAGGAGAATAGCTCCTGTCCTCAGGGGGAGGGGGGAGATTGTTCATGCCTTCTGGGAGTCCATGGACTCTCCAAAAGGCACAGCCCTCCAGGTGGGCAAGGCCTCTGAGGTCCCAGAAAGCTCTAAAATCAATGAACAATTCTTTTACATTCACAAGTTTGACACTGTTGTCTAAGACTCAGTTTCTTCCTCTGTAATGATGATAATAACTATACAGTGGTTCATACACATTAAAAAAAATTATCATCACAATAACCCTGCCAGGAAGATGCCATTTCCATTTAACAGAGGAAAAGACTGAGGCTCCAAGGTGAAGCGAATTTCCATGACCATGTGGTTAGAACCCAAGCCCTATCCACTCCACCACGCTGCTTCTCCTCCTTGCCTACTGCTGGTCTCTTCTGAAAAGTGGGGGCAATAACACTTATGCTCACAAGGCTGTTGTAAAGGAAGCTCTCTGTAAGTGATGAAGTGCTACAGAAATGCATTATTATGGTTCCATTATTCCATAAATTGATGCTTCACAAAGTGCTTCCACATATGTTCTCATTTGATCTTCATAATAACTCTGGGAGGTTTGGCAGGAATTATTATATTCATTTTGCAAAGGAGGAAAGCCATGGCAGAGAGATGGAAAATGACTTAACCAAGATCACACAGGGAGTTAGTTGGTCAGTCAATTAACATGTATCAAGGGTCCACTAAATACTGGGGATTTGAAGAAAGGCAAAAGACAGTTCTTGTTCCCCAAAAGTTCACAGTCTTGATAGGGGAAATGACATACAAATAACTATATGCAAACAAGCTGAAGGCAGGATAAATGGAAAATAATCCACAGAGGGAAGGCATTAGAATTAAGAGGGATGGGGAAAGGCTGCTTGCAGAAGGTGGGATTTGAGCTAGGACTTGAAAGAAGCCAGGAGGGAAAGATGAGGAGGGAGAGCATTCCAGGAATGGGGAACAGTCAGTGAAAATGCTCAGTCATGAGATGAAGGGTCTTGTGGGAGGAAGAACAAAGAGCATAAACAAAGGTATATGGGAGGTGGAAGGTTTAAGGTACAAGAAGGAAGGTGGTAGCTAAGTCGGAATTAGAAGAACCCAAATCTTCCAGGTCTCTCCACATCTACCCCAGTGCATTACTATTTTAACCTTAATATATACCTGCAGATAGAAATTTGAGTCACAGGATCCCTTAGAATGGGAAAGAATCCCAGATATCACCTAGGGTTTAACCCCATCCCAGAGAAGTTCACTTGTCAAGGTCATACAGGTTGTAAGTGTCAGAGTCTAGATTTAAGCCCAAGGGTTCTTTCCACTGAACCACACGGCCTCCATGGTCCTCTCTGATCTGCCTCTCTGATTAGGAAGGGGTCTAGAAGGAGAGAGAGAATACAGTGCAAAGACACAGGTCAGTTTTTCTTCGATGAAGCCAGTAAGAGAGAACAATGACCTTATTGCCCCAGTTTTTTCTGCAGTGAAAACAAGGTGGGGGGAGGAGAGGATGGTGGTAGGTAGCCCCAAGAGTTTTAAAAGACAAAGATTAAAAGTGTCAAATGAATTTGGAGAAAAGGCCAGAGATAATTCCTCTTTGCTGGACCACATTGTTTGGCCCTCGAGGTGTAGGGAAGAGCTGGCCATGGCTTTGAGAAAGCTGCTGATGAAGAACATGTCGTACAAAGAAAGAATAAATGGGATTTTTTTTAAAGAAAGGAAAACCTGCAGAGGAGGCTTAGGGGACAACAAATGAGAGAGCAACCGCAGCGGTAATGAGGAGTCTAGAAACAGAACAGACACAGCCAAGAAATTGTTGCAACATGCATTGGAAATAGGCGGGAGAAGGGGGGGAAGATGATGGGAGATAAAGAGAAAGAGAGAAGGGTGAGGGAGAGAAAGAGAGAGGAGGAGGGTCAGACAGTGGGGGGGGGGAAGAGAGAGAGAGAGAGACAGAGAGAGAGACAGAGACAGAGACAGAGATAGAGACAGGGACACAGCGACAGAGATAGAGACAGAGAGGCAGAGAGAGAGAGGAGGGAGGGAGAGAAGGGAAAGAGAGGGGGGAGAGAGATAAGGAGGGAGGAAGAGGCAGAGAAGGAAGGAGAGAGAGAAGGAGAGGAGAAGAGAGGGAGAGGAGGGAGGGAAAGAGAGAAGGAGGGAGGAAGAGGCAGAGAGAGAGAAGGAGGAAGGGAGGGAGGGAGAGACAGACAGACAGAGAGAGAGAAACAGAGACAGAGAGAGTGAAGAAGAAGATGAAGAAGAAGAAAGAAGAGGAGCAGCAAGAGAAAAAGAAGGAAGAGGAGAGAGAGATAGACAAAGACAGGCAGAAAGAAAGAAGGAGAGAGGGAGATGGGGAGGGAATCAGAATCAGAATCATGGTAAGCTTGCTTAGATCCAAGTAATATCCCAAAGAGGAATGTTAAATGAAAGACATCTTGACCAGGAAAAGAATGGCAGCATCAAGAAAAGAAAGAGGCCTTGAGATGTTCACACTAGAATCAGGTTTTTCTTCCGACAAATCATCTCTTAAAGTAGACACAGTAATAATATGATGTCAGGTATTTGGGGAGAGCTATCCCTCTATTGGTCTCCCACCAACCACATGCTACCTCAAATTCCACTATTAGAGATTCAGTCCTTTAGCTTATGATTTCAATCACCTGTTAAATGCAAACCCCTCCTAGGAGGGAAGGTTAGTACACTAAGCCTTACCAAGCAATGTGAAAGTGTTTGTCACCTTGGTCTAAATTTTAATCCCTAAAGTGCCTGACTGAAATCTTCTAAATATTGAACTCTAACACATTCAGGTAGCATCTTTGGGATCCTTAAATTTTTCCCAGTATTAATCATACATTACTCTTTATCCCTTATACTGAAATGAAAAGCTTTATCCCTTATTAAAAGTATTTCAGGCCTGAGAAATCAGGTGAGGGAGAAATTTTTGGAGAAGTCTCATCCCCTGGGAGCCCTAGAGTTATAGTTCTACAAGCTGAAAAGGACCTCAGAGTTAATCCAGCAGAAATCTCCTCTCCAACATCCCTGACATTTGGTTGTCCAGACCATGACTGAATATGTCCACTAAAATGAGGTCTTACTACTTCCTGAGGCAGCTCATTACATTGTTGTTAGGCAGCTTTAATTGTTAGAAAGTTCTTCTGTATATTGAACCAACATAATGACCTTTCCTAGCCATTCTTGATTCTGCCTTTTGGAGCCGTATAGAAGGAGCATCCACTTTGCCTGGGGTTTAAAGCCAGCCATAGAGAGGCAACCCCAATGCTTTCTAGTCAGCTGATCTTTGGTAGAGTTGTTATGACACTGAATCCTGGCACTGGAATCCCCTTTGCTCTTCTCACCCTAAGATTCAGTTCCTTCAGCAGCTTCTCTCCCGATTCCCATTCAAACATTTGCTTTAAGGTAAGTGACTCCCCAGGACTCTATTCTGGGTTCACTTCCTTTTTTGAGATTGAATCTCCCTATCTTAGCTATGCTGGAAGTTTGGCAGCTATTAATGAGTCTGATCCCCTTGCTAACTGGCATGGGAATGCTGACCTGTTTCATTTTTAATATATGGATGTATTTTCCTGTCCTTAGTTAGCCTGGTCCTAGACTCAGGGACTCACCATATTGGTGTTGGATTTAGTGTGGACACCTGATTGCCTTAGAATATTGCAGCTCATGAGCTGATCCAACCATTCTGGAGAGCAATTTGGAACTATGCCCAAAGGGCTATAAAAATGTGCATACCCTTTGACCCAGCAATACCACTTCTAGGGCTGTATCTCAAAGAGATCATACAAGTGAGAAAAGGACCCACATGTACAAAAACATTTATAGCAGTTCTTTTTGTGGTGGCCAAGAACTGGAAATTGAGGGGATACCTATCAATTGAGGAATGGCTAAACAAGTTGTGGTATATAATATAACAGAATACTATTGTGGTATTAGAAATGATGAAGAGATGGACTTCAGAAAAACCTGGAAAGACTTATATGAACTGATGCTGAGTGAGGGGAGCAGAACCTAGAGAATATTGTACACAGTAATAGCCACAGTGTATGAGGACTGATTTTGATAGACTTAGCCCTTCTCAGCAATGTAAAGACTTAAAACAATTCCAAAGAACACATGATGGAAAATGTCAGTCACATCCAGAGAAAGAACTATGGAATTGGAATGCAGAACAAAGCGGACTCTTTTTTTTCATTTATTTTTTTCTTTCTCATGGTTTTTCCCATTGGTTACAATTCTTCTATGCAACATGACTAATGTGAAAATGTGTTTAATAAGAATGTGTATGTAGAGCCCATATCAGATTGCAAGCCATCTTGGGGAAGAAGAGGGAAGGGAGGGGGAAAGAAAATTTAAAACTGATAGAAGTAATTGTTGAAAACTAAAAATAAATAATTTAAAAATTAAAAAAAAGACTATTGCAGCTCATAACTTTGGAGCTGCCTAAGTCTTCTCAGCAGTGAAGATTACAGAGATGTACTCCACCATTTCCCATAGGGGCCCTCTAGTTAACAAGAATGTTTTTTTCAATTAATAAGCAATTATTTTATATCCTTTCCAATGGAAAAAAAAATGAATGCCAAAACCCTCATTGCAAACAAGCATCATCAAGCAAAACAAAGTTTTATGTTGTTAATGTCTAAAAATGTGACTCATTCTGCATATTTTGTCCACCACCTCTCTCTCAGAAGGTGGGGAGTACTTGGCATCATTGGTCCTCTGGAATCATGGTTAGTCATTATGCTGATCAGAGTTCTTAAATCTTTCAAAGCTAGTTATTTTTACAGTTTTATTGTTATCCTATAAATTGTTCTCCTGGTTCTGCTCACTTTGAGGCCCTCTTAATTTTTTTTTCCTGCATTCTCTTCTTTGGCAATCTCATTCACTACCATGGCTTCAACTACTCCCTCTATGTGAGGACCCTAAATCATCTTGTCTGTCTAGTCCTCTCCTCTCTCCTCTAGTCACAGCAGTATGATATAATGGCAGGTAGGCAGTGCAGTAGAAAGAACGGCAGGACTGAAGTCAGAAAGACTCATCTTCCTGAGTTCAAATCCAGCCTCAGACAACTTACTAACTCCATGACCCTGGGCAAGTCCCTTAACCCTGTTTACCTCAGTTTTTCTCATCTGTAAAGTGAGCTGGAGACAGAAATGACAGAAAACTCCAGTATCTTTGCCACAAAAACCAAATGTGGTCACAAAGAGTCAGAGACAACTGAAACAACTGAATGTGCTGCATTTGGAATCAGAAGATCCTGATAAATATCTAGCATTGCCACTTACCACCTATGTGACCTTGGTCAAAGTACTGAACTTCTCTGGGCTTCAATTTCCTTATCTGTGAAATGGGGAGTCAGAGGTGGGAAACCTACAGCCTCAAGGCTACATGTAGCCTTCTAGCTCTGCAAGTGCGGCCCTTTGACTGAATCCAAACTTCACAGAACAAATCCCCTAGGCCACAGGTTCCCCACCCCTGAACTAGATGATCAGTATAATTCCACCCAATTCTGTATCTATGAACTCCAGATGTTCACAGGAAAGCACCCAGATGTTCTAACAGCATCTCTAATTGAACACATCCAAAGCAGAGATAGTCATTTTTCCCCACTAAACCTGTTCCCCTTTTATTTGTCCCCAAATGCTACTTTGAGATAGATTTTTCTCTCTACTGACTGTCTCTGCCTCCAAGGTTCATAAAATCATAGACTTTAAAACTAGAAGCCACTTTAAAGGCCATTTGGTCCAACTGTCTCATTTTACACATGGGGACACTGAGTCCCAGAGAGAATAAGTAACTTCTCCAGAGTCATGAAGTATTTGAACTGAGATTTTCTGGATCCAGGTCCAGTATTCTAACTACTATGCAACATTGCCTTTCTATCTGCTTATTAGCTGTTGTCAAAGAAGTGTAGGGCAGGAAAAAGATGGGCTAGGTAATGGATGACAGGTAGACAGCCACATTGCTTCACTTAGTCAGTCAATGAGCATTTATTAAGTGCCTACTTTGTGCTAGACTATGCTAACTATGCAAGTTAGAAAAAAAAAACTGACCCTGCTCTCAAGGAGTTCCTAGTCTAATGGAGGATTCAATGCAAACAACAGTATGCAAAAAAGTTATATATTGGATAAATTGGAGATAATCTACAGGGAGAAGACCATTAAGGGGGATCACAAAAGGCTTCTCATAGAAAGTAGGATTTTAGCTGAGAGTTGAAGGAAGCCAGGAGGCAGAAATGAAGAGGGTGAGTATTCCTTGTGAGAATGGGAGGCAGACAGTGAAACTACCCAAAGTCTAGTGATGGAGTCTTGTTTGAGTAATAGTAAGGAGACCAGGAATTGGATGGTAGAGTACATGGGGGAGGAAAGGGAGTGAGGAGTAAAAGGACTGGAAAGGTAGGAGGGCATCAGAGCATGAAGAGCTTTGTATGCCAAGCAAAGTTTTGTATTTGATCCTGGAAGTGATAGGGAGCCTCTGAAGTTTGTTGTTTGTCCTTTTGTGAAGAGGACCAACATCATGGGGTGATGTCTTGACTTGTGAGTGAATTGGACTTAAGTGAGAGAGATTTACACCAACTCATCAGCTTCACTCTCTCTTCCAGAGTAGTCCAGTGACATGACTAAACAAGATTATTGGTGATGGCTTGGGATACAGTGGATGACATTGTCATCTTTGATGCCTAACCAAGCTCTAAGTGCTCCACAGAGCCTGCTTCAGCTGTCTTCATGGCGATTGAACCAATTATTCTCTTCCACCCAAGGAAGTCTTCACGTGCTTGGGGCAGACACCCTACTAACTCATCTATGGACCACTGAAGTTTATTAGATGGGGATAAGGAGGTGATATAATCTCTTAAATCCCATCAGGAGAAGGGGGGGGGGGAGAAGAGAAGGATTCCACCATGCTGGGTGGGGCTCCTGTAGTGTAGACCAGACTTGACACAGAATGGATGGGATGGTTATGATCTGCAACATTGGAAGGAACTTCTAAATTAATGAGATCACAAAGCCATTTGAGTATTTGGGTATCCACGTCCTTATTGGAGTCATCTACTTAACTCTAGATCATTCTACTTTTCTAAAGTATTTTGGTTCCTAACTCACTCTTTCTTCTTTGATCCTTCCATTTCCTTCACTTCTTGTATCTAATCAATCCTAAATCCTCTCCTCTCCACTCCATCTCAGAAGTATCTCTTGAATTGCCCCTTTACTATATCCCTATAACTTGTATTATTGCAAAAATGTCTTTAAAATAAACAAAGCAAACCTTTTTAATTGACACATCTGGTTTTTACATCACTTTTATTTCTCAAAATATCCTCACCATCCTTTCTAATTTCTACTAGGTCATCCCTAGAAATAAAGAATTTTTTTAAAAAGAGAGAAAAATGGCAATTCGTCAAAATCAGCTGACCCATCAGCTGATGCTTGGGTTTTGGTTTCTTTTCCTATTTCCATTTGCATTGTTACAGTCATTACACATGTATATTACTTTCCCAGTTCGGATTATTTTACTCTTCATAAATTTGTACATCTTTCTATGCCTCTCTGATTTCTTCATATTCATTGTTACTTAAGGTATAATAATATCCTATTACATTTGTGTCTGTGTGCCATAATGTGTTTATCCATTCCCCAAATGATGAGCATCTACTTTATTTCCACTTCCATTGTATTAGCTTCTTAACAGGTCTTCTTATGTCTACTCTCTCTCCTCCAACCTATCTCTCACAACTTTCTAGGGTTATTTTTCCTTCTGTTCAGATTTGGACATGTGACTCCTCTACTTAAAAGTCTTCAGTGACTCCAAAGAAAAGTTCATATTTTTCTGTTTGACATTCAAAGCCCTCCACAATCTGGTGCCACCCTCTCTTTCCACCCAGAACTCATATTACTTACTTCTATGTACGTCATGGACCATTCAACCTGGAGTTTTTTCTGCTCCTTGGATACATCATCCTCTTCCTCTGTGCTTTTCTTTGTTTACACTCTTATTCAACACTGTTCTCCTTACTCTTCATTTAGTATATTCTGATCCTTGAAAGCTTAATTCAAAAGCCATCTCCTCCATGAAGCCTTCTCTAGGTAGTCTTTCTAGCCATGTACACCAAGATGGCAATCTTTCTCTTCAAATCTTTCTCATACATTTACCTTAGCATATTGTATAAAATAGTTATTTATTGTTGTTTTATCCCCTTACTAGAAAGCAAATTCATAATGAGGACATGGGTAGTATCTTGCCCTATTTTTTGTCTTTCCCAGTACCAACAACAGTACCTTGAACATTTACACAAATGTAATAACTCTTTGTTGGACAGAATTAAATCAAATCAAACCCCTGTCCAACACCTAACTTTTAACTTTCTACTCTCCAGCTGTGCTCTGGTGCTACTTAATCTAACAAATTCAGTTCAACTTCAGAAGTAATTTATTAAGCTCCTACTATGTGTCAGGCACTGTGGTTGGTGCTGGGGATTCAAAGATAAAAATTAAACAACTCTTGCCTCTCTCCCCTAATGCACAGCTTTCTAAGACCACATGGAGATGTTATATTTGCCAAAACAAGACATAAAAACAAAGAAAAAAACAGCAACAAATCCACCAAAATACTCTTCCACATATATTAAGAAACTTCTTAAGTCTCAGATAAATGGGGGAACCTTGAATACACACAAAACCACTTGAACAGATATTTAGTGAGAGCTTGCTATGTACAAAGATACTCTACTAGCCACCCAGGGAGTTGGGAAAATCAGTGAGATACTGGTCTTGCCTTCAAGGATTTCCTGGTCTAATGAGAAGTTGGCATGTGGACACAATAGTAATAATTCATATTTATAGAGGGTCTTATAATTACAAGATTCTTTCTGTACATTATCTGATTCTTACAGCAACCTTTTGAGGTAGTTAATGCAAAAAAAAATGGGGCATTGTCATCCTCATTTTACAGATGGAGAAATAGGGACTCAGAAAAATAAGATGATCCATCCAAAGTCACATAGCTAATAAGAAAAGCTGAGACTAGAATGTAGGTCTCCTTTTTTGTAAGTCCAGTGGTCTTTCCATTCACCCTATGCCGTCAAATATATTCTATGATTTAGAGTATAGTAACTGTAATAAAAGAGGTATGAATGACTTGTTACTGGAATTCAAGAAATGAGTGAGCACTTCTGATTGAGGAGATCAGGGAAAACTTAGTAGAGAAGATGGCACCACCCGTCTCGTAGTGGTCTCCATGATTTGCTTCTTTCACTTGTGTATTTGTCTCCTCATGCTTATTTCTCTGTTTTCTATTTGTCTTATCATTTCTGTCTGTTTCCCTCTCTGAGTTTCTAACTCCCACTTTTTGTTTCTCTTTCTTATTGTTCCTCTCTTCCTCTGTTTCCATCATTTTTTCTCTCTTTTACTATCTTGGTCTCTAAGAGTGGCTCTCTTTGTCTTTTTCTGTCTGTTTCTTTATCTCTCTCTTTGTCCCTTTCTTTCACTGCTTCTGACAATTCTGTATCTCTGTTCTTTTTCTCTCCATTTTCTGGTCTCTGCCTCCATCTGTATCTGTCTCTGAGTCTTCTGTCCTCATCTTTGCCTGTCTCTATGTCTGTTTCTTTCTTTTTCTGTCTCTACCTCTTTATCTTGCTGTCTTAATATATAAGACTGACTCTCTCTTTTCCTCTCTGTTCCCCTTCTCTTTGTTCCTCATTTTCACTGCCTCTGACTCCTGCTTTTGCTCTCTCATTCTCCATCTTCCTCCATGTGTCTCTCCTTATTTGTCCCTGTCATTGTTTTTGTCCCTGTATCCATCTTTCTGTTCCTGTGATTTGATGTTTTTGTCTGTTGTGGGATGGTGTGGTTCTTTTCCTCTTTGTTTCTGTACTTTTTTCTCTCTCTTTAACTGCTTCTCACCATTCTCTCTCTATTTTGTTGTCTTTCTCTGTCTCCATTTGTCTCTTTATAGCTATCTCTCTCTCCCTTTCTCTGCCTTTGTCTTTGTCTCTATCTCTCACTATCTGTCTCTCTCTCACAGGCACACACATACACACACATAATGTAGACTTCTTGAGAATAGGGAGATGAATGGATAGGAGATTTTGGTCATGGAAGGAAAATGTCAGAGTTTAGAATCATGGAGGTGCAGGTGAAGGGTATCATTACCCCAGTGAATTGCTGAAATATGAAGATATAGGTCAGAGAACTTATGAGGCTAATGGACTTGGAGGGCAACATAACAGCAGGAATAAGTAAGAGTAGAGAGGGGTGATTAGGTGGTGCAGAGCACTGGCCCTGGAGTCATGAGGACCTGAGTTCAAATCCGTCCTCAGACACTTAACAATTACTAACCCTGTGACATTTGGCAAGTCACTTAACCCCAATTGCCCTGCCTTCCTCCCTCCAAAAAAAAAAAAGAGTAGAGAGAAAACTATTAGTCAAATTTTGAATCTCTTTAGAGGAGAGAATAGTAGATAGAAAGTCACCTTGGGTCAGTTCTCTACTTTTCTATTCAATGGCTTTTTGTGTGTTTAACTGCTTTGGTCATAACTAACCAACCAGTTCTCTAAGCATCCACAAGCTATGCTTTCTTTAAGCTCCATCACCATGGTGACAAAGCTCCCTCTACCACCTGAACTTAACCATGGTGAAAAGAATATATAACTTGGAGAGGGAGGGAGGGTGTGAATTCAAATCCTTACAATCTATGTGACTCTGGGTCAACCTCTTTTTTTTTTTTTTACCTCTGTAGTGGTAAACATACTAGTTATTTAAACACTTTCTGCAGGTATATATGTGTAGAATTCTATCACTCTTTAACATTTGAAACCTACATTATTTAGACTTGCAGGCATGTATACAGATACAGTCTGCATATAGAGCTCATGGACATATTAAATTTCCTCAAACCGTGCATTCACTCAGTTTTGCTTGTCATAGAATATACTTCACTTTCTCAACTGCCATAGTCATTTTATTTGTTACAAGATCTGAAATAAGTATGCCATGTGTGTCATTGTGCAATACAGTTGTCCTATAACATGGCACTGTATTGCTGGCTATGGAAGCCCAGAAAACTCTCTGTAGTTATCTGGGTCTAGCATTTTCTGCTTGTCTGATACTACTCTGGACATGACCCCTCTTCCTCAAAAGTGGTCTCTTTCCACTTACTGTCATTTGACTGGCCAGATATAACTCCCGGGAAACCAGGTCATGGAATAGAATGCTCAGTGGTTGAAGGGAGAGAGTGCTGGTCCTGGAGCCAGGAAGACGTGAGTTCAAATCTGACTTCAGACACTTACTAACTCTGCGACTTTGGGCAAGTCACAGCCTCTGCCTGCCTCAGTTTTCTCAACTGCAAAATGGGAATAATAATGGCACCTACCTCCCAGAGTTATTGTGAGGACCAAATAAGGCAATATTTGCATGGGGTCTGGCACAGGATAAACACTTAATAAATGACTGTTTCCTTCAGCCTCCTTGGGAACAGATGAACAGGAAGGGTTCCTTTGTCCTCTGCACTTCCCTCACCCTTTGCTTTGTTCACCTTAGAACCTCCATTGGGGTCATCATTGTAGGTCTTTTTCATTCCATTTTTATGGAGTATCTGGACTTGTATGATGTGTGCAAGCTTTCGGCCTCAACAATCCAAGATGCACGATGATTCAATGAGGTAGAATTAGAGGCTGTGGCAACATCTTCCCCCACCACTCTCCTCCACACATGTACCTTCCCCACCAACCTATATATACTTCTATCTTTTTTCCAGTCTTGGCTAAGTTCTTGGATGCAAACAGCTCAGAAATGTTTGCTTTGGAAGTAAGGTAGCCAATAGGAAATGACCATCATCCGTGGGGACTCTTGCGGATATATGGAGAACAGCCATTCCTAGAAAAGCAAAGGGATCCTTCCCCTGACACATATACACTTCGAAGAACCCAATTTGGAACATCCTCTGGACCATAGTGTGGTTAACTAATAGGGAACCGTAAAAGGCCATGATCCAAGAGAAGAGTTAGAAAGGGAAGCCCCAAATCGTAACATGCTAGAAATGAGAAAATCAGGAGAGGGTGACCCTATGGAGGATGAAATGAGGGGCACATGTTAAGTCTCAGGTCCCTCTGCAATTTGAGGCCACATCTGATTTAGTGGCCTCTGAATAAAAGTATTCACCACTAGCCTGGCCCCATAAAGGGCCGTCTTTATTATGAACAAAGCGAAGGAAGGTCACCGCGCCACATAAACCAGGCAGAGTGACATCAGATATTGACTGTAAGTGCCGGGAATTAATGACTGTTTGTTGACAGAGAGGCAGGAGCCAGGCAGCAGTCGCCCCCCGCATGCAGGAGGCCGGAGGAAAACATTTCATTCTGACGTCTGCCAGCATAGCCCAGATAATCAGATTTCTCTTCGAGAACGTGGCTGAGGCATCAATAATAAAGAACTGATTTACCCTCCCAGATGCATGAGAAAAACTCAGCCAGTCAAAGACCTTCCTCACATCCCTGCATTAACCACCATCATCCTTACTCTTGTCATTAGGTCTTGGGGGCAGAGGTCGGGGTTCTTTCCAGGACCTAAGGCCTCAGAAACATTCCAGAATAAACTATTGTCAGCCACACACACTCTTAAGTTTAATAAAAAAGGGAGTTTCCTCTAGATCGGATTGAACAGGGGATAGATAGTGCAGATGTATGTACTTACAGGGTAGAGGAAAGTTAGAATCTGGAGTGCTTTTAGAAATGCTTAGATGCTGAACACCTTTGTCTAGACACCTAGATCCATCCTGTTCCTTGCACAGAACTACTGCACGCCTTTAGTTTCCTAAAAACTTAGTATCTTCTTTTAAGTTCCACCCTACTTTTGTCATTTTTTGTCTGGTCCAATATGAATGTTTTCTCAACTCCCCCAGTATTTTCTTTTGATTTTATTTGACGATTTCTGTTTTGATTTTTTAAAATGGAACTTAAAGGTAATCTACTATTCAAGGCTCAGAAGGAGACATATTTTCAGACACGGTATTGGGGGAATTTGTTTTACTTAGCTATGTGTATATGATATATATGTGATCTATACATATATGATTTTAATTTGGTGGGGAGTGGAAGGTGAGAGGAGCTAGCAACATTGTTACTAAATTGGAAGAAAACAGCAAATTTGAAAATAAAGTCATTGAAGAATTTTTTAAATGAGCTAAAGAAAACACAAGGAAGCTTAGTAGGAAACACAGACAAACAGCAGCTTTGAAAATAACGTTTTGGATTGGTTGCATACTTGGAAGAAGAAGCAAGAGGGAAATGAAGACAATTTGTTCAGACTGAATATTGTGTAGTTTCTGTTCTTTGTATAAGGAAATGCTCATTTTACATGGTGGTGAAATTTAGAATGGAAAATTTAATTTTTAAAAATTTTAAGAAGCGATAACCTACTTCATTACCTTTATTTTGCAGGGAAGGAAAATGGAAACCCAGAGGGGTAGTGACTGATTCAAAGCCAACCAGCTAGTGAGGGGCAGAGCTGAAGCCAGAATTGAGGTGTCCTTATTTACACTCATATGCTTTTCCTACTCGTGAAGCTGACTCTCTTATGGCTTGCTGCAATGGCAGCCAATGTTAACCTAGCTTCCCATCATGCAGATATGACTTCACTCTCAGGTCTTGCAAAACTCTTTCAAGTAACTCACTCTTAATGTCTCAAAATCAAGGAAACTGCCTCTCACCTGGATGTTTAGATTACCATTGAACCAGTATGTAGAGCTATACACCCCCTTTCCCCCACCAAAGTACCAGGGGTCAGCACTTAGTGAGAGAGAAGATTAGTTTGGCTGAATCAAAGAATGCAGGAAGGGGAAGTGATGTCCATACCAACTTCATATCTCACTAATCATTGAACATCCTACTCTTTCCTAGCATTTCAAACTCTTTATTCACTTCTTTAGTATTTTGAACAAGTTTCCTGAATAGATTTCCTCAATCCCCTAACAAAAATTGAGACCCCAGCACAATTCATGTGAGTAGCTGTGGACAAAAGTATTTGAGTGTAATGGCCAGCCTTCTGGCTATGATCCTCGTTAGCTCAATGCATAGGCTGTATCTGGTCTTATTTTAAACTCTCTTTTGCTTGGTAGAATGTTCCAGAGCTTTTATGTTACTGGCATAATTTTTTGACAATCCAAGCTCTCCTCCTTGTTTTGGCTGGATTTGAACTTAGGACTTCCAATGCTCTATACAAAGGGTGGGGAACAGGCCACATGTGACCTTCTAGGTCCTTGGGTGCAGCCTTTTGACTCAGTCCAAGTTTTATAGAACACATCCTTTTATTAAGGGTATTTGTTCTGCGGAGTTTGAATTCAGTTAAAGGGTTCCCCTTGAAGACCTAATCAGAGTCTATCCACTGTGCTTTATGGCTGCCTAAAACATCAAGGCTACATCCGCATTTTTATAACTCCCTCTTCCACAAGAAGTATGGAAGATCCCCTTCAAATACATGAAGACAGTGATTACATCCCTCCCAGAATCTTCTCTTCTCTAGGCCAAATATCCCCATTTCTTTCAATTAATCCCTATTTGGCATGAACTCAAAGCGTTTCACTACCCTGATTGCCTTTCTCTGGATACTCTCCAGCTTATCAATGCCATTCCCAAACTGTGAACTGTGGTGTTCAAAATTGAACTCAATACTCTGGATGGTCTGACCAGACCAGAATACAGTGACTATATTGGTCATTCACCAGAGCCACACCTGTTATAATAAAGGATGAAGATCCCTGTATATACAAATACTGTCTCAGATGGCCTTACTGATGTAACTGGTTATCTTCCAAAGGAGCTGGCCAGGGGAGAGAGGCATATTTTCTTCTTTTAGCCTCACCAGGTCAGCCCTGGGCTTCAGCTATTCACTGGAGACACCTCCTTATCCCCTTCATGCTCCCCCCCATACCATTCAAGCCCCACCATCCCAAACATCTATTTCTGTCATCATACCAGCACATGCTCTTGACCAGGTGGTAGGGGTGTGTATGTGTATGGATTATTATTTTTTTTTTCCAAGATGAAAACAGCCACTGTCAGTGCCAGGAGCTGTCAGGAGGCTCCATCCTGGCTGGGCTGTGAGCAGCACAGGCTTTATTGCAGCCTAATCATCCCTGACAGATTGATTAGGGGAGAAAGTTGCTGCGTCTCTATCGCAACAGACAGGCCAAACTTGTCTCCACTTAACCTTTCCCATTTCATCAGCGGAAAAGGGTTGGGGGGAGGGGGAGAGAGGGAGGAAGGCATGAAAGGAAATGAAGGAGTCAGGGATGGAGGGAACTCAGAGAGCAAAAGGAGAAAAAGGTGAGGGCCGGGCAGAAACTTTCTGCTTGGGCAACAACAGAGGCATTTGCCAATGTGGAGAAGAGATGGGGAGATGGAGAAAGGAAGTCGAGGAAGGATTAGAATCATTGTGAAAAATATAAAAGGATATTCAAGTAATTTAAAGAGCTCCCCCCCAAAAATCTTCCCCTATCCAGAAAGACCCTTGTTTGGATTTGATTCCTCTGGGTCAAAAGTTCTTAACCTTTATTACATGGATCCCCAAGGTGTTCTTGGATAGTTTTATGGGGTCTGTGAATTTCTTTGGGGGGAAAATGACATCTTTATTTTAAAAAAGCTAGTTTCTTTTGTAACCATAAGAATTTTGTTGTATGCATTTAGAAAATGTTATTGTGAGAAGGAGTCTCCAGGTTTCACCAGACAGTGAAAGGAGTCCATGAGACATTAGGGTTAGGAACACCTTCTCTAACTCAAGCATTTTTCTTCTCCTGTTGATACTCTTTAGACCACAGATGTCCTTGGAAAGAGTAGTAGGTTGTTATTATTTCTATCACTGGTGTGAGAATTTCTTTACCAGATTGTTGTCCTTCTGAAAAAAGCAACCCTTCAGAGTCCATGAAGGCCATGGAGATTTTGAATAGGGAGGGGAATGGGGTATGCTGAAAAGGAGAAAAAGGCTCCAAAACAAGAAAGTGGACATTTCAGCCTTGCTGAAGACAACTATCTTTCTCTAGGGTCGCTCCTGGGCATGTCTCAAAGGGAATAGAGGAATTAGAATGGGGCACACATATTGAGTATATAGGAAAGGAGGTAGGGAAGAATGTCTGGGCTTAGGGGGGTTTTCAATAGCTTGGAAACTGGAAGGAGTCCACACTAAGTTAGTTCACCAGAGATCTAGATAGAGTTTATTCCCATCCATTAGATACTTGATTGCTAAGGGGACTTTGCTAGTAAATCACCCAGACTTGTGAATTAAGCTGAATAAAGCTGGACGTTGGAAGGTGTGTTCTTCTAATTTTCTAATCTGAATATAGTTTGCCCCTTGAAGATGCCTCACATGCTAGTTAAGCAATTTATACTTCCTGAAAGGTTGCCTAAATATATGATTAAACATTACTGAAAAAAGGACAAGTGGACAAAATCATGGTCCCCAGGTCACAATCTAAGAAAGAAAATCCCCTTTAATCTTTTAGGTGGGTGCCACAAAATCAATCACAGTAAATACGCAGAGTCCTTTGTTGAGGGATGCCTCTAGGTGATCTCTATCAGACTGACATAGTTTAAAAAGATCAGCCAGAAATAGTAGTTGTCATTTATAGATCACTTAAGTTCAGTTAAGACAAGTCAATAGGAATTGTTAAATGCTTGCTATGTGCCAGGATATATATCTATATATCTATATATCTATATCTATATCTATATATATACATATATATATACATGAAGTAAAGCACTAGTATTAAGGGGGACCAGCAAACATCTCTTGCAGTAGGTGGAATTTTAGTTGAGACTTCAAGGAACCAAGAGAATCCAAGAGGCAAAGTGAGGAGGGAAAGGCATTCCAGGCATGTGACACAGCCAGAGAAATTGCCTGGAGTCCAGAGATGGAGCATCTTGCTTAAGGAACCACAAGAAAGTTAGTGTTACCAGATTGAAGAAACATGTCAGAGAGTAAGGTGTAAAAAGACTAGCAAGGTTAGGAAAGGCTTTTAAAGCTAACCACAGGGTTTTGTATCTGACCCTGAAAGTAATAGGGAGCCACCCTGAAGGGTAACAGGGAGTTTATTGAATGGAAGTGGGAGTACAACATGGTCAAAACTACACTTTAGGAAGATCAATTTGACATCTGAGTTGAAGACAGACTAGAGATTTTAAAAGTGCTTTAAATAAATTATTTTTCAATATTCACAACAGTACTGCACAGTAAAATATTAAATAATAAATCATGGAATTTATAGATTTAGAGGAAAAAAACCTTTTAGACCATCTATTCTAGGAGTGGGGAACTTGTGGCCTCAAGGCCACATGTAGCCCTCTAGGTCTTCAAGTATGGCTCTTTGCCTGAATCCAAACTTTATGGAACAAATCCCCTTAATAAAAGGATTTGTTCTGTAAAACTTGGACTTTGTCAAAAGACTGTACCCAAGGACCTAGAAGGCCACATGTGGCCTGGAGGCCATAGGCTCCCCACCTCTGTGACTAACCCTCTCATTTTACTGATGATAGATCTGAGGCACAGAGAGTCTGAGTGACTTAGCTAGGACTACACTGCTAACGAGGAGAACCGAGATTTAAACCCAGGTGAAGATGAAGTTGCCAAGTACTTAAGGCTTTGGGTGGCTATTGTGTTCAACATTTTTGGATCTTACCCTTCTTCTTTATTGCCAGTGTGACCTTTAAGTAAGTCACTTGGTTTTCCTAAATTTGCATTTCCTCATCCTTTAAAATGAGGAGTTTGGGAGAGGGGGTTGGGCGGTGTGGCTGGAGCAGGGGCAGAAAAGGAGGGATGTCTGATGATCCCCGAGCTGCTTCACATGCAGCAAGATTGTGGGCAACAAGTGGGAGGCCTACTTGAGGCTACTGCAGGTGGAGTACACTGGAGGGGATGCCCTGGATACACTGGAACTGAAGTGCTACTGCTGCCATCAATTGCTGCTGAGCCACATAGACCTGATAGAAAAGTTTCTCAACTATGAGCCCTTGGAGAAGTGAGCCCCCATCCCTGAAAGCCAGCTCAATCATAGGCCATGTGGAAGAGCCCAAGAGAAAGAGCCCCTGTCCCTGAAGACCTTGATCAGCTATCTGTCACATGGAAGAGCTCCCATCCCCGAAGGTCTGGTCCAGTCATCTGTGATATAGAAGAGACCCCATCCCTGAACACCTTGATCGGCCATCAGCCACATAGAAGAACCTCCATTTCTGAAGGCCCCCACCTGCTATCTGTCACATGGAAGAACCCCTATCCCTGAAGACCTGGCTTAGCCATCTGCCACAAGGTCTCCAGAGATGGCAATAAACCCACTATTGGAAAAAAAGAGGAGTTTGGATAAGATAATAATAATAATAATAACAATGATTGATGATGATGACAATACAAAATTATTATTTTATAGACCTGTACAATAGACTATACAATGTTAAATATAAAAGAATGATAAAAAGGTAGTAACTTTTCCCAGGGTCACTTCTATTTGAACTGCATTAAAAAATGAGAATGAGATGATGACAGTAACCATCACACATATTTAAATTATGCTTTGAAGTTTGCAAAACACTTTACACATATTATCTCACTTAGTCTTCACAACTACCCTATGAGACAAGAGCTTTTATTGTTCCCATTTTACAGATGTAGAAACTAAAGTGTAGAGTTTAAATGGTTTAACCAAGGTTGCACAGCCAGTAAATGTGTGAGACAAGATTCAGACCTTATTCTTTCTGACTCAAAATCCGGTCCTGCCCAGACTAAATCCATGATCCTAGTCTTTTGATTACAAATCTATTATGCTCCATTGAGTCTCCCAGCCTCCAATAAAATCCTCTGCTGACAACCTCACTGGGCAGCTAGATAGTACAATGGTTTGAGCAATTGACTTGTAATGAAGAAAACTCATCTTCATAAGTTCAAATCTAGCCTCAGAAATAATTACAAGCTGTGTGACCCTGGGCAAGTCACTTAGCCCTATTTGCCTCAGTTTCCTCATCTGTGAAATGAACTGGTGAAGGAAATGGTAAACCACTCCAGTATCTTTACCAAGAAAATCCCAAATAGGGTCCAGAAGAGTAGGACACCATTGAAACAAATGAATACAGTGCTTCATGAGGACAAGGAAATGACTCTGATTTATTTGCCAGTAGAGCTCTGACTGGTGTTTCCTGCCAAGTTGAAAGAAGGGACCCAGTGGCAGGCTTGTCCTCAATCTTTGCTAAAGTGAATTCTGTGACCACAGCAATTCATGAAACCATCTACTTAGACAAGGAGAGGTTATGATTGACATCAATGAAGGAGCTCCTCCCTGGTCCCACATTAATAAAATCATGGTTCTTTTGAAGTATGTGAAGAATTAGTGTCCACATACTGGGATCACCCCCATATACTGTCTAGGCTGTGGTTTCTGAACAGAAAATGGTGAACTCTTCTGTCTCTTCTTCCAATAACTGAAAGTTCTCCAGGAGAATTTCTGTGCTAGAATTTTGCACAAAGATAAGTAAAATGATCTTAGTTTGCATTAATCTGGCCTTGCCAGAGAAGAGGACAGATTCCCTGTGGTCTCTCTTTCCCTCAAGTTCCTGGGGCAGACCAAATTCTATATTCACTCTGGGCGCTGGAGCAACTTCAAATGTGTGTCACACAATATACAATTAATATCTTGGCAAGTTGACAAAATAAGTGAAATGACTCTTCGGGACTCCTCCCTACCATCCCATCTGTGCTGTACCTCTCTTCCCCTCCTCACCCTCACTCAACAAATCAGGGTATTGGTAGTAGCTGGCCATGGAGACTGTACAAACATGGAATGGTCTGCTTCAATAGATAGTGAAGTTCCCATCTTTAGAGGTCGTCAAGCAGAGTGAGATAACTATCAAGAATATTATGGCAGCAGATAGGTGGCACAGAAGATACAGTGTTGGACTTGTAATCAGTAAGTTCTGAGTTCAAATTTAGGCTCAAACTAGTGTGGGTGATTCTGGGGAAGTCATTTCACCTCTCTATGCCTCAGTTTTCTCATCTTTAAAATGGGAATAATAGCACCTACCTCAATAGTTGTTATCACAATAAACTGAGATAACATTTGTAAAAATCGTTGAACTTTAAAGTGCTATAGAAATGCTAGTTATCATCATCATTACCATCATTAAAACCTTTTTAAGTGTAGGTAGGACTAGATGGCCTCTGAGGATCCTTTCAAATTTGATATAATACAATTCTATTATTCATGAGTGTCTGAGTATGAGAACATCCCAGAGCCAAGCCAAAGCATGGAATCATAGAACAAGGAGGCCCTCTATAGCTTCCTAAACAACCAGCTGTCAACTTCTTAAAGATATCCAAAGAAGTGGAACCTACCTTTTCCTAAGGCAGCCCATTCCATTTTGAGACAAATCTAATTGTTTGGAAGTCACTGCTTAAATAAAGTCTAAATCTTCCTTCTGCAACTTCATACCCATTGCTCCTAGGTCTGCTTTTGGGGACCAAGCAGAACAAGTTTAATTCCTCTTTCACATGACAATCCTTCAAATACTTGAAGTACCATCCTGCTCCCATTTGCCTCACCTTAAGTCTTCTCTTCTTCAGTTTAAAAATCTCATGCTTCTTCAATGACCCTCATATGACATGGTGTCCAATCCTCTGGCTCTCCTGGTCAGTATTTTCCACCAAAAAAAAATAACAACAATGGACACAGTGTTTGAGGTGTGGCCTGACAGAATACATGGGAAAGTACCATATCCCATGTCTTGGCCATCATATCTTTCTCGTTTTAAAAAAAAATTAATCAGGGGGCGGAGCCAAGATGGCAGCATAGGAGCAGCAAGGTATGGCAGCTCCCACATAGCCACCTCAAATACCCAAGAAATATGACTCTAAACAAATTTTAGGGCTCCAAAACTCACAAAACACATCTTCTGCTGAAAGCAGCTCAGAAGGAAGGGATCATCTCAGTGCTGGGAGCTGAAACCAGCCCAGCCTGAAACCATGGTGTGGCTCTGGAGGCAGCCAGAATGAGGTGCAGCTGGAGCCTTCAGGAGAGTGGATCAGAGGCAGCTGTGGCAGTTTCCAGAATTATCAAGCCATAAGAAACAAGGACTAAGTGAAAGGTCAGTGGAACTCAGCTAAACTTGGGGGAGAAAAGTGGTCTGGCCAAACTGCCTCCAGGGCAAGGAAACAGCAGAAGTGGCAGCCCTGCAGCCACCTCCACGTAGCTGCTTCAGAGCTTCCAGCCTGCAGACTGCAGAGGGGCCAAGCGATCATTCAGAGGCTAAGTGCTCTTGTGTGGAGCGGCCTGGATCCAGATTGTGGTCTTGGGTGGTCCTGGGGTGCATTTTTAGTGAGCCAAAGCTAGTGGGGCTGCAAAAAAAGACAGCCCCCTAATAGCTCCAGCAGCTGGGAAAACCCTAGTGATTTGGGACAGAGCTTTCCCCTCTGGAAGCAGAGTTCCACAAACTAAAAAATCATTGACTGGCCAACATGAGCAGGCAAAGGAAGCAAAGTAAGAACAGCAACCAAACTCTAGATTCCTTCTTTGGGGACAAGAAGGATCAAAGCATGGAATGGGAGGAAGACAACAAAGTCAGAAATCCTGCACCAAAAGCTTCCAAGAAACATGAAGACTGCCCAAAAGCCATAGATCAGCTTAAGAAGGATTTTGAA
>CM053584.1:202981793-203005040 GCA_028627135.1 Pseudochirops cupreus
CATACACATATGTCTATATAGGAGGGTTTATATATGCATACAAACACATATCTGAGTATGTGTATATATGAGTACATAGAGGGCACAAGATCAATTGAATAGGAAGGGACAATACTCTAAAAGGTGAAATTCTGAGGTGGGAGAGGATTAGAACAAGAGGAGACAGGGAGAGACAGAATGGGGTTAATCATCTCATAGAAGAGGCAAAGGATAACTGTTACAATGGGGGGGAAGAACAGGAAGGCAAAAAGGAAAGGGTCAACCTTGCTCTCATTGAACTTGGCTTAGGGAAGGAATGACATAAACTCTAAACTGGGTACCTTGCCACACAGGAGAGTAGGAGGGATGGGGATGAGAGGTGGGATGAGGGAGGGGAGGTCAGGGTGGAGGGGGAAGGTTGATGGAAGTACACACTTCTGTAAAGGGACAGGGACAGGGACAGGGTAGAGAATAGAATGGGGTGGAGGTGGGATAGGAAGTAGGGACATATAATCAGTCTCTCACAATATGCCTACTGTGGAGAGGTTCTGCGTAATTACGCACGTACAGCCTGTATTTAATTTCTTGTCCTGCCAGTGGGGGTGGGTGACGAGGGAGGAAGGGAAAGAATCTAGAATTTAAAGTTCCATAATCAAATGTTACAAATATATATGTATGTATATATACATATATAATTATTATTATTATTATTAACTATATCCAACTGGGAATTAAGATACACAGGCACTGTGGTAGGGAGATCCATCCTGCCCTACTGGAAAGTCAGAGGGGCGGGAGGGAGGACATAGGAGAGAGCAGATTTGGGGAGGGGTCATACAGCGGGATTGCTGTTTTGAGGTGTTGGATAGGGGAAAGATGGGGAGAAAATTTGTAACTCAAAATCTTGTGGAAATGAATGATGTAAACAAGAAAATAAATTAATTAATTAAAAATTTTCAATCGTATTTATTGTTACATTTTAAGTTCTGAATGGTCTCCCTTATTTCCTCCCTTCCTCCCTCACCCACCTGCACTAGAGAAGGTCACCATTTGACACACACATATGTATATATGTATGCATGTCTGCACGTAAAACCATACTATGCATACTTTTATTCATCAATTCTTTCCCTGGAAGTGGATCCCATCTTCCTTCGTAAGAAATGCAAATTACAATTAAAACACCATATGTTTCTTAATACACGCTAAGATCACATTTTGTTTTTCTTTTTGGCTGCCATTTCTTAGTGTTGATTCATTTAGAAAGAAATGGGAAACTCAAAATCCATGCACAGAATCAAGGAGTTAGAAGCACTTTGGAGATGGACAAGTAAAATGGGTGAACATTGGCCAGTCAGGAGGTCCACAAGAACTGAGGGGCAAGAACTGAACAGGGTTACAAAATAAACTCATTCCTCGCTAGATGGAGAAAATTTATTCTGCAAAACTATATGAAAAGCAAAAATTAACATAATTAAAACCCTATATATATCTCACATGTATGTATGTCTCAAGCCTGCATAGTGAAAATGGGTAGAAATTATTCTGGTGTATATATCATAAGAGACAGCACCACTAAACAAAGGCAGGAACTTGGTTCCAAGGAGGCTATGTTGTTTCCTTCAAACTGATAAAAGTCTGACTGGAAAGAACCTGATCCACAGACTTGATGAAGATGGGCAATTCATTCCAATCTGATTAAATTCAACATTTATTAAGTACCTACTATATGTAGAACACTGAGTTTGGCAGGGGAAGGAGACTCATAGTTGATAAGACATGCTCTCTAGGAGGGTTTTGCTTTGGTCTGGGAGTGGCATAAGATACACTTATATGTAATTATAATGCAAATAATGCATGTAAAATGAATATAAAAGTTGTGAGTTATGTGTTAGGAAAAGTTGTCTAATGGGAGAAAGGTCATCTCAGACTCGCTTTTCTCTTTGGCCCAGTCCTGTGATTTCACCCTTATAGAAAGCTCCCTTTTAGGAACTTCTACCAATGCAGATCACCAACTTCTTTATAACTTATAATCTTAGAGAGTTGCCTGGAGTAGCAGGAGGTTAAATGACTTGTCTAGGGTCATACAGCTAATAGATTTCAGAGGTGGAACTTCAAACCAAGCCTACTTGATTCCTGAGGCCAACTCTCTCTACTATGCTTTGCTGCCTCAATTAGAGAAGGTTTCATGGAAGTGATGGCAGTTGAGTTGAACTGTAAAAGATAGGTAGGAATTCAAAAAGGAAAGAGGGAAGAGGATGGTGTTCCAAATATAGGAAGCAACAGGACCTGAAAAGTTTCCAGAGGAAGGCAAGCAGGGTGATGAAAGGACCTTGAGTCCATATGATATTTTCAACTCAGCTCAATTCAATAAACATCTATTAAGCAGCCACTTTATAGCAGGTATTGTGCTAAATGCTGGAGATATAAACAGAGGCAAAAGAAGTCCCTGCCCTCATAAAGCACAAATATATACAGAGACAGGAAAAGAAAGAAGATATTCTGGGGACAAAGGCTTTGACTGAAGGACAGAATGCATGGCAGGAAGGAGGTAGCATCACATTGCAGAGGCCCTTGAATACTAGTTGGAACTTTACACAGAAGGCAATAAAGAACCAGTGAAGAATTTGGAACAGAAGGGTGACACGGATACATCTATGCCTAAGAAAGATGATTTTGGCACTGTTGTGAAACATGGGTTTGAGAGGAAGAGAATGAAGGTCATATAACCTTTTAGGCATTTGCAACCTGCCATCAGCTGGCTAAGCTGGTAGCGGGTGCAGTAGTGGTCACCAAACACATTTCCCTGACTTTTGGATCCCTCTTCCACTTTTTGGCCCCTCACCTATGCTGGTTGCTCAGCACCAACCTAGCAACCTGCTCCCTGCCCCCCTTTGCACTTTGCACTGCAATGGTCCCACCAGGACCTGATTTCCTCAGGGACCATTCTCAGGCTTTTCCAGCCTCCATTTTCC
Source organism: Pseudochirops cupreus (assembly GCA_028627135.1). Classification (NCBI taxonomy): domain Eukaryota; kingdom Metazoa; phylum Chordata; class Mammalia; order Diprotodontia; family Pseudocheiridae; genus Pseudochirops; species Pseudochirops cupreus. The sequence goes on from CM053584.1 coordinate 202,984,748, forward strand.
ACATTAAAAACCTACCTTCCCATTTGTGTCCACCTTGTCTAGGACCTGCTCTTTGAAGTCAAGTCACCTAAAAATTATGATAAATTACTCATGCCTTGTGTTTGCATGGTGCTTTGTGTTCTTTACATTTATTAGATCCTCATAATGGGTGCTTTTATCCCTAGTTTTCAAATGCAGGCTCAGAAAGGTTAGATGACTTTTTCAGAGTCCCTCAGATGGCTTCATCATTTACCTGATGACAGAGGAATTCTCCAGATTTCTACTCAAATTGCATTTCTATCAGAGCATCCTGCTATTATAGATCGAGTTAATATCATCATGTGAACCAAAGGTCTTATTCTACAACCACCCCACCCCACCTGCCACCTGGCCCTAAGTAAAATTATTCATGTGAACCTTCTGGAGACAATATATCTAGGGGGATAGTTTTAATGGGGAGCATCATTATTATGCACCGTGGTTGATTTATGGTGAAAAAGACTGAAATCATACTATACAGGAGGTAGCCCCTTATTCTGCTTTTATTTCACTAGTGAACGTTGAAGAGGTATAGATAGACAGCAACTGTTCTGAAAAAAAAGATCTGAGGGTTTCAGTGGACTGCAAGATTGGTGTGAGTCAACAGAGTGCTAAAATAGTCAAAAAAGTCAATGTGATCTTGAACAGGAGTAAGAGGAGAAAGGTTTCAAAGAATAGGGAGGTGATAGTTCCACTGTACTTTGCCCTCTCAGACCTCCTCTAGAAGACTGTGTTCAGCTGTGGGCACCACAGGATATTGATAACAGAATAATGGTTTTGGGGTTTTTGCCTTTCTTCATATACTCACTGCTTAGTAAAATACCTGGCATATAGGAGACACTTCATGAATGGTTATTGACAGACTGACTGATAAATTAAAGAGTTTCCAGGGGAAGGCAAACACGGCAGTGAAGAAGCCTTGAGTGTATGTCATATTTTCAATTCAATTCAATTCTATAAACATTTATTAAGGACCTACTAGGTACCAGACACCATGCTAAGTGTTGGAGATACAAAAAGAGGCAAAAGGCAGTTCCTGCCTTAATAGAGCTTACAATCTAATGGGGGAGACAACATTCAAACAAATATATGTAAGACAAGATATATACAAGATAAATAGAAAATAATTCAAGGAGGGAAGGCCCTGGAATTCAAATGGGTTGGGGGATTCATGGAATTTTAGATGGGACTTAAAGGAAACCAGAAAGGTCAGTAGTTGGAGTGAAGGAGGGAGAGCATTCTAGGCATGAACGACAGCCAGAGAGGATGCCCAGAGCAGAAAGACGTGTCTTGTTCATAGAACAGCCAGGAGTACAATGGTCACTGGATTGAAGAGTATATACTGGGGAGTAAGGTGCGAGAAGATTGGAAAGGTAGCAGGGGGCTAGGTTATGCAGAGGTTTGAATGCCAAAAAGGCATTTTTTATTTGCTCCTGGAGGCAATAGGAAGCCACTGGAATTTATTGAATGTGTGTGGGGAAGATGTGACATGATCAGACTTGCATTTCAGGAAAATTGCTTTAGTGGCTGAATGGAGAGTGGATTGGAGTGGAGACCTGAGGCAGGCAGACCCACCAGCAGGCTATTGCAGCAATCAAGGCATGGGGTGATAAAGGCCTGTACTAGAATGCTGGTAATGTCAGAGGAGAGAGGCCTACATATTCAGGAAATGTTGCAAAGTTGAAATCAGCAGGCCTGGCAACAGCTTGGCTGTGGGGAGTGAGAGATAAATGGATTGATTGAAGAAACTGGGAATGTTTATTCCAAGTAAGAGAAGACTCAGGGTGGCCATGATAGCTGTCTTCAAGTATTTGAAGGGCTGTCATGTGAAGGAGGGATTAGTCATCTTCCATTTGGCCTCAGAGGGCAGAGCCAGGAGCAGTGGGAAGAAGATGCAAAGGGATATGTTCAGCATCAATGTGAGAAAAAAATCAAATTCCTAGCAATTAAAGCTTTCTCCAAACTGGAATGGGCTGCCTCAAGAGGGGATGAGCTCCCTGTCCTTAAGTGCCTTCAAGCTCTGCAGTCACATAGAGTCTACAGTAGGAACAAGGGTCTCATGAAAATCTCACTTGGATAAACATCCCCCATCATTCTATCCACTTGTCATGAGCCTTCCTGAAGAGTCCCCCTGGGTCCAGCAACATTTCCCCTTATAATGAGGAAAATAATCATTGACTTAGCCTGGCTTGAGGCCTTGAGGCCCTCTTTAGATGCCAGCTGCAATGAGATCAATTTGATATCATGTGGAACATCGGCTCAGCAGTGACCTCAGAGCCTGTCAGGGCAAAGCCAGCCGTGAATGCAGGCGAAGGCACCAATGGATATTAATGGCCCAATCAGAAGGAGGCGGGCCTGAATTTATCAGTGTTGGGGTGTGTGATTAGATGTCCTGAGACAGATAAATCAAGGAAGCCTCCTGGTTGTTTTCACCTCAGTGATAACAATAGCTCATGGTTCCAGATAGAGAATCATTGACTCAGAAAGCCCATGTCTGAATGTCTGGAGAGAGACATCTAGCCCAATCCTTTCATTTTACAGATAAGGAAACTGAGGGTGAGAGAGTATATTGACTTGCCTGGGGTTGCACTGTTGATTAGTCAGAACAAAACTGAATCCAGGTTTTCTGTCTCCTAAGTTCCATACTCTTTCTAAAGTCCCACATTAAAAGAGAGGTCTATTTCTCTTCTACTTCCATTGCTAACTATGTGTAACACCCTTCCTATAACTGGACTCTTTAATCTTTTTGAATCATGGACCCCTTTGGCAGTTTGTTGAAGCCTATGCACACCTTCTTAAATTAGTTTCAAAATACATTGACTAAAATATGTGGAATTACAAAGGAAGCCAATTGAGATAAAGATATAGAAAAATATAGATACATACATAATATATACAAATAAAGATATATAACTATAAAAATAAATATATGTATTTATATATACATATATAAATAAATATATGTATATGTGTGCATACATACATATATATATGTATATACACATACATATTTGCATATATAGATACTTGAGCTGTTTAGAGAAGGATGCTTATCCCCCACTGGAATCCACCTTTCAAGCAACTTTCACCTGTGACTTCAAGAAGCTGTAGCATGGACTGTGACCACACCTGGGTAAAACTGACTCAACAGATGGGCTAAACCAGGTTGAGGGTAACTGATAAGTCTCAAAGTCGTCAGTGAGTTAGGGAGATGTCTATCCCAAGCACGTGAAAATTTCCCCTGGAGGAATGAGCAGATGAGAACAATTTGTTACAATGGCCATGAAGACAGCTGATGCAGGCACTGTGGAGTACTTAGGGCTTAGTCAGACCTGGAAGATGCCAAGGTCATCCACTGCATTCCAGGCCTTTTCCAGGCATCTTGACTTTTACCTTGCCATGGACTTTGATGACCCTGGAAGAGAAAGTGAGGCTGATGACTTTATGCAACTCTACCTCACTTAAATCCAATTCATGAGCAAGTCAAGGTATCACCCTGTCATGTCATTGATCCTCTTTGAAACAAAAGATGAACAGCAATTTACCATGTAAGTTACCAAAAATGGCCCTTTTGTGGGTGAGGACAAGGTCAGATTTTACCCACAGGACTTTCACTTGCAAGGAGAACCCCAGAGTAAAATGTTCTGGTATAGGATATATAGATTTTTGTGACAGTGACTAAGTTGGGGGGAAAGACAAAATGACAATGGGCTTTAGGTCAGTCTGCTCTACAGTCATTTTCCCATGAGAAGACCTAAATAGAAGGCCATCTACTCTTTAGGTATAATAGGTTATATAATAGGTATAATATCCCGGGGACAGCAAGGAATGCACTTATGAAGGACTAAGTGAAAAGAGAGAAGCCCACTGTGAACAGAGTTATGTTAGCAATGGTCACAAACAGGGCAGAGGCCTGGAATGGAGCCTAAAAAAGAAGTGCAACTGCATGGTAGGATCTCCTGAGGACCTCCAAACCCCAAGATAGCTGTGGAACTCTGTGAAAGGGATAGCTTCCCATTTTTGCAGCACTGGGAAGAAAAAAACTGTAATTTGAACACCTGAACTTTGTTTTTAGTATTCTTGGATTTTTTGCTTGCCTGCATACAAATAGGGTTGAGTCTGTTTTGAGGAAAATCAATGGCCTGGGAAGAGGCGTGATCAGGAAACATTCTTGTTTTTGTTGTTGTTTTAATGCCTACAGAGCAGAAAACAATGGGAAAAAAGCAGAATATAGATATACCTTTGCAAATGACCTCAATTAAAGGTGCTAACAGATTTGCATCAATCAATTAATCAAGCAACAAGCATGAATTAAGTGCTTATTATATGCCAGGTACTGCAACATGGATATATAAAGAAAGAGTTCCTGCTCTCAAAGAGTTTATGTTCTAATGAAAGATACAACACACACACACACACATATATGCATATGTGTATAGGTATATACACATGTGTATGTGTGATAAATTGCTAGAAGATGAAAGGTAACCTTAGTGAGGAAGGCACTAGTAGCTAGAGGGACTTGGAAAGACATAAATTAGAGAGGTTGGAGAAGAGGTAGTTTTCCTAAAAGGTAGCTACATTGGGCAGCAAGAATTTGATTGGATAATTCCACATCAATCAACTTTAAGGATTTGGGCTACCACCTATGAAGGGAGTTTAGTCAAGGAGTGAGTCATGTTAGGCACCATAGAGACTCAGAAGCATGGCTGATACCCTTTGGTGGTGGGTGTTGTATATGAAAGGTTGGGGAAGGGCTTGCTTAAAAGCTGATCCCTGTCCTTGGTACTGAATGGGATTAGGCACTGTTCATAGTTGCCGACCCTTTGAGGCCATATATACAAGGTCTTTTCAAACCCCATGGGTACCATTGCCAGACTCAGGTTGTTCATCTGATTTCTCCCCTCAAAAGCAGCCTACATCCTTTTCTAATAATCTCTTCCTTGGACAATCTCCCTTGGGCCAGTACTAGAATTTATGCATCCAAATGAGCCACGTGCCCTTCAAAGTAGTCCCCTTGGGGAAGGTTTCAGACAAACTTGAGAAGACTTATATAAACTGATACAAAGTGAAATGAACAAAACCAGGAGAATGTTGTACACAGTAGCAACAGTATCATAATGATGACCAACTGTAGTTATTCTGATCAGTACAATGATCCAAGACAATTCTAAATGACTCCTCATGAAAAATGCAATCTCCAGAGAGAGAACTGATGAAATCTGAGTGCAAACTGAAACATGTTGCTTTTTTTACTTTCTTTATTTTTCTTGCTTTTTTTTTTTGCAACATGGCTAATACGGAAATATGTTTTGCCTGACTTCATTTATATAATGGATAACATAGTACTGGCCTTCTCAATGGGTGGGAGAAGGGCTGAAGGGAGGGAGAGAATTTGAAATTCAAAAGAAAAAAAAGCTGTCTTAAAAATAAATAAATAAAATTAAAAACAAACAAACAAAACCCAAAGTAGACCCACTGGAAAGCCCTACATTAATGTGAAAACATTGCTTCCCTTACTTGGGACATGTTTGAAGCTGTTCTGTGGGAATTTCTTGAACCTCTGACCCAGAGTTTGGAATATCTTTTCATAGTGATAACTCTCCAGTTCCTAAATTGCTTTTGGGGAAATTTCTAGATCCATTTGGGGAAAGAACAGTTAGATATTATGACTTGGGATTTGGGGCATATAGTTCATGTACTAGGATGGTCACTATTGGTAGGTTATGTTTATAATCTCTCTCTCTTTCTCTCTCTCTCTCTCTTTCTCACACACACACACACACACCACCGTCACCACCACCTGTCTGACTTTACTATTGACAATTACCACAAATTCTATGACCTAGTCCCCACCCAATCTTCTCCCTAATCTGAGTGTTTTCCTACCACCTTTCATACTCATGTAGATCTTTTTGTCTTTGCTTGGGTTTCCCCCACTTCACCATCCTCCATTTCTCCCCAGCTGCCTTCCTCTTAAGACCCAGCTCAAGTCCCACCTTTGGCGTGAAACTATCCCTAACTACTCCAGTCCACAACATTCCATCTTTTCTCTGACCTCTTTCTCTGAACTTTCAGTCAATACCACATATTTGGGTGACTTAATTGTTCTCTCTATATCGAAAGTATTAACTCAAACAACATTTATTAATTGCTTGCTTTGTGCACAGAATCTCTTTTTTAAGTACTCAATAAGATTGTAAGATCCTTGAGGGCAAGAGGTTTCTTACTCATCCTTCTATCTTCCTCAATGCCAGGCTCAGGGCAGGAGATGTGTGCGTGAGTGTGTGTGTGTGTGTGTGTGTGTGTGTGTGTGTGTGTGTGTGTGTGTACACACAAAGGCTTTACTAAATACTTGCTGCTTGATTGGTTTATCTGCAGGATTATATCTGAAGACACATTTCATCTACATTATCATTTAAATGTGGCATCATAACCAAGTACATTCAGGATTTTGACTTTTCATGGGGTGCCAGGCAGTAAAGCTAATGAGGATCAGGTCACAGACTTAAAACATAGCTAATATCTTCTAGCAGCTGATTTTGGAAGAATCATTTACATGGCTCACTTAACTTAAGTTGTGAACTGTATCTATTGGAATATTCAGGCACGAGAATGTGAATTCCTCTGATCTTCCTTTTCCCAAACTTTCCTTCAAATGAATACATATTGTCACATAAGGAAAATTTACTATTAGCTCCAAAAACTGCACCATACCCATTGACTGCCCATCCCTGTAGACATACCTATGTACGTGAGAAATTCACACATGCATGCACAAATTTACTTTAATACATATGACATAAAACCCTTATACTTACATATTTCTAAATAGAGAATAGAAAGTTTGGATGATCAGGAGTGAGAAAACACTATGCCCAGAATTAAAATAAATGATAGATGCTATAGTGAGGGTCCGTCCTGACCTATCTCATTCCTCTTGGCCTTAAAAGCAAGTAATGTCCAAGAATCTGCTTAGATACACATCTCTGCCTCTATTTGTCTTTGTGTCTCTGTCTCTGTCTCATTGTTTCTGTCTCTCTTATACTGTGTGTCTCTGTCTTTCTCCCTTTTTTTCCTGTCTTTGTCTTTCTATCTGTCTCTCTCTCCCTCGTTTTCTCCCTCTCTCTCTCTCTTCCTTTCCTTCGACAGGGGGAATTAAATCAACACCATTTCTGTAAGACTGGTAATTGACTCTGAAAAGATTATTAGAGATTTACTGTAGCAAAATCCCTGCTCTGAGACCAGCTTTTCAAAAATTAAACAGTGAGGGATGAAGAAGTCTGGGACTCATTTAGGCCAGGAGGGTTGAAGGAGCTAGAAACTGTGGGTTCCACACATACACTCACACACCAACTGATATGGTGGAAAGAAACAGGATTGGGTCTCAGGAGCCCTAGGTTCTAGTCCCAGCTCTGCTACAAGCCCAAGTTTTCATTTTACAAATGAGGAAATTGAGGCCCAGGGACTTGATCTAGATAAAGTTAAAAAACATTTATTAAGTGTCCACTATGAGTCAAGGCACTGTGCCATATATGCACTGGGAATACCAAGAAAAGCCCCCAAAAGTCCCTGCCCTTAAGGAACTTGCAATCTATTGAGGGAGATAATATACAAACATAAACGGGATAGATACAGCATATATTTCAGATAATCTTAGAAAGAAACGGGAGCATTAAGCAGGGTTGTGTTTTGGAACCAGCTCAAACCTGCTTGGAGAGTCTATTGTCATCTTTTCAGTGTGAGCATTTAAACTTCATAAATCAGCAAACGTTACATATCAGGACTTGACTGATTGTTTTGTTTAATATAGTTTAATTTAATAAATTAATTAACAAAGTTGGAAAGAAAATATTAATAATTCCATGAGGGAGAATAGTTAAGCGTTTAACAGCACACTTCTGATTAAGGTGGACTGTGAAAGCTTGTTGTAGAAAGTGCAATTTTAGTTGTGACTCAAAAGAAGACAGGTGATTCAGGAGGCAAAGATGAGAAGATACAGCATGTCAGGCTTAAGGGACAGTCAGCAAAGATAGCCAGAGTCAGGAGGTGGGATGTCTTATGTGAAAAACAGCAAGGAGGTCAGGGGAAAATAATTATTAAGTTCATCTTAATGATGAGGAGAGAATTGAGGCTCAGACAGGTAAAATGACTTGGCCAAGGTCACAAGCTTGATAAATGACAGAAGTAGGATAAGCTTTAAGTCCAGTGGTCTTTCCACCACCTCACTCTGCCTACATACCTGGATCATCTCCAAGGTCCCTTCCATCTGAGGGTCTTGAAACCTTATGATCCTCTTCAAACACTCCATAGGACATTAAAAGAAGACAGAAGGTCAGAGATGGAAGAAATCCAAGATTAAATATTAGACAGCTAGGCAGCACAGTGGACAGAATGCTGGGCCTGGAATCAGAAAGATCTGGGTACAAAACCAGCCTCAGACACTTACTAGCTGTGTGACCTTGAGCAAGTCACTTACCTCTATTTGTCTGTGTCCTCAGCCGTGAAATGGGGATAATAATAGCACCTACCTCCCAGGGATTTTGTGAGGCTCAAATGAGATATCTGTAAAGTGCTTAGAACAGTACCTGGCATACATTAGGTATTACATAAATGTTTGTTGTTGTTGCTGTTAGTCATAAAACATAGAATGACTGAGTTGGAAGAGAATCTAGAATAAAAATTGTTAGAAGACCAGATATAGAATTTCAGAGCTGAGATAGATCCTGGAATATAGAATTTCAGAATACGGAATATAGACTATTGTTTAAATAGGTCAACCTCTAGGTCAAGAATCTTAACCTCTTTTATCATGGATCCCTTTGCAGTCTGATCTTCTCAGAATAATGGGTTTGTTTCTGGTTTGTTTTGTTTTTTGTCTATATCCATAATAGGAAGAAATGCTAAATTTCAGTTAGAGGTTTGTAAAAAAATAAGATGTATTTTTTTATATCCAACTTTTTGGACCCTTTGAAATTTATTCATGGAATTCAGACTGAACCCTTCTCCAGTTCCCCCTCACACACACACACACACACACACACACACACACACACACACACACACACACACACTTTTTTTCCCCCAAAGCATTAATGCTACATAGGGCTATAATGAAATTTTGAATAAGGGCTAAGTGACCACAGGTATCTGAATTTCTGTAGGGGTAACTGACTTTAGGATGTGAGAGTTTTTGGCAATGAACCTGAAATCTCTGCTTGGCTCCATTGGAAATGCTCTAAAATGGAGCCTGGGTTGGGAAATGGGTAGAATAAACCCTTGTCCCAGGGTCCAAGATGCCCACTGGGTTGTCTTCCTTCAGATCCTCTCTTTTCTGTTTGTTTCCTGTTTTTCCCTCATCCTTTTAACTGCCATCCCCATTTATCATTTCCTTCCACTAACATTTTTATCTATCCTGCAACATAGCCCGTCAGGATCAAGCTCTTCATGCTATCTAAAATGTCAGCTAACTAATCTGATAAATTCATAAGCTAAAGGTGGAATGTGAAAGGCCCTCCCTGCGTTACAGGTAACTTTTGTACATTTTGATAGACTGTATTGGAATTCCAATAGAGTGTAAATTTCTTATGGGTGGGGACTATTTTTTTTCCTTCTATCTTCACATCCTAGGACTATTCCTGGTATAGAGGGGGCTCTTCATTAAAGCTTCTTGAGTGAATAAACTAATAGTCATTTTGGGGGGATGGGGTCCATGCATTTGTTGGTATAGTGGGAAGAGAATTGTATTATGAATCAAAAGTCTTGAGCTGAAGTCTACCCTAGGTCACTTTCTCTTGATTTTACAACTGTAAGCAAGTCACTTCCCCTTTCTGACTCAGTTTCCTTCTATATAAAGTGAAGGAAGCTAGATGTCCCTTCTAGCACTAATAATATTCTATGAATGGGGGTGGGATGAGGGAAGGAAACAAGCATTTATTAAATGCCTACTATGTGCTAGGCTGCGCTAAGTACTTTCATAAATGTTATCTCCTTTGAGCTTCCCAGCTACTCTCAAGACTACAATTATTGTTATCACTATTTTATAGTTGCAGAAACTGAAGCAGAGATTAAGTGACTTGCCCAAGGCCACACAGATGGTAAATTGTAGGTGGCCAGATTTGAACTCAGTTTTTCCTGAATCAGAACATACAACACCCGCTCCATTGTGCAACCTACCTGCTCAGGTTTGGTGAGGTAAATGAAGGTTGGAGGAAGGAGAGAAGGGTTAGAGGAGTGAAGGCTCATCAGAATCAAGTTCAGTTTAAACCCCACAGTCTCAACACAAATGTTCTTACTCTCTTCCCCTATTCCCCCCACCCCCTGCCTTACAAATCTACTTATTCTATCATATGCCATTTTCCTCATATCTTTGCAACCCAACCTCAATCATGGAATATTTGACTTTCATCTCTCCTCACCCTATTTAACTGCCCCTTCCCCACCTTTCTTTCACCATCATCTTCTTTACCCTTCAAGTTTGTGCTTCTTGAGTTCTCCCAAGGAGCTCTAGCACCAAACAATCATGTCACAGAAAGAAAAGAAACTGGGAAGAAGCAGAGTGGTGGGATAACTGGAAAAGATGTCTGGGAAAGAAAGGGAAGAGGCAGAGAAGAGAAAGTCAGAAAAGACAGAAGGGAAAGAAATGGAAGAGGTGAAGAGAAAAGAAGTAGAAAAGTGGCAATGATGGGGTGATGGGACCTAGACCCCTGAAAGGAAAAGAGCATGTCTTTGAAAGCAGCCCAGCCCCTGGATTTCCCCCCACATTTCAGTAGCCCAGGTCACTGGCACCTTGGCCAAGGCATCCGGGCTGCCTCAGTCCACCTGGATCACTGAATTAGCTTACTCGACAGTTCTTTCACCTGTCTCTCCTGGCCCACCCCAGACTACTTACCACTCCTTAATCCCATCCAGATCTTGTCACTGTCCTTTTTTGTAGATAAGCATCAGTCTCAACCCCATTAAGTTGCTGGGAACCCTGCTCCTAGTATTGGCCTTACCATAAACCTTACACTTGATTGAAATAAGGTTTGAGTATGTGAACTCATTCCAGGCAGACACTGCCCTGTACCCTGACATTTTGGGGTTCCCAGCAACCCCAAACCAATTGATCACGGGATAGAGAGAAGGATGGGCACAAGGAATGGGAGAGAGTGAAAAGAAAGACAGCATCTTCTACTTTTCCTGGCTTACTTTTTTTTTCATCCAGTGATAATGGTTGCTTATAATTAGATTTTAAGATACATATCATATGCCTAATTAAGCACAGTGGCCCCAGGGAAGGTTGCCACACAATCCCTTCCTGCCAGTAGGTCCCTAGGTATATAATTTGCCAAACCAGGAGGCATCATTTCCCAGAATTACTCAGAGTGAGGACTGTCCCCTTAGGTGATCTATTAGTATGGTGACACTTCTGAATCCAAGAAAAGGAAGTGGACTTTTTTCTTTCTCTTTTTCTTGTTTTGGAGACTAGGTCACTCTATCTTGCCCAGATTGAAAGTGCGGCAACCATTCTCAACTCAACCTGATGCTGATGGGCATGGAAGCCTTAACCTTAAGCCTTAGTTTTTTGTTTTTTTTTTCAATCTGGACTGATTCTTCCCTCCTTAGGCAGACTGGTGCCCACCTATTCCTGAGGGCTCATCAAATTGATGCTGGATTTAGTATGGACATCCATCACTTAAGCCCACTATAGCTTAGAACTGCTGAGTTCACATGATCCACCAACTTCAGTTTCTTCAACCTCAAGGACCACAGGCATGAGCTACCTGATGAAGTAGACTTTTAATGAGGCATTGAGAAAGGAATAGCCTTTTGGGCTCTGAAAACATGGTTCCTGAATGCTTTTAAGATATCTTCCATCATTAAAACTATTGTAGAAGTGTGGGATAAATTATGGGTGGGAGGAAGGCAGATAGAGCAGAGAGTTTAAAAAGTACTGGTGGTGTACCTACCCTACTCCTCAGTTATGCTTTTAGACCCCATATTGCACCCCTGGTGCATGCCTGAATCAGGGTTATATCTGGAAATTCTGGTATTTTGAAGGTTTTTTTTTTTTAGGTGGCGGGAAAAGATCTGTAGATAAAGCTAAGAGAAATTTGCCTTACTATTGCTTCATGTGCTGATTAGTGAGTTGGTCTATGTAGTTGAGAGACAGTAGGGAGAAACAGAGCAATGTATATTATTCACTGTTCCTCCTAGGTCATCATTTCTGGTGTATGTTGGTGTGCAGTATCAGAGATTTACATTGGCAAAAAAAAAAAAAGATGCTATAAATACTCCTCCAGGATGGCTTTGAATTAGTGATGCCTAGAGGCAGAGGGACCATAGAAATATAGGATCACAGATTTAGAGATCAATGGGAATTCAGAAATCATCTAATCCAATCTCCTCATTTTACAGATGAAGAAACTGAGAATCAGAAAGGGAATATGACCTGCCCTGGATAACACAGTCAGTAAGTGGCAGTGCTCAGATGCTGAACTTGGGTACTTTATCTTCAAATCTGGTACTCTTTCCATTGCATTGTCCTGCCTCCCAGGGAAAGAATGAGATGCCCCACTCTAGACCATGCTAATCATAGGACACACTCGAGTCTGGGAGGGAGCTTAGTGGTCATTTAGTTCAACATTCTCATTTTATGGATGGGGGAAACCAAGTCCAAGAGAATAGAAATTATTTGATCAAGGTCAAACAATGAGTTAGTAGCAGGTGTAGGATTTGAACCTAGGCTCTTGTCCTCTAGTTATGTCTCATGACATGGATGAGAGATGAATGAATGAGTGACCGAGCCTTAGTGTATTAGATGTGAATTAGATGAATTTTCTTTCTTTTTTTTTTTTGGAGGCAATCAGGGTTAAGTGACTTGCCCAGGGTCACATAACTAGTACACGAAGACAGATTTGCTCTCAGGTGCTCCTGACACAAGGGTTAGTGCTCTATCCACTGTATCACCTAGCTGCCCCCCAGATGACTTCTAAAATCCCTTTTAGATCAAAATCATATGAATGTGCTTGTGAATGTGGATATCTTCGTATTGGTGTGTCCCAGAGTGTCTGGGTTTCTAGACCCCTTTGGGGATGGCTCATGATTCACAAAGGTGGGGGTAACAGTGGTTCTCCCTCCTCCACCCCATACCCTTATGATAAATGCTTACATTCTCTCTCTATGGGTCATAAACACCAGCCTTTATATAATATAAATATTGATTCATGTATTTCTTATTTATAGCTCACATTCCTACCAGAGTTAGCAAGCCATCAGTCTGTAGCACAGAATCATCTGGGTCTATGTGGTCTCTTATATTTCCTTCTGTGAACAATGCTGAGAAGTGCAGCATTCCCAAGAGTGCAATCCCAGGCTCATTCTGCTCCCCGGAAGAAGGAGGTATATGGAGAGAGAAGAGTCCTGGCCTGAGCCTCTGGATGAGCCCAGTTCAGTTCAGCAGGCACTTAAGCAAGTACCATAGATATTTGGGATAGAGGTCTGCCCTTGGAATCAGAAAAGACCCGAGTTTAAGTCCCTTCTTAGTGTGTGACTCTGGGCAAGTCAATTAAGTGCCCCCACCCCAACAACTTAGGAAAACTTGAAGGTGCAAAGATGATGATTTTCAATGGTGAAGCCAGTTCCTCATTGCAAATGGTCAAATTGAAGGTCCAGGGTGGGGGGTGGGGGTGGTGGACAGTGTTTACTGTATGAAAAGCACTATGCTAGGCATTAGGAAAAATGCAGTATATATGGATGTCACAACTCCTGTCCTTAGAGAGTTTATACATACACAGATGAAGTGTGATGCACAATGTTACAAGTTAGGAACCATATTGCATGATAAGAGAGGTGTCAATCAAGGGCTTCATGGAAGAGATGGCATTTGAGATGGTTTTAAACTGTGTCCAGGAAAGAATTCAGCAGCTAAAAAAATACTTGTCAATGATTTGATCTCTTTGGCGTGAATATGACCGACTGAGACAGAGAAGTAGAAAGGAGGAAGTATCTCTTCATGGATATCTATATTACTTCCGTAAGGTGGGTAGATGACTTAGTGGATAGAAATCTGGGTCAGGAGTCAGGAAGACTACTCTTCCTGGATTCAAATATAGCCTAGACACTTATAAGCTATGTGACCCTAGGCAAGTCACTTTACTCTGTTTGCCTCAGTTCCTCAATCTGTAGAATGATCCGGAGAAAGAAATGGCAAACCACCATAGCATCTTTGACAAGAAAACTCCAAAATGAGGTCATGAGGAGTTGAACATGACTGAAAAATAATTGAACAAAACACTACTTCTATTCACTAGGACTCAATTTACCCTTCCAGAAAATGAGGAGGTTGAATTAAATCACTTCTAAGCTCATTTTCAGATTCAATAGTGTGTTTTAAGACTAGCAGACTCTTGAAAGGTTCATCTCATGTCTTCTGGGAAGCAGGACAATGAAGAGTAGAGAATCAAATTTGGAGGCGAAGGTTAGTACCTGAAATGTGCCACTTATGAACTGGAAATTCATGTACCCTTTTGGGGTCTCAGTTTCCTCACCTGTGAAATGAGGAGATGGAATTAGGATGAGGATAGCTTCATCCTTTGGTTTTATGATTCTATTTTGGACTGTAATCCTTGGGGATAGAGAGGGCTCAGAGAGTCTCTGGGCTGTAGGACAGGCAATTGATGAGGCCACTTAGATATTGGTAAAGATGACTGAGCATTCTTTATCCTCATAGCTCATTTTAACCTCTTTGGGATAATGAGCCCATTGTGACCACTTTGTTCAAGAATTACAAAATTAGAGTCTTTAGAATACTTCAAGCTCACCTTCTCCTAGAAGTTCCATGACAGAGCACAAGCCTGAGGGGCTTATCCAGAGCCTTGGTGTATGTACTAAGAGAGAGAATGTTTATGCCTTGGTCTATGTACCAAAGAGACAACCTGGGAGCAACACAGCCACTTTGGGAATCATCCCAAATAGTGGAATGGGATGGGATAGGAAAGAAGAAAATTTTGTACTTCAAAGTCTACTTTGACTATCCCATCTTCATATACTATGTAATGGAATCCTAATAAAGCTGCCCTAGCACCAATATTCTAACTACCTTATGGGCCCCACTGAACAGCAGTCATGTCCTGATTTGACCATACAATCTAGATTTAACCACACCACAGGCCCCCAGATTCAATATAGAACTGTCCCTTACTAGCCACTGCCCCCAGATCCAATTTATATATTTGAAAAGGTGTGTTCTTGTATTCAACCATAAACACATCACCCATTTAGCTCAAGACAGGGCCACAATACCTAACTATTCATCTTGTCCAGACAGGACCACAATTGCTAGCCAATCAGAAAGCAGCACAACCAGAATGTCTGACCATTGAACCATAGAAGGAACCCCTCCTCCATTATCTAATACCTTAACAAATCCCTCCTGACTTTTTAATATTCAGAATTTCTTTCAAAAAATTAGCATCATTACACTATAAATTTTTCTGTATTGTCTTACTAAGTTGCTGGTTCCTCTTGGACCCTCACAATAAATCATGAAACCACAACTTTATGGGCCTGTGATTCTGTCAGTGTGGACACTCCTTCCACTGATGCAGATTACAATTCACCTATAATCTAGGGAGTTATCTGAGGCTCAGATAAATTAAGCAGCTGGCTTATGGTCACACAACTAGTATGTATCAGAAGCTTGAACCCAGGTCATCTATACTCCAATTCCAGTCCTATGTCAGTCACATCATGTTATCTCTCAGTCACTTGTAGCACCAATGGATTATTCACAGTACCTATGGTGGCTATGAATATACTGGCATAATTCTGAATCACAAAATATAACAGACTCCCCACATGGAAGACAGAATGAAAACATTCAAACACCAGAAAGTCTAATCCCAACACCAGAAAGCCAAATCCATCATAGAAACAAAGAAATCTATAAACAACAACAATGCAGGGGGCACCACCATCCCCAAACCTCTCTCCTACTAGGGCCTTCCCACGAACAAACACTCACATCTTGCTGCCTGCTTCCTCTCTCTCTCTCAGCTCTAACTGCTCTGACCAACTTCCTCTCAACTCTCCTCTACCCTTTCTGCTTCACCTAATCAGCAAGCTCCTCCCACCACAGGCTTTATGTGACTCAAACTCATGTATCTTAGGCTTCCATGTGATTTAAGCAGGTCACATGGGCCTATTAATGGATGGGAAAGCTCTTTCCATTTACATCACCATTACATCACTGTGTATATTTGTATGTGTGTATAAGTGAATGCACACACACCATTGCATACAAATCAGCACTTTCTCTGAAACTTAGCTTTAGAAGGTTGCTTGAGCAGAAATTTAAGTAACCTGCCCCAGGTCACACAACCAGTAGCCAGTCTAGTGTCAGAGGAGAGACTTGAAATCTAAGTCTTTCTGGCACCTGAGTCTGGTTCTCTATATACTATGTAACATTGCATAATATGTGTGTATGCATGCATGTGTGTGTATGTGTGTAAGTGTAGGGATCTGGACTGAATCTATCATTCCACATGATATAGGGAACTCTCAGATGAAGAAACTCCTTCCACTAGTGCTAGTTGCCACCAGAGCACTGAGAGAGGGTCAAAGAGCCAATATGTGTCAGAGGCAAGACTTGAGATCAGATCTTCTTGTCTCCTCTCACTCATATACACAATACATACATAATGCATATACATGTATATGCATATATATTTATATACACATATACACACATATATATTTACATATACATATACATATATGTGTGTGTGTATATATATATATATATATATATATATATATATATGTATATACACACACACACACAAATAGTTATATGTCCATATGCTTAGTTAGGTAGAACAAGTGAATTGAGTGCTGGGACTAGAGTCAGGAAGAGTTATCCTAGTGAGTTCAAATTCAGTCTCAGACACATATAAGCTATGTGATTCTAGGCCAGTGACTTAACCCTGTTTGCCTCAGTTTCTTTATATGTAAGATGAGTTGGAGAAGGAAATAGCAAAGCACTACAGTGTTTATTCCACAAAAACCTCAAATGGGGTCATGAAGAATTAGACGTGACTGAAATGACTGAACAGCAAATGTACATAGGCACATATATGTAGGAATCAGACTAACTTCCCCATTCCAACCCCTTTACTTTAATTGTTAGAAATATTAAGAAAACATTTCAAAATTATCTTAGTCTAAAGCCTAACTGCCTTTCTAAGGAAAGCACGTAAAAGGTAAAAAAAGAAAACTGAGGTTCCTGAAAAATGTATTAACCAGTCTTACAAAGGGGAATATGATTTAGTTAGGGTCATTTATTTTTTCATGTCCTAAAGTGGTTAGGGCAATAATGATCAGAAGGAAAAAAAAAGTATCTGATTAATTCAGTGGATGGAAATTTCTCTTGGATTCAATTTTAATCAGTTGCAGAGGAGGACCCTTGAAGGGACTGCTCAAAGAAATTGAATGAATGTGTCAAAAGTTATGACTGTTGGGGTAGCTAGGTGGCACAGTGAATACAGCAACAGCCCTGGAGTCAGTAAGACCTGAGTTCAGATATGACCTCAGACACTTGACACAGTCACTAACTGTGTCACCTTGGGCAAGTCACTTAACCCCAATTGTTCTGCCTTCCCCCCTCCAAAACAGACATACAAAAAAGCTGTGACTTATTATTCTGCTTGATGAAACAAACTGTTAATTAGACTCTTTTCTTAATTCTGGACCTTTGCTCATTCTTGACTGTGACATATATTTGGTATTCTATATTAAATATGTATTATTATATTATATACTAATTATATATTAAAGTATATTGCATATATTGCATATATAAAATCTAAAATTCTATAAATTGAAACTTCAAAGTGACTTGAGTTAGAGAGGTGTCCAAGGGCATAAGGATGCTTTGTCAGTTTATATATTTCTCAAAGTTGAAAAATGCTTAAATTAGAATAAACCGAAATCAATTTTAAAAAGTGTTTCTGGAAAGCTTGTTCCTAAAATGCATAGTACAGAATAGAATTTTTACATGTACATATATGTATATATTATATTATATTAAAAATAAATTAATAGCTAATAAATCAATACTAAATTAATAAAATCTTGTGTGTTGCAAGAAAAGGAGCACTACCTATTTAGCCCATTTTAAGTAATTCTTAACCAAAAACCCATAAAACTATCTGAGAGGGAAGGAGAGGTAGAAAAGATGAGAAGAGGAGAGGGAAAGGGATGGGAGGAGAGAAAAAGATATTATGGGAAGAAAAGAGAAATGAGGAAGCATCTCAGGAATAAGGATAAATTCAACCCTGCTAGTATGTGTGTGTGTGTGTGTGTGTGTGTGTGTGTGTGTGTGTGTGTATGTGTGTGTGTGTGTGTGTTAAAGCTTTGTGATGTTGTCAGGCATAAGGGACCATACATTTTTGTTTTTGTTTTTCCTCAAGAGTCAGCTCAGGTACTGGGTACCTATCACGTTCTCTGGATTTTAAATTGCTATTTGGTGCCTCTTCTCTTAATTCTGGAGGGGGTGTGGTTCCCCAAAACTTAGGTTCCCTAGATGGTGACTACCACAGATTTTCCTTTGCCCCACTTCTTTTCTTATTCCTCTAGAAAAGAAAACTAATTCTTTAGGTATTTTAAAAGGATTTATTATAAAGCCCTCCAGGGAACACTGACTAGTGTGGGAGGTTACAATGATAGATGAAGAGGTTAACAGCAAAAGTCCTTATATTTTAAATTCTATCCCATTCCAATTCAACAAACCTTAAGCATCTATTACCATAAACAAGACACTACACAATGGGGATACAAAAATAAATATAACACAGTCCTTTCCTTCAAGAAATTTATAATTTAGGACATTCTGGTAAAATAATATAAACATCATAATCACTTTCTTAGCAGAATTCAAAATTGTGTTCCAGAATGATTGAATCAATTCATAGCTACACTTTTAGTATATTTTTGTGACTATACTACCTTAATGTGATTATCAAAGCTATTAAATCTTAAAATTGTGCTAAGCCTTTTTAGGACACACTATCGCAACAACACTAAATATAGGTTATTCTCCATTTTTTGGTCATATTTGCCAATTTGCTAGTAACCTAAATGTCATTTTGATTTACTTTTCTCTTGTTATAATTTGGAATAATCTTTACTTAATTAGTAGTTTTAGTTCTTTTGTAAGAACTGCTTGTTCATATCCTTTCACTGGTAATACATTGGGTACATGCATACATACATACATATACACACCTACACACAAGTATATATGTGTATGTATGTATATCATTCTCTACATATTGTGAATATCAAACCCTATCAAAGATTTATTAAAAGGTTTTCCCCTTAATTAGCAGCTTCTCTTCTTGTCCCAGTTGTATTGATTTTGCTAGTGTAGGAGCTTTTCAATTTCATGTAATCGACATTGTCTATTTCATCTTGTATGACTGCCTCTGTTTCTTATTTGTATGGGATCTTCAGTGAGGACTAGCACTTCTGGTATGAGGAACCACTGAGCCCTTTTCATGGCTTGTCATCCACCTTTGGTGGCCACCTTTAGCTAACTCATACCTATGGCTCCAAGAAGCTGTAACATACACAACAAACCAGTAAATCATCTCAGCGCACAGGCTAAATTGGATTGAGGGTAACTGAAAGGTCTCAAACCCATCAGTGAATTAGGGAGATGTGTACCCCAAGCAAAGCAAAGACTTCCTCTGGTGAAATGGATGGACGAGAACAATTTGTGCCAACAGCCACGAGGGCAGCTTGAAGTAGGTACTGTGGAGCTCTTATAATTTGGTCAGACATTGAAGATGCCAAGGTCATCCACTGCATCCCAGGTCATTGTCAGTCATCCTGACTTTTGTTTTACTACTAGATTTCAATGACATAGATGACTTTGTGCAACTCCATCTTGCTTAAATTCAATTCACTCACCTTAACTTGCTGGTCTTGACAGACCACCTCATGCTGTTATTGGTCCTTTTCAAAAACTAAGGATGAATAACAATTTAATAGGGAAGAAAGACATATACTATAGAAATATCTCAGAAAGTAACATAAGGAAACTCAGAAACAGAAACGAGCAAGACAGTGTTCAAATTCCCTTGCTAAATCTGAATTATTAAAAATAAGCAAGTTCTGAGTAGTGGGGAAAAACAAACTGAATGTAATAGAAATTCCTAATTTTATATTCAATCCTCCTTTTTTCTTATATATTGAAATGTTATAACAATAAATAATAAAAAATGAAAAGAAG
>CM053584.1:203005540-203025009 GCA_028627135.1 Pseudochirops cupreus
GAAGGGAAGGGAAGGGAAGGGAAGGGAAGGATAGGGAAGGGAAGGGAAGGGAAGGGAGGGGAAGGGTAGGGAACGGAAGGGAAGGGAAGGGAAGGGAAGGGAGGGGAAGGGTAGGGAAGGGAAGACCAGGGAAGGGCAGGGCAGGGCAGGGCAGGGAAGGGAAGGGATGTTTAAAAACTGATTTCTTCACGGTGAAGTAGGAAGTGTAAGTATTATATCTCCATTTCACAGATAAGCAAACTGAGTCTCAGAGAGACAAAGGGAATTGCCTTTTAACCACATAGCTAGAAAATGTTTGAGCTAAGATTCAAACCCAATTTTTTGGACCATGCAGCCAATGTCCATACAGCTTTACCTGCTATTGTATCCACTTGAGTTGCCCTTTCTCAACATCAATTGATCAATATTTATTGACACCTACTATAGGTGAGACACTGTGCTAAGTGTTGGAGGTACTAATATGAAAAAAGAAAGAAAATCCTTACCTCCAAGTTGCTTACAATCTAATGGTCTTCTTTAGGCTATCCCCGCATTTTACAGATGAGGAAACTGAGTCCTATAGAGATAAAATGATTGACTCAAATTTATATAAGTAGCATCTGAAATATTTGAGATTTGAATGTATTTCTTTTGTTTCCAAATCCAATCCATTTTTTCACTGTTCTTTGCAAAATTTTAGAATGGAAATGGAGCTCATATGTTGTTGTTGAGTCATTTTTCAGTCATGTCTGTCTCTTCGTGACTCCATTTGGGGCTTTCTGAGCAAAAATACTGGAGTGGTTTGCCATTTCCTTCTCCAGCCTATTTGACAGAGGAGGAAACTAAGGGTCTTGCCTAGCATCACGTAGCTAGCAAGTGTCTGAGGCCAGATTTGAACTCAGGAAGAGGAGTCTTCCTAATTCAAAGCTGCCTTTATGTGATGGTGAGAATCTATGGTGAGAGGGAGTGTAGGAGAGAGATCAATTGAGGCCGGGAGAAGCAGAGATCTCTGGATGCCACAGAGTATAGTCCTGAGCCTCCTCCCCTTGCTCCATCCTTGAGGCATGGGGATAATCACAGTGGGACGTGCTAGTTTTGGCTTTTGCTGCTCCAGAAACCACACCTGGGAAGTCAGCAAAGCTGAGTGCCACGGTCAGAGCCAACTTGGTCCTGCCAGCCAGAATTGGGCTCACTGAGCTTATTCCTTGACCTCAGAGAAGGGGAATCAGCAGCGTGTATGGGCCACACCTGATGTACTGAGCCGGCCATCCTCTAAACCTCTCAGATCTTTTTTTTTTCTTTTTTCAAGGACTTTTATGGAAACCATTTATCCAGATTAATTTACCCTGTACTTATATAACTGATTTTTTGAACCCAAGTATAAGGGAAGTACAAAAATACCACCATCGTCAGTATGATCACTATACTGGCCTTGTACATCGCCAAGATTACTATTAATACCCTCAGGATTGCCATAGGACACAGGTAGTAGGGCTCCTTATTGCTGTGTCTGACTTTCCATGATCCTGTGAATCATACCAATATTGCTCATGGAGTTTACTTTGCAAAGATACTGAAATAGTTTGACATGTGCTTCTCCAGTGAATTAAGTCAAACAGAGGTTAAAGGGTCATAATAGCTACCAAGTGTCTGAGGCTGGATTTGAACTCAAGTCTTCCTGACTCCAGACCCACAGATCTAACCACTGAACCACCTAGTTTCCTATTTGGGCTCCTTAGGGGATGATATTTATCCCTAGTAAACTTCATCTTATTAAATATGATCTCTACTTCCAGTTGACAAAAATCCTTTTAAATTCAAATTCTCCCTTCCAAGGTGTTAATCATTTCCAGCTTTGGGAATTTACAATTTAATTTGTTTTTAAAAACATTTCAATTAACTTCCATCATTTTCCTTTTTTCCCCTCACCTCTTTCCTCCCATCAACCATGCCCAAAAATGTTCATCTCATTGATGTATTGATTTAAAGTTAGGATGGTTTTTTGTGAATCATCTAGTTCAACTCCCTCATTTTACAGATGAGGAAACTGAGGACCAGAGCGATTAAAAGTCTTGCCCAAGGCCTCAAGGATTCAGACATGGCTCTTCTGACACCAAATTCATCACTCCTGTCTATGTATTGCCTGGTTACCCAGTTATCTATTCATTTAAGTCCCTGATAGAAAAGTTGTCACAGAGTCAAGGACAAAATCATTGGTTATTGGCCTTAAAGAAATCTCATTTTGATCAGTGGTTGTCATTCTCTTCCCTTTTGCTTCCTACAAGTGTAGGGTCCCCCTGTGATCTCCATAGACCCTGTTCTGAGCGAGGGTACCTAAGCCCCTCTCTGCCCTTCCCTCTACTTCTCACTCCTTTTCTAGATTCACCCTATGGAGTAAAGATAGTTTGAGGAAACATCTGTGTAAGGTCCAGGAGAGCTATGGCAGGTCTCATGGCAATGCCCATGGGTACTTAGAGCATAGTGGCAGAGCATTTGGTTAAGGCCTGAAGGTTCGTCGTCTTCCCCCAAAAAAGCATGAGCAGTTTTTGCTTCCTCTGCTCATTCAAATGTAGGATTTAGCCATGTTTTTTTCACAGAGTACGGGGCCTGAACTCTGCTTCCCCAGCAATTTTTCCACCAACATCAGAAAAAGGTCTGAGTGGAACGAGATTCTTAGTTTCTTCCCATAGGAGCTGGGACAAGGGAAGGGATAAATGTCTGGCAGCAATGTGATTTAGTGGAGAGAGTGCCAGGCCTGGAGGCAGGGAGACTCATCTTCCCGAGTTCAAATCCGGCTTTAGATACTTAATAGCTGTGTGACTCTGGGCAAGTCACTTAGCACTGTTTGCCTCAATTTCCTGATCTGTAAAATGAGCTGGCAAACTACTCCAGTATCTCTGTCAAGAAAACCCCAAATGGGGTCACGAAGAATCAGACATGACTGAAAATGACTGAATAACGATAACAACAGATATCCAACAAGCTGAAGGAAATAAGGCATTGGCAAGAAGATTGGGGGTGGAGGTGGGCAAAGAACATCCCTCTCTAAGGAAAAAATGAAGGGAAAGAGAAGTATCTGAGAGGTATGAAGTGGAGAGAGATAACCAAGCTGGGGGTGGGGGTGGGTGTAGTGTGTGTGTGTGTGTCTGTGTCTGTGTCTGTGTGTGTGTGTCTGTGTATTCATGCGCGTGCACCCACACACACAAGCAAGTAGACAATCATTGGCTGGTTCTCCCTGTGTCTGCAGCTCTGAGGCCCAGGGAACAGCATGATAGATCTATTGACTAACACTTTCATTCAGCCCAAGTTATGAAATGTGAGTCTCTTTGGAGACACACTTTTCAGGATGCAGATACTATAACCTTGAGCAGAGCTGGGCCCCCGAGTGCCTGGTATCACCAGTAACAGCTCCAGAACCCACCCTCACCTGTCCAAGGATCCCTAGGACCCATGACCTATGCTTGCTCTGGGGTGTTAACAGTGACCTGAGTGAAATGGAGGTTCAGGATCGTGGTGATATTAATGACGATGGTAATCCTGCCCTGTCTGACTTTTTGAATATGGAGGAATGGAGGTAACGGCAACCGTCGGAGCCCTTGGCGGATATGCTTTGTGACGTGACATTCTAGGGGTAAGACCTTTTAGCTCTGAAGAAGGGGTCCTGTTCCATGAGCCATGAATATTATCTCTGAGATTCCTCAGCATTAGGATGGAACAGGTCCTTTGGACAATTAATTACCTGGCCCTCTCTCTCCCTTCACCAAGAGACTGCCTGGCACAAAGAAAAGTAATCCTAAGCACAAAATACTGATAATAACAATGTTACCCCATTCACTTTCCCCAGCCAGACACCCTGAAAGCAAAATAGGTATGTTGGGAAAGGATTAAGATTCATAATCCTGTATTTAACATGCTCTCCAATATGTCTTATTGTCGTCATCAGGCAGTTTGGTAGTGCAGTGGATAGAGCACCAGGCCTGGAGTCAGGAAGACCAGAGTTCAAATGTGGCCTCAGATTACTGTGTGACCCTGGGCAAGTCACTCAACTCATTAGCCTCAGTTTCCTCATCTGTAAAATGAGTTGGAGATGGAAATGGCAAGCCGCTCCAATATCTTTGCCAAGAAAACTTCAATTGGGATCATGTAGGGTCCAATAAGCCTGAAAAAAACAGGATAACAACAGGAACAACAAACCTGTCTTACTGTTCTTTTACTAATGGGATGAAAGGAAGAAGGATCTTAAAACTTTCAAGAGAAGATATAATGAAAGCCAACTGAACTGGCTTCTGAAGTTGACCTCATTCATGATGGTGTCATAGAGCCATAAATTTAGTGTCTGAGAAGTTCCCCTGAACAGACCTAGTTATGTGTATCCCCCTTATCTTACCTGAGTGATATCCAGCCCAGGTGGGGAACCCCTGGCCTCAAGGCCACATGTGATCCTCAAGGTCCTCAACTGCAGACCTTTGACTTCTTCCAAACCTCACAGAACAAATGCCCTTAATAAGAGGATTCATTCTATAAAACTTGGATTCACTCAAAAGGCCACAGCCAAAGACTCATGGTCTAGAGGCTAAAGGTTCCCCACCCCTGCACCCATTCCTAACTCTAATGTCATTGTATCCTCATCAAATGTTCTCTCCTAGACTTGACACTTCCAGCTGCATATTTCTGTTCTGATCTTTACATAGGGGTTCTGATCCAGCCTCTGACACTTACTATGGGTATGATCTTGGACAAGTGGTAACCTTTTAGGACTCAGTTTTCTCATCTATAAAATGAAGGGGTCAAGCGAGATTCTCTGAGGTCTCTTCCATTTCCAGAGCTGAGATTCTATGAATTGTTCATGTCTGTCTTAGATTGAGAGCCTAAAATGGGAGCAGCTAGGTGCTGCAGTGAATAGAGAATCAGTCCTGGAATCAAGTAGGACCTGAGTTCAAATCTGCTTAACCCCAATTGCGAGGGGGAGAGACAGACAGACAGATTAGTCTGTCCCCCAGAAGAACAGAGCCCCTTTCTATGACCCTTTCACCACAAAGCACTCAGCCCACACTTGTGCTCAGAAAAGAGGGGGTGAGGTATAGTGGGAGGTATGTGAGACTTGTAGTTGCAAGGTCTGAGTACAAATCCTAACTGCTACTTACTACCCTTGTAGCCTTGTACAATTCACTAAGTTTCCTTATCACTAAAGTTATGAGGACTGGCATCAACAGTAACAAAACAACCACTGCTTTTAGGTTTGCAAAGCACTCAACTAAGGTCATGTTCTCCTCACAACAACTCTTTGAGGTAGATAAACTTGTTTTCCCCA
The DNA here is from genome assembly GCA_028627135.1 of Pseudochirops cupreus. Lineage (NCBI taxonomy): Eukaryota > Metazoa > Chordata > Mammalia > Diprotodontia > Pseudocheiridae > Pseudochirops > Pseudochirops cupreus. Next base: position 203,010,831 of record CM053584.1, read on the forward strand.
TTTTACAGATGAGGAAAGTAAGGTTTACTACAGAGATGAAGTGACCTGCCCAGGGTCAACAGCTGGTAAGTTTCTGAAACAGGATTGGAACTCAGGTCTTGCTGATCCCAAGCCTAATACCCTATCCACTGTACCACTTAACTACAAAAAGAAAAATAAATAAACAGACACAAACCTCTAAGCTCTCTCTCCCAGCCCTAGACCTCTCATAATACTATGACTCTGAAAAGAATGTGATGATGATGATGTTGATGTTGATGTTGGAAAGGATGAAGATCATGATGGTCAAATTTAAAACGAGCTGTCCCTTCCCTCTCAAAAAGAAAAAAAAAGCTTCCCTTTTCTGACTTTACAATTTCTTTCCGTGGCACTTTAGCTTTTATCTGTGACTCTCACTTCTCCCTTAAGGCAGCTCCATGGTTCAGTGCACAGAGCACTGGGCCTGGAGTCAGGAAAAATCATCTTCATGAGTTAAAATATGACCTTAAACACTTACTATCTGTGTGATGTCACTTAATTCTGTTTGCCTCAGTTTCTTCATCTGTAAAATTACCTGGAGAAGGAAATGGCAAACCACTCCAGGATCTTTGCCAAGAGAATCCCAAATCGGGCCGTGAAGAGTCAGGCAGAACTGAAACATCTGAACAACAACTTATCTCTCCCTCATTTCTCACTTGGAATTGATTAACAAGTCCTGTGCAGTACCTCTAATGTTCATCTCCTCATTCCATTGCCATCATCCTAGGACTCATCACCACCTACCTGGGCTATTTATTATCCTAGCCTCCTGAGACGCCTTCCTATATGCAATCCTCCCTCCAAACCATCCTTCAGACCACAGCCAGACTTATTTCCCATAGATTTAGTCTGGCATGGCATAGAGAAACACTTCTCAAGATGTGGTCCAGGGACAGGTTCTAGTTACCATCTCAGAGGGTTCTTGAGGTCAATATTATTTTCATAATAATACTAAGAGAATTATAGAAAATAATAAATCTCTAACACAATAAATATTGATAGATATAACCCACAAAACAAAAGCTCTCTTGGAGGGACCTCAATATTTTTAAAGAGTGTAATGAGTCCTGAGACCAAAAATTTGGAGGACCACTGGTTTAGTAGAAAGACCATTTGATGCAGTTAGGAAGACTCAGAATTCAAATCCTGGCTCTGATACTTAGTAATCTTATCCTAGGCAAGCAGATAGACCTCTCTGAGCCTCAGTTTCCCTCATTTATACAATGGGAATAATAACACCAGCACTACCTGTGTCCCAGAGTGATTGTGAAGAAAACACTTTATAAATCTTAAAGTTCTTCTTTTTTTTTTGGAAAGGGGAAGGGGTTCAGCGACTTGCTAGTAAGTGTGATCAAGTGGCTGAGGTTGGATTTGAGCTCAGGTCCTCCTGACTCCAGGGCCGGTGTTCTATTCATTGCATCACCTAGTGGGCCCAAACCTTAAAGTTCTATGCAAACATTAACAATCATTATTTGGCATATCTAATCTCATCATTCCCCTGTTTAAAACTCACTAATGACTCTGTTACCCATCAACTCAAATGCAAAACCCTTCACCCGGAATTCAAGGACCTCAGATGATCAGACTTCTCCTTACTTTTCTTGATACTCCCCCTGATCTGTTTAGTTGCTAACTGCTTCCATATAAAGCATTTTATTTTTCATGTGTGTTATACACTTTTCATGTATGACTGAATGAATTTATTAAGTGCTTATTATATGCAAAGCACTGGAGATATAAATAGAAAAATAAGACAACCCCTGCTTCCATGGAGCTCACATTCTAACAGGGGAGAAGACAAATATGGAAGGTTTAAACCTCCCAAGATCCTTAGGGTGCAGTGGCAAAGGAGATGATAATTCTTCTTCTTCAATATTGAGTTTAGCTAGACTGTGCAATGGGTAAAAAGATCTAGACCCAGAGTCAGGAAGCCCTCAGACACTTACAAGCTGTGTAAGCCTGGGCAAGTCACTTAACCTCCCTCAGCCTCAGTTTCCTCTCTGTAAAATGATGCTAACAGTAGCACCTACCTCACAGGGACGTTGTTAGGATTGAATGAGATAATATTAGTAAAGCAACATGTAGACATTAAAGTATTGGATCAATGCTAGTTGTTATATTTCCACTAATAAAATCACACCATTTTCTGACTCTGGACTGAAAGCATTGCTATTCCAAAGGCTCTTGGGCTCTGTGTATTAGGCCATTTCCATCAGAGTCTGTGGGGAGATAGTCAAGATGGTGGTGGTGGTGGTTCTCGTGGTGGCTAGACTAGACAAGTATATACTCTCTTCTGTCCCTTCCCTGGGTACCTTGCTACTTCATTTTGTGTTAGGAATTTTTGTATTATTTATCCATACATTCAAGGATTTTCTGGCTAAATTCTTGACAGAATTTGCATAACCAGAGAACCATGACTTCCAAGCTATTTTTATGAAGTCAGAATTGTGTCATATCTAAACTTTACATGTCCCCCAACATCTAATCACATTATTTTTTAAAAGTTTGTTAAGCTAAATTGTGGTGATGATGAATGAATAAATAAAATGCATTTATTAAACACTTATCATGTGCTAATTTCTATACTAAGCATTAAGGATACAAACTGAAAAAGATGACAGTCCTTGATCTCAGTGAGTTCATACTAATTGGAGAACACCATACACGTGGAAGAGTTCCCCACTGCAGGGTTAAGGGAAAGGCCCAGAGATCCCAAGTATATAGTCGCAGAGTCCATGGCAAAGCCCAGTAATGTTAAGGCTTAATGGGTCATCTTCCCCTCAAGAGGGGCCTGTCACCATTAGGAAAGGAGAAATGGATCCTTAGATCCATTAGGTCATAATGAAAAGAGGATTCTGGGTGGATGTAGATAGGGGCTCTGTGTTCAGCCAAGAGGAGAAAGGATGAAGGGGACATTGGTAAAGGGTTGGGGGTAGGATTGGAAGAGAGGAAGTAGGGTCCCTCTAGAGACCAGTTATAGCTACAATTCTCTAGGCAACCCCAGATGGGATATGAAGTGGCCTGCCAATGGAGGGAAGGGGAAAGTGAAGCTCTCAATAATTGAAAGAATTATGATAATGACAATGGCACTGGTGGCTCCAATGATTTCAGTACAGCTCTGAGATTTCAGTCGTGTAGAGTAGGGGTGTCAAACTCATAGAAATGCAGACCACTGAACCATACATACGGAGTCCTGCCCTCCTCAACCTGATTTAGAAAATTAGAAATATTAAGATTATCCGTGTTTGGTTTCATTTTATATTTTTAAAAATATTATCCAATCATGCATCTCATTCAGAAATCACGTGTTTGATACCTTTGATGTAGAGAACCCCTAGTACAGAAAACTTCCTTGACCAATACAGGTCATAAGATCATAGATCTGGAACTCAAAGGGACCCTCAGAAGCCATCTAAGTCACTAAGCCATCAGTTTACATTTGACAAGTCATCACTTTACAGATGAGGAAACTGAGTCCCAGACAGATCAAGTGAAGTACCCAAGGACACAAAGGCATACACAATTTGGGGTAGAACTTGAACCCTGGTTGTCTCATGTCATAATGCACTTTCCATGGTATCATGACTTATAGTGATGGAGAACAATCTGGAGTATAGAAGGGTGACTTCCCCAGTGACAAATAACCAATATGTATCACAGGCAACATGGTGCCACAAAATAAATAAATAAATAAATGGATAAACAAACAAATAAATAACTGGGCTGGGAGTTAGGAAACCTAGTGTTCTACCACCATCCCAGACACTGGCTATGTGACCCTGGACAAGTCAAGACACTTAACCTCCATAGGCATCAGTTTCCTCATCTGTAAAATGAGGGGGTTATTCCATGATCTTATGATTCCATGATTCTACCCCTGGATCTTCTGACTCTCTGTTCTAATGTTACTCTCAGTAAAAGGGAATTATGCTATTGACTGTAGTGATGGAGATGGTGTTAATGGTGAGAGTGAGAGTGATGATGAGGATGATGGTGATGGTGATAGACAGGGATGGGAACATGGCTTTGTTATTGCTGAGAAGCTTGGATAGTGCTTAGCCTCCTCCTAGGCAGAGATTTGATCTTCCTTAAGCCTGAGTCATACAAAGGAGATGAATCACAGTAGAGAACATGGAAGCCAAGCAACGACAGGGTTTGTCCAGAAAGCAGACCTAGGAAACATTGCTAGGGACCTGGAGCTACAAGGGATCGGGCGTGGAGAGATTAAAAACGTCCTGGGAACCAGGCTGGGAGCTGAGGGGGCTAGCTGGCTGAATTTGCATGCTTGCAGTACTACAGCCTGCAGGCTGTTTTTATGTACTGCCTGCCTATCCATGCTTCTGTTAATCCCCTGCAGCTATGCTAACAGCAAGGCCGAGACAGTAATTATGGTGGCCATAGCAGCAAAAAACGATCATGGCTTCTGTCTGAGTCCTGACTCTTGACAATCGCCTTAGAAGGAGCATGTCTTGATAAGGTTCATCATTAGCAGATAGTGCTGTGGTGCACCAACCTTCCTCATTTTCCTTTGTCCTCTCAAAGCTGGACGTGCCCATTCTCATCCTCTGGAATCGTCCTTGTCTCAGCAATGATTTTTTTATCTCAGCCTCCCTCTTTGCTGCTCATTCAAGCCTTTGTGTGTACAAGACTATTTCTGTTCCCCTTCTTCCTTGGACTAGATGTCCTCCAAACCCATTCCTAGCTTTGACTCCAGTTCAGCACTCTGGACACTGTCTTGTTGTTACTGTCCCTTTCCCTATGTTGAGGGACTCTGCCAGAACCTGGGGGACACAGGCAAGTCCTACCCCTCTTAGGCCTAGTCAATTTCAATTAGCCTTTAATGTTTTACTTTTCCCCTTCTGATAGCGCAGCATAGCAAAAGTAATTAATGGCACCTGGGTGGTACAGTGGATAGCACCCTGGAGTCAGGAAGACTTGAGTTCAAATATAGTCTCTGAAATTTACCAAGTATATGGCCTTAGGGGGAAAAATTTAACCCTTGTTTGCCTCGGTTTACTTAACTGAAAAATGGGAATGACAAAAGTCCCTATCTTCCAGATTCTTGTGAGGATCAAATGAGGTAATAGACACAATGTCAGAAGATGAATTTGGATAAATTATTCCAAATTTTTTTTATAAACTATAAGGTTTTATACAAATATAAGGTGCATACAGTTTAACAGAAAGTGTATGTGGGGTAGCTTAAGGAGCAGGGCCATGCCTCCAGGAGTACAATGCCCAGCAGCAGAAACACCCTGGAGAAGAGATCCAAATCTTACAGTGTCTACTTCCTAAGTACTATCTTACATCTGACCCCATCTCTCCCTTCACCTGACCACTTCCCCGGGGCAGGCCTTCATCACTTTTCATCTGGATGAAATTGATCTCTGAGCTTTCAGATTCTCCTTTCTCCAACCTCTTATTGTGGTTGTTGATTTGTCTCAGTCATGTCCAATTCTTCATGACCCCATTTGGGATTTTCTTAGCAAAGATCTTGGATTGGTTTTGTCATTTCCTTCTCCAGCTTATTTTATGGATGAGGAAACTGAGGTAAGCAGGGTTAAATGGCTTGCTCAGAGTCACACAGCTAGTTAAAATCTGAGGCTAGATTTAAACACTACACAATTGCCAAACTGATATTTCTATGGCAGTCTTGACCAGGTCATTCTCCTACTCAAGAAGTCCCAGTTGTTCCTTTTTGCCTCTGGAAAATACTGCATACTCTTCTCTTTGGCATTTTAATTTCATCACAACCAGACTACAGCCTACTTTTTGAGGTTTATTAAACATTTCTTCCCTTCATAATCTCTATGTTCCAGTCAAATTGGACATCCCATTTCCTGCCTCCAAGCTTTTCCATAGACTGTCCTCCATGTCATCCTCACCTGCTATCTCACAAAATTAAAAAAAACAACAACAACAACACCAAATCTTATCCAAAAAACTCAGGTTGGGTCCCCTCTCATATGAAGTCTATCTTGACTGTCCTTACAATTTCTAGAACCTTTCTCCAAAATTATTGCGCTGGTTTTTATGTAAATATTGCCCAAGGCAAACCCATCCCCTCCCCCAAAAAATAGAATGTCAGGCTCTTGAGGGTAGGGATCATTTTGTTTCTGTTTTTGTTTCCCCAGGAAACAGCAAGATGCCTGAGACATAATTAGGTTCCCAATAAATGCTTATTGAATAAAAGAAGGAAAGCTAGAGCAAGGAATAAACTTCTCTATAACATGTGGAAGCAGCCATGGCATTTTCAAGAGTCCTAATTTTTTATCCTAATGTGAATATTCCCTATTCTCCTCTTAGTTATGTTATGTGCTTGATCAGAGACCCAGAAGGTTTGCCTATGTCTGGGATCTCTTTGTGAGATGACTATCTTGGGAACTATCCACCCTGGAAAGCAGAAGTGGTTGCACATCACCCCCGGGGGTAATGATACTCCCAAAGGGAAACATGCCATTTACTATAAAAATAAAAACAAAAACAAAAACAAAAACAAAGACTTACTCCCTTTTACTTATGTATTGACTGAGACCTGTCCCTTCCCCTCGAGCAATAGTTTCCTTAGAGCACTTGGACCTCTGACCTAGAAGATTATTTTTGCCAATTTTATTGTGAAAATTAAAGTGATGATGGTACTGGTTATATTATGATAATGGTGGTGATGAGGACAGTGGTAGTAATATGAGGAAGAGGATTGAGGTGGTTAATGATTGGTTAGTCGTAAAGGTCATGGTAGTGATGATGGTGATGATAATGGTGGTACTGGTGGTGGGGATGGTGATGACTCTGTGGTTTGAGCCCTCAAACTTTATTTCATCCTAATGGAACACTCCTGGTGAACTGAATTTGAATCATCCCCTTCCCAAGCATACAAGAATGCTGTGTTTTGAATGCTTGAGGTCTAGAGTAGCAACAATATCTTAGCCCCAACTTCACTGCTTTCATAGGTTCATAGGAACATAGAGGGGCAGGTAGGTGGCATGGTGGATAGAGTGTTGCACCTGGAATTCCGAGTTCAAATTTGGTTTCAGGCACATGCTAGCTGTGTGACCTTGGGCAAGTCACTCAACCCTGTTTGACTCAGTTTCCTCATCTGTAAAATGAGCCAGAGAAGGAAATGGCAAAACACTTCAGTATCTTTGCTAAGAAAACCTCAAATAGGTTCGTGAAGAGTCAGACATTACTGAAATGCCTGAACAACAAGTAAAGACAGCTAGGTGGTACAGCCCTGGAATCAGGAAGACCTGAGTTCAAATTTGGCCTCAGATACTTGCTAGCTGTGTGATTCGACTAGTTGTGTGACCTTGGGCAAGTCATTTAATCATGTTTGCCTCAGTTTCCTCATCTGTAAAATGAGCTGGAGAAGGAAATGGAAAACCACTCCAATATCTTTGGCAAGGAAGCCCCAAATGGAGTCATGAAGAGTCAGACACGAATGAAATGACTGAACAACAACAAAGGAACATAGATTTCAGAGCTGGAAGTGACCTTGGAGATCACCTAGTCTTTAAATTCATTGCAAATCAGTTTTCTTTTTTTTTTCTTTTTAAATAATTCATTATAAAGTTTATACATATTAAGCACAAATTATTTATTTGAACAAATGACCAAACAAAATGAAATCCCAAATAAAAATACAAAATCTTAATGCATTACATTTTTATGAAACCAATGAACAGTAATTTGTGTCCTGTTTGAAAATTTTTAATGTTTTTTGTATTTGTATAGTTGTACTGACTCTTCTCTCGGCATCATTTCCTCTATCTTTCCATATGTATTTTTTGTGTTCTCATTTAATACCAAAGTTTCAAGTGTAGGTGTCCCATGGGAATGAAGAAAACAGTAGTCAACAAAAGATCTGATTGGGTGGAGGGGACAAATGGTTAAGTTTAGTGGCTTCTGCCCTTTGGATGTGCAAACCAGTTTTCTTAACTACCAAATGGGGATAATAATAGCACCTCCTTCACAGAATTCTTGTGGGGATCCAATGATAATATTTGTAAAAATGCTTAGCGCGAGGCCTGGGATACAGCTGGCATTATATAAAGGTTTCTTCCTTTCTTTCTTTTCCCCTTTCTCCCATACAAATTAAGACAGTTGGTTTATTTGTTTTGCTTTTTTTTTTGTTTTGTTTTCCCCTTAAAATGTATTGAGAAATTGATGGAGGCTTGGTTGGCTCAGGGCACCAAGTAATCAAAATGTTGTTGCTCTGGTTGATCACCTGAGTACAAAGCAGCCTTGAGGACCTGGAGATGGGAGAGGGGAAGCTCTTGGATGCTTGGCTGGTGGATTGTTATGGAAATTTCACTCAGCTAAAACAACTTAATGGGTTCTCAGTGCCTCTCCTTGTTGAATGGGTATTACAGTGGTTAGAACATCCGACTTAGAGACAGGAAGACCCCAGTTTCAATCCTACCTCAGACAGTTACTAGCTGTGTGCTCTTGGCTAAGTCCCTTAACTACAGTTTCCTTATTTGTAAAATGAAGAAATAATAGCACCTACTTTCAGGGTTGTTTTGAGAATCAAATAAGATAATAATTTTAAAGCACTTTAGCACTGTTCCTGGCACATGGTCAGTGCTGTATAAATGTTAGCTAGTAATATTATTATTACTATAGGAATCTCCTTTGGTTAACTGTTGAATGACCTGAGAGTGTCTTATGTTGTTCTAATGTCAAACCTCAATGACCAGGGGTCAGATGTGAGACAGGTCCAGTCCAGAAGAAGGTCCTTCACTCCCTCAGGGCCCTCAAAGTTAAATCATTAGCTATGCAGAACAATGTAGGTGAAAGAACACTAGGCTTAAAGTCAGAAGATCCTGGCTTAAATCTCTCTGTGACACTTACTAGCTGGTTCTCTGACGTTGGGGCAAATCATAGGATCATAGGAATGTAGAATTCAGATCTGGAAGGGATCTTCTAGATCACCTTGTCCTCAAACTCATTGCACCTCAGGCTTCTTATCTGTAAAATGGGGACAATGCTACTTTTATTCCCCATGTCATAGTGTTGTTTTGGGCAAAGTTGTTTGAAAATCTTAAAATGCTATCTAACTCTGAGCTATTATTATTTTTTTATAGAAAGAAGAGAGCTTCTCCAATATGCTTCTGGGGACCTCTGAAGCCTCCAGCTTCCTCTCATTACCTGCCCAATAAAAAGCAAATGTAAGTGTCAGCCAACATTTCTCATCATTTTGTCAGCCAAAAGGGAGCTCTCTGGCTCTCCACAGACAACTCTATAATGCTCACTGTTAACCCAGGGAATGAATTTTCATCTCTGTCCTTGTCTGTCAGCATAAACCTTTAGGGGCAGTGGGCAGGAGCAGTTGAAAGGAGGGGCTTTCAGCTAAAGCTCAAGATTGGGAATAAGTCAAGCAAATGTCTAAATCCGTAAGATGCAGGTACCTGGGGTCATGAGGGAGCTTTGGCCAAAGCAGAGCAAGCCATTGGGGATCAGGAAGAATTTAGAAATCACACACAAAAGAAAGTAAAGCATTCCCTCAGTTAGGATGAATTTGAGCCTGGGACAAGGCCTTCCTTGGACATGAATCCTTTACATCTTTCTTGCGAGAGGAGGATCCAATGATGTGTTCCCAGAGAACTGAATCAGATAGAGCAGGAAGTGGAGGTAAAGCGTAGTTAGGGAGTGACAGAGTCGGGGCTGCCAATTCTCATTGAACTAACTAATGCTCACTTTGGCTTCTATGACTCAGTCACCCATTAATGTTCAATTAGAGCTGAATTTGTATAGTCATTGACATCATACTGACTCATGATTTCAGAGACCTGGTTTTGTACTCATTGAGCTTTCATATCATAGAACAGTATGGTTCAGCAGGTAAGAAATTAGGATTTCAAATAGACCTAATGATTGGAGGGTTGTTACTAATGAGGTGCCACAGAGCTCTGTCCTCAGGCCAATTCTTTTCAACACTGATGTCAGTGATTTGGGTATAAGCCGAGATGTCATGGCTTTTAAGTTTTTGAGTGATTCTAAAGTGTTGGGGAGGATAGCTAAAATATCGAAAAATAGACTTAGAGTAATCCCCAAATATCTTGACAAGCTTTAGAGTGTTGGGCTGAAGCTAATAAAATGAAATCTGGTAGGGATAAACATAAAATCCTACATTTAGGTCCCCACAAATCAACTGCAAAGCACAAGATTGAGGAGGTATGGGTACCCAGCGGCATCTATCAGTAGAGTAAGGAGAAAAGAGCAGCACAGGGGTCCACAAGCAACGAAAAGCACACAAGGAATGCCTATCTGAGAGATTGCCCTGGGATGTGACTGCCAAGGCAGGAGTGTGAAAAAAAAATAGCTGAATCAAGAAGCTGATGATCATGCCCAACTTCTGCCAGGGTAATTAAAGAAGCAAGGCAATGGAAGAGTGTGGTGCCTCTTGGATCAAAATGGCACAATGCATAATAAGAAAATATAAGTTGAGGGTAAGTGGAGTAGGTTAAGAAGAGAGACCGCTTGAATCTGGGAGCACTAGTAAAATTGCTGGGTACATTGTACTGGTCCTAGGCCTTGTGACCTTATGTCACCATGTGTTATGTGGAGGTATTCACAGTTTGGTGTCACAGCTCGGTATGACTCATGATACTCACATGAACCCACACATTTCACTGAACCAGTATCAAGGAAATAAACATTGATTAAGATCGTGGTCATATCCAGCCTACAGCTTCCCGTCTGAATTACTCCTGCTGAGCTTATTTCTGTTTTCCTGTCTCTACTGAAGGATACCCAGCAGTTGGTACCAGACATACCTAACAAAAAGGACTTGGATGTTTTAGCGGACTAGACACTCAAAATGAGTGATCTGTATGATATGGCAGTTTTAAACAACCAATGTGACCTCAGGTTACATTAAGAATGATACCATGACTAAAATGGAGGCAAGGGTGGTGATAACTCCCCTATGCTTTATCCTGATCTAGCCACATTTTAGAATATTGGGTTCAGTGTTGGGCACCATATTGTAAGAAGGGCACTGCTTCACTGGAGCATGTTTAGAGAACCTCACATCACGACCACCATCATCACCGCCACCACCACCACCACCACCACCACCACCACCACCATCATCATCACCTATAAACTATCATATATCTATATCTATATATCTATGCTAGACAGTTTACAAATATTATCTTGTATGATCCTTATATCAACCCTAGGAGGTAGGGGCTTTTATTACTCCCATTTTACAATTGAGAAAATTGAGGTAAACTGAGATTGTAACTTAACCAAGGTAACACAGCTAGTAAGTATCTAAGGTCAAATTTGAACTCAGATCTTCCTAACTCCATGTTTGATGCTCTGTCTACCATGCCACCTAGTTTCCTTATGAGGGTATGTCAAAGGAAATGAGCATATTTAGAAAAGAAGAGTTAGTGGAGAAGAAACATGATAGGTCTCTTCAAGTACTTTAAAGGCTATTGTGGAAAAGGGATTTGATTTGTTCTGTCTGGCCCCAGAGGCCAGAAGCAGGAGCAATCATAGAAGTTACAGGGATTTAAGCTTGATATAAAGACAAATGCCTAATAATTAGAATGGCTCAGAAGTGAAATGGGAAGTCTCCAGAGGTAGGGAATTCTCCCTCTGGAGATGTTTAAGCAGTGTCTGGATGGTTCTTGGAAGAGATTTTGGAGAGAAGATTATGATTTCAGTTTGGGATTTCTCTAGATAGCCTCTGAGATCCCTTCTAATATGAAGATTCTTTGAGTCTATGACATATGAGATGCTTTCATTATTAATCTATCAGTCAATCAACAAGCATTTTGTAAGTCCTATTAAGTGTCAGGCATTGTGCTAGATGCTGGGAATATTCTCAAAAGACTCTATGTGATCTCAATGATTTGTAAGTTTACTCCAATGGTGCAAATCACTACCTGTCCATACCTGAATCCAGACCATCTTCCCAAAATTTCACCACAAGGGGTACACTTAGTGTTCTGGAGCTCTCTCTCTCTCTCTCTCTCTCTCTCTCTCTCTCTCTCTCTCTCTCTCTCTCTCTCCCCTTTCCCCCCATCTGTCTCTCTCTCCCTCTATCTCTCTATGTCTCTGTGTCTCTGTCTCTCTTTCCTTCTCTCCAGATATTGGACACACCAGTAAAACGCTTCTGGCCAGGTACTCATCATCCCTTTCTCTAGCCATCCTCTCTTCTCTATCATATAATGCATGATAACATCTTTTAGTCCTGTTCTTCAGAGTCCCTCATTGATTATAAATTGCAGCCTGTTCACACAAGTGCAAAACAAAAAGGAAATAATTTCTGATCTCAAGGAACTTACTCTCAATCAGGGTAGGGGATAAATGTGTATATGTGCACACGCACATACATAACACACACATATAATACACACATAATAACACACACGTATTTGTACACACATATACATGTATATATGTAAATGCATGTGCATTATGCATATATGTTTGTATAGCTATAGACATGTTAACTGTTATATACACATTCAAGTACATACAAAAGTATCCTTCCTCTAAATATTCCTCATCAATGCTGCCTGACCAGAGTGATCAGGGATATGGAGAATTAGATTTTCTGTCAGCTTGACTGACTCATTTTTCCTCACATCTCTTTTTGTAAGCACCAGAATATATAGTGCAGGTATGGAGAACTGGGCACAAGAGGGATTTCATGCAGTGAATAATTTCCTTTCCCTGATCCCTCATCCTCCTAAATGAAAGTCTTTCTCCCTCTTCAAATTTCCCAAGTGCACACTGAACCTTACCTTTGCTCCTATCACCCCCTATCTTGAATCATATTTTTTTATATATCATATTCCCCAATTCAATGGAAAGCTGCTTCATAGGATCACAGAACCTCAAAGTTGGAAAGTCCACTGAGGCTATCTATCAGTCTAATGTATACCTGACCAAGAATCCCCAGGTACAAAATCCTCAACAAGTAGTCATCTAGTTGTACTTGAAGATTTCCTGTGATGAGGAATTTACTGCTTCCTAAAATAGCCCATTCCATTTTTGAACTGCTGTAGGTGTTAGGAGGTTAACAGCTAGGTGGTGCAGTGGATAGAGTGCTGAGCCTGAAGTCAAGAAGACTCATCTTTGTGAGTTCAAATTTGGCCATGGATATTTGTTATTTGTGTGACCCTGGGCAAGTCACGTAACCCTGTTTGCCTTGATTTCCATATTTGTAGTGTGAGCTGGAGGAGGAATGTCAAACTACTCCAGTATCTTTACCAAGAAAATCCTAAATGGAATCATGAATAGTCAGACACAGCTGAAAAATTACTGAAAAACAAAATGATTGTTAGAAAAATTTTGTTTTTACTTTTTTTACACTGCACCCAAATCTGCCTCTTTACTATTTCTAACCAGTTCTTTCCTCCAGGGTTTGGTAGAATAATTTTATTCCCTCTGTCACATGATAGACATATCTTTAAATACTTGAAGCCAACTATCATTTGCCCTGTTATGTCTTCTGCTCTCCAGGACAAATGCCACCACTCCATTTAACTGATCCTGGTTTGTCATTGTTGATAGTCTTTTCATCCTGCCTTCCCCTGAACATATCCCAGCTTGCCAGTATCCTTCCTACTTATGACACTCAGAACCAAACATAGCACTTCACTGTTTGACCAGGACAGAAGCCAACAGAACCATCGCCTTCTTCAATCTAGGTACTATGTTTCTCAGTGAACTCCAGTAGAACATTAGCATTTGTTCTTGTTTTTTAACTCCCATGTCACACTGCTAACCAATACTGAACTTTTATTTTATTTTTTTGCTTTTTTGGAGAGGGGAGGACAGGGAAATTGGGGTTAAGTGACTTGCCCAAGGTCACATGGCTAGTAATTGTTAAGTGTCTGAGGTCAGATTTGAACTCAGGTCTTCCTGACTCTAGGACTGGTGCTCTGTTCACTGGGCCACCTAGCTGCCCTGTATTGAACATTTTTTTAATAGAAAATTCTTTGGGGAATGGCTGAACAAGCTATGGTATATGAATGTAATAGAATACTATTGTGCTATAAGAAATGGGAAGGAGATGGACTTCATAATTACCTGGAGAGGCTTATACAAATTGATGCTAAGTGAGAAGAGCAGAACCAGGCAAAGCCTGTACACAATCACAGACACATCGTACATATGATGACCAACCTTGATAAAC
>CM053584.1:203025109-203040996 GCA_028627135.1 Pseudochirops cupreus
AAAGACTATAGTTTAAATGGAGACTGAAGCAAAACATGCTATTGTTCTTTTTCATGTCTAGTTTTGTTTTTTTTCCCCAGTGATCATTCATTGGTTACAACCCTTCTATACAACCAGACTATTGTACAATGTGAAAGTGTTTGCAGATCCTATGCACGATTGCACGCCACCATGGAGGAGGGGGAGGGAGGGGAGAAAATCTGAAAATCAAGTGATTGTGGAACAGAATCTTGTAAACTAAAAGTAAATAAATAAGTCATTCAAAAAAAACAAAACAAAACAAAAAAGAAAATTCTGCCTAGTCATGCCTCCCTCTTTCCATATTTGTGGGGCTGATCTTATACTTTCATATTCATTAAATTTCATCTTAATCGATTTAGTTTAATATTCTAGTCCTTCAGAATCATTATGGATCCTGATTCTGTTACCTAATTCGTCAGTTCTCCCTCCAGGTTTCATGCCATCTGTTAATTTGACAATTGTGTCTACTTTACCTTTACCCAAGTCATTGATAAAATTTAGAGTAGCACAGGACCAAGGGCAGCGATCCCTAGACCACTCCACTGGAGACCTCTTTCCAATTTGACATGGATGTATTAATAGCTACTCTTTGGAGGCAGCTCATTCAACCAGTTCCAAATCCACTTAACTGTGCTATCATCTAGCCCACATCTCTCACAAGAACTGCATGAAAGAATTTGATGAAATCTAGGTAAGGCATATCTACAGCATTCCTCTGATCTACCAGTCTCATAATCCTGTCAGAAAAAGAAATGAAATTAGTCTGGCATGACCTGTTCTTGATGAAACTGTTAGTGATTCTTGCTTTTTTTTCTAAATGCTTCTGGAAGGCAAGGATGGTATTATTTTTCATGTGTGTATGCCTAATAGATTGCCTTATATACATAATATATAATATATGTAAAGCCTTAATAAAAGTTGATTAAATTTTATTTACCCAACCATTTTTCTCATAATACTGCCATGTTCTTTATGTATGCCAATGAAAATCAATTTGTATTCTATCTTTGGGATTTGTTCTACACTGACAAATTGTCCTGAAATTCTTTGTGTCTCTCAACATTGCGCAAGTCACTTCCTCTCTCTAGGACTCTATTTCTTCCTATATAAAATGATATAGAACAAGACAAAATTATGTTTAAGGTCTAGTCCAGTACTAGCATTCTGAATAATCTGTGATTCTATATAGAACTGTAGTGAATATGAAGAATGAGGTGAGACCCAGATTGTTCAGGACACTGGTGATTAATTGATTCCCCATCCCAGTTGATTGAATCATATATGGATCAGGTAATGGAAATAAGGTGTTAATGCATTAAACACATCATGTATATAATGTTACCCCTTAACAAAAATATGAACAAGTTCTCTTTCATGGTATTAGAGTGGCCCTTTGATATTGACTGACCAAAGATTGGTCATGCTTCAATGGCCAGTCAAAAGAAAACTTGTTAGCTCTTGGAGACAGATGAGGCAGAGAGTAACTTCAAGGCATTTGTCTTCAAGAAGTCTAGAGGAGCATAAATTATGGAGGAAGAACTCAAAATTTGAGAAAATATTATTCTTTTTTTTTTCTTTTTCCTCTTTGTGTCTAATGGAGGACAATGAAAGAGGAAGGGAATTTCTCTCTCATCTTTGTCTCATCATCTGTGGAATTCTGTACCAGATCTTCTTGTCCATTAGGAGATGTAACATCCATCAGGGAGCAGAGGGTCAGTGGAAGTGGCTCCAAGGACTCTGATATCAGAGTATGACCAGTTATGGATTTAAGAGAGCATTAACTCTGGCAATAGGGAATTGAACTTCGGAGGAGAGGAAGTCCAGTGATCCCATTGGCTGTTTTAACCAGTAGATATCAGTTTGATGCGACAAGAAGAAAAAAAGAAAGAACGTTGAGGTTCTGCAGTGTCAAGCCATCAATTTCCTTGGCAACATGTGTTTCTCACTATCAGTGTATCACACGTATGTGTTGCTCTTTCAGCTATGCTATACGCATTTATAAGAGAGTGCACCCCAGGTTTCTGAGGGGAATATTTTATAGCTATGGTTCTTACTTTGCTTGTAGGTATTTTCATCTTTTAGTCATTAAGGATTAATGCACTAATGAGGGCTCAAGAGCTATAGCTTTAGAAGTAATAATCCACTGAGTGCCTTGAACCTGCACACACTGAGTTGGAGAAGTAATCTACTAGGGGTGCCACAATAATAATTGGTACAGATTTTCAATCAATCAATAAGCATTTTTTAGGCACTATGTTCCAGGTACTTGACTAAGTCCCAAGGAAACAAAAAGAGGCAAAAAGATAGTCCCTGCCCTCAAAGAGCTTATAGTTCAATGTTGGAGACAACATGCAAAAAAAAAAACATACAAGGCAAGCTATATTTAGGACAATAGGAATTAAATAACAGAGGGAGAACACCAGAATTAAGAATTGGGGAAGACTTCCTAGTAGAAGATGAGATTTTAGATGAAACTTAAAGGAAGCCAGAAAGGTCAGTAGTTGGAGCAGAGGAGGTAGAGTGTTCCAGTCAAGGGGGTCAGTCGCAGAAAATCTCTGCAGCTGAGAGATGGAGTGCCTCGTTCATGGAACAGTCAGGAGGCCGCTATCACTGAATGGAAGAATATGTGTCTGGGAGGAAGGTGTAAGAAGATTGATAAGGCAAGACAGAACTAGATTATGAAAGATTTTGAATGCCCAACAGAGCATTTTCTGAAATGAGTAGCTACAGTAAATATAGCAAAGAACTGAGAAGTTAGAGGTGAGTATCTTCAATTCTAGACAACACGACTCAGGATGTGTGTGTGTGTGTGTGTGTGTGTGTGTGTGTGTATTTATGTAATCCTTTGTGTGTGTCTGTGTATGATTGTATGCATCTGTGTGTTTGTCTATCGGCATGCATTTCGTATCAGCTCTGCCAAATTACAGAGCATGATCAATTCAATCCAATAAATATCTATTAAGCACCTACTATGTACCAGACACTGTGCTGATTAACTTCGTTCATTCAAAGATAACCTGCAGTCCTGATAATGAGAGTAAAAACTCTAATGACAGAATTTCAAACACTGTAACAGGAAGTGAAGAGATATTTTTGGGTAGGGGAAACTACCTGGCATCTTTCCAGTCCCACTGTGTAGGCATCCATCTGGACAAAAATCATCATTTATTTCTGTATCTTCCCTCCACAACACCTCTTACATCTGGCCATTCACTCTCTATTCATACAATCACCACCCTAATTCAGGACCTCTGCACCTCTCACCCGGACTCTTGCAATGGCCTTCTGAGTGATCTTCTTGCCTCCCCACTCCAATCCTGTTTCAACACAGCTGCTAAAGTAATTTCCAAAATCTCAGTTATAAGCATGTCTCCTATCTGTTCAAAAAATTCCAATGGCTCTCTATTGCCTTGGATAAACTATAAACTCTCTCTCTCTCCCTTACTCTCTCCCTCTTTCTCTCCCCTCCTCTATGTCTCTCCCCCCCCCCATGTCTCTCTTTTAAAGCCCTTCACAACTCTTACTTTTCCAAATTTGTTATATATTACTCTTCTATTATATACTCTGCCATTTAGTATATCATATGTATATGTGTGTACACACACACACACACACACACACACACACACATTGTCTTTCCCCTCCCCAACCCAAGAATGTAGGCTTCTTGAGGGTGGAGACCATTTCATACTTGTCTTTGAATCCCTAGAACTTAGCACAGCTCATGGCATACAATCGGCACTTAATAAGTGCTTTTTGACAGATTGGTTGATTTTCTGCCTGCTTCCAAGTCCTGAGCACATTGCTTTGCACATGACAATGCAAATGCTCATCAATGAGCTGGAAGCAGATTTAGAATCTCAGAGTTGAAGGGGACCCCATTTCATCTGGACCAACGCAAATGTGAACAAGAATCCACTTTTCAATATCTCCTACAAGCAGTTAATCTGGCCTTGACTTGAAGAACTCTAATGAGAACAAATCTACCGCCTCCCAAATCAGCACTTTTCACTTTGTCATAGCTAAAGCTGTCAGGAAGTTTTTCCCAATATATATCAATATATACCCAATATCTACGTCTCTGCAATCCCCCACTCATTTTTTCTAGTCAGGCTCTTAAGGATTAACCAGAGCAAATCTAATAAATCTTCTACGTAGTTACCCTTCAAACACTTAAAGACAATCATCGTGTTTCCCTAGGTCTTCTTTAGGTTAAAAATCTGCAGTCCCGTCAAAACAATTCCCATATGCCATGGAGGATTTGGATTGGAGAACACAGAACAACAAAACAACAATGACATCGACAGACAACAGCGATGACTACAACAACAACAAACCAGGAACTGATACCCAGTTCCATAAGAGAACCTCAAGCTGTCCTTGATAGACACAGGAGAGTGGGATGAATGCTGTATTTGTAATTAAGGAGAGCTGGGTTCAAATTGAGACTCTGCCATTTTAATTTCTGGGACCTGGTCTCCTTATCTGTAAAGTAGGAGTGGGAATTAGACCAGATGACCTCTGAGATCTCTTCCAGCTCTAAATCTATGATTTTCTGGTTTTAATTTTAGAGCTGAATAAGACCTTAGGGATCATCTATTCTAGTTTGTCATTAATATAAGAGTCCCTTGGTAACAGAGGTTCTTAACTTGAGGTCTTCAACTTGCGTTGTTCCTGTTTTTAATTTTGATCATTGTATTCCAATAATTGCTTTTCTTTTAATCTAAAGTATTTATGTATTACGATGTATTCTTATACATTATTTTATATATAATGTTATATTCTTACGCATTACTCTGAGTATCCTATAGATTTCACCAGATTGCCAAAGAAACCATGACAAAATATATCCCAAAACATTAGGAACCTCTGCAAGATCCTTGAGCACATATTATCTGAGACAGATTTTTTTAAAAAAGTACTGAGAGAGGTAGAATTTGAACCCATATCCTTACTACAAATGCATCTCATGTCTGACTTTTGTGCAGTTGGAGGTGGGTCAAGGGAGGACTTTAAAGGTGAATATCTGGAACTTTGTTTATTCTCCATTCTGCTACTGGAAACAGACACTGCTTCACCCTCCTCCAACCTCTGCCCTCCATCCTATGCACTCCTTTACTGCAGGCCTGAGCTCTGATGATTGACAGCATCGTCCTTCTCAGGTACAGGTAATCTCTACCTGCCCTAAACTCCATACGCTGCCGTCTCTAGGCAAACAACAACAACAAAACGGAAGCAAGGACAAAGGGCCTCTTTGGCTGTTCACCAAAAGGAAACCTCCTTGAGCTTGGGAGTCTTAGAGTTTCCTGGTGTTTATTTCAATGTATTTTAAGCAAATAGCTCCAACAGAAAAGCTCATTTCTGACTACAGTGGCAGCATAAAGCAGTCAGCTGTTTCCCAGTGCAGGAGCAGGAAAGGAAATCTCATGTTAATTATTCATTAGAGCCTGAGGGGTGTGTGTGTGTGTGTGTGTGTGTGTGTGTGTGTGTGTGTGTGTGTGTGTGTGTGTACGTATGTTCATGAGCCTAAGCCTCATATTTCTCATTTATGGGGCTCTGATACCATCCGACAGGAATCCTTTCTTAAGTGAAATATTGATACATTTATTCAGTCATCTTGAGCACGCCTTTTAAATTGCTGTAATTAAGACAAACAAAATGGGGAGGGGGGCAGCAAAGAAGGGAATATGGGCAGGCGGACCAGCTGGCAGCAGGCCAGTAGGCTCTCCCTGCTAGAGGGACGTGTTCCCCCCACCCTCTCTGCACACCCCACCACCCATGAATGCAGGCCCAAGCGCAGAGGGGTGATTGACTGCAAACGTAGGACACAGGTTACACAAGAACCTCAGAGGTTGATCCAAAATCCCTGGTTCCTGGCATCCAAGATAGGAACAACAACACGAACAGATGTTGTCATACCAAATACACATAATCTCCAAGCTGCAAGAGAATGAGAAGCTTTTAGAATATAGAGACCTAGCTGAGGAGATCAAAATCAAGCGGGTTATGGATGAGGAACCTATCATCCTCGTCATCCTGTCTGCCATTGGAGTTGTGCCAAAAATGCTTTCAGTAAGCCCAAAGAGGATGAGTTTACATCCTTATAGTTTCTTTCAACTATGAAAAATCATTTACTTTATCTACCTGTCCGATCGTCCAAAAACATTAAGTAAAAAAAACAACAACCTCAAAGCTGAATAGTAACTGGTCCCACGTTTGTTTCTAGCAAAATTCCATTAAAAAAAGAACATGATTAATAACAATAAAAAGTTATTATTGTCACTGCTCTATTATTAAAACATTTTCTTTCAACTCTTACCTCCCTTTTTCAAGCTACAATACAGTGAGGTCATTTACAGTGGTCAAATAAATCGGATACATGATACTTAGGTTCTGTTTTTATTTGCTCTGTAGACAACCTCTGTGGATCTATGTTACAGGAACATGGAGGTGTGGTCTTCTCGGAGGCAAGGAGTGCTGAGGGTGAGTGGAAGGAGGGGAGGCATTAGGAACAGGCAGAAAAATTCTAAGAAATATGGGGGGGGGTCAGAAAAGAGTTCTGAAGACTGGTGCCAGACTAACCTTTATGTAGGTTTGCACTGTGGGCATCCCTGCTACAGAAAGAGATTTTTTGCTCTCTTCAAATTCTAGTTTAAAGTTAGGCTGGATCACAAATAGAGGAAAACCCTAGGCGATCTATGTATCAAGAGTCTCACAAAACCTTTCTAAAAATGGGTGTCTTTAGCTTTAGTACTTCCAGGAATTAATTTCCCTTTCTTCCTCTCTTGTTTCTTTCTGTCTAAACTCCTTCTGTCTCTCTCCCATCTCTTTTTTCTTGTATTCTTTCTCTGATTTTTTTTCTTCTCAATCCTGTTCTTTTTCCATCTACACCTCCTCCTTTCTTTCATCATTTTTTTCCTAATCTGTTTTTTTTTCTTTTTTTTTTTGTGGGCTGAGGAGAAATCAAGGAAGACTCTCATGTTGGATGAACACTGCAGCAAATTTATGGGACTATGTGGACAAGAGTACCAGATGGCAGGCAGGCATGAATGAATTGTTGGAGGAAATAGTCATATCAATAGATCACAATTCTATTTGAGTATTTCTCTTCTCTATCCATTTCTCTCCTATTTTTTCTATTTCTTCCTTCTTAACTCTCAATTCCTTTAATCTTCCTTATTTTCTTTTCTGTTTCATCTCTTCTTTTTCTAATCTTTTTTCTTCTTTTACTTTTTTCTTTTTTTATTTCTCTCATCTCTCCCCTTTCCTTTCTTCCTTTCTTCCTTCCCTTCTTCCTGTCTTCTTTCATCTATCCTTTTTTGCTTCCTTTATTTCTTCTTTCTTTCTTGACATAAATAGAAATAATAGTTAACATTTATCTGAAAGCCTTTAATTAAAATGTTAAATACTCAGCTGTGACAAAAATCTCCTTTCCCAGATCTATGTTCTTGCGGCAGTTAATTATTTAAAGTAATGTATTGGCTTTCCATTTCTGTATATGAGAGATTAACATATTAATGGGAATATAATTATGTTATAACATTGGGCTTTATGCTGTCTGTATTTCAAAAGTCCCTGTTTCAATGAATTGGCTCCTGGAGGATTCCGTTTGTTAGATCAGCTCAGGTGACTTTCTTTCATACCATATTCCTGAGCAAAGAAGGAATTCTCTCTTCTCCCCGAAGGGTCCTTTCCCCTCATTAGGGTGCCTGCAGATCCTTAGGCATGGAAAATTCAAGGATAGAAACTATAGGAAAAGAAAAGAGGAATGAGAATGGAGAGAGACCAAAAAAAAAGTGTTATTTTTAGACTGGGCTGGGAGCCACAATGACAGTGGGTGGAGTTGTAATGCATAATTTTTAATGGTATTTTTTTTTAATAGCAGCAGAAACAGAAGGTAAAGCCAGAGGGGGGGAAACTATCTACATATATGACTATGGGGTTTGGGATAGAGATTTGTTAATAACACAATGACTTATGGTTACAAAAATCAAATTGACTTCACCTCCTTGCCTCACTAGCCTTCTGCTCTACCTGTGCCCAGTTCCCAGATCTTGTACTGAGGTTAAGCAAAAGGATTCTAACATTCAAATACCACCAACCAAGTTATAGAAAGGCCGAGTTTGGAGACATCAGTAAACAAACTGCCTATTCCTATCATCAGCTGTAGATTTCTACATAGCAGGGATCTCAGAAATCATGCAGTTCAAATGATCCATTTGATAGAAAAAGAAACTGAGCCTAGATAGGGGTAGATGCTTGCACAAGCTCACACAGTTACTAAGTAGCAGAGCCAGGATCATAGAATTCAGATCCCTTTATTTGTCAGGTAAAGAAACTGGGACCCAAAGATGTGAAATGACTTGGCCAGGGTCACATAGGTAGTAAGTTGCATGGACAAGTCACTTCATTTCTCGGAAAACTCTGTAAGAATGTAAGTTGCTAAATAGTTGTTAATATGAATGGATAGAAGGAATTTCCTTACTGAGCAACCCTCTGTACAAATGAAATTTAATAGAGTCCGAACTTTCCCTGCTTTAAAAAAAAACAACATATGCCTTTATACATGGTTACACATACAGTAATATGCATTGGCAGGTCATTGATAAATAATTTCTTGGAGACTTTTTATAAAGAAAAATATGATCCCATTTTGCACTATGGCTAGTAATGAAAATATGTTTTGCAGGACTTTGCATGCGTAATGTTTATCAAATTGCTGCCTTCTAAAGGAGAAGGGAGGAGTAGAAGGGAGAGAATTTGGAACTCAAAATTAAAAAAATATATATTATTAATTTTTTCATATGTAAATGAAACAATATATAATGAAATAAATAAAAATAATATTAAAAATATGATCTCTACCCCCAAGCAACTAACTTTATTTTCATTTGGCTTAGTCCCATATTAAAATTGGTAGGCATTCTTTGAGTCAGATTGTGGTAGGGAAAATAACCTGTAAGTATGCTTAGGACCATGGAGAAGATCATCTGCATTTCTCAATTATCTGCAGATAATTCACAAACATGATAACCTAAATGAGGAGAATTGGGGTTATATTTCAATATTATCCAGCATGAGCCAGGATAGAGAAGGAAGGAAAGAAAGAAAAATGTATTCACATGCTTCCCTTCTCTGACCCTATTGCAGGAAATCTCCTTAAACCTTCAAGAGTTGTATTTTTAGATACAGAGTGCCATTATGAATGAGTGAGTCAGTCTGTCCCCACTCCCAACACAGCACCTTACTGGAAGAGAAGAGTCCTATGTAGGATTATATGGAAAAAGGAAACCCAGCACTCACTCTTAGGAAACTCTAAGGAGCTCTTAAGTCAAGCAGAAGTTCACAGCTCTACCCTGAGGGAGCTCCTAGTTTTGGGTAGAAATACAGCGCCTAAATTATAAAAGCCTCCAGTATGGTGGAGGAACACATACTTCCCATAGAAGTCTCTTGACTTTTGTTCCCCATAATCTGAGGGGTAAGCCATAATGCCCCCCGGGGATGATGATGATGAAGCCAATGACCACCAGAATGATGATGATAATGGTGGTGGTGGTGGTGGTAGTGTTGATGATGAGTTTTATATAGAATTTAAAATTTGTCTAAGCAGTTTACAATATCATTGGGTTCTTGTTAATTAATTGAGTTCCATAATAACAAAGCACTAGGAACACTAGGTAGTTTAACCCCTTTTAAAGATGAAAAAGTGAGGCTAAAAGAAGTTAAACATGTACATGGTCACATGGCTAGAAAGTATTAGAGTCAGGATTTGAACTTAAGTCCAGACTTCTATCCACTACATTGTGATGCTTTGTGGGACTAAGGAGACAAGTTACCAGGTACCAAGACAGAACCCAAAGTCCTTACTATAGGGACAGACAAGTGTATATGAATAGAATGTGCCCTAAAGGAATCCCTAAGGGCCTAGAAGAGGTGAAATGAAGGAGGGGCCAGTGCCAGGGCATGAGACTGAACCCTCTAGTCTCCACCTACTTCCTTTCTTGGTATTGGTTTACTTCCAACTTCTAGCAACAGGCTAAGCTGAGGCCGTTAGTTGTTAGAGGCCCCTTCAGTGGGCAATTAGTATTCTAAACAGGAAATTAATTTGCCCTGCAAATATGGGAACCTTGTAATTTGTTTCAGTTTTATTTTATTGTCAGATAGGATTCATTTTCTACATGATTTTATGGTTGGATAGGATTCATTAGAAATTTTCCCCAACTACCTCCATTAAAAAAAGTCTCTCCTCTCCAACTCTGAGACTGCCTGCCTTGGCTTTTATTTTCAATAATCCTAATGAGAGTCTCATCCCCATAAGATGTGCATCCTTATAGCCTCAGGTTCTGTTCTTTAGTAAAATTTTAATTTTCAGTGCAAAAGATGCTCTTCCTCACCAGATACTGAAATGGAGATAAATCTTTCTAGAGACCTTTGCAATAGATCTTTCGATATTAGAATGGACAGGATGCACTTGGTGGTGCCAACATTCTCTGGATTACTTACAGTTCTTCTTCTCTTTGTCCCATATACCTTTTCATACCAATACACACACAGTTGTACATGTAATCACTCTTGTAAATTAATGATTGATCACCCTGTAATGTGTCTAAGTGATTATAAGCTCTCTATAAATATCAGCTATTATGATTATTGTATATGAATATTATTCCTGTACAGAGAGGAATTCCCTCAGGAATCACAAGAAAAGGGAGATGGTGATAGCTCATGCTCATTATACCCTAAGTTCACAAATACCCTTGACTGAATGGAAAAAGAGAAGGTAAGAAATGGGATGGTGGAGTGCGCAAAGAGTCATCTATAGTACCGGGTAAGGAAGAGAATTTTCCAAGTCTGGTATGGATTATTATTCTCATTTTATAGAGGAGAAAACTGCTGTTCAAAGAAATGATCTTCCTCATCCAAAATCACACACTCTATAATGATTAGCCAGGAGGTATGGTTTAGTGGAAAGTGAATCAGGCTTAGAGTCCAAAGATACCTGTTGCTGAGAGAGATGATTGACTGGCTTGCCTGCTGTTCCTGGTGCCTCCCATCTCAATGCCCCTATGTGTACTGCCCCCCGTGCCTGGAATAAGGTCCTGTGTCACCTCCACTGATTGGAACTCCCGGCTCCCTTCCTGGCTCAGCAGTTTAGCAGGCAGTCAGGTGGCAGGGTGGCTAGAGCGCAGGACTCATAATCAGGAAAATCTGATTTCAAATTCTGTCTCCAATGCTTACTAGCTATATGATTCTGGGAAAGCCATTTAACTTCTCTGATTTGCCTCAGTTTTCTCACTTTTAAAATGGGGATAATTATAGCATCTACCTCCTAGGGTTGTTATGGAGAACAAGTGAGTTAACATATGTAAAGTGCTTTGCAAACCTTAAAATGTAGGTAAATATTAGCTATCATCCTCATTATCATCATTGTTAAATTACTCTTTAGCAGCAGAAATGGAACTCTATTCACTTCATCTCTCAGGAAATTCTCTAAAAGTTTAAGTTATGAAACAATTGCCAATTTACATGAATAGGAAGAATTTCCTCACTGAGGATTTCCCTGTATCAATAAAATCATAGAATCAGGTCTCTTCTCACTAAAGAAAAAAGTATATTAATGTAGATATAGATATAGATTTAGATACAGATACAGATAGATATAAAAATAGATATAGTATATGTAAATATAATATAAATATAAAAAGAGTGCATGCTAATGCAGGTGACATATACATATGAGTTTATATATTTATATAAGTGTATATAAAATGTGTGTATATACACAGGTGTGTTATGTATATATATATGTGTGTGTGTGTGTGTACATACATATATATATATATACATATATATGTGTGTATGTATATATGTGTGTGTGTGTATATATGTGTGTGCATATATATGTGTGCATATATATATATACATATATATATATATGTATATATGCATATCACAGTTAAATAGGCATCTAAATTGCAAAAGAGAGAGAGAAACTGGGCCCTGGAGTCAGGCAGAAAGGCCTGAATTCAAATTCAACCTCAAACACTTACTGGATGTGTAATTTTGGGCAAGTGACTTAATTGCTGTTTGCCTTAGTTTCCTCAAGTGTAAAATGGAACTGATAATAAGTACTTACCTCCCAGGGTTATTGTGAGGATCAGAGGAGGAAATATTTGTGATGCATTTAGCACACAACCTAGCACATAGTAGGAGCCATATAAATTCTAGCTATTATTATGATGATTAAGTAATTTATTTCAGACTTGTTTTTTCATCACTTTTTTAAAAATTTAGTATTTTATTTTTCCCTAGGTACATGTAAAAACAATTATTAACATTTGATTTTAAAACTTTGAGTTCCAAATTCTTTCTCTTCCTCCCTTCCCAACTCCCTCATTGAGAAGAGAAGCACTCATTCCTTATGGGAGCCAAGATGGTGGAGTAAGTATTAATTCTCTCTCACTCTCCCTTACTGACCTTGAAGAACCCAGAAAATACCACCCCAGAAAAAATCCAGAAACAGTAGAACCAGCAGTAATATAGGGAGCAGCAAATTTTTAGCTTGTGAGTCTAGGGGGATTAACAGGAAAAGGTCCATTGTGCTGTGACTGAAGGGACCAGTACAGAATAAGAGGCATCCAGGTAAGCCAGTGGCAAGTCCCACCTCAGCAAGCCAGCCCTAGGGTAGTGAAGCAAGGAGACACCAACACCAGGACCCTCACATGCCTTCACACAACTTGGGGAACTTGCAGAGCCCAGAGCAGAGAACCACCACTTGCACAGCAGACGAGTGTCCACCAGCAGTTGAGGCTACCTGTGCTCTAGCATAGCCCTAACCAGTGGCCAGACCACCCCCACCCTCACCCCACACCCCAAGAGCTTCAGTGTAACCAAAGAAATGCAGTAAAACCCCACATGGCATCCACACACACCAGCCACCACCACCAAGTAAGCTATAGCCATTACAGCCTCCAGCTTCCAAAACCTGAGACCCCAGCACATAAAACCAATAACCATGCCCCTAGACCCTAGCAAAAGAAGTGCGGATCAGGGCTCCTTGTGCCCCAGAAGCAGAGATCAACTTTGAAAGCCAGGAAAATGGCAAACACAATGAGTAAGAAGAAGCATAGAAAATCAAATACCATAGATTCTTATTATGGGGACAAGGAAGATCAAAACACAAATTCAGAAGAAGACAGCATTGTCTCTATACCTGCATCTGAAACCTCAAAGGGGAATATGAACTGATCTCAGGCTCAAAAAGCCTTCTTGGAAGAGTTCAAGAAGGGTTTTAAAAGTCAAATTAGAGAGGTAGAAGAAAAATTAAACAACTCCTATAAAAAAATACAACTTACAAAATGGAAAAAAGTACACTGAAGAAAACAACTTCTTATAAAGCAAATTGGCCAAATGGAAAAGGAAATACAAAAGCTAACTGAAGAAAACAATTTGTTAAAAATTAGAATTGGGCAAGTGGAAACTAATGACTCTGTGAGACATTAAGAATCAGTCAAAAAAAATCAAAAGAATGAAAAATAGCAGGAAATATAAAATACCTTATTGGAAAAACAAACAAAAAAAACTTCCCTATGGGAAAAAAAATTGAAAAAACAAAAAAAAATACCCTATTGGAAAACAGATCCAGGAGATATAAATTTAAAAAAATATACTGGATTACCTAGAAGCCATGACAAAAAAAGAAGAGCCTAGACAACATCTGTCAAGAAGTTATCAAGGAAAACTGCCATGATATTCTAGAACCAGATAAAATAATAGAAATTGAAAGAATCTGCTGATCACTTCCTGAAAGAGATTCCAAAAGGGAAACTCTGAGGAATATTATAGCCAAGTATCAGAGTTCCCAGGTCAAGAAGAAATTATTGTAAGCAGCCAGAAAGAAACAATTCAAATACCGTGGAATCACAGTCAGGATAACATAAGATTTAGCATTAAAGCATCCAACGAGAGATTTCACTTTGTCTTCCATTTTTTTCCCCCATTCTTTTGACATTGTTTTATTTTTCTTGATTTTTCATAAAGTCAATTTCCATTTGTTCAATTTTAATTTTTAAGGAATTATTTTCACCAGCGAGCTTTTGTGCCCCCTTTTTCATTTGAATAATTCTACTTTTTAAAGAGATTTTTTTTTCTTTAGTGAATTTTTGTGGTTCTTTTTTCCATTTGGCCAATTCTGCTTTTTAAGGCATTCTTCTCCTCATTAGCTTTTTGTACCTCTTTTACCATTTGGTCTAGTCTGTTTTTTAAGGTGTTATTTTCTTCAGTACTCTTTGTATCTCCTTTACCAAGATGTTGAAGCATTTTTCATATTATTCTTGCATCACTCTCATTTCTCTTCCCATTTTTTCCTCTGCCTGGCTTACTTGATTTTCAAACTCCTTTTTGAGCTCTTACATGGACTGAGAACAACTTATATTTTCCTTAGAGTCTTGAATGTAGGAGCTTTGACTTTGTTTTCTTCTTTTGAGTATATGCTTTGGTCTTCCTTGTCATTGCTGTAACTTTATATGGTTAGATTTTTTCTGTTGTTTGCTCATTTTCCCCAACTATTTCTTGACTTTTAACTCTTTGTTAAAGTAGAGCTCTGCTTCCAGGGTGGAGGAATTTAAGGGTTTTTTGCAGCTGTTTTCAGAGATACTTCAAGAGAATTATAAGTTTTCAGTTCTTTTAAGGTAGTATGTTTAAGGAGAGATCCTTACTCCTCTCCTGGCATGTGCTCTGGTCTGTGAGTGACCATAAGCACTTTTTTCTGCCCCAGAGCCATGATGAGGGTACCTGCTCCCCTGCAATCACAAGCTCTGGTGAGCTAGTGCTCCTCCTCACCCTGTAACTGCCACCCAAGACTACGAGCTGGATTCAAGTATGGGCAAAGCAATAGAGTCCTGCTTCAATGCTAGCAAAGAGACCCTTGTAATCTCATTCTGACCAATCATTCAACCTCCTTATGGTCTGTGGACTGAGAGCTCTGGAAGGAGCCTCTGCCACTACTGATTCAGTGGTTCCCAAATCCTATTCCTAGTTCACTGGGGCTGGATCTATGTGGGCGAGGCCTGCCCTGGACTATGCTCCACTCTTACACAGGTGCAACAGACATTTCCTGCTGACTTTCATTGTCTTTGGCTGGATAATTATTTTACCCTGTCCTTTTGTGGCTTCTGCTGTTCCAGGAATTGTTTATGGCATTATTTAAAGATATTCGGAGGGGTTCTGGGGAGAGCTCAAGCAAGTCACTGCCTTTTCTCCACCATCTTGGCTCTGCTGCACCCCTCCCCACTTTTGAAAAGTAATGATGATCTTCCACAAACATCCTTTCAGATCTCCCTCATTGTTAGTTTCCCCATTCCATCCCATCACTACAGATTTATGATGCTTGTAATTTGTCTTTACGCATGTTATATTCCCCTAATTGGTTAAGATCCTTGAGAGCAAGGACTGTTTCACTTTTTTATTTATATGTCCAGTGGCTAGCACAGGACCTGGTCCAAAGTAAGCTCTCAATAAATTCCTCTTAATTGCTTGGCCAACCACATAAACCCCGTGGTTGGTGTTGGTGATGGCTCTACTCTCATACGTGGAGCAGCCATTCGTTATTTTTTAGGTATTCAGTTCCCTGGGTCTGCCTAGGCTGTTTCAGTGAGCATAACAAATGCCCTACTAGGAGCCTTCCAAGTTGGAAAGTTTTCTAGTGCAGTTTTGGCATTGCAGTGTGTAATAGTAATTAGTTTATCAGGATACTTAGCACTTAGTAGTGCTAAGCGCTAAGTGTGGAAGGTGCAAACTCTGTCCCACTGTTGAGAAGGCATGAACTCCCCTGTTGATGTGGAAGAAGGGGATTGGCTGAGGTGTGT
>CM053584.1:203041496-203058095 GCA_028627135.1 Pseudochirops cupreus
ATAAGATGTAATGTTGTGAATATTATAATGTTTTGAATGTTTGTCTTGATTTGTAATGGAATAAACAGAGTGTTCACTCTATTTTGTAATCTGAACTCTAAAAGCTGTTCACAGTAGCATTCCTTTGCGAATCTGCTGGTGCATGGCGTTACACAGTATTAAATATCTGTTTTCTGAAGACTAGCCTAATTAAGGTCAGAGAGTCTCATCACCAGGCAGATTGTCAAGTAAGGGGCAGGTGGGACATACTAATGCCGGAAGACTGCATGCTAAGATGTGGATGGACTGTGGGCTGTGGTTGTAGAGAGAATACCTAAGCTAAAAAAAAGTGCATAGGATTAAAGAACTGAAACACTTCCTTAAAAACCCATCAAAAAGAGAAGCTCTGGCTACTGGAATGCATAGAATCAGATTTAGAGCAGGAAAAGAACGTAAAGATCATCTAGTCCAATCTCTTCATTTTTTAGATAAGGAAACTGAGACCCAGAGAGGGGGTAGGACTTGACCATTGTCCTAGACTTTACAAGTAACAGAGTCCGGATTTAAGGCCTAGTCCTCTGACTTCAAGTCTACTGCTCCTTCCCACTACAGCACATTACCCCTTATTCCTGCTGGTAGGAACCTAACGAACTCTAGCCTAAGTCTCTACTCTAGCCCCAGACAAGACTAATGAAGAGGCAGATGCTAATAGATGAGGAGGTGAGGATGTCTTCCAGTAAATTAAGACACCTTTTCCTCCAAGGTTTGACCCATCTTTCTCCTGGAACTTTAGTCCCTCATCTATAATTGCCTGCTCAACATCTCCTGAATTATCCTATAGGCATATCCCAAACTCAATATATCCAAAACAAGACACCTCCTTTTAATATTTTTAGATCCATCTCTTTTGCTCTCATAATTCTAATTTCTATTTTAAACCATTCAGGAATAGTATGTTATATGGTTCCATATTCTCCTCAAATTCCAGAGGGTCTTCTATCTCATTAAATGTTCAATCATTTTTTCTTTATTTTGCAGTTTATTCATAGATTTTTAAACTCATTTACTGGATCTGGAGGCAACATTGCCTTCTTTTGATACTGTTTTTCCTACAGATTTATCTATTTATGTTCAAGATCTTCGAGATTTCTTCTTCCTGATATTTTTGGTACTTGCTGCCACATTTCCCGCCCCCCCCTTATTTTCCTTATTATTAACCTCCTGACTCCCTCCCCTCTGATTGAGATTTCCTTAGTGCTGGATCTCAAAGCGTATCAGTCTCCTCCCACCCTGGGCAATTCATGGTTCACCAACCTGGGTTTCTGCTCTTAACCAACTTTTGGGTGATCAGAAGTGGCCCCAGCTGGGTACTGGGCTCTTTTCCTCAGGCTTGGTGGAGAGCTTCACAGACCCCCATGTATTGGGTGTCCTGCCCTGGTGACCTATACCCCTCCTTCTGTTCCTCAATGCTCTGGCCTAACACCAGCAACTTGGACTCTGTTTTCCTTGATGCTGGCCGTTCAGAACTTTGTGGCACTGGTACTTCCACATTATGGTTCTGTAGTAGATTTTTTATTTTTATTTATTTGTCTGTTTGCTTATCTATCTATCAATCTATCCATCTATATCTATCTATCTATCTGTCTATCTATCTATCCATCCATCTATCCATTATTTTTGCCTCTGAGGGATTCTGGCCAAGCTGACTGCAAAGGCCCAAGAATACTTCCATGTCCTGGAACCAGGGTCTCCAATGCACTGAAAACAGTGGGAGGGGACTGGGATATAGGCAGGTTTTGATGTAAACTTGTATCATATCCTTAGTTCTACTAATGTAGCTTTGCTGTTGGTAGCAGGGGAGGCAGGGGAAGTGTGCTGAATGAGTTCGGGGTCAGTGAGATATCAGTGCCTGGATTTGGGTTTTTTTAGCCTTCTTTTGGATTCTGGGTGCCCTACACCATGGAGACAGTGGAAGTCATTTTATGTTTGGTACATAATTTCTGTTTGGGAGAGATTTGAGATGTAATGGAGATCATAGAAAATGTCTAGTTCACCATCTTGTTGCTCATGTGAAATATTTCCCTTAACATTTCTAACTCTCTAGGCACCCACCATTCTTCCAGTCACTAAGTCTTCCCAACCAAAGAGGTCAATTTCAACTCTTCACTCTTCTTTACCACTTATCACCCCCCCCATTCAATCTATCACCAAGACTTGTCAGTGCCACATCTTCAACATCGCTCTCATCTGTCCCTTTCTCTCTACTTAGACCACAATCATCATAGTTCAGGCCAGCATCAGTTCTCACATGGACAAGTGTAAGAATATGAGACTCCTATTTGGGTATCTTGGTTCCCATCTGCATTTGATAATCTATCCTCCATACCAATATTCCTCAAGGAATGGTCTGACTATGTCACTTCTCTCATGCCTTTAGGTTAAAGAATAAACTCCTGTCATTTTTGTAGCCCTTATAACCTGAATCTATACCATTAAGCTCTCTTTCTAGGATGATTTTTATTATCTGGACACAGCCTTTCCATTACCCCTACCCCTGACATATTCTATACTTCACCCAATCTATCCTGCTTGCTCACCTGACCTTCCATCTTCTGTCTCTGTGCCATTGCTTTTTGCTCTTGACTCTGCTTCTTGGAAACCCTAGTCCCCTTCAAGATTTAGCTCAGATGCCACTTTCTTCAAAAGACATTTCGTTATTCTACTAGAGGTTAATATCTCTCACTATTTTTTGTATGTATCCTATATTTTCCTGTGAATGTATTGTCTCCCCTAGTAAAAATACTCTCCTTGAGGGAAGAGACTATCTCATTTTTGTCTATATTCCCAAAACCTACAATAGTGACTGGTATATAGTAGGTACTTAACAAAGGCTTATGGATTGATTAGTTAATTACAAGACTCAGAGATGATTGCACAACTTCAGATCTGCTCAGGAGATGATAAAGGTTCCTTGGAAAATGAGAAGGAAAGGACAGCTAGGTGGCTCAGTGAATAGAGTTTTAGCCATGGAGTCAGGAGCACCTGAATTGAAATCTAGCCTCAGACACTTGACACTAGCTGTGTGACCTTGGGTAAGTCACTTAATGCCAATTGCCTTGCCTTGCCTCCTCTCCCCCCCCCCAAAAAAAGAAAGAAAATGAGAAGAATCTCTTTTCCCCTCAATAGCCATGGACCTGCCCTATTTGGGTCCATTAAGGACCACTGAATCCTACTCTCAGGGGAGATACTGAGGGAAGATTCAAGATGTCCAGAAAAAGAGACTTCTGTTTTGCAGGAGAAACTTGTCAAAGCAACAAATGCCTTTCAATTTTTTTTAATACTACCAATCCTACTTAGACTGTCCCTGTCTGGCATGCAGTAGGTGCTTAATATTGACGGGCTTCCTAACTAAAGGCTCTCTGATGCTGAGAATTATGAGCACTGTGCAGAAAGTACAAGTATACTTTAGTCAGCAGTACATTCTGAGCTGGGCCTCTTCTAGCCCGTTAGTCAATAAACATTTATTAATTAGCTGCTATGTGCCAGGCACTGTGTTAAGCCCTGAAGACACAAAGACAGAAAAAAAGACAGTCTCTGCTCTCCATGAACTCACAGTCTAATGGGGGAGACAACATGTAAATAAATATGTACAAATAAAATCTATACAGGTTAAGTTGTAGAATGAGTATTTCAAAGGCTTCCTATATAGAAGGTCAGACTTCAGCTGAGCATTGAAGGGAGCCTGGGAAGCCAAGAGGTGAATGAAGATGAGGAGGCAGAGCATTCCAGGAATGGGGACAGCCAGAAAAAATGCCTGAAGTTGGGAAATAAAGTACTTCATACAAAAAACTGCAAGAAAACTAGTGACACTGGAATTTAGAGAATATTGGATGGTATAAAGTATAAAAAAACTGAAAAGATAGTTGGTAGTAGATTATGAAAGACTTTAAATACCAAACAGAGGATTTCGAATTTGATCCTGGAAGTAATAAGGAGCCACTGGAGATTACTGAATTGTCAGGGTGACTCAGTCAGATGTGTACTTTAAGAAGATCACTTTGGCAGTTGAGTGGAGAACGGGCTGAAGGCTTATTAAGCTGAGGGCCATGGAGAAATTTTAGGGGATATGCGAACTGTACCTGAAATTTAGTGTTTCCTTCAATTATTTTTTTAAAAATTATTCTGAGAACTCTTCCTATCTACCTATTTTCCCCAGAACTCCAAAGGGGTCCACATTATGAAGAAAGTGATATAGACCCAACAGTTAAGCCCCTTCTTTTTACAGACAAAGAGACTGAGGACAAGAGGGAGAAAGCAACATGCCCACAGCCACAAAGAAAGTTAGTGTTGTATCTGCTATCACCAGGAGCAATAAATCAATAACTGAAAAGTTGGAATTTGAAATCAGGGTAGGAAATAACTGGAAAGAGAGCGCATTGATTGCAGAAGGGCTGAACAAAATGTAGTAGACAAATTTAAATGATGATGATTTTGGACCATAATAAATGGTAACTATGAAGAATTTAAAAGAACACTGAAGGAATTCAGAACTGTGATTAATGCAGTGATGAATAACATCTCTAAAGGCCTAACTGTGAAGCATGTCTCCCTGTTCCTCTCTGCTTTTGGCAGAGGGGTGGTGGACTCTGTTTGTGAAATGAGGCATACTTCATCATACGTGGGCAATGTAAAAATTTATTTTGCTTAATTGTAGTTCTTTGTTACAAGGGAGGATTCTGTTTAGGAAGGGGTAAAGAAGTGATAATAACCAGAAAAAGAATATCAGCCAATAAACATATATTAATAAAACATTCAAGGCAAAGAGCAGAAAGCTCCTGTTCTAGAATCAGTCTTCATACTTACTTCTTGTGGCCCATCTCATAATCCAATTTCCATCCAACACCTATATTTTTGTGCCTCCTTTGAACCCAGAATCCTGACTTGTGCCTTGTGACATGGATTCCAGTTACCCAATGTGTTTTCCCTAACTCAGAGTGTACTTCTGTGCACCAAACCCTATCCTAAATACTCTGACCATATTTCTGCCTGGCTTGGAACTTGGAGCAATGACCTCAGTCCACCTGTGTGAGCTTCATTCCTTACCTTGTCCTCCTTGACATGAAACACTGGACTTGGACTTCAACTTTACCCTCAGAACTCATAGTAATTGCCTCTCTGTCTGTCTATCTATCTGTCTATCCATCCATCCATCCATCCATCCATCTATCTAATCCATCTTTTAATTTCTTTTCTTTTTCTTTTTATTTCTTTGTATCTATCTTTATTTTTCTTTCTTTCTTACTTACTTCTATCTATCCAACTATTTACCTACCTATTTATCTTTTCATCTTTCTTTACATCTATCCATCTTTATTTTTCTTTCTTTCTTAATTCCTTCTATCTATCCAACTATCTCCTTGTCTTTTCATCTTTCTTTATATCTATCCATCTTTATTTTCTTTCTTTTACTTTCATGTATCTATCTATCTGTCTATCTCTCTATCTATACAGTTTTTACTTATAGTATTGAACCTGTAGTCAGGACACCTGGGGTCATATTGCACCTCAGGCACTAATTATTTACGTGACTTTGGACAAGCCCTTTAACTTTTCTGAGACTTATTTTCTTCATCTATAAAATGAGGGGATAAGACTCAGTGACTCGTAAGGTGTCTTCTAACAATATGTCTATGATATGTATTTTGTACCTGCTATTAGACTTCACTCTACATCCCCAACCCCTTTCTAATGCCTAATATGCCCTGGGTTTTTTTTTTCCAGTCATTTCAGTTATGTCTAAGTCTTTGTGACTGCATTTGGGATTTTCTTAGCAAAGATACTGGAATGGCTTACTGTTTTCCTTCTCCATCTTATTTTACAGATGAGGAAAAAGGAAAATGGGGCTAACTGACTTGCCCAGGGTCAAACAGCTACTAAGTGTCTGAGGCCAGAACTGAACTATTGAAGAGAAATCTTCCTGACTCCAAGCCAAGCATTCTACCCACTGTCCCACTTATCTGCCCAAATATGCACCAGCTAGGTTCTTATTCTTGAATTACAGACATTTAGTGATCAGTATGGATAAATATGGACATTTAAGAGTCAACGTAAGTCACTACAATGATCCTCTTTTTTCTAAACTGATTCAAATTATGAGCCTTTAAAAAAATGACTTGTGTATGTTTATACTTTACTTTCTTAGCACCTTGTTAAGGCCTTTATATCCTCTTAACAGCTTCTGCTACCTTGACAACCACCCTAAACTTCTGTTTCTTGGTCTTAGTAGCAAATATAGAGCCAAAACCTACTCCTTTTCTCTTTTCAGATGAACATATTTACTTCACCAATTTATTTATGTCCCAAATACTTTATCAACTTATTTGACATATAAATTGCTTCAAGGCAGCAGGGTTAGCTGGTCTCAAATCTAGTAATATCTGGGCTCAAATCCCGCTTCTGACACATACAAGTTGTATGACCCAGGACAAGTCACTTAACCTCTTGATGCTCTAGCCAACTCTTTAAGACTTAACATTTCAGAGAAGGTACCAACCTGCATTAGTAGAGGGTATTTCCTTACCTAGGAGTTCCCTATTCCCATAAAATCACAGGTTCTGTCCCTATCCTTAAAAAATTCTTTGCTTACTTTTTCTAACCAACTTCTTTGTCTTTGAATACATCTCCTTGAGTGTCTCTCTTCAGCTTCTTCCTTCTTGATCATCTTTGATTCTCTTGCTCCTTTTTTGACCTTCTATCACAGAAACTAGAAGTAGAATCTGGATGTGGAGAGTGTTCTTAAAATTGTCCTCAGTTTCTCTTGTTATTCATCAAATTTCTCCTCCCCAGAATCATCCTCTCTCCTCATTCACAAATTCAGTCCCCTCCAAATGACCTTTACAAGTTCCTTCTCCATATTTATCTCAAAACCTATCTTCTCTTGATCCTTCCTGCACAGTCTTTTTGTACAGAATCATAAGTAGAACTACCTGCTTCCCCAACTGTTTAAAGTTTACACGATGTTGCGGGAAGAGGCCCTGATTTGGAGTCAAGAACATCTGGTCTCTAGTCCCAGCTTTGACATTTATTGACACTGCACCTTTCTGACATTCAGTTTTTTAATCTACAAAATGGGAATAATAAGGCTAGCATTGGCTACCTCACAGGATTGTTGTAAGGTTGTTGGAAACCTTAAAGCATTAGGAAAAAAATTATTACTTCTCATAACTCAGGGCCCAAGCCCTACATAAAGTAAGAATCTTCTTATAAATGAAGAGGCTCATTACGCCATGATCTGCCCTCTTTGCAAGTGCAGACTAGAGCATGGAACAATTGCTTTCTCTACCAAACTTTCAGTTACTTCAGTCCTGGTATTTGCATAAGACTTTAATCATTGGTGCAAAGAATGGCTATTTCATGTTCTGTAACTATTGGTCTCTCTTGAACTCCAAGGCTTGAGCCTCAGGTAATACAATAAATTATTATTATTATATAATGCACTGTAATAATGATTATATAATACAATCATTATTATGTAGCATATTATAACAATTCTCATGTAACACATTATAATAATAATTATATAATATAATAACATATATAATATATTATAATAATTATTATATAATATAATAAATTATTATATAATATGTTATAATAAATAATAATTTTATCATCATCATTATTAAGAGGCAAGATGGTATGGTACAGTGGATAAAGAGTGACCTCAAAAGTAGAAAGACCTGGGTTTAAATCCTGCCTCTGGCAAATACCAGTGATTTAATTTTGAGTAAGTTAGCTTTCAGTGCTCTAGACAACTTTCTAAAGCTATAAATTGCAAGGAACTTGATGCCTGCCTTAATAGAGGGAGTTTCCACATCTGAGAGTTCACTTTAACAAAGGAAATCAAAGGTCCAATACCTATTATAAATGTTATTGAAATGTTGGGTCACATTTCATATAACATATAATAGTAATGTAGTCTAAAGTACATCCAGAAGAAAGAGGTTATAGCTATGTGGTCCTGAACAATTTAATTTGTTCTGTCAAGGTTCCCACAACTCAAGGTTTTATTTGAATGGGGATAATAAAGTAGATGAAGAAAATTCACTTCATTTTTGCTTCAATGCTTACCCACTTGCTCAAACAAATTGAATTGAATTCTCTCTAGTCTCTTGGGGACACTGGGGGGATGGTGGAATTACTTTTCTTGTCCATCTTTAGTTTCCAGGTTGAAACTGAGGGTACACATGTGATGTAGTGAAACAAACATTAGTTTGAGAGTCAAGGGAAAGGGATTCTAGTCCCAACTCTGCTCCAAATGAATTATGTGATCTTGGTCTAATCATGTCTCATCTTTGGGCTACAGTTTCTTTATCTCAGACCAAATGATTTCAAGTGTTCTTTCCAGTTTTAAAACTTCTGTAACAATGCTATCCTTACTGTTACCAACTGCTAACTTGGAAGTCTCTCAAGCAGCCAGATTCTCTCTGTCTCTTTCTCTCTGTCTCCATCTCTCTGTCTGCATCTCTCTGTTTCTGTCTTTCTGTTTGTCTCTCTGTCTCTGTCTCTCTCTCTCTGTCTCTCTGTCTCTATCTCTCTCTCTCTCTGTGTCTCTCTTGACACAGAGAGAGAGAGAAGACAGAGAGAGAGAGAGGAGGGAAAGGTGGCATCTTAGGTGAACATTCAAGATTAATTTGGGAAGGAACACAACCATATAAAATGGACAAATATGATCACTAGAAATAGAATGGTGCAGAATTATACACTACATTAAAGAAAAAAGAATAGATTTATGAGGGAGATTGTAAATTAGATCAAGCTGACTTAGAAGGTTTCTTGGAGAAATTGAACTTAAGCCTATTATTTAAAGAAATGAAGAACAAAACTGGGGGACATGCACAATTGTGACAGGTAAGTTTATATATTTTCTGAGTGGTTCTGTATTGTGCTTTTAAGGTGATAGAAGCCCAGTCTTCACCTGTTTGCATTTCCTTGTCTTTTTCTTAGTCAAGTAAAGTGAATACAGATAATCACTATGTACATATGAGAGAATACACAAAAAGTTCCCTGATTGTTTGAGATCAAGTACAGGATTAAGAAAAGGACCAACCAACTAACTCCAAAGGCACCAAAAAGGTCAATCATAGCTTGAGGATAGTGATAATAGTTTCTTCTGGAGAAATGAAATATCTGGACATGAATATGCCAGGTTTAGATGACAGAGTATGGCTAAGAGATAACCAGAGAGCTGCAGTTAAAGAGACAAGTTTAGAATTAGATAGACAAGTGTAGAAGTTAAGTGATAGCCAGTCATTTTTTTCCTGGAAGTTTTCTTTTCTTTTCAGGAAGGTTCAGTTTTTAATACACGTATATTATATAATGTATATGTGTGGGCATAAAAATATTACACACATAAACACGCATACATACATCAGTTATTATTACTATCGGATATGCCTTTATTGGAGTCTGTGGAACTTGAGCACTTAGCAGTTGAGAGATCCTAACAGAGAGCAGAAACCAGATGAAACTATTAACAATAATTAATATAGAAACAAGGAAACTCCAGAAAACTGAAGAAGGAAAACTTGTCTTCCAAGGCACCATATTAGCCCTTATTTTAACTTTCATCTATTCTACGGCACCTCTTCTCCCATCTTCATTTAGCCTTTGCTCTCTCCCTCAACCAGGCCAGCAGACCTACTTACAGGAAAGAATCTGAAATCAACTGCCGATGAGTTTTGGTTAATATGTATGCTTTCCCAGAGGCATTTAAACTTAATTTCTCATTTTGAGGTAGAGGATTTTGCTCTCTGGCAAAGAAATTTTAGGGATTAGCTATGAGTAGGAGGGAAAATATATAGGCACAAGGAACTTTGCTGGGAGTCCTAAAATCCTACCACTTTGGTTGATGTCTACTTTACCTTTGGGTAAAAACCAGCCATAAGTGTGGATCATTCAGGGAAATATATTCCCTCTGGTCTTATGCTCAGCAACAACCCTGACTCCAATGCCACTTTAATTTGCCAGTTATATAATGCACAGTCTCACTGGGTGGCAGTTCTCCCTTATTGGAGAAGTTCCATATTAATAATCTATTATTCATACTGTCTTTGGTCTCTCACTACTGGCACAGTCAGTAAAGAAAAATTGTAAGGCATAGAAAAGTTGGAGGAGGATTAAGAACAACCCTCCCTCCTTCTAGCCCAAGCAAAACCTGAAAGTCAATACTTTTTTTTAAAAAAAGCCTTTAAAATACCCTTCTTCAGAAGAGTCATTGACTGGCAGAAACAGGTCAGGACCTGGCTGGTTGTCCTTGTTGCTTTACCTCATAACCAAGGCCAAAAGAGAAAAATGGAATAAATAGGAGAGGAAGAGCTCCTGGGAAATGCAAAGGGATATAATTATTGAATTTGATAGTCAATTTAATTCAATTCAACAAAGTGCCGGGCACATATTAGGTGCTTAAATAAATGCTTATTTACGGACTGCTGTCCAGCTCAAAGTTGGGGGTAGCTAATACATTGAATGACAGAATTGGAATCCAAAAAAGACCTTGACAGGCCAGAAAATTGGGCTGAATCTATCAAGATGTAATTTAATAGGACTAAATATAATGCTTCATACTTGCTCAAGAAACTAACTTTACAAATACAAGATGGGAAAGACATGGCTAGACAGTAGCAGTTTATCTGGAAATTGTAGTGGGCTGCAAACTCATCATGAGTCAACACTATGATGTAGCAGCCAAAAAATTGTATTTCAAAACTTAGGCTACATTTAAAAAGGTATAGTTCCCAAGAATGAAAGAAGTTATAGAATCATGTGTTTAGAACCAGAAGTGAAATCAGATGTCATAAAGGATCATCCCTCATTTTACTGATAAGGAAACTGAAGCCTTGAGAGGTTAAAGGTTATGACCACACAGCAAGGAAATGTCTGAGGTAGGATTTGAATTCATGTTTTCTTGATTCCAAGTCTAGTGCTCTATCTACTGAGCCACCTAGGAATAATTAACTTGTAGTTAGAGTATATCTAAAGCATTGCATTCAGTTCTGGGAACCACATTTTAGAAACTATATTGATAAACTGGAGAGAACGACCAGAATGGCAAGGGGTTATATGATGATTGCTTAAAGGAAATGCAGATGTTTAACCCAGGCTATAGAAGGTTCAGGAAAGTCATGATAACTCTCTTCAAGTACTTCAATAGTCATCAAGTATATAAGGGATCAGACTTGTTCTGTTCAGACACAACAAAGGCACTTTTTTCTGTTTGTTTGTTTTTTCTGTAGAACAGAAACCAGAGAACAGAAGCAGGAATCTATAGATATTATAAAGAGGCAACTTTGGGATTGATGTGAGGTAAAACTTCCAAGCAACTAAACTGTCTCTTATTGAAAATGACTGCCTTAGAAGAGAGTGGCTACCATATTAGGGGTTTTCAAATAAAACAAGGAGAGTCACTGGCCAGGCATGTTGTACTAGGACCATTATTATTCTAATTTTTTTTTAGTATGGGTCAGACAAAATGGCTGCTGAGGTTTCTTCTGTACTGGTAACAGGATTTGAAGGTCTTCCCTTCCCCTTAATAAGCCTAAGGAAATTTGACGACCTTCCCTGCTTCTAAGATTTTCCCTGCCCCATAACAGGCCAAATGTAATCAAGTAGAACCTGTGGTGGGAGGAGTTTGCTGAAGCATGGAGCAGAACCCACAGGAAGCAAGAAGTCAGAGAAGTTAGAGCTGGAGGGAGGAGAGGTCACACCCAGGGAGATAACTAGGCTTGTGAGTGTTGATTTGTGGGAAAGCTAAAGGAGGGTGTGGCTCCATGCTGTGTTATGGTGTATTAACTTCTTTGCTACTATGATGGATCTGACTTTCTAATGTTGGGACTTGGCTTTCTGGTGTGTGAATAAATGTTTTGCTTTTGTCTTCTATATGAATAGTCTATTATGTTTTGTTATTGAGAACTGTACCAGCATATTTACAGTTGCTGTTGGCACTGTGAATATTGTGTTGGAGCTACACTTTCCAAATCCAAAATTTTGTGGTTATGTGAAAATTATCCATGCCTTTCAAGTTAACCCTTCCCCTCTTCCTCACATTAAAAAAATCTGACGCTGGATACTACATAGGAGATAGGAAGACACTGAGAAAGTTGGAATAAACTGTGAACCTGAGGACAAATGTATCCAGTTCAATCTTAGACACACAAATCACACCATAATTCATACCTGCATCCAGTCTTCTTTCTGGGAAAATCTGGAATCAGATTCCTCCTTGGTTTTGGGATGTTAACCTTTTTTGCATATGTTGTGGGCACTTTTGGTAATCTGGTGAAACTTGTGAGAGCCTTCACAAGAATAGGTTTGTTATCTACATTTATAATTAAAGGAAATGCAAAATTTCAGTAAAAAGTTAGGGAAAATAGAGATTTTTTTTCCCATCCAAATTTATGGATCCCCTGGAAAGGATCTGGGAATCCCCAGGTAAGAACCCCTGTTCTAGTACATGGAAATCAGCTCCCATGCTAGCAAACAAAGTAACCACTGAGTATTCTGAACATAAACACAGGATCATAGATTTAGAGCTGGAAGGGACTCTCATTCAACCTCCTAATTCAAAACAAAGAGTAAAGTGAGGCCCAGAAAGTCCTGGTGACTGGCTCAAGGTCCTACAAGTACAAAACAGAGCCATGTCCTCTGACTCCAAATCCAGAGTTCTTCTATTGCGCCATATTTATTTTTAAAAATAAGATAATAAATGGGTCATTCACCAGAATCTAGTAGCATGGAATTTCTAATACAATGGGAAAGACATAAATGCTATCCTTGGAAAGCTCTGAACATATATACACATATGTATACACATATACATACAAGTACACAATGTATACGTGCATGCATGCACAAGCATACATGCACATGAATTACATGTGTGTATATGCAATGTATGTATAGGTGTGCGTGTGTGCATGTATATGTCTACATTTATATGCATGCACATATGCATATGTGTGTATATGTATGTATATATGTATACACATATGCACATACATATATCTATATGGAGTGTGTGTGTATGTTATGCATGCATATATGTGCCTATATGTAGAGGCACATAAACATACATGTACACATACATAATATACTTACATATATATGTGTAGTTATGCATAGTTATATATAGTTATTACAAGAAGGTCTGGGTACATCAATTAATGCAGAAAATGTCATAATTTTGCTTTGTAATGATTTTCATCTGTCTGGGCTTGATCAAAGAGGGGGTACATCTTGGGGAGCCAAGCAGGATGGAGCAGATAGATCGTAAATGCCTCTTGCTTCAGTACTGATAACTCAGTTCAATTTCTGCTTCTTATACAGGTTTTCCTACTTGCTTCGGCATGTTGGACCACAGATCTCTAAAGAAATGCTGGTATTTATATATCTTGGCTTGTACTTTCTAGATCTTAATTCAGACACAGTTTCTAGTCCTTACCCACTAGGTTTTATGGAACATTAGGCCATTAGACCCTGATGTTCTTTAGAACTTATTTCTATAAATCTATTTTTTCTTGATCACCTGTAGTCATTAGATGGGAATGAATGAGAGAGCTCATTAGCAAATAATTCAAAAGCATTTTATACTTGGATATTTGAAATGTAAGTAAAACAGTGATTCTTCAATATTTTTATACCATACAAT
Source organism: Pseudochirops cupreus (assembly GCA_028627135.1). Lineage (NCBI taxonomy): Eukaryota > Metazoa > Chordata > Mammalia > Diprotodontia > Pseudocheiridae > Pseudochirops > Pseudochirops cupreus. The sequence continues at coordinate 203,055,181 of CM053584.1, forward strand.
GAATTAAATGACATGTCTCCCAACTTTTTTTTTTTTTTGCAGTGGTTGTAGCAGATTTACTTTCCTAGTCACAATTACTTCAGATTAATGTTAAAAATGGCTTATGGTTCTTGATCCTATATATACAAGTTGGACTGTGTGGAGAACGTCAACAAACCATTTAACTATGGAATCAGGGATAGATAAGCCACAAAACTAAAAATCCAAAAACAAAGCGATTGACTTAATTTGCGAATTTTGAACAGCTTTAGGAAGGATAGGTAATCAAGCTTTCCTATACATTTCTCCCACCATTTAGCAGTAAATGCTCTCTAAAATGGGTGATTTTTGTGATAAACCACTGATCACATCAGACAAAAAAAAAGATAGCCCATATAATAAAACACTTATTCTAGTGATATTCATTGAGAGATATTTTTACAGCCATCTGAAGCCTCTGAAAAATGAACAATTAAGTGGACATGGATACTGAAGGTTTTCTCCTAGACATTTCTAGGAAGCACATGCATTGCTTAGGTTCTGTAGATCTATAGATGAAGTTGTATATGTCAAGTCTCACATCAAAAATTTGTGTTGTGTTATTCCATTGTACCCAGATCAATCTGTGACTTACAACAGCACAAAAATGAAATGCCCATCTCTGAGATAGATCAATGATATTTCAGTAGTTTTCCTCTTTTTCCTCTTCCTCTTCTTTTATGATGATGATGATGATGCCAGTGCCTTGAACATAGAAGGTAAATATTACTGTGTTTAATTGTTGAATATAGTCGTAATCATCATTATTTATTTCATGCATTCAAATCTTAACATTTGAAAACTCTGTGGTCACACGGCAATCAAGCATTGTATCATATAAAAAAACCTCATAATTATAAAGTGATTTAATGTTTCCAAAGCACTTTCTGCACAAAAGTTCTGCATTCTACATTGTAAATATACCCCATTTTATGGATGTGGAAACTGGGGCTGAGAAAGATTAAGGGGCTTGCTCAAGGTGACACAGTTAGTGAGTGTATCAGGCAGAATTTGAATTGAGGTCTCTGACTCCAAAGCCAACATTCTTTCAATGACTCACCTAACTGCCTATAAATGCCTCCATACAGAAGGTGCTTTGTCAATAATTTGAACTGAGTTAAAAAGAAGATGGATTTTAGAGCGATAAGCACTGGAGTGGGAATTAAGGGCCCGGAATTTGAGTCCCCTGTTCTCTCCGTGCTGTGTCATCAGGTCAAGTTAAAAAGCATGAATTAAGTATTTTCTACATACCAGGCACTTTGCCAAAGGCTAGGGATTTTTTTAAAAAGGTGAAAACAGCCCCTGCCCCAAGACATCTTGGACAAGCCACTTCTCTCTGAACATCAGTTATAAAATGGAGTAATTGAGCCAGGTGATCTCTGAAGTCCCTTCCAGCACTGGCATCCTATGTTCTCTGAATTTGATTTCCCTGGAACTCCTGGAATGCTTCCAGGTACACAGCTCAGAGGGTGGGTCCTTGCCAGACTTCCAAACAGGCTTCAGTCTTACCCAGACTAGGTATGTTCCCTGTCCCTCAGTAGGAACAAGAAGCAGGGGGTGGAGGTGGGGATGGAAGATTGGGCAGAATCCTTAGGAAAGGAAAAAAACAAACAAAAGTCCCAAGATGCTTCCAGCAGGCATTGTGCTTTCCTTCCCTGATTATTTTGGAGTCCAAATAAGAGCCAAGCAAAGCTGCCAGACCGGCATCAAACCCAGAGTGAGATGAAAGGCCCTTTTGTGGTATATAATTCAGAGCAGCAAACTCGTGCAGAACGTGTGATTAGAATAAATGTCGGTCTCTAGGCTAAGCAGGAGAATGCTGGACAACAAGGCTGGGCTCCTGATCATGGTAGCTCTCCCGTACAGGGAGTCTATTCTCCTGCCTTTCTCTATTCCTCCTGTACCACTCTTGCTTCAAGTCCCAGCCCATTCCCCTGATTCTAGGCATCTCAGATTGGCAAATCACTCATCCTCTCCTCACCTCACCTCACCTCAAGAAGGGAAACTGAGACCATAGGATTATAAATTTAAAGCTAGAAGGAACTTCAAGATTCCACTAACCCAACCCTTTTTTACAGAGGAGGAAACTGAGACCCAGAGAGGAAAAGGACTAGTTTAAGATCATATAGGCAGTGATAGAATCAAGATTTGAATTTGAGTCTCCTGATACTCTTTACATTGTAACTCACAGTACAAAGGAACCTAAGAGGCAGTGTAGTACAATGGGATAACTATTAGATTTGATGTCAAATCCTAGCTCTGTCACTTAATACTTGTATGGTTTCTTAAGTCTTCAGTTTCTTCATTTGTAAAAATACAAGTCCCTTCCAGCTCTAATTCCTATGCCTTTTCTTTTCTCAAATAAAGAATTCATTTCAATTAGAAATAGAAGGGATGGTCATCAATTGGGGAATGACTGAACATGGTATATGAATGTAATGTAATATTATTGTGTTATAACAAATGATGAAGGAGATGGTTTTAGAAGAACCTGGGAAGACTTACCTGAACTGATGCAAAGTCAGATGAGCAGAACCAAGGGAACAATTTGCACAGTAACAACAATATTTTAAAGATTATCACCTCTGAAGGACTTAGTAACCCTGATCAATACAATAACCCAATATAATTCCAAAAGATTCATGATGTAGAGTGCTATCTACCTCCAGATAGAGAATTGAAAGGCTCGAAGTTTAGATTGAAGCCTATGCCCTTTCCTCTTCTCTTGACCTTCCTTTCCCTTACCTTTCCCTTTCCTTCCCTTTCCCTTTCCCTTTCCCTCTCCTTCCCCTTCCTTTTCCCTTTCCCTTTCCCTTTCCCTTCTCTTTCCCTTTCCCTTCCCTTTCCCTTTCCCTTCCCTTTCCCTTTTCCTTCCCTTTCCCTTCCCTTTGCCTTCC
>CM053584.1:203058595-203071049 GCA_028627135.1 Pseudochirops cupreus
TCATGTAAATTTCTTTTATTCACTTCTTTTCTCCATACTCTGAAGGGCTACCATGAGACACACACCTACATATACATACATACATACAAATACACAAAATTATTTTATTCATACTACTATTTATAAGTTCTTTTCCTGGATGCAGATAGCATCTTTCTTCATATATTTTTTTATAGTTAATTTAGGTATTTATAACAGACAAAATACTCAAAGTAGTTCTTAAAACCAATATTGCTGTTACTATATACAATGTGCCCTTGGTTCTGTTCATTTTGCTCTCCATTATTTTGTGCACGTTGTTTTTCTAAAATCGTTGAGCTCATCATTTCTACTAATACTACTTATGGATACTACTTATCATTTTAAGAAAGGCTCCACTGATTCTTACGGTTTCTAGAATTTTTAATAGGAATGTGTTTTGTATTTCCTCAAAGGCTTTTTCTGCATCTATTGAGGTAATTGCAAGATTTTTGTTGTTCAATTTATTTTCCTAAGATACTGCTATTTAAATATTCTATTTCCTCTTCTTTTAATCTGGGCAGTTCATATGTATTTTTATAAATATCCATCCATTTTACTTAGATTGTCATTTTTACTGGCATAATATTGAGTAAAAATAACTCCTTATAATTGCTTTAATTTCATCTTCATTGGTGGTGCATTCATCCTTTTCATTTTTTATAGTGGCAGTTTGGTTTCTTTCTTTTTTTAAATCAAATTATCCAATGGTTTACCAATTTTATTGTGGGTTTTTTTTATCTTAAAACCAGCTCCTAGTTTTATTTATTTGTACTTTTTTTTCTTTCAAGTTATTAATCTCTCCTTTGGTTTTCAGGATTTCTATTTGGTGTTTAACAAGGGATTTTTAATTCATTCTTCTTGTAGTTGTTTTAGCTGTGTGCCCAATGCATTTATCTGCTCTTTCTCTCTTTTACTGATGTACATTTTTAGAGATACAAATTTTCCCCTAAGTACTGCTTTGGCTACATCCTATAAATTCTGATGTGTTGTCTCATTGTGGTCATTCTCTTTAATTCTCTTTGTTTCTATAATTTGTTCTTTGACCCACTCATTCTTTAGGATTAGATTATTTAGTTTCCAATTAATTTTTAATTTATGCTTCTATGTCTCCTTATTGAATGTAATTTGCATTTGCATTATGGTCTGAAAGGGGGTACATTTAATATTTCTGCTCTTCTGCATTTGTTTGTAAGGTTTTTATGTTCCAATACACAGTCAATTTTTGTGAAGGTGTCATGTACAACTAAGAAAAGGCAAACTCCTATCTATTTCCATTCAGTTTTTTCCAGAGGTCTGTGATATCTTCCTTTTCTCAGATTCTATTCAACTCCTTCTTATTTATTTTATGGTTAAATTTAGCTAGCTCTGAGAGGGAAAAGTTGAGTTCTCCTACTAGTATAGTTTTACTGTCTATTTCCTCTTATAATTCATTTAACTTTTCTTTTAAGAATTTGGATGTTATGCCATTTGGTGTATATAATTTTAATATTGCTATTACTTCATTGTCTCTGGTGCCTTTTAGCAAGAAATAGTTTCCCTGCTTATTCCTTTTAATTAGGTCTAATTTTGTTTTTGCTTTGTCTGAGATCATGATCACTACTCCCCCCTCCCCACTTTTCTCACTTCAGCTGAAGCTTAATAGATTCTGTTCCTTTATTTTATGCCTTTTATTTTAATTCTCTGTTTCAAGCATGTTTCTTGTAAACAAGATGTTGTTGGATTTTAGTTTCTAATACATTCTGCTGTCTGCTTTTATTTAATGGCCTAGTTCATCCCATTCACATTCACATCTATGATTACTAACTGTGGATATCTCTCCATCCCATTTTCTTCTGTTTATCTTTCTTCATCTGTCTGTTGTTCTCATAGTCCTCTAAAACTCACTTTCCTTCTGATCCTAGACTTCTTTCATCTGCTCCTTTTTTTTTATCATCCTTCCTTTTTCTCTTACCCCCTCTCCCTCCTACTTCCCTGTTGGTTAAAAGAAGGAACACACACACATTTATGTATTTCCTCTTTTGACCAAATTTGATGTGAATGAGGTTCAAGTGTTACCTGACCCACCATCATTTTTCCTTTCATTGTAAAAGCTCTTCCTTGTGTGCCTCTTTTATATAAGACAAGCTTCTCCATTCTTCCTGTCCCTTCCCCCTTCTCCCAGGACAACCTCCTTTCTTGCCTATTCATTTTTTCATCATTCCGATGTAATTGACTTACTCCCACATCCTCTTTCTATGCAGACCTTTTCTAACTGCTCTGATAATGATAAAGTTCTGAGGAGTTGCATATATCATCTTCCCTTATAGAAAGGTAAACTATTTAATCTTATTGAGTCCTTTATGATTTCTTTTTCATGTTTACCTTTTCCCTCTTCTCTTGAGTCTTGTATTTGAAAGACAAATTTTCTATTCAGCTCTGGTCTTTCCATCAAGTATGCTTCAAAGTCCTTTATTTGATTACATGACCATTTTTTTTTCCCTTGAAGGATTGTACTCAGTTTTTGGGGGTAGGTGATTCTTGTTGCATTCTTAGTTCTTCTACCTTCTGGATATCATAGTTCAAGCCATCTACTCCTTAAGTGTATTAGAACTAAATCTTGTGTGATACTGACTGTGGCTGCACAATATTTAAATGTTTGTTTTTGTTGTTGTTTGTCCTTCATTTTCGAAGAGGGCCATGACATCGAGGAGGTGAGCCACAACATGCAAGTGAATTTGATTTAACTGAAGGAGGACTGTTCAAAGTCACCAGCCTCACTTTCTCCTCTAGCTGCAGTCCCAAGATACAGCTCAGGACTACTGGAGATGGCCTTGGATGTAGTAGGAGACCTTGGCCTTTTTAAGCTAAGGCCTTTAACATGTCTCAGTTTGACTGAGGCAACAGCTATTCAGCGATTAAGGCTGAGGCAGAAAATGGCCTCTTTACCCTATTCAAAAAAAAAATAATTATCCATCTGGGAGGGGAAGATCTTTAGAGTTTCTGACAAAGACAGAAACAATTGCTATTTAATTCACTCTGAGCCAATCAGTGCCCAACTGATGACCGAGTGGGACTTGGCCAATCAATGAGAGACAGAGTGATTTAGGTTTAAGGCAAGGTCCTTAATGGAAAAAAAATAGATTTTGGAGATAAAAAATTAAATGACTTCTTTCTGTCAGCTTAGAGTATTTCCTTTTTTGACCAGGGAGCTATTGAATTTGACTATAATATTCCTGGGAATTTTTATTTCAGGATCTCTTTCAGGAGGTAATCAATAGATTCTTTCAATTTCTATTTTACCCTTTGGTTTGAAGATATCTAGGAAGGTTTTCTTGATAATTTCTTGAAATGTGATTTCTAGGATATTTCTTTGATCATGACTTTCAGGTCATCCAATAATTCTTAAATTATCTCTCCTCAATCTATTTTCCAGGTCAGTAGTACTTTTGATGAGTTATTTCACATTTTCTCCTATTTTTAATTTTTTGACTTTGTTTTATTATTTTTCAAAGTCTCATGGAGTCATTGCCCAATTCTAATTTTTAAGAAATTATTTTCTTCAATGACCTTTCGTACCTCTTTTTCTATTTGGTCAATTCTACTTTTTAAAGTGTTATTTCATTAGTGTTGGGGTTTTATTTTTGTATGCCTCTTTTAGTAAGCTTTTAATTGTCTTTTCACAATTTTCTTCTTTTGCTTTCATTAATTCTCATTGGGCTTGTGTCCAAATCACATTTTTTCCCCCTTTACTTGCAGCCATTTTGACTTCATTGTCTTTTTCTGAGCTTGTTTCTTGATCTTCCCTGTCACCGCAGTAATTTTAATGATAACGCTCTTTTTTTCTTATTTGCTAATTTCTTCCATTCTATTTCTGGATTTTCAACTTTATCTTAAAATTGGGCTCTCTTTCCATCCTGGAGTGGGAGCAAGGGTCCTGTGTCAAGCTTTAGGCTTTTTTGCACTGCTAGTTCTGAGAGTTTGGAAAGTTTTTTTTTTTGGTGCTTACAAGATGTTATGATCTAGGGAGAGGTGTGGTCACTACTCTCCTAGTCTGTACTTTGTTCCTTTTTCAGGAAGGACCCCTGATCCTTTGGGATTGTGTTGATACTACTCCTCAGGGTCCTTGCTCCCTTGGAATCAGAAGTGATAATGTTTCTCAAGGCCCCTGATCCCTTGTGACCTATAGTTTTTCTGCTCTTCATGTCTTCCACTCCCTTTTGACCAAAACTCCCCTTCTCTCCACTTGAATTATGGCCCAGAAGGGAACATAGGCAATGGAGCGGCCAAACAACATCTAGTCCTGCTTTCAGTGCTTGTACAGGGGTCCCCTATAATGTCTTTCTGACCAGTTGCCAAGTCCCCTTTGCCACCTCTGACCTGATATTCTCCCCAAACTGCTGTAGCTTCTACTGCCCCTACCTGGTCCTACCTACCATTGGTATTTCATTCACATGGGCCCTGATCCAGCCTTTACACTCATGTAGTAACTGATCTCTATTTCTGACTTCTTAAGTTATCTTTTGGAAGAATGTCTTGCCTTGACCTTTTGTTGGCTCTGCTGTTCCAGAATTAGATTTGAGGAATTATTTTAAAGTTGCTTGGAGGGCAATGTTGGGAGAGCTCAGCTGATTGCTTTCTCTGCTCTGCCATCTTGGCTCCACCCCCAGAAGTTCTGAGAGCTTTTTTTTTTATTAAGCATTTTGAATATGTAAAGAAAAAATAATAGCTGGATTTCATGCAGGATTATTATAGGAAAATATCTCTCTATTTCCTCCTTTTAAGTGATTCTAGACATACACCAAATGTAAGCTTTTAGAAATATTCCCCCAAGGTACTAGTGTAGATATATAACACGAACTAGAGTATAATAAAGGTATATGACCCTTCATTTAAGGGGCAATATTCTGCCAGGCCTCACTTAAGGTGTCTAGAGTAGAGAGAGACATCTTAGTGGAGAGGGAAAGGGGGAAGGTGGAGAGGGAAAGGGGGAAAGTATAGTGCCCTTTCCCCCTCCAGGGATTCTAATTGTTAAATTACTAAGAGGGAGAAGATATAGAGAAAATATAAGGAATGAACATTACTGCTGGACCAGGCCATAGGGGTTATTTAATTTAATTCCATTCATTTTACAAATGAGGAAACTGAGATCCCCATTTTGAATTATTTCTTCAATGCCATATAGTAAGCAGAGTTTGAATCTAAGTCTCCTAGTTCCCTGGCAAAGAGGAGGAAGAAGAGAAAAAAGAAGAGGAAATGGATATGGAAAAAATATATCATGTGGGGGATCTAAAAATTATTCCTACTTGAATTTGAAATGAAAAAGATCATGCACTTCTCATCTTCCCCACGTAATATGGATTCTATTTTGGAGAAGGGAAGGCTTAAGGTATGGAGCCTCCAAGTATTTGAAATACTTGGAGGAAAGAGAATTGGATTTAACACTCACAGAATTTAACGCAGATGCCAAAGGAGTCTAGAGGATAATGTGGCCTATCAGAAATAAGTACTATTTATGACCTAGCACATAGTATAGCAGTTCTAATTGAGATGGGATATAGGGAAGAGACAAATTCCCTGGAATCACTGCAGCGAGCCTGTAATGTTGATAAATCACTGGTGTATAACTGAGAACTCACTATAGATGACACCTAGGGGAAGACAAGAACCCTGATTCCCCTGTCTGTCCCCTCTAAGGTCAGAAGCACAGACAGGCTTTGCAGAGGATGAGAGTCACTCAGAGTGCTGGTTTCAGGGAAGAGAGTTCGCAAGAGTACAGTGTCATTGAAAAGATTACAGGGAAAGAGGTGTGAAGGATGCTCCCTCTTCTCCTAGCCTCTTCCCTTATTTCCCAGAAGTCATGGAAAAGACAGCAGTGGTAAAGTGGATCATGTCGCAATTAAGCCATTTCATGGTAAGCTGTGTTTCCAAAATGGAGCAGCATAGTTAGCAGTGACAATAACAGTAACAGCAATGGCAGCGGTGGTAATGAGGGGGTGGAGAAAGGCTTATGACAGGTTTGTTCTCGCTTCCCCAGTAATGATGAATACTCAGAATGTTTACAGGTGAGGGCTTTGGGATGATTGGGCACTGTGAGTTCCCAGCTATTACTGGTCCTTCACTTGCTTGTTCCTGGGTAGGAGTGCGAGGTGGGGTGCCACAGAATTCCTAATAGAAGCCATCTCTAATAACCCCCAACCACAACAATAATATCACCTTTAAATAGAACTTGGAGGTTTTAAAACCACTTTCTTCACGCCATCCTTGTGAGGTGGTTGGATAGTGGAATTATTATCTTCGTTTTACATATGAGAAAACTGAGTCTCTGAGATTTTAAGTGACTTGTTCTTGGTCCCACAATTAGTGTTAAAGGCAGGATTTAAAACCAGGTGTCTTGAGACAACATGAATATTAGAGTTCCAGTAAGGAAGGTTTGAGTTCAAATATTGTCACAGACAATGGCAATGTGACATTAGGCAAGGAAGGAATGGGGGGAAAAAGCATTTATAAAGCGACTACACTGTCAGACACTATGTTAAGCATTTTACAAATATCTGATTTGATCCTCACGACAGCCCTGGAAGGTAGGTGCTATTATTATCTCCATTGTATAACTGAGGAAATTGAGAAAGACATAGATTAAGTGACTTTCCTAGGGTCACATAGCTAGTAGGTATCTGAGGCCAGATTTGAACTCAAATTTTCATGTCTCCAGGCCCTATCTATCTATCTATCTGTTTGTCTGTCTGTCTATCTATCTATATCTATCCATCCATCTATCTATCCATCTATCTGTCTGTCTGTCTGTCTATCTATATCTATCCATCTATCTATCTATCTGTCTGTCTGTCTCTGTCTATCTATCTATCTGTCTATCTGCCTGTCTATCTGTCTATCTATCTATCTATCTATCTATCTATCTATCTATCTATCTAGATGCTCTATCTAGTGCATCACCTAGCTGCCTCAAGTCACCTAACTTTTCTGGGCCTCAGTTTCCTCAAATGTAAAAATGAAGGGGTTAGATTCAATCATCCTGTCCAGCTTTAATTCTATGATCTCATAATCCAAAGTCCAGTCTTTTCCTTCTTCACTCCTTCCATTTTCTGGCTCTTTCTGATGACACAGACTTCCTGATTGCCCTTTTAGCACCGATTACATTTTCATTCCTTTCCCCCAATTCATTCTCACTTGAAGTTCACTCAATTCATATCTTTTACCCAATCAAAATTCTAATAGCTGTTGTCTACGGACCTTTATGACATACCCTTTCTTTCCTTGACGAATTCAATGACTGACTCATGGTTTTTCCTCCCCAACTCCTAATCTCATACTAGGGTGACTTCAATATATACACTGATATTCCTTCAGATGCTCTAACTTCCCAATTCCTCATTTCTCATGACCTACTCCTCCATCCTACCTCAGCCACACACAGAGATGGTGATATTGTTGATAAATCACTGGATTATAACTGAGAAACTTGCTATAGATGGCACCTAGGGGATAAAAGAACCCTGACTTCCCTGTCTGTCCCCTCTAAGGTCAACAGCTCCGACAGGCTTTGCAGAGGATGAGAGTCACTCAGAGTGCTGGTTTCAGGGAAGAGAGTTCACAAGAGTACAGTGTCACTGAAAAGATTACAGGTAGAGATCTTGCCATCCCCCAGAAATGTACCACCTCTATGTAGACAAATTCTGAGATTCCTTCATCTGATCACAGTCTGTCATCAGTTCCACTCTCCCTCTTCCTTGTAATACAAAACCCTGTTCTCTGTCCTTACTATTACCTCCAGTCCTTCCACCTTCAGTTCTTTCCAAGGACATCTCCCTAGCACTGGGCATGCCCTCTTCAGTTCTCCATAGAGTGCCACTCTACACTGTCCTCCCTGTTCAAGTCTCTTGCTTCTTTATCCTGTCACTGACACTGCTTTGCCAAGCCTCAGTATTAGATCACCCTCAGCTTCCACTGCCATGGTTCCTATTCACTTGCTGGTGAACTGAATCCAATCAAAACGTGTTATATAATCTCAACTGAGACCCAAACGCAGCAAGGCAATCCTATTACACTTCCCTAATTGACTCTATACCACTCATCTCAGCAGCTTTTATTCATCCCTCCTCAAGCCTTCTAGAGCTTCCCATTCTTCCATCCACTCAAATAAGAGCCTTGACTCATATTTCATTTAAAAAAATGGAAGTTATTTGCAAAATGCTCCCTATTCTCCCTTGTTCCTTGGGTCTCAACACTCAATGCCTTCTGCCTCTATTTCTTCTTTTGTCACTGTCTCAAGTGAAGAAGCAGCCCTTCTGCTCACCAAGGCAACCCCTGTACTTGCATCAATGATCCCATTCTGTTCTGTCTTCTCTAGCAGGCTGCCCCCTCTCTCATGCCCACTCTCTCACTTATCTTCAACCTTTCCTTGTCTCCTGATTACTTCCCTACTGCCTACAAACATCCCTATGTTGTTGTTTAGTCATCTCAGTTGTGTCTGACTCTGTGACTCCATTTGGGCTATTCTTGGCAAAGTTACTGCAGTGGTTTGCCATTTCTTTCTCCAGCTCATTTTACAAAAGAGGAAACTGAAGCAAACAGGGTGAAGTGACTACCTGGTGATAACACAGCTAATGTCAGAGGCTGGATTTGAACTTGGGTGTTCTTAACTCCAGGTGGCATTCTATCCACTGTGCCACCTAGCTTACCAAAGTCTCCTTCATTTTCTTTTCTTTTTTAATTTATTTACTTATAGTTTACAACATTCATTTCCACAAGCTATTGAGTTCCAAATATTCTCCCCCTCCCTCTGCTACTTTCTTCTCCCCACCTATGGCAGCATGCAATCCAATACAGACTCTACACATACCTTCACACTAAACATTAGTCAAGTTGTAAAGAAGAATTACAACCAAAGGAATGAACAATGAGAAAGAAGAAACAAAGTAAAACAAAAAAAGAGAGAGAGCAAGTAGTTTGTTTCAATCTGCATTCAGACTCTATAATTCTTTCTATGGATGTGGATAGTCTTTCCCATCCTGAGTCCTCTGGAGTTGTCTTTTAATCTTGCATTGCTGAGGGGAGCCCAGTCTATCAAAGTCAGTCATCACAGATGTTATGTGTCTGTAACTGCATACAAAGTTCTCTTGGTTCTGCTCCCCCCACTCAGCATCAATTTATATATGTCTCTCCAGGTTATTATGAAGTCTGTCTGCTCCTCATTTCTTATAGCACAATAGTATTCCATTGCATTCATATACCACAACTTCTTTAGCCATTCTGCAATTGATGGGCATCCCCTTGATTTCCATTTCTTTGCCACCACAAAAAGAGCTGCTATAAATATTTTTATAAGTACAGGTCCTTTTCCCACTTGCATGATCTCTTTGGGATACAGCCCTAAAAGGGATATTGCTGGGTCAAAGGATATGCACATTTTTATAGCCCTTTGGGCATAGTTCCAGATTGCTCTCCACAATGTTTGGATCAGTTCACAACTCCACTAACAATGCATTAGTGTTCCAATTTTTCTGCATCTTCTCCAGCATTTGTCATTTTTCTTTTTTGTCATGTTAGCCAATATGAACGGTAAGATGTGGTACCTAAGAGTTGTTTTGATTTGCATTTCTCTGACCAATAATGATTTAGAGTATTTTTTCATGTGCTTATAGATAATCTTTAATTTCTTCTTCCGAAAACTGGCTATTCATATCCTTTGACCATTTATCAACTGGGGAATGACTTGCATTTTTATGGATTTGACTCAGTTCTCTGTATGTTTTAGAAATGAGGCCTTTATTACAGATGCTAGTTGTAAAAATTCTTTCTCGATTTTCTGTTTCCCTCCTAATCTTGGTTACATTGACTTTGTTTGTAAAAAAACTTTTCAATTAAATGTAATAAAAATAATCCATTTTGCATGTTATAGTGCTCTCTATCTCTTATTTGATCATAAAATGTCTGCTTTCTGCCATACTGTTTTCCAGTTTTCCCAGTAGTTTTTGTCAGATAGTGAGTTCTTTTTCCAGAAGCTGGAATATTTGGGTTTATCAGACAGTAGATTATTATAGTCATTGACTACTGTGTCTTGAGTACCTGTTCTGTGCCACTGATTGACCACTGTGTTCCTCTCCTAGTACCAAGTAATTTTGATGACTGCTGCTCTATAATACAGTTTAAAATCTGGCATGGCTAGGCCACCTTTCCTAATATTTCTTTTCATTAATTCCTTTGATATTCTTAACCTTTTATTCTTACAGATGAACTTTGTTATTATTTTTTTCTAGTTCTATAAAATAATTTTTGGTGGTTTGGTATGGCACTAAATAGGTATATTAATTTAGGTAAAATTATCATTTTTATTATATTAGCTTGGCCTATCCATGAGCAACTGATATTTTCCCAATTATTTAAATCTGACTTTATTTGTGTGAAAAGTGTTTTTTAATTATGTTCAATTTTAAATCACATCTATATTCATTAGGGAAGTTGATCTATAATTTTCTTTCTCTGTTTTGGCTTTTCCTGATTTATGTATCAGTATCATATTTGTATCATAAAAAGAATTTGGTAGGACTCCTTCTTTACCACTTTTCCCAAATAGTCTATAATGTATTAGAATTAATTGTTCTTTAAATGTTTCCCCTTTCTTCTCCTAATGCCTGTAGGGTACATTAGATTTTTTTTAAATTAAATTTTATCTTTATTTTTCTTTTACATCATTCATTTCCACAAAATTTTGAGTTACAAATTTTCTCCCTATCTTTCCCCTACCTACCACCCCAAAACAGCAATCCCACTGTATACCCCCTCCCCCAATCTGCTCTCTCTTTATCCTCCCCTATCCCTCCTCCCACTTTCTGGTAGGGCAAGATGGATCTCCATACACCAGTGCTTATATATCTTATTTCCCAGTTGCATGTAGAAATTAATAATAATAATTATTATTATTTTAAAACATTTGATTTTACAACTTTGAATTCTAGTTTCATTCCCTTGCTTCCTTGTCACCCACCTTTACTGGGAAGATAAGCAACTCAATATAGGTTGTACATGTGTAGTTATGCAAAACATTTCCATAGTGGATCTATTGTGAAAGACTGACTATATTTCCCTCTTTCCTATCCCATCCCCCAGTTGTTCTATTCTCTACTTTGACCTTGTCCCTTTTCAAAAGTGTGTGCTTCTAACTACCCTCCCCCACAACCTACCCTTCCCTCCATAATCCCCCCTCTTGTCCCCTTCCCCCCTACTCTCCTGTAGGACAAGATAACAATTTAGTGTGTATGTCATTTTCTCCCTAAGCAAAATTCAATGAGAGTAAGGTTGACCCATTCCCTTTTGCCTTCCTGTTCTTCCCCTTCATTGTAACAGTTATCCCTTGACTCTTCTACGTAAGATAATTTACCTCATTCCGTCTCTCCCCATCTCCTCTCATTATATTCCTCTCTCACCTCTCAATTTCACCTTTTAAATATCATTCCTTCCTATTCAATTGATCCTGTGCCCACTGTCTACATATACCTGTACACATATATACGCACACTCACATACGTATTCATACGCACATATACCCTCCTATATAGACATATATATGAATGCATACATACATACATACATACATATATATATGATGACATATACATGTCATCTCATATTGAGAAAAGTTTCATAAGCTACAATTATTGTTTTTCCATGTAATATAAATAGTCCAACTTTGATAAGTTCCTTATGATTTCTTTTCCCTGTTTGCCTTGTCATGCTTCTCTTGCTTCTTATATTTGAATGTCAAATTTTCTATTCAGTTCCGATTTTTGTCATCAAGAATGCTTGAAAGTCCTTCACCTCATTGAATGACCATATTTTCCCCTGAAACATTATACTCAGTTTTTCTGGGTAGGTGATTCTTGGTTTCAATCCTAGCTCCTTTGACCTCTGAAATATCATATTCCAAGCACTTCAGTCCCTTAATGTAGAAGCTGCTAGATCCTGTGTTATCCTGATTGTGTTTCCACAACATTCAAATTGTTTCTTCTTGGCTGCTTGTAATATTTTCTCCTTGATCTGGGAACTGCAGAACCTGGCTATAATATTCCCAGGAGTTTTCTTTTGGGGATCTTTTTCGAGAGGTAATCAGTGAATTCTTTCAACTTCTATTTTGCCCTCTGGTTCTAAAACATCAGGGCAATTTTCCTTGAGAATTTCTTGAAGGATGATTTCTAGGTTCTTTTTTTGATCATGGCTTTCAGATCCTCCAATAATTGTAAAATTATCTCTCCTGCATCTGTTTTCCAGTGAGATATTTCACATTGCCTTCTATTTTTCCATTTGTTTGGATCTGTTTAATAGTATCTTGATTTCTCATGAAGTCATTAGCTTCCATTTGCTCCAATCTAATTCTGAAGGAATTATTGTCTTCAGTGAGCTTTTGAAATTCTTTTTCCATCTGACAGATTCAGCTTTT
>CM053584.1:203087992-203129584 GCA_028627135.1 Pseudochirops cupreus
TACTGAGTGCTAAGGAATCTATGCTGTTCTCCATTGTGAGAAGTGCGTGTGTGTCTATGTGTGTGTATGTGAGAAATGGAGACAGAGAAATAGAGAGGGAATGTGTTTACTAAGTGTTTACTCTGTGACAGTCACTGTGATAAGTGCTAAGGATACAGACACAGGCAAGCAAGGCAGTCCCTGTCCTCAAGGAGAGGACAAAAGATAAAGGAGATTGGAAAGCAGGCATGGGGGAGGGAGAAGAGGGAGATATTCTGGAGCATTCAGGGAAAGAGTAGGGAAGCCTGGACACTGCCAAGATGAGGCAAAAGCTGTCCTATTAGAGCCTGGGGACCTAGGGGTTGAGTCCAGGTTATGGGTGGGGAGAAGAGGTAAGTATTCCAATGGGGAGATTACAGTGCCTTTTCTTGGGAAGCCTGGAGTCTGATGGGTGAGTATGAATGGGTAAATACTTTATATTCCCATCACATCTTTGGAGTAAATGCAGGATTTGGGGGACCGGTTATGGGGGCGGGAGCTGCCTTCTGTCTCCACTGTCTGGCACAGTGTCTTCATGCAGCTGGAGGCAGCCAAGTGGCAGTGATGGACACAGGCTGCTTGATTCTTGTCCTTACATTGGCTGCACTGTTTATACTGGATCCACCTGCGTCTGGGAGTTGAATGGACAATTCTCCCCCAGAAGGTGCAGAGGAGTAGGAGGAGAGAGATTTGTGTAAATGCCATGCTTGTTCCCATCATGCTTACTCCAGGCTTGGGAGGACCACGTTTTGGGGTTCCTAATGAATAGGAACAACCAGTATTCTTTCCTCCCACCTCCCATGCCTCTCCCTGTCCTTGCTGTCTTTCATGTACCTCCCCTTTCAGAATCTGTTTCAAATTCACTCACTTCAGAATGTCTGTTAAGGTGAGCCTTCCCATGACCACGACCACCTCCTAACTCTGTCACTGAGAAATGGAACAGTGTTGGACCTCAGTCTTCATTGTAGACAATTTTTCCTGTCCATGAGCCTCACCTTCCTCATGAACAGGTGGAACAGGGACTGCTGTCTCACTCCACCTCACCCCTATCAGACTCGCAGGTATTCTGTCTCTCCCATCAGACTGGAAGGTCCCTGAGAGAAAAGATAAGGTCTCCCTATCAAACTGAGAGCTCCATGAGGACAAAGACTGTGCCCTACCCCATCAACTTTCTGAGAGCAAAAGCAGATTTTCCCCTGCAGACTCTTAGAAAGCAGCGACTTTCTTCTCTATCAAATTTGGGTTTCCCTGAGGTCAAGGACAAGGTCTCCCCCATTAGACTGGGAACTCTCTAAAGCCAGGCAAGTATCTCTCATTCTCTGCCATCTGATTATAGGGTCCCTGAGGGGTTGACCTGTATCTTTCCTGTCAGACAGAGAACTCCCAGAGGATGGAAATATTTTTTTTTATAAGACTGGGAGTTTTTAAGTAAGGCGACCACATTACCACCCCATCCCAAACAACAGTAACATCCAAGGACATTTCTTATTGGTGGCCATACATCTGGGACATTTCTGGAATTAAGAACCCTTGGGGCAGGATTCAAGCTTTCATTGACACTAAGGGGAAGGAAAGGATTTGGGGCACAATCTCCTTGTGAATCTCTAATTCCCAGGGCACACAGAGAGCACACCCAGCTGTATGTGAGTGGTAAGGGGGTATAGGGCAGATGTAAATCACTTTTAGGAGAGAAAATATTCAAGTCTACAAAGCTAATGAGTTGTAGGCAGAAAACCAACAATTAATTCTATCTTCCTAGCCTCTGACTGAAAAACCAAGGTATCAGGAGAAATGCCACAGGACCAATGTGCCTGTGAAAAGACATTACTCCTCCTCCCCACCCCCTCCCCCTTGGCTTCAACCCAGACCTGATATTGCCAATTGAGATACGGTAGGGACTAAGGACCATTGGGATAGAAGAGGGACTTTGATGTCCTCTGGTTTGGGCAACAACCTCAGTTCAGATCTGAGGGATTATAAATTGGCTGGTCTCACTGGTCTGCATACAGTGAGTTTGGGATAGCTAGGTGGTGCAGGGGATGGAGCACTGGTCCTTATTAGCTTTGTGAACCTGGCCAACTTGCTTAACCCTAATTGTTGGGGGGGGGAGGGTTGGTTTGAATTAAAAGATCATGAGATTGAGAGATAGAAAAGGACCTTGAAGGTCAAATGCAATCCCTTCTTTTCCCTTAGTAAAGAAGCTAAAGGCCCAAGGCAAAGAGAGATTGGCTTGGCCAAGGACCTATAACTAGGAAGAGAGAGAGAGAGAGAATTTGAACCCAGGCCCTCTAATTCTAAATCCAATACTCTTTTTGTGACAGCTTTTAAAGGTTTGGAGCTAGTTTGGATTGGTACAGTGCCACTGAGGTTTCAAGTCTGTTTTTCAAGTTTAAGGTGTGGATGGAGAGAGGAATATTTCAGGTTTTAGTTTAGGCCTTGGGGTTTGATGTTTGGGGGTGGATTTTGTTTCTGTTTTGTTTATGAGTTATGACTTAGCATCACCTGGAACCCATCTCCACCAGGGTCCCCAAGCCTTCTAGTATGGATCCTAGAAGCAACCTGTCTGGGGAATGCGAGGATAGGGGAGGCAGAAGAACTGGGAACACTGGGCCAACGAGACTCCCTCCCTCTCTCTCCCCTTCCCTTCCCTCTCCCTTCCCCTACCCTCCCCCTTCACAATGGAAGCTATTTCTCCAGGAGCAGCAACCTGCCGGCTGGACTTTGCCAGACTAGTTATTAACATTATTGTTTACTTTCCCTTTCCTTCCCCCTCCTTTTCCAGCACACCAATTAGGGAACACAGTGTGCCAAACAGGGCAATTAACCTTATTAGAAATGCAAAGGCATTAAAAAAAGTTTCTCTTGCTGCCAACTGTTTTTCTCCAAAAAAGATACTGGTGCCTGAATTTGGAAATGGCTAAGCTGGATTTGCCAGTTAATACTTAACTGTTGCTTTTTATCCCAAGGACAGAAGGCAGTGTGGGATAGGAGAGCAAACTTGGGAATGGAGTCAGAAGACCTAGCTTCCAACTCCAGCTGGCTTATATACGAATTCTCTTTATGACCTTGGGCAAGTGACATCCATGCTGTAGGTCCCTCAGCCTCTTCATCTATAAAATGGATTTTATAAGGTATGGAACCACTTGAGTGAGTGACCAGTGAAGAATCCCAATGATTGTGAAATATTGGATAGGGTAGTGTTGGGAAATGCATAAATGCAAAATGTAAAATATTTTTTAAAATTTGCAAATGCAAGAGTAGGATGCCAGCTAGTGCTACAGTGTAGCCTTGGGGGTACCAAACTTTTCACCACTGCTATCAATCATTTGGCTGTAACTCAGAGCAGAGATCCAGGGAGCTATACTTACGGGGAAAGCATCCTGTTCTGCAGTATGGCCCAAAGAGGGTCAGTTGGCTCAGGGTTCAGACCAGGGTAAGGTGGAGATACATCCAAAACAATGTATTTGATACCCAGCTTTTGATAAAAAGCTCATTTTCCTCTTCTCCCTGGTCATAGGTGGAACTCCCCGGCCCAGAAATCTGTCCAAGAGATAAAACATGTGTGTGTGTGGCTCAGTGCAGCCCATCTCCGTTACCCAATGAATTAACAATAATAATGGATATTTATGCTGTGCATAAAAACTTTGCAAAGAGTTTTATAAACTAATGATAATGGTAGACACACATATAGCTCTTTAAGATTTGCAAAGGGTTTTACATATGTTGTCTTACTTGATCCTCACAATAACCTTGTGACGTAGATGCTTTATTATCCCTATTTTATATATGAGGACGCTGAGTTTGACTAGTTAAGTGAACTCGTCTTGGGGTCACACAGCTAATGTCCCGAGTTGGATTTGAACTGAGCTTCTCCTGACTTTGGGTTCAGTACATATTTTTTCCTCTGCACAATTTCCACATCTTTGCGAAATGGGCTCTAGAGGCATTATTACCCCCCCACTTAACAGATAAGAAAACTAAAGCAGAGAGGTGTTGATTTGTCCACAGTCATGTAGACAATATCAGTGTCGGGATTTGAATCCAAGCCTTCCAGGGACTCCAAATCCAACACTCTAACTGCTACACTAACCCCCCACCCTAGGCCAGATTTAAGAGACATTTTGCCAATGAGATCATAAAGCATCAGACCAAGATGGAGAGGCAAGGTTGTCAACAAATTCCATCCAGAAAAACAAGTATACAGCCAGTCTTCCAAAAACAGCATATTGGTGGATGAAATACTGTACCCTACTGGGAAGCCCATGAGTGTGGAGGGCTTGGCATACAAGCCAACCCCTTTCCTAATGCACTATGAATGGTAGCATCCAGAGCAATCTTAAACAATTAAGGTCTAAGAACAATAGCCTCAAATCAGCAAAAATATACTTGGCTCTGCAGTCTCTCCATCCACTTGAACCTGCTTAATTGCTAATTTGCAAATAGTCCAGAGAAGCAGCAGCATCATAGTGTTGGCTGTCCTGGAAAAGTACGGGTGGGAGAGCATAGCCAAAGTCCAAAAGTACGCCACAGGACTCCTAGAAGCTGAAAGGTGCGCTTCTGGCAGCCGCTTCCTCCATTCTGCCTAATCTCAGACCATGGACCGGAACACAGGACTGCATTCAGCTAAGGAAGAGGTGAGATCACTTCTGAGATACTAAATGTAAAGGGAATCACAAACTTAAAGCACTATGTAAACATTACTTATTATTACTGTCGTTGTTTTCATTGTCATGGGAGGCCTCCCCTACACATGTTGTTTTCATCAGTGTTGACACTGACATGAGACTGCATGACATATTGTTCTTCCCTATACAATGCACACACGAATACCTAGATATCCATTGGGGTCAGAACTGAAGAGCTGAATAAAAGGCAGGAGTATTTTTTTCTTTTTTTAATTGTATTTTATTTTGCTAATTACATATAAAGACAAATTTTAACATTATTCTTTTTAAAAATTGAGTTCTGACTTTTCTCCCTTCCTCTCTCCCTAAGAATAAGCAATTTGATATATATGTGCAGTCATGTAAAACATATTTCCATATTAGTCATGTTGTGAATGAAGAAACAGACTGAAAGGGAAAAAAAACCATGAAAAAAAATAAAGTGAAAATAGTATGCTTTCATCTGCATTCAGACTCCATCAGTTCTTTGTCTGGAAGTGAAGAGCATTTTTCCTTTGGAATTGTGTTGGATCACTGTATTGCTGAGAATAGCTAAGTCATTCACAGTTGATCATTGTACAACGTGGCTGTTCCTGTGTATGATGTTCTGGTAGGACTCACTTTACTTTGCATCAATTCATGTGTCAACTTTCTAGGTTTTTCTGAAATATGCCTCAGGGCAGGGATATTCTTACTACCTGTGTGGACGTCAGAAAGTCATAGAATAATAGGGTCACAGAGCAAGAATGGGAAAGGGCTTTAATCCATCTAGGACCCTTAGCTGATCATCTAGTTTAGCTTCTTCTTTTGAAAAATGAGACCACTGAGTCCTAGATTTTTTTTTTTAATGTATACGCGAAGTTATTCAGTAAGTGGTAGAAGTGGGATTTGAACTGAGGGTGTAAGACTCCAAGTTCAGTGCTATTTTCACTGTGCTATACATTTTTAAAATGTCCTTTGTTTTCCAATCTACAAACTAAGAGGGCTAGACTAAATGTGCCTTTTAGATAAAAAAAAAGGTTCTGCCATCCCAATCCTATCCATAAAACACATATATGTCATTCCACACACCTTTGATACTACACAGAGATACATATATAAAATAGTCGCCTCTCAGAGAACTATGTAGACATCAGTGACAATCTCTTTCAGGATTTCAAAATAGCTGATTGCTAATTACAATTTAGTTATACCCCCTAAATCCGAAGTGCTCTGTTGCTTTTCTTTAAACAGATGTCATCTACGGGAACGAGTGGATATGTTTGTGTTTTCACCAACTGAATCACTTGGTTCAGCCCCTACTTAGCAGCGCCCCGTATCCCTTCTCTTGAATGTGCTTGCTTGAATTGCTATTATCAAGGTCATAATTTTAGAGAAATATTTACTCCAAGTGGTAACATAAACATAAGTTTATAATATGAAATGAGAAGTGGTTTGGCTTGATGGATAGAAAGTCTCTCTTATAGTCAGGAAATTCTGGGTTCAAGTCTTGCCTTTGATTCATATTGCTCATGTAATCTTAACAAATCCCCTAACTTCTCAGGGCACTAGGCAACCGTCAAAGACTGTAATTTGTAGAGAAGATAATAACTAGTATTGGCAGAAAGAATTTCTTCACTTTGGAAATCTCTATACCAATGAAATCACAGGTCCAATCTCCAGGTTCTATCCCCTGTTCTTCAATCATTTCAGTCGTATCTGATTCTTCATGATCCTAGTGGGGTTTTCTTGGCAAAGATACTTCAATGGTTTGCATTTCCTTCTCCAGCTCATTTTACAGATGAGGAAACAGGGGCACACAGGGTGAAATGACTTGTCCAGGGTCACCCAGCTAGTAAGGTTTTGACACCAGATTTGAACCCAGGTCTCCTGACTCCAGGTCAGGCACTCAATCAATCCACTGCACCTATTCTGTCCCCTATGTAATATTGAATCTCAGCCCACTACATTCACCCCAGACAGTGACTTTTGCTTACTCCAACCACCCTAAGCATCAGGGAGAATAACACCTAGAAGTCTAAGTTTTCCAGATTCCAATCCCAACCAGGACATCAGCAGCCACATTTACATTCCTGACCTGGGCTATCCTAGGAACCGTGTTAACAAATGGAATCTTGAAGAAAATCAGATACTTGTGAAAGGACTGAACAACAACGAAAAAGCTAATGAATGCAAGAATTCCCAGGACTCGTGCCTACGCTTGGACAGGTAGACACGAAGCTGGTGTGGATTCTGCTCCCTCGCCCCTCCCTTTCCATGTCAGTCATCACCCTGGCTGAAGAGCAGGTGTGTGTTCATAAATCTATAGCGCCCACCCTTTAGTCCTGGAACAGTCTATTGTGTGTTTCTCTACAGGGAAATACCGTGGCCTGCTATCAGAGTCTTTCCAAAGCAAACAGCATGAGTGGGGGGAGCGAGCTGTAAAGCCCTTGATAGTCTTTTTTTTCTCGCCAGATCTCATTGAAAAGCCTTTGGGCCAGGGGTGGGCTTTCCTGTCACTTAATTCCAAAAGCCTGCCAGCTGGGGCAAGGGAAGCTACAGCATCCCTGCAAACAACAATGCTATATGACAACACAGATGGACACACATGGCCTCATGGGGCATAAACATGCACATGTTACACACTTAATGCTCACACTCCTACATACCCAACTCCAAACAAATACACCATTTCACAAATATACATAAAAAGCACTTGCATGCGCATACTCCCAGTCCCAGAGAATCATAGAAGCCCAGATTTAGAGGGGTCCTCCAGGGTCATGGTGTGCCTGAGCAGGGCTCCTTTCAACAAGTGTCCTTTCCCCTAGTGTCCCATTCTACTTCTGGATAATTCTCGTTGTTAGGAAGTTTTTCACCAGGCTTAAGACTTGCTCCTCTGACTTCACATATTCATGTGTTATGGATTTTGTCCTTATTCACAACTGGCACTTAATACATTTTGCAAAACATGTTATAAACATTAGCTTATATGGTTTTCAGAAGACACTTGTGAGATAAATACTAGCAGCAAGAGTATGAAAGTAAATGTTTAACAACCAGATCTCCAAAAAAAAAAAAAAGACATGACAAACTTTTAAATTTAATACACATTATTAACATTTGGGGCAGGTAGGTGGCACAGTGAATAGAGTACTGCGTCTGAAGTCAGGAAGACTCATCCTCCTGAATTCAAATCTGGTCTCAGGTACTTATTAGTAGTGTGACCCCAAGCAAGTCACTTCACCCTGTTTGCCTCAGTTTCGCCATCTGTTAAATTAACTGGAGAAAGAAATGGCAAACCACTCCAATATCTTTACCAAGAAAACCCAAACTGGAGTCACAAAAAGTCAGATCACAACCACAAAACAGCTCTCTTAAATTGAAGTCAAGTGCCCTTTCCAGGTCCAACTCAGAAATCCTATTGCAGCACACTGTTTTTCTATCCACTCATTCACTGCTTTATTCGTTTTACCAGTTTCTTGGTGTTTGTTTGCTTTTCAAGGATCAGGGACATAGTTGATAGGACATAAAGTCATCAAGGGTATCATTTTTTTGTCTTTGTACCCAGTGACTAAAGCAGTAATTGGATCTTAATGAATGCATATCAATAGATAGAGGGATTTATACCTGAAAGGAGCTAAGACTCTCAGAGAAGCTAAATGATTTGGCCAAAATCATACAGCCTTTATATGACATGGCTGGGGTTCAAATCTGGGTCCTTTGACCCCCAACCCAAAGCCCCCAGTATGCTGTGCCACAACATTTATCAGTCACAAACTATGTGCTGACTTCTATGTTAGGCACTGAGAATACAGAGAGAGAGAGAGAGAGAGAGAGAGAGAGAGAGAGAGAGAGAGAGAGAGAGAGAAAGAAAGAGAGAGAGAGTAGCCCTGATCTCAGAGTTTACCTTCTTGGAAGAGAGCTATTGCAAGTACATAGATAAAATGGGCTATGATTGATAGCAAAGGAAATATGCAGACATTGTGCTGTAGGAGAAATTGTGGAGGAAGGGATTTTTCACTCATTCAATAGTCTGTGTATCACATGCTGTCATGCCCAATGATTTTTCTATGTCTTAACTCTACCAGAGTATCCCAGAATATCTTGTTGCTCCCTCTGCTAGAGGGCAAGGGTCCTACATCTTTGTATGTGTGTCATGGACCCCTTGATAGCCTGATGAAGCCATAGATGCCTTCTCAGAAGAATATTTTCAAATGCATAAAATAAAATACATAGAATTACAAAGGAAACCAATTATGTAGGAAATTTAAAAAGAAAAATCAAATCCAAAGACACTGAGTTAAGAACCTCTTGCTATAGGGAGTATGCATGACCTACCAACCTCTCCCTCACTTTCTTCCCAATTCTAGCACCCTCCCTCCATCCTCCCCATCCCCTTACATACACTGAGCCAGACAAACTGATCATTTGACTCATTCAAATGGCAGCACATTGCTGGGATGGGTTAAGCCTTTGTGAGGACTCTGCCATCAGGAGATCAGAGAAGAAACATGAACTTTAAATCACCTTCTCTGCATCCACAACCTTTAATAAATCTATGGCAGAGAGATGTTTCACTTGCTGCTGGCGGTTTAGGAAAAGGGCAGTGCTCCAGATAAGCAGTAATATGCCGACACACAAAGAAATCACTCTTATTCCAGCTTATCGGTCTCCCTTATCGCTCCCTTAAGCAGTCACGCACTGCTTTGTTCCATCAGCTAACACTATTAACTCAGCACTGCATTAAAAAATATCCAAAAGACCTGAGACGTGCTGTCAATGGCAACTTCCTGATGCAAAGGACCCCAGGCACTTTCTAGATATAGGTGTGTGTGTGTGTGTGTGTGTGTGTGTGTGTGTGTGTGTGTGTGTGTGTGTCTGGTTGTCTGGACTCAAGGATGTTGTAGCTGATCCATGAGCCATATGTATCTTGGGAAGAAAAAAAGCAAACAAAACCACCACTTCTGTGGTTAGGGCTGCAGAAAGTGATTCTTTGAGACCCAGGACAAAGGGGGTTACATAGATTTGCTTGATCCCCTTCTAGAACCAGGCCTAGACATAGAACTCATACGATTTAGAGCTGGAAGAGATCTCAGGGAGATCACCTACTCCAGGAGTTTCTAACCTTTTTTGTGTCATGGATCTTTTTGGCAGACTGGGAAAACTCCTCATAATAATGTTTTTATATAATTGAAGGAAATGCTAAATTTCAGTTGGAAGTTATGTCCCTAATATTAGCAGAAAACCGATTTCCCCTTTCATAAGGTCTCACCAAGAGATTTTGCATCAGGAATGATGAGGGGCCTGAAAGCCATGTCGTATAAATATTGACTGAAGGAAATAGAGTTTTTTAGTATGTATAATAAGGGTTGTAGGTGGGGATGGGGATAGGGTGGAAAGAAAGGGTGTCATATTTGTCTTCAGGTATCTATCTGAAAGGCTATCACATGGAAGACATGGCAGCTAGGTGGCACCATAATTCATAGAGTGCTGTGTCTGGAGTCAGGAAGGCTCATCTTCATGAGTTCAAATCTGGCCTCACACACTTACTAACTCTGTGACCCTGGGCATGTCACTTAACCCTATTTACGTCAGTATCTTCATCTGTAAAATAAGCTGAAGAAAGAAATGGCAAACTGTTTCAGTATCTTTGCCAAGAAAACCCAAAATAAGGTCATGAAACATAATAAGCAACAAAAATCACATGGAAGTAGGACGGAAATCATCTCCCGTGTCCTCATGTCATGACGCTCCAAAAGTTTTGACCGCCCCCCCCCCCACACAAAGGACATAACTAGCAGAAGTGGATGGAAGTTTCAGAGAAAAAAGATTTTGACTCAAGATAAGAAAAAAATTCCTGATAATTAGAGCTGTCCCAAAATGGAATAGTCTTCTTCAGGTTCCCTTCCACTGCCGGTCATCCATCAAGGGTAAGATGACCGCTTGGAGATTTGTTAGAGATTCCATAAATGGAGCCAGTTGGACTACATGCATTCTGCAGTTCCATTCCAAATCTGAACCCCCATGATCCCATGACATTTGCATGAGCTCTGTTTTCAGCCTAGTTTCAGCTTGCCCTCAGAGTCTTCTGTGACTGTTGTACTGGTCTGTGTGTCTTTTCTATCTTCCCCTAAGAGCACCTTCATGCCAGCAGGAAGCCTGGTGCCACAGCTCTCTGAGCTATCTCAATAGCCAGCCAAGGACACAGAAGGACAGTCAGGGCTTTGTCATGATAACAATAGCGACAAGTAGCAACACAAGTAACAACAGTAACAACTGCTTCCGCTAACCTAGAACAATTTAGAACTATTCCCAGAAAGTTACTAGACTATGCGCGCCCTTTTCTATCCAAAGATAACACCACTACTGGGCAGCTAGCTGGCACCGCAGATAGAGGGCTGGTCAGAAAGACTCATCTTCCTGAGTTTAAATCTGACCCTTAGACATTTACTGACTGTGTGATCCAGGGCAAGTCGCTTAATCCTGCTTGCCTCGGTTTCCTTGTCTGCAAAATGAGCCAAAGAAGGAAAGGGCGAACCTCTCTAGCGTCTTTGCCAAGAAAGTTCCAAATGGGGTCATAAAGTCTGATACAACTGACCGCCCGCAACATGCCACTACTAGGCTTATGCCTCAAAAGAAACGATACTCTGTGATGGAAAAAGTATTTGCAACACCTGTTTTTGCAGTGGCAAAGAACTGTAAATTAATGGGAGTGCTCATCAACTAGGGAATGGTTAAACAAATCATGGTATGTAAATGGAAAGGAGTGCCATTATACCATAAGAAAATGAAAGGGATAATTTCAGAGAAATCTGGGGAGACTTTTCTGAGCTGATTCAGAACGAAGTGAGTCAAATCAGTAGAACAAGCTATCACAATTGCAGAGGACTTGACGATGGACTATGCTATGGACCTCCTGACAGAGCGATGATAGCCTCAGGATACAGATTGAGTTAAATCTATATTTTCATATGACTGGTGTGGGAATTTGTGGGGCCTCACTATGCATATTTTATGAGGGTTTTGCATTTTTGTTCATTTTTCAATGGAAATGTGTAAGGTAGAAAAAAATAATTACGTTAGTGATAATGATAATATTACAAAAATAATATTAACACCCACAATAGTTACAATCTTGTATTGCTTCAAGGTTTGTCAAGTGCTTTATAAATATTATTTTATCTTAGCCTCACAACACCCTGGGAAGTTTGGGTACTATTATTTTCCCAATTTTGCAGATGAGGAAACTGAGTCAAATGACTTGCTCATGTCTGAGGCTGGATTTGAACTCAAGACTGCTTGTCTCCAGGTCTCTCCCCTCCTCTCTCCTTCCCTCCTTCTTCCTCATGCCCCTGCTGCTCTCCCCTCAGCCCCTGAGGCCACTTAGCCTGGAATATTCAAATGCCTGTAAGGTCTGCCCACCCTGGTATAACCCTCTGTAAAGCCCACCCCCTCATCCCAGAGGTGAATTCCTTCTGAAGCCTCCACTTCATGGAGGGGCTTAGGCCCATCTTTTTCTTTCTCTTGGCTCTCCTCCTGACTTAACATCAACATTACTCCCCTGGGCCCAGTACCTTCATCTACTGCCTTCCCAAATGCCCTCCCTGCCACCTGTTCCAGCCTCCTTTTGTGTGTGGTCTTGTCCATGAAGATGTAAGCTCCTTGAGGACAAGGGTGGTCTTTCTTTTATTTGTATTGGTATGTATGTCTAAGGCTTAGCATAATGCAAGGCACATAGAAAGCACTTAAGTTCTTGTACCTTCCTTTCTTCTTTCCATTTATACAGCATTTTAAGATTTGCAAAGCATTTTACAAACAAGATCTTATTTGCTCTTCACAACAACCCTGTAAGGTAGGTGCTGTGGTTATCCACATTTTACAGTTGTAGAAACTAAAAAAAATTAAGTCACTTGCCCAGGGTCATACAGCTAGTAACTCAGGAAGGATCTTCCTAGCTCCAAGTCTAGGACTCCATTCATTACGACACTCAGCTTCTTCAAGAGATGCCATCAAACTAAAAACCGCCGCCACAACCACTTTTCAAATCTGATTGTAAAAAGTCTAAGGAACACATTCTCCCTACCTTGTACCACAGGAAGAGTGGGTGACTGAACAAGCATTTGGTCAGAACCACATCCAGTGATGCTTATTCTCTATTTCTTTTTCAGCATCATCTCATACAGATGCATTTTTTAAATTAAATTTTTATTTCATTTTAAATAAGATCTGCCTTAACTTCTTTTATTC
The DNA here is from genome assembly GCA_028627135.1 of Pseudochirops cupreus. NCBI lineage: Eukaryota > Metazoa > Chordata > Mammalia > Diprotodontia > Pseudocheiridae > Pseudochirops > Pseudochirops cupreus. The sequence goes on from CM053584.1 coordinate 203,100,904, forward strand.
TTCCTTCTCTCTTCAATCTCTACATTAAGAAAGCAGGAAAAAAAAATCCTGTTACAAACATAGAACAGTCAAGTGAAACAAATCCCCTCGTTAGCCATGTTAAGAATGAGAAAGAGACAGAGAAACACAGAAAGAGACACAGAGACAGAGAAACAGAGACAGAGAAACAGAAAAACAGAGAGACAGAGACAGAGAGAGTTCTCCATCTACAATCTGAGGTGATCACTTCTGTGTCAAGGGATAAGTAATAAGTCTCATTATGAATTTTTGAGAATTGTAGCTGGCCAACATGTTGATTAGAATTCTTAAGTCTGTTTGTTCCCAGAGGTGCATTCTGAGTATCTTAAGTGGATAAGGGCAATGGAAGGACATGGGATGGAATAGGTCTATGGAGGTTATGGGAGTGGAAGAAAAAGAGATTGGATTGGGGGCATATTATGGAGGAGGGATTAAATAGGATAAGGGAATAGAAAAGAATGTAGGTAAAGAGAGATGGGAGGCTGGAGAAATGGGGGTCAGTGGGCTAAACACAAATGCATGATGGGAATGAAGGTCTAAGAGAGCTACAAACAAAGTGAGATTGACAAACATGGGAGAAATAGAGCAGAATGTACCAAGTCCACTGCATATTTCTGAGACAAAAAAGAGCTCATTAAATCCAGTTTGTTCTGTCTTCTGCTCCTCCTCCCTCTCATTCCCCCCTTTCCACTTCTCCTCATCTATGAACTCCACTTTTCACCTCCTCCTTCTCTTTCTCCACTTCTATCTTCTTTTCCTCCTCCCTTTCTTTCCACCCTTCCTTTTCCTCTTTTTTATATATTCCCCTCCCTTCCAGGGTTTTCTTTTGCTTCCCTTGAAATAGCTGTATTCTACCCATTCCCCTATCTTCTGATGCAAGGATTTTTTTGTATTTTGGTTATTGACATACTCAAGCAGCCCCATTCCCACTTACCAAACCCTCCTGTGCCCCCTCTAAGTCCCACTGACTCCCCTGCCCCAGCTGGAGTTAAACTAAACTGAGATGTCCTCGTACCTCTGAGCCTTTGGCTCAAGCATCCAGCAGTTGACTGGCTGGAAATATTGACAGCTTGTGAATTGACTCCTCTTCACACAGCTAGTTATTAAAGGGAATGCTTTTTTTGCAGCTTCCCTTCCCCTCCCCCCAGCTTTTCCATCCCTTTCAACCCAGCAAAGGCTGTAGCTGTTTATAAAGATTTACCATCCAATAAACAAAGATGCACAGCTCGGGTTTGGCTAAAATAATGTGTATCTCCAGACCCAAACAGGAAGGGTTCACCCGAGTCCACATCACTACTAGAATTAATAGGGGATGAGGAGGGCACCTATGGTCCTCATCCCTCCCTGAGCCAGTGAGAGCAACTCCAAAGGACAAAACTGTTTATCCATATTGGTAGTTTTGAAGAGGCTAAAATTATAGGGATTGCAGAAAGTAATCAGAGCCAACCCAGCCGTGTTTGCCCTCAGCTTCTGCTACTTCCTAGCTTCACGTCTCCTCTGCAACCAAGCAAATTGTTTACTGGTCCCCTGGATGTCCCTTGCCTGCCCCTGCATCTAAGTCTTCACTCTCATCCTTCGATTGAAACCCAAATAAATGGAGACAATGTGATATGGTGACCAGTCCATTGGGCTGTGATACAGGGGATCCTGGTTTTGTTACTAGCTAGCTATGGAACCATGAGTTACTCACTTTTTCCTTCCAGCCTCAGTTTCCTCACCTGTCAAATAAGTGGATTGGAGTAGGAAATTTCTACTGTTTCTTTCCATTCTCTATTTAGTCAGGCTTTCTATGGGTATAGATTAGATGAGATACTGATGGGGATAGGAAAGAAATGTAAGTTAGTTCCTGCCCTCTTAAAACTTACAATCCAACTGGGGAAACAAGACATGTACACACACAGGAAGTAGTTAATAAAAAACATGGGGGCCACTAGGTGGCGCAGTGAATAGAGCGCCAGCCCTGGAGTCAGGAGGACCCGAGTTCAAATATGACCACAGACACTTAACACTTACTGGCTGTGTGACCTTGGGAAAGTCACTTAACCCCAATTGCCTTGTACTTCCCCCTCCAAAAAGGCAAAAAAAAAAAAGAAAAAATAAAAAAACATAAATTAGTATGTGATTAATAATAATAATAGGCAGCATTTATATAGCATCTACTATGTGCCAGGCATTGTGCTAAGGGCTTTTTACAAATATTATCTCATTTGAATCTCATTTGAACCTCACAGCAATCCTGAGAGGTAGGTGCTGCAATTGCCCCATTTTACAGTTGAAGGAACTGAGGTAAATTGAGGTTAAATGGTTTGCTCAGGGTCATATAGTTAGAAAATGCATGAGGTCACATTTGAATTCAGGTCTGCCCGACTGCAGCCCATCACTGGACTACCCGGAAGGTGATTAAACACCAGCATGCTTGGTACCCAGAGTGAGTACTTGGATACCGTTCTCTTCCTCTCTGGCAAAGCGTCTCTCCTTACTCTATGTCCAAAACAGCTTCCTGGACTAAGCCTGTCCCCAAAGCCCAGCTCTATGATCATCATAGTAAATCCTGGCTATGTGACTCTTATGTTTCCAAAGCACTTTGGTGGGCATTGCCACATTTGGTCCTTGTAGCAACACTGCTATATAGGTAAGTAAGGCAACCTATTCCACATTTGGGATAGTTCTAGTTGTTAGAATGTTTTTTTTTCCTTATATTTACTTGCAACTTGCCTTCAAATGAATGAGTGAATGAAGAAATGAGTGATCAGAGTGAATGGGGAGGGGGAGGCAAAGCCTCTCACCCTCTGTATAGCCCCAAGCAAAAGATTAATGAGGGGCTAGGGAGGGGGCAGAGTCGAGATGGCAGCGTAGAAGCAGAAGAACTCCTAGAGCTCCCCAGAGAAATACCTCAAATTTCTATAAAATATGACTCTAAACAAATTTTAGAGCTCCAGAATTCACAAAGTGACAGAGAAACACGTCTCCCACTGAAGGCAGCCCAGCAGGAGGACAGGAAGGGCTCATCACAATGTGCTGAGAGCTGAAACCAGCCCAGCCTGAAACCTCGACTGTAGCCCCAGGCCAGCCAGGACAAGCCGTGGCTTGAGTGTTTGGGAGAGTAGATCACCAGCAGCTGTGACAGTTCCAGAATTATCAACACATAGGAACTAAGAACAAAGTGAAAGGTCAGTGGAATTCGGCTAAATTTTGGGGAAAAGAATGGGTCTGGCCATCTGCCCCCAGGGCGAGAAAGCAGCAGCAGCCCACATGGCTGCTTCAGAACTCCCAACCTGCAGATTGCAGGGTGGCCAAGCGATCATTCAGAGGCTAAGCACTCTTGCCTTAAGCTTCCTGGATCGGGATGGTGGTCTTGGGTGGTGGTCCTGAGGTATGTGACCAGTGAACCAAAGCTGGAGGGGTCTGCCGAGATGGTGGCTTCCTTAAGTTCTGGCAGCTACAAAAACCCCAGTGATTTGGGACAAAGCTCTCCCCTCTAGAAGCAGAGTTCTGTGTACTGTGGCAAAGAGCTCAAAAGTCAACTTAATTGACTGGCAACATGAGCAGGCAAAGGAAGAAAAGCAAGCATAGCCATCCAACTTTAGATTCTTTTTTGGAGGACATAAAGGATCAAAGTGTAGAATAGGAGGAAGACAACACAGTCAGAACTCCCACACCAAAATCTTCCAAGAAAAATGTAAACTGGTTACAAGCCATTGAGGAGCTTAAGAAGGATTTTGAAAACCAAATAAGAGAAGTGGAGGAAAAATTGGGAAGAGAAATGAGAATGGTGCAAGAAAATCATGAAAAGAAAGTCAACAACCTGACTAAAGAAAATAACACCTTAAAAAGTAGATTAACTCAAATGGCAAAAAGAGGCCCAAAAAGCCAATGAGAAGAAAAATGCCTTAAAAAGTCAAATTTGCCGATTAAAAAAAAATCTTGAAAGCTTTCTGAAGAGAATAATCACTTCAGAATTAGAGTGGAGCAAATGGAAGCAAATGACCTTATGAGAACTCAAGATACTATTAAACAGATCCAAACAAATGAAAAAATAGAAGGCAATGTGAAATATCTCATTGAAAAAAACCACTGACCTGGAAAATAGATCCAGGAGAGACAATTTAAAAATTATTGGACTACCTGAAAGCCATGATCAAAAAAAGAACCTAGAAAGCATCCTTCAAGAAGTTCTCAAGGAAAATTGCCCTGATATTTTAGAACCAGAGGGCAAAGTGGAACGTGAAAGAATTCACCAATCACCTCTTGAAAAAGATTCCCAAAAGAAAACTACTAGGAATGTTATAGCCAGGTTCTGGAGCTCCCAGATCAAGGAGAAAATATTATAAGCTGCCAAGATGAAACAATTAGGATACCATGGAAACACAATCAGGATAATCCAGGACCTAGCAGCTTCTACATTAAGGGATCAAAGGTCTTAGAATATGATCTTCCAGAGATCAAGGGAGCCAGGATTAAAACCAAGAATTACCTACCCAGTAAAATGTAGTATAATGTTCAGGGGGAAATATGGTCATTTAATGAGGTGGAGGACTTTCAAGCATTCTTGATGAAAAAACCAGAATTGAATTGAAAATTTGACATTCAAGTACAAGAAGCATGAGAAGGTAAACATGGAAAAGAATTCATAATGATCTTATCAAAGTTGGACTATTTACATGCCAACATGCAAAAATGATAATTGTAACTTATGAAACTTTTCTCAGTATGAAGTGAAGGGAATATAAATGTGTGTGTGTGTGTGTGTGTGTGTGTGTGCGCGTGTATATACACACATATGTCTATATAGGAGGGTATATATGTGTATGAATACATATGTGAGTATCTGTATATATGTGTACATAGACAGTGCACAGGATCAATAGAATAGGAAGGGATGATATTTTAAAAGGTGAAATTGAGAGGCAGGAGAGGAACAGAATGAGAGGAGACAGGAAGACACAGAATGGGGTTAATCCTCTCGTATAGAAGAGGCAAGGGATAACTGTTACAATGGAGGGGAAGAACAGGAAGGCAAAAGGGAATGGGGTCAACGTTATTCTCATTGAATTTGGCTTAGGGAAGGAATGACATACATTCTAAATTGGGTATCTTGCCCTACAGGAGAGTAGGGGGGAAGGGGATGAGAGGGGGATGACAGAGGGAAGAGCAGGTTGGGGTGAGGGCTGTTACTTCTGTAAAGGAACAGGGACAAAGTGGAGAATGGAACAAAGCAGGGGGCAGGATAGGAAGGAGGGAAATGTGGTCAGTCTTTCACAATATGTCCATTGTAGAGATGTTCTACATAACTACACGTGTACGGCCTGTATTGAATTGCTTGCCTTTCCAATAGGGATGGGTGATGAGGGAGGAAGGGAAAGAAGCTAGAATTTAAAGTTCTAAAAACAAATGTTAAAATACATACATACATATATATGTATATGTGTATGTATAGTATTATTATTATTATTATTATTATCATCATTAACTACATCCAACTGGAACTTGAGATACACAGGCACTGGGGTAGGGAGATCCATCCTGCCCCACCCGAAAGTCAGAGGGGTGAGGGGGGAAGACATAGGAGAGAATAGATTGGGGGAGGGGGTAATACACTGGGATGGCTGTTTTGGGGCGGTGGGTAGGGGAAAGATGGGGAGAAAATTTGTAATTCAAACTCTCGTGGAAATGAATGATGTAAACTAAAAATAAACAAAAGTTAACAAGAAAAAAAAAGATGAATGAGGGATGTTTTGTAAGACTGATAACATAAATTGGGGGCCATCCCAAACAATTCTAAACCTTCCTTTCCTTTCCCAAATTTTCCTGTTAATCTAAGTTCTGGACCAGAGACACTGAGAATTTCACCTACACCTAAAGTCGTTGATTCCTCCTCCTGCATCCAAGTGGAACAATACTTATCCCAGAAAGAAGAGTTGTTCATGAAACTGCCCCTATTGTGGCTACCTCTGTCTCTTCCTTCAGTTCTCCTGTCTTCTTTTCTAAGCATAGTGACAAAAAGATCTTCCATTTCCATCTCAGACAACTACTTAAATCCAATTCACTTGGAAGTCATGACCTCACCTTCCTGATGTCACGGTCCTCTTCAAGAATGAATAACAAACAACAAGAGCTAGCTCTCTGACCCCATCTAATAAACTTCTCCCTGGCAAAGGATGGCTGAATAGCCATAGCCAAGTCCGTGACTACCATATCTAACTAAAGACAATGTGGATGAGAGTCCCAAATACACCATCATGGGGGTTAAGGGGATGGCACCCCTGAGATCTGGAAAATCTGTGTAAAACTATTTTGTCCATCCCTTCATACCAGAAAAGAAATTTGTTTTTTTTTCTTTTTCTTTTGTGGGGTGTTTACAGTACCTTATTGTAAAATTTGGGTTAAGTATTTGGTTATAGGCTCTGTGTCATCTTCTAGTCTTTGCATATCTTTGCAAAACTCCCCCCAAATTCTCATTTAATTTCTTACTATTTTATTTTTTATTTTTATTTTTTAAATGTACTTACTTATATTTAGTTTGCAACATTCACTTCTGTAAGTTTTAAATTTTTTCTACCTCCTTCACCTCCCTCCTTCCCAAGATGGTGTACAATCCATTATAGGCTTTACATATATATTCTTATTAAACATTTTCACATTACTCATGTTGTATAAAAGAATTAGAGTGAATCCCATTTAATTACTTATGCCTATCAGCAGTATATCAAATCACAATGGGGAAAGTCATGATGTGAAAGGGTTAACTGCACTTTGATTTGGAAATTCTTCCCTACATTTACCCCTTATCCATTCTGCTGCAATAACAACCAAAATGCTCTTGCTTTTGACTTAGTAGATATGGAAGGTAAATATTCTGTATGTCTTGCTTCTTGTATCTCAGTCTCTCTTGTCATGACAATATTAAGAATTTTATTATCCCCTCCTCCAAATCCCTTCCATCACTGGGTTTCTGGGGCACCCAGGTACATTGGCTGAAGTACACCTGTCCTGAGAAATTATCTGCAGGGAGTGATGGAGACTTATTTCTTAAGGATGAAGATATATTTTAGGAGGAAGCAAAAAAGACATGTTACCAAGTTATAGATGGGGCAGTGGGGGAGGAGGGAGGGCAGTGTCTTTGCAAGAGACAGAAATATTTCTAGGCAAGTAGAAAAGTAAAATAAAATGTGTTCCTGGGGAGGAGCACATGTTTCTGGGAGGGAGTAGATGGATTGTGGGGAGGGAGGAGGAAAAATTAAGGGAGCAGGTGGAAAGATTTGCAGGGAGAAGAGAAGGAAAAATATGTTCTTTCCAGGAAGAGGTAAAAAATAGTTTTGAGAGGGAGCGGTGTAGGGAGACAACAAGGTTCTATGTTGGATAGGCTATGACAGAAAAGCCAAGGGTTTTGTTGATGTCACTGAAATTAGATATGTAGAAACACATAATGCACATATGTATATGCATGCATGTATATATACATATAAGCATATATATTTGTGTATATATAGATATATAATACATATATAATATATACACATACACATGTATATATGCATGTATAGAATGAAAAGCCATTTCTTAAACACATATTTTGTGCCAAGCTAAGAAATAGTGGATAGAAGAAAAAATCTAGGCATAATGTGGAGGACAATGACCATGCCTTCATTTGCGTTTGTGTTCCATCAATGAACTTCCTAGGAATAATCTGAACTGAGAAGCTCTAGCCTATCTCTAAATTAAGAGTAGTATCTTTGTCATGGACCCCTGATATAGGTTTGGGGGCAAAGGTTCCTCATAAAAATAGATTAGAAGGAAGGGAATGAGGATTTTCTAGTCCTGAATTAAACTGGTATGGAACAACGGACTTACAATCAGCATCAAACAAAGGCAGTCCAAAGAATGGACTCAGGGCAACTAGGTGGCACAGTGAACAGAGCACTGGCCCTGGAGTCAGGAGGACTTGAGTTCAAATCCAGCCTCAGCCACTTGAGACACCAGCTGTGTAACCTTGGGCAAGTCACTTAACTCTGTATTGCCTTGCCTTCCCCACTCCAAAAAAAAAAAGAAAAGAATGGACTCAATTTTATCCCAGGGCACTCTGATCCCCTGTTTTTAGCTAGATATGGTAGCTCATGGGCTTGACTATGTCTGTTCAGCCATCCTTTGAAAGGGAGAAGTTTATTAGACGGGGTCAGAGTTGTTATTGTTTGTCCTTCATTCTGGAAGAGGACCATGGCATCAGGGAGGTGATGCCATGACTTGCACGTGGATTGGATTTAAGTGAGGGAGGGCTGTGCAAGGTCACCAGCCTCACTTTATCCTCCTGAACAATCTGGGTCCAGTGGCCAAATATAGATCAGGACAACTGGAGATGATTCCAAATGCACTCAGAGAGCTAGAAGATGAAAAGCTAAGACTTAGAAGAAATTGTTGAGTGACGCTTGGTGACTAATAGAAACACCATAGTAGTTATTGAAGAGTAGAGAAGTGATGTCTGGCAGAGAGTAGCATGGTGATAAACCCAGAATATGGCAGTGTCGCAGTGTTAAAGGTTTGAGTTGATCTTCTAATACTTGTAATATGACAAAAAAAAAAGGTTATGGTGAATGCATGCTCCCTGGCTACACACATTGTCTACATATGTGTTCTCTGTGTATATTCCCTGCATACATTTCCTTCCCCATTGGTTATGAGACAATGTATTCCATATAGATAGATGATAGATAGATAGATATGCACACGTATGTATGTAAGTATGTATATTTGTGTATATGTATATATACACATATATAATATATACATACCTATGTGTGCATATGTATATATGTGTGTACACACACACATCCAGGAGAAGAGGAGCAGATCCTTTCTTGACATTTTATTTGCTGTGATAGTTTTATTAACTGGTCTTTTTTTGGTTTTAAAGTAATTTGAACTAATGTGTTCTCTGGCTGGTTGATAAAAATAAACACATTAGTTTGTGAGCCAGGGTTTTGTACAAGTATTGACTTGCAAGGCACCAGGATCAGGTAATAAGTTTCTTTGTGGTCCCTTTGTGACAGAAGATAGCAGAGGGAAGGGAATAAGCATTTGCATAGTGCCTACTTTGTGCCAAGCACTGTGCTAAATATTATTTTTTCTTTACAAATATTTTATCATTTGATAAAACACCCTGTAGATAGGTGCTATGATTATTCAATTTTTACAGTTGGGGAAACTGAAGCAAACAAAGTTAAGTGAATTAACAGGGTCACACAGCTGGTTTCAACCCAGGTCTTCTGGATTCCAGGCCCAGAGCTCTCTCTACTGTGCCACCACCAGCTTCCTGAGGGAGGGGGAGAGGGGATAGAGAGGGCAAGCCCAGCTTCCACAGCTTGTGGAAGCAGGGGTCAAGTAGAGGAAAACCACTTAAGTGTAGGGAGCAGGGTTGGAAGAACTCATATTCCAAGTGCAGTTGACATATTTTTCTAATATCTTGGGGTCATAGATTCACCCCATCACAGAATGTCACATTGGAAGGGCTCTCATTTTTACAGAGGTGGAAACTGAGTCTCAGAGCAGGGGAAATTGGCCTGCCCTAGGTCATTCATAGAGTTAAGTGGCAGAGTTGAGACTGAAACTCAGATTGTCTTGGCCCTTATACTATATCAAACTGCCACTGCTTCTGTCCTGCCTCTTCCTCATGTGTCCCAACCTCCTGATTCAGCAAACAGTGATCTAAGGCTGGTTTGAGTCAATATCTAGAAAACAAAGCAAAAGGACAGAAATAGACCAGCTTTACCTGGAGAGTAAAGTGAATAAATTGTGCCTTGGAATCATGCAGTAAACCTAATGAGTCTCCCACTTAGAGGAACTTACTGAGAAACACGGGGGGCCTCCACTCCTCCTCTCCCTGGAGGAAAGGCCTCTCATTTCTGCTGACAGTAAACCTCCCTCCCAGGCTTCTATCACCACTCCCACACCCCTCTTTCCCCCTCCTCTTCCTTATCTAGGTACAGAGAAGTCTGCATGAATGAAATGAAAGAAATATGGAAAGAAAACTCACAGCCTCACTCCTAACAAGGCTCTTAAAACCCAGGGGCTGCTGCTATATTGAGATGGTGCATAGGCCCTTGTCGTCTCCTCTCTGGACTATCCTCCTAGTCTCCTAACTGGTATAATAGAAAAAAGAACTACATTTAGGGGCAGAAGAGCCAAGTTCGATTTCACTGGATCTGGAATAAACTTTTTGGCAACTTCTGCTGCCTTGGTTTTAGTTTCCCCATCAGCAAAAGGAAGGAGTTAGACTATGTAATCCCCAAATCCTGTGAAAGTGAATCCTCCCTAGTTTGTCTGGATGTCCCAGCGGCATCCTTCTCACAAATGCCAAGGTGATTTTCCTAAGGCACGTGTCTGACCATGTCATACTCTACTCTAAAAACTTCCATTTCTCCCTGTTACCTACAGAATCAAATGCAAACTCCTCTTCAGAACCTAATCCTTTCCTGCCTGTCCTTTCAAATCATTCCATGCGCACACAGTCAACAATTCAGTTGTACAGCTGTTCAGTCATTCATGACCTCATTTGGACTTTTCTTGTCAAAGAAACTGGAGTGGTTTGCCATGTCCTCCTCCGGCTCATTTTTCAAATAAGGAAAATGAAGCACACAAAGTTTAGTGACTTGACCAAGGTCACCCAGCTAGTAAGTATCTGAGGGCAGATTTGAACTCAGAAAAGTGAGTCCTTCTGACTCCAGGTCCATCACTATGCACTATGGCACCACCTGACTATCATACAAGCCTACTTGTTCATCCTCACACAAAGTTCTCCCATCTCTGTGTCTTTGCATTGGCTGTCCCCCTAGGCTGGAATGCCCTCTTTCCTCTCTTCCTCCTCTCAGAATCCCTGGCTTCCTTCACATGGCCACTCTCTGCAGGAGACCTTTCCCGATCTCCCCATCTGCTGGTATCTTCTCCTACTCTACTTTGTATGTATCTTGCATATATTTACTTGCAAGCTGTGTTCTCCTTCAGAATGTGAGTTCCTTGAGAGCAAGGACTAGTGTTGTTTTGTCTTTGCATCTTCAACACTTGACCCCATTTCCGGTACACAGTAAGAGCTTAATAATTACTTGACACTTGATTGGTTGACCTATCTGGAGAACTGATGACCACTTGTTGGGGGTGCTGCAAGGATAGTTGCTGCTCAGTTACACATAAGACTATTTGATCTCTGAGATTCTATAATTCTACAATTAGACAGAAGATTCAGATATGGTGGGCTGCAAACAGGAGTGTGGTGGTCCCAGTGAACCTATTTTTAAATTTTCAGTGTGAGCATTTATACCTCTAAAATAATGAATAGCTACACACTGGAGCTTGATGTATTGTTTTGTTGATTGGCTAGACTTAAGAAAGTGTTAATAATGCAGATTAAGTTTAAAGTGGGTCTTGAGTACATCTTTTATTAGGAGAGATGGTTATTCAAACATTTCCCGGCTCACCCTTGATTACAACACTGAGCTGAGTAAAGTGGGAAATTCCTTTCCCTGGGGATCTTTGGAAAATGAGAGACAGCCCAATGATTCTAGAGTGTGTCAAAAGCAGGCCAGGAGCTATAGGGTGTGGAGGTGAATAGAAAGGGGCTAAACACTTTCTGTGCTCAGTCTGGTACTTTAGAGAACAATGAATCAGCTTCTGCTTCTTCCCTACCCCCACCCCTGTTATCATAACTATCCACTGGAGTAGTGTACAGAAAGCCAGCCAGGTTTCATATCCTGCCTCTGATATACACTGGCAGGCTATGTGACTCTGGGTAAGTCATTTAACCTTTTAATCTCCCAGGGTATTTCTCTAAGACTTTAAATTGCACAAAAATTGCTGATCTTACTAGAGTATTCTTACTAGGAGTTCCCTATGCTTATGAAATCACAGATTCAGATTCCACCCTCCTAATGCTGGTGTAAGGGGGGCGCAGGTTATCAGGAAAACCTCTAATATGCTAGAACATGTGTTCCTTCCCATGGAGCCAAAACATGAATGTACAGCTCCATTGGAGTTACCCACAAAAGATCAGGGGTTCCTTTGGTCTCCTCTGTTACACTGGCCCTAGAGAAAAGGATGAATGGAAAGTAGCCTTAAATAATAATATCCACAGCTTGTATAGAAGTGACAGTGAAGTTTCTTTGAGCCCTGATACTCCCTACCAAACATACACATTCTTGCTTTCTTCAGCGCATTTGAGTTGGTCAATAACTGTTTAGAGAATGAAGGTTAACCCCCATCCCACCTATGTGCATCTCGTAGCAGTACCCACTTTTAGCTGTAGACAAGCTATCTTATATAGTTAATGTCATGAGTGACAAGCCAGTGGATAAGAGAGAGGATACTAGAGGGCTGACAACTTGACGCTGGAGACAAACCAGAGGAAGGAAGCAAAAATTAGAGTAAATGATCCAGGAAAAAAGGATTTGGTGAATATGTGCAAGAGGAATTAGATGGCAAAGAGAAATCTGAGATATGGAAGGCAGACTTGAGAAACAAGAAAAAGCTGAAGCTTAGAGGAAGAGACATGGTCTAAGAGCCTTGGGGAAGAGGCCAAAGGGTTTTTGGTCATGGGATCCAACATGGACAGCAAGCAATTGGGGGATTTGGGGCACTTCAGGGAGAGTAACAACAATCATCACCATCATCATCATCACAACTGACATTATAGAGCAATTAAAGATTTGCAAAGAATTTCACATACATTTTCTCATTTAGTCCTCGATAAAACCCTTTGAGTAGGTGGCTATCCAACAGAATGTATGCAGCCTGAAATCAGGAACTTATTCATATACTGTTTTTCCAGCACCTATTCTCATTACTGTCATATAGTAGGTGATTGATAAATGCTTGCTGATTATTACCCCCATTTAACAGAAGAGGAAACTGAGGTTCAAAGAGGTTAAATAATTTTCCAGACCACCAGGCTAGTAGCAGAGGCAGAAACCTCAGTCTGGGAATTGTTTCTGGAATCCAGACAGAAAACAAAAATCTCCCCACAAAGAACAAGTAGTTGAGACTTGAGACAGTGTTGCCTGTCCTGAGGGGAAGCAACAGTGGAACAACTGACAATATGGACTGATCTAGAACCTGGACGGAACTCCAACCTGATTAAGCTGTGAACCTTTAACTTGACCACTTAATGCTTTAGGATATAAGGTTTGAAGCTTGTCCCATTTCCTTATTTCACAGAGGAAGATACTGAGAGCCGCCCCCCCCAGAGGGAAAGTGACTTGTGCAAGGTCACACTGATAGTAAATTAGGATTGGACCTAGGTCCTCCAGTTCCATATTCAGGGCTCTTTCTATTATACTGAGTCCCTAGGAAGAGTTTGTACCCATAGACTCCAAACACCACAGTGAAGTAGTTTGTATACCCAAAACCAGTAGTGTCAAACTGAAAAAGAAACAGATCTCTGTAGCCACACATTGACTTAGAAAACCACAAACTGACATTATCTATGTTTCATTACATTTTTTACTTATGTTGTTAAACATTTCCTGATTACATTTTAATCTGTTTGGGGCTACATTGGAGTTTTGCTGGTCTCATTTGTCAATGGGCTTCAAATTTGATACCTCCGCACAATAACCTGAATAGGTTTATTTCACCGCATAATTCTCACCACTGAATAATTGTCACACCACGTTTTTCAGTACAAAAATTGGTTTATGACCTTTCATTGTATAATTGTCACATGGTTCAATTCTGTTCATCACACCGCTTAAAAGGTAAACAGAGCAGCAATGTATTCACCAGTGGCATATGCATATGTGTCTATCTCTCGTGCACTTTGTGATCTGTGAGCCTAGAATTCTCAGCTCTTGCACATTGTCAGTATATTTCCAAAAGCTGACTTGCATGGTTTGTTTAGAGCACTGCAGTACTAATGGGATTGTCACTCAAACCAATGAAAAGCCATAAGCCCAAGGGGAGTGGGCAGACAAAGCTGCCATGAGTAAGTCACAGAATATGGTAAGACTTGCAGCTTCCCAATTTGAACATGTATTCACTAATATTCATTCATATTCATTGCATCCTAATTTCATGCCAAAGACAAGTTAGGAATAAATGATTTTTAAATAAAACTGGAACAATTTTTGAAAAGTTTCGTGCAATGATCACATCCCACATTTTTGCTATGATATTGTTCTGATGACCCATTAAGGCAAAGAAATCACAAGGGAAAGTCTGACTCTAGTGAATTAGACTACAAAGAAGAATCCTCCTTGAGCTTTGGGGCATGATGAGTGCAATAAACAATGAATGCAGGAAGCCTTCTGGGGGTGTATGTCCTTCAGGGTTTCTTCCAAAAGGGGAAGTTGGATTCCTCCATCAATCTTTGATTGAACAATAGGAGCCGGACTCTTCTTGAGGCCCTTGTGTCTTTCGTTTTCATCTGACCACAGCTAGAGCATGTGTATTCAGAGAAAAGAAGAGGGGCCTTTGGGTCTGCCAATCTGCCAATTATCATTTCCAGAGGAGGTTGAAGGTATAAAGAGAATCAATGATTTTCCAGATCTCAGTGTCAGCTTCCCTGTGCTCAGTGGTACTCTCATGGTGTCTGCATGCCTTGCTTTCATCTCCTCTCTGCCTGCTCCTTCTCTGGAGTATCTCTCTTTTTCTTCTACCAGCCCAAGTCTTGTCTGTCATGTGTGAAGGATAAACTGTCACAGACAGAAAGGGGCAGGTATCGAGTTGGGAATGAAGATTTTAAAACTCACCTATACTTACTTATGGAACCTGGGGCTATTTCTCTCTCTTGGGGAGAGCCTGATCAGGAATGAGGCTGTGGATTTTTTCTCCATGTTTCTTTCTCCTTTTCATTTCTCTTATTTGTTTCCTGAGTAGGTACCCAGGGGCTGGGATGGGAGTGCAATCAATTGCAAAATCAGACATAAGTCAGTTAGTTAACAGGTATTGATTATGAACATTCTGGGAGAAAATGACTTGTAAAATGTTCTTCTGAGTCCTTCACTCTTTGTGGACTGGGAAATTCTTTAGGCTTTAGTTGGAAGTCTCCAACAGTACCGTCTGAGCAGCTGAGAAGAGCCTTATGGTCACTTGAGGGGAGGTCAATAGGATCAGGTCAGTTGTACAAGGGCAGGAGTCACTTACCAGAGATAGAACATGCTGAGCAGAATGGCTGAAGACAAGTGCCTGGAAGGAGTTGGTACTACTGGGATTAGAGTCTAAAGTGTGACTGTGGAATCTGGTGTCAGGCAAAAGGGACCAATACCAAGAGAATATATGGAGTTTTAATTCAGCAGGAGTTCAAGATAATTTGTCATGCTTGGCATCTTGAGACTATGAGACTAGCCTCACCTTCCTACTACCCTTGCATTAACTTCTGCTGGACAGCTTTCCCATCACCAGCATTATACTTGTGGGGAATGGCTGTCTTTAAATGGAGGCAGGCATTGACCTTCAATTCAAAGGACAGGAGTGTACGATTTTGAATGGAAGGAACAGGAGAGATTATCTTGCCTAACCCTAATTTTCATTTTGGAAAATGAGTGCTCACAATCCAAGGTGTTACAAACATTATTGAACATTAGTTCAAGGGAGGAACTGAATTTTTAAGTGAGAGCTTTGTTATCTGGGATTTTTGTTGAGATGCTGAAGCTTACTTAAAGAAGCTTTCCTTCTATCCTGAGTGGCTTGTTAGCAGTCTCTTGACTCTACATAGCTAGATACACATCTAGATCTATAGATCTATATCTGTGTGCATTTAACCTATGCCTCAAGACCATTTATATGAGACTCTCATTGTTGATGAATGGAGATTATTTAGTACCCCTTGCCTGTGTGAGGGATGGAATTTGTGAAAGCTTGAAAGAAAATAAATCCTGGTCTTCCATCTTCTGATTTCAAAGAGAAGAGACTCAGTTCTAGATTCTCTGAAGGGAAAGAGACTCTGAGCAGCTGTCACATAGAGGAACTGAAACTTTAATCATGTTCCTATCTCATTGCTACATTAGAGATTTCAAGGTATCAGTTTGAATCAGTGGGCATATTTACTATATGTAGTCTTTGTGTAGCTGGCATTTGGTAAGGAGAGGGTCAAGTCTTATGTGTGTATATCTGTATAGCTTGGTACACTCATGTGCCATTAAGGCACAGTGATCAGGAGCTCAGCTTGAACCTAGACATTATTTCCTCTAGATTAATGATATTTAGTAAGGGCAGATAGGTATAATTTTAGTCTAGTATTCTTTCTCTGCGGAAAGAAGAGTGGCTAGTCTATCCTTGCCTCTCTGCAAGTCATATTTAGACAGACTCGTGTGATCACAATAACCTACAGGAGCAAAACGTACCTAATCTCTTACATATGTATGTACCTCTATAATTACATACATTCATACATATAAATATAAGTATGTGCATGTATATGAAGAGAGAGATATCCTTGTTTTATATGAAATTTAAGTTCAGAATGAAAGAATAAAAGAAAAATTTTAAAAGGTTTTCATTCTATTGTTTGTCTTGAGTTGGGGAGGATAAGTGGATCTAGGACTGGGACTCTTGACTTTCTAAGACCTTTACTCTAATGAATCAAATTTGTTGGAGTTGTTATTTTTTTTTGCTTTTTTTTTTTTTGGAGGGGAGTAGGTAGGACAATTGGGGTTAAGTGATTTGCCCAAGGTCACATGGCTAGTTTTCTGTTGTGTCTGAGGCTGTATTTGAACTCAGGTCCTCCTGACTCCAGGGCCAGTGCTCTACTGTGCCACCTAGCTGCCCATCAAATTTATTTTTTATAAGCAGAAATCTAATCTCTCTTCCAGAAGGCAAAACTAGGAACTAGAGCAATTAATCATTTCATAAACATTTATTAAGTACCTACTATGTTCCAGGCACTGTGCTAAGTATTACTGATACAAAAAGGGGCAAAACACAGTCCCTACCCTCAAGGAAGTAAGAATCTAACTGAAGAGATAGCATGCAAACAAATACGTGTGTGTGTGTGTGTGTGTGTGTGTGTATGCATCCAACCATTCATCTATGTGTGTGTATGTGCATGTGGATAGATATAGATAGATAGATAGATATAAATAGATAGATAGATAGATAGATAGATAGATAGATAGATAGATAGATATAGATAGGTAGATAGATAGATAGATGGATAGATCGATCAATCTTTATCTCAAGCTATTTACAGGTTAAGTAGTTAGTGGGGGAAAATGAGTAGAAGTTTCAGAAAAACAGATTTAGGTAGGAAGCAAGAAAAAAATGTCTAATAATTAGACTAGTGATTCTCAAAGGGTGGTCTAGGGACCCCTGGGAGCTCTTGAGACATTTTCTCCATCTTGTTTATTTGTTTCCACATTAAAGTTTTCTCTAATGCCTTATCATGAAGTGGAGTCTACCACAAAATCTCTCAACTGGAAAAATACCTCAGAAGACATCTAGTCTAATCCATACTTGAACCAGAATCTGCTCTACAGTCTACTTGCTAAATTGTCATCTGTGCTTCATGACTTTTAAGTGTGGAGGAATCCAGGAACCTCCAGTCCCCTTCATTTGAGATTGGTTGAATTCAGTTGAGTTGAAACTTTTTGGTCTCATGATCCCTTTATGCCCTTAAAAATTGAGGCCCCCCCTCCAAAACAAAATTTTCCTTTTTCTCTTTTATTCCAAACTTAAATTCCATAAAAATTTCTCTTTATCTATTTCCATAAAAATTTCTCTTCATCTATTCATTTATATGCATATGGGTTATATGGGTTATATCTATCATCATTCACTGTATTAGAAATTAAAATGTCCTACTATTATTATGTGAGTGTATAAAATGTATGTGTGTATAAGCAGATTCATTAAGATGATGAGGAAAACCACCTACACAAACAAGAACTGTGACTGAACATTTCAATATACCCAGATTGAGCTTTAAATTTGAAAGTAAAGGTAATCCCATAAGTAGAATCTGGTTAATGTTGAGATTTGGCTTCTTTAGCATTGACAGTAAATAACCCTACCAGACTTCTCCTTTCCCTGGTGTGTAAAAGGATGAAACTGAAAAACTAGTGGGTTGAAAAACATTGACTTAAAAGAGAAGAAAGGAGGAAACAAGAATTTATCAAACACTTAATCTGTGACAAGCACTGTGTTTTATAAGTATTATCTAATTTTATTCTCCTGATAACCCTGGGAGGTAGATGTTACTATTATCCCCATTTTGCAGATGGGGACAATAAAGGAGAGAGAGATTATAACTTCCTAAGGTCACACAGCAAGCATCTGAATCCAGGTTTGAACACAGCCAATCTGACTTCAGTTTTGCTCCTTTATCTATCATGCCACCTAGCTATCTTTGTGCTTTCACCATTACACAATTCTGCCCCTCAACCAGGAGAGCACAGGGACACAGAAAATCTAAAAGTGATTAAAATCTTGGGCTACATTCAGAAATGCAGAGCTTCTAACATTAAAGAAATGATAGTCCTTGGGAATACCATATTTAGAGTATTATGTTCAATTCTAGACATTACAGTTTAGAAGGGACATTGATTAGCTGGAGAGTGGTCAAAAGAGGGCAACAGAGATAGCGAGAGGCCTTGAGTCCAAGTTGTATGAGAAACAATTACAGGAATTTTGGATGTTTAGCCTGGAGAAGAAAAAAAACTAGTGGGGATTGGGGCAGTGTGGAATGATAGCTGTCTTCAAGTATTGTGGAAAAGAAATTAGATTTATTCTGCTTGGCCCCAGAGGACAATACTAGGAGTAATGAGTAAATGCTGCAAAGAAGAAAATTTAGGCTGGATGTCAGAAACAATTTCTTGACAGATGAAGCTGTGCAAAGGTGAAATGAGTTACCTTGGAGATGGGGGTTCCCCCTCATTAGAGGTCTTTGAGCAGAAGCTGAATGACAATGAGTTAGGCATGTCATAGTAGCCATTACTGTCACATATGGGTTGAGCTAGGTGGCTGGTTCCTCCCAGAAGCTCCAGTTAAAGGAAGATGCCCAGGCCAATCATGTCTTCATTCCCATGCAAGCCGCAATCCTAACTCTCTTGGACTTTGCCTACTAAGCGCCATGTACAGGGTACCTTCTCTGCCCCACCTTCTGCTTTTCACCTTCGTATTGTCGTCTTCCTCCTTTAGACTGTAAGCTTCTTGGGGATAGAGATTATCTTTCTTTCTCTTTGTATTTGCATTTCCACTTATTAGTATAATGTATAATGTGTATTGAGCACTTAATAAATCCTTGTTGTCTTGCTAAGGCCTATTCCAGTTCTTAAATTCTAAGATTCTGTTGGTTTTCAAGGTTTAAGAGCTCAATGGTGGCAAATTAATCAATAAACATTTATTAAGCACCTACTGTGTGCCCACACTGTGGTAAGAGCTAGGGATACAAAAGAAGGCAAAAGACAGTCTCTGTCCTCAAAGGAACTTACAATCTAATGGCAGAGACAACATGAAAACAAATGTATGCAAAGCAAGCCAAATAGTTGATAAATAGGAGATAATTGACAGAGGGAAGGCCTTGGAATTAAAAGGGGTTGGGGAAGGTTTTTCTATAGGTGGGATTTTAGTTGGGACTTATAGGAAGCCAGGGAGATCAGACAGATCCCAAAAAGGATGAGAACTGATGACTTTGAAAGCAATGAGATGTCATGAAAAGGGCATTGAACATTCAATCAGAGGACATGAATTCAAATCCTAGCCCTGCTCCCTGCTGTCCATGTGATTTCAGATAAGTTATTTCACCTTCTAGGCCTTGGTATCTTTATCTGTGAAATTTTGAATATTGGATTAAATGATCTTTGGAATACCTTCTACCTCTAATTCCATTAGACCGTGAGCTCCTTAAGAGCAGGCCTTGTTTTTTATGAGGTTTTTTTTTTTGGTATCCCCAGGGCTTATCAGTATATCTGGCATACAGTAGGCATTTAATAAATAAACACTTGCCAACTGAT
Source organism: Pseudochirops cupreus (assembly GCA_028627135.1). Lineage (NCBI taxonomy): Eukaryota > Metazoa > Chordata > Mammalia > Diprotodontia > Pseudocheiridae > Pseudochirops > Pseudochirops cupreus. The sequence goes on from CM053584.1 coordinate 203,120,850, forward strand.
TAGATCCTATGGTTTTACTTGAAAATAGCCAGTAACAAGAACAGAGAATTTATAGATTAAAAGAATCTTGAAAATTATCTTGTCAAAGTCCCTTCATTTTAGAGATTATGGGCAGAGAGAAAGAGAAGTGACTTACCCAAGGTCATACATATAAATAAGAGGCATAGTCAGAATTCAAACTCAAGTCCTCTGACTCCCAAGACAATCCTTTTTTTCACTCTATTATACTGTTTCCCAATATGTCATCTAAATGTGTCTGATGGATGATAGGATACAGATTATAAGAAGTTAAGGAGCAGATAAGGAAGAAATGGAGTCAGCCAACATAAACTGCTTATTTAAAGCGTTGAGTTACTAAAGAAGAAAAGAAAAAAATATTTCAAAAACATGGTTAGGAACACTGAATGGGGTCATGAGAGGCTTAAAATTGAGACTTTGCAGTACATTTGAAGGTGGAAGGAGCCATTGAGGAGAGAGAGATTGAAAATATTGGAAAAGGAAGAGATGAATATTAGAATGAGGTCCCTTGATAGCTGTGGTTGAAACAACCAGCAACCACCTTTAACACTTGATTTTTAGATCACTATTGTTAACTAAGAAATATATTCCCTGGATCTTATCACATTTGTAACTGGGGAGACAAGACCAGAGTTGAAACTATGGTAATAACATCTAAGACTCCGTCAAAAATTGGTAGAAGTATTTCCTGCAAGAAAATGTCGGAAAATTGAAACATAAATGCATTGTTGGTGAAGTTATGAACTGATCCAACCATTCCGAAGAGCAATTTTGAAACTATGCCCAAAAGGCTATAAAATTGTGCATACCCTTTGACTCAGCAATACCACTTATACATCTATATTCCAGAGTGGATAAAATGGGGAAAGGACCCACATGTACAAAGATATTTATAGCAGTTCTTTGTGTGGTGGCAAAGAATTGGAAATTGAGGGGATGTTCATCAATTGCAGAATGGAGGAACAAGTTGTGGTATGTGAAAGTTACAGAATACTATTGTGCTATAAGAAATGATGAGCAGGCAGACTTTAGAAAAGCCTGGAAAGATTTATATGAACTAATGCTGAGTTGAGGGGAGCAGAACCTGGAGAACATTGTACACAGTTACAGCCACATTGTGCAATGACTAACTTTGATAGACTTGGCTCTTCTCAGCTATGCAAGGCTCTAAGACAACTTTAAAAGACTCATGATGGACAATGCTGTCCCCACGCAGAGAAAGAACTTTGGAGTCTGAATGCAGATCGAAGCAGACTGTTTGCTCTCTTTTTGTTGTTGTTTTGTTTTGTTTCTTCTTTTGGTTCCTCCCATTGGTTCTAATTCTTCTTTACAACATGACTAATGTGAAAATGTTTAATATGAATGTGTATGTAGAGCCCATGTCAGATTGCACGCCATCTTGGGGAGGAGAGAGAGGGAGAAAGAATTTAAAACTCAAAATCTTATGGAAGTGAATGTAGAAAACTAAAAATAAGTTAATTAATTTTATAAATAAAATAAAAAGTATTTCCTATGGGAGTAAGATGCCTTTCCCAGCATATCCAAATGCCACCCTTGATGACTCAGGCTCCTAGGGTAACTGATGGCTTACACTAAGAAATACAACCTTGCTCCTTCACCTTGACCTTGTGTGATTACTCCAAGGGATATTTTGCTATGGCCCACTTCTCCAGGGCTGACTTTCTGCTGTGTTCCTGCTCTTTCCATCCTTTCCATTTTAAAATTTTTTTTACAATAAATTTATTTTATTTTCTTGTTTACATCATTCATTTCCATGAGATTTTGAATTACAAATTTTCTCCCCATCTTTCCCCTACCCAACACCTCAAAACAGCCGTCCCACTGTATAACCCCTCCCCCAATCTGCTCTCTCTTGTGTCCTCCCCCTTGCCCCTCAGACTTTCTGGTAGGGCAGGATAGATCTCCCTATCACAGTGCCTGTGTAGCTTAATTCCCAGTTGGATGTAGTTAATAATAATAATAATAATATATATATATATATTTTAAACATTTGATTATAGAACTTTAAATTCTAGATTCTTTCCCTTCCTCCCTTGTCACCCTTTCCATTCCTTCCAAAAACACCAAACCCATACTTTTGCCCCAGGCAAAAGAATTACTACTTATAATTCTAGACAATACTTATAACTATTGATTAATAACTTCTGAAATAGCAAGAAAAGTTATGAAATAAAATATGAGTAGGGGAAAAACAGAATACTGTTTGTCCCTGTGCTCCCCAAGCCACCTCTAGCTGTCCTATGGTTTGGAATTGAGCTGCAGGGAGATTTGATAGCATTTCACCATCCTACTTCCCCAGAGGTCATCCAACTTTTCCCTCATGTGGCAAATGCCTAGGGATCTTGATGACACTGTAGTGTCTAAGCCAGGCATGGGAGTGGTTAGAACTATGAGCCATGAGGAAGCACAGTAAAATGAATCCGTTTGGAAAAGGAGTTCATGGTCAGAAGGAGGTAGACAGGGATAAAAGTGGAACCATCAAAGAGATGAAGGGCTTTCAGCCCTTCATCTACCAGAGTTTGAAGATGGTCACTGGAAGCAAGCTCTCTCTCTCTCTCTCTCTCTCTCTCTCTCTCTCTCTCTCTCTCTCTCTCCCTTTCTCTAATATGGAAGTTATAATTAATTATTAGGGGAAACTGCTGGAAACACCAGCAGCTACAGAGGGTGAAAAAATAGAATCCTGCAGTTTGTCCCCAAGTGGTACTAGAGATGGAGTTTCTCCTAGAACTCTCATGAGACTCTCCGGGTGGGAATCTAGAGAGGCTAATGCAGAAACTGACCATGGCATGTAGCTGAGGACCTAATGCAGAAAGGCATCGGGGTGAGCTCCCTTTCATAGCAACCCTGACCACCTGAGGAAGTTCAGTGCCCTGACAGAGATAGGGAAAGCCCAAAAATAGCCATCACAGACTTTGCTTGCTTTTTTAAAAAGGGAACTATGACAAAATCTAGGCATTTGTCAGGCAAAGCTGGAGAGGAATAGTTATTTTTTAAAAAGTAAAAACCTCACAAGACACCTGGAGACCATTTCAAAGAAAACCTTGTTGGACGTCCCAGGAAAATGTGGGTTGAGGATTAAAAAGGCCAGTTGCTCAAGCAACTGGCTTTGGGGGGCTTGGGGGCGGGGGAGTGTGGTGTGTGGAGAAAACCCTTCTTGGCTAACTAGCAAAGAGAAAAAGGCCATTGTCAGGGGAAACACATCCTTCACAAGATGGAAATGTTCCCCAAGTGAAACAAGCCTGGAAGTAGCAAAGTGGGGCAGGTCAGGCACTAACTAGGAATCAGTCTGCCCAAGAAGGAATGTAAGAAGCACCCTGTGTGGGATTCCAAAGTCAATAGAAAAAGGTTCTGTAAATACATCAAAGGCAGGAAGGCAGCTGGAGAATCAGTGGGACCACTGAAATGATCACGTTGCACTAAGTATGTTCAGAGATGAGAAAGAGAAAGCAGGAAGACTCAAGGAATCTTTTGCCTGGGTTTTTTCCTGAGCACCATGCCAGAGCAATTCTCAACCCCATTCCCTGCCACCCCAAACTGTCTTTCAAGGACCTTGGAGTTCATCTAGTCAGTCCACACCCACTCCCAACTGCTGCCATTTACAACTGAAAAAATTGATGGTCCAGAAAGATTAGGTTGATTTCCTTAGGATCATACAGCTATCTGAAAGGGACCTTTGAGATCATCTGGGCTGGAGATGGGGTCAAACACCCAGCCAGTAGCAACAATCCCATATACACAGGAAATAGATTAAAATGTAAATGGGAAATATTTAACAAAACAAGTAAAAATACAATAAAGCATAGATAATGTTAATACGTGGTTTTCTAATTCAGTATGGGGCTAGAGATCCATTTCTATGGGAATCTGACACTACTGTTCCTTCTTCTTACGCATAAGGAAACTGAGGCCCAGAGAAAAGGCAGCAAATTGTACAATGTCCTACAGGTGGCAAGCAGCCAAGCTGGAAATTGAAAATAAATCCAAACACAATGCTCTTTTAGCCTAGAGCTAATTTGTAAACAGCTCTTTTATTTCTGTTAGTATCAGAGAATCTTGGAATCGGCAGGCATTTTTCCAGCCTTACATATATTGGATATTTAATGAATGTGCATAAGACCATATTGTGATAAGGACGTAGATTCGGAGCTGATGGGAACTAGAGATCACCAAACCTAATGCCCTAATTTTACTAATGAGGAAATTAATGTCAAGAGGTTAAATGGCTTTCCCCGAATCATAGACTCATAAGAGCCAAAGGTAGTGTTTGACCTCGGGTCTTCCTGACTTCACATTCTATGTGCAATCCACTGCATCACACTGTCACTATTCCTTAAATGAATAATAGTAACTGACTTTTATATAGTTCATCCTGGTTTATGAAGCACTTTCAATGAGATAGGGGCTGTATTTTTTTTTCATTTTAGAGATGAGAAAATTGAGGTTCAGATAAGTGAGATGACTCCACAGGTCCAAACAGCTAATAAAAATCTGGGACAGGATTTAAACCCAGTTTTTTTCTGTCTCCAGGCCCAGGCCTCTCTGTAATCTAGGAAGGAAGGAAAGAAGGAAAGGAGGGAAGGAGAGAGGGAGGGAGGGAGGAAGGAAAGAGAGAGAAAGAAGGAAAGAAAGAAAGAAAGAAAGAAAGAAAAAAAGAAAGAAAGAAAGGAAGGAAGGAAGGAGGGAGGGAGGGAGGGAGGGAAAGAGGGAAAGAGGGAAGGAAGGAAGGAAGGAGGAAGGACTATATGATGCAATAAATTATCCATTGCATAGTAGAAAGGCAAAGAAAGTTTGATAGGTGGGCCCAGGCTTTAACAACACAATAATAATGATAATAATAATAGCTAGCATTTAGGTGAGCTTTAAAATTTGCAAAGTGCTTAACATATATTAATTCATTTGATGCTGACAATAGCCCTGGGAGATACATGCTATTATTGTCCCCATTTTATAAAAATAGAAACAGAATCTGAGAGAAATTAAGTAACTTGCACAAGGCCCCATAGCTTGCTAGTGTTGGAGATAGAGTTTGATCTCAGGTCTTCATGACTCAGTGTCCTGCATTCTATCCACTGTGCCACATCACTGCCATAAGATAAGATACTTTAAAGAAGTAGGTTAGAGTAGTGATTTGCCAGCACCACCCAGTCTCTGGACAGAGCTCTGTGACTTGACCCTTCCGTTTTCCACTCTCACCTCAGTCCTTAGGCTTTGCATTTCTGAAAAACATTGGCTCTTGAACCAAGTTTGCTTGCTTGCTTTTGTGGTGTGTGTGTGTGTGTGTGCGTGTGTGTGTGTGTGTGTGTGTGTGTGTGTGTGTATCTCTGTGTATGTGTCTGTGTGTCTGTGTGTGTTTGGTTTTTCTTGTGCTTGGGGTTTGCTCCTATTTCTCCAAGAGAATGTTTCCCATGCTATCCTAAATACCAGCTTGTATCAGCTCTTCTACAGGGAATCCAGGAGAATTACTTGTTACCATTCTCACCACTTGCCACCTTGCCTGTTCCCCAGCAGGGTGCTCTGAAGATTTTGGAGCTTCACTGATGATTGGAGCTGACCTCTAAAGACTTGGCTTTCCTCCAAGATACATTTCCCACTTCATAGAAAAGCAAATTGCTGGGCCATACAGCAACTGGAGTCAGAGATCTCACCTTGTTGTTCAGTCTTTTTCAGTCGTGTCTGTATCTCTGTGGCCTCATTTGGAGTTTTCTTGTCAGAGATACTGAAGTAGTTTGCCATTTCCTTCTCCAGCTCATTTTACATATGAAGAAACTGAGGCAAATAGGGTTAAGTGATTTGCCCAGGGTCACACAGCTAGTAAGTGTCTGAGGCCAGATTTGAACTTGGGAAGATGAGTCTTCCTGACTCTGGGACTAGCACTCTATCCACTGTACCACCCAGCTGCTTTTTAAACCCCCAGGCAGAGGATATCTCAGGGTTCTGGTTCAATACCCTGTACCAAGATATCCTTTATTCTCTCCCTCTTGCTAGAAGCTGTGAAGGGGTTCTTTCAAGAGCCTAACAGGACTTTTGATACCATCTTCACATCTAAATTTATCCTCCATTAAACTCTATCATAGGTAGGGACCTGTGGTAAACTACAAGGATTTTTCTTAGATCCTAAATCAGGGCTTAGTGTAGAATATCTTGCCCCAAGGGATCAATCTTTGGGGAGTTTGACTGTACCCATCCATAATGAATTAGCCAGGGTGAGAATAATCACCAGTTAGCCTATCTTCATCTACAATATGTGTTCTTCAAATCCTCCCTTCAGTCAGGATATTCCAGCATTCTCCTGGTCCAATCAATATAAATATTTTGCATGATAAAGAATCATAGAATTATGTATTTAGAGGTGGGAAGGAAGCTTAGAATTATCTACTCAAACTTCTGCCCCACTTCCATTTGCAACTGAAAAAAAATCAAGATCCAAGATTAGGTGATTCACCTAAAGTCACAAAGACAGCTGGAAGGAACCTTATAGGTGACCTAGTCAAGCCCTTTCTTCCCCATTTTCCAAATGAAAAAAAAATAAGACCCAGAGTGGCTAGTTGATTTTCCCAAGGTCACACACCAGCTGGAAAAGATCCTAGCAGTGATATAGCCCAATCTCTTCTTTTTTACAGATGAGGAAATTAAGAACCAGAAATATTAATTTGTCCAATGTGACACTGATAGCAAGTAGCAGAACTGGGAATCAAACCCAGATCCTCTGATTCTAAATCCTTCACTCTTTCCAGTGTACCCTTCAAATAAATGTTTCCTATTGCATTGAAGAAAAATCCTTCCAGTTCTATAGTTTTTAACGTTTTTCAAAAATTTAAGTGGGTGTTATATTTTATCAAAGAATTTTTCTACATCCATTGGTATGATATATGGTTTTTATTATTTTTATTGTTAATGTGATTTATTATGGTAATAGTTTTTCTAATATTGAATTATCCTTGCATTTGTGGCATAAATCCCACTTGATCATAATGAATAATCTTCAGGAGTATATTATTGTATTCCATTTTGCCAGCATTTTATTTAATGTTTTTGCATCAATATTCATTAATGATATTGGCCTACAGTTCTCATTCTCTGTATTCTTTTCTAGTTTAGAAATCAGAACTAAATTTGTCTTCAAGAAAGCTGATATAGTTCATGAGGTACTAAATTCAGCTTCTACCATTTTCCATGCACAGAGTTCACTCAGGCAGGGTAAACTCAGTGCTAACACACTGGTCTGATTATTACCATGGGCAGGTGGACTATGAGAAAGCATCTTTCTCACCAACACCTCACACCAAACGTACCCACCAAAACCTATTCCTGACACTTAGGATTGAACTACCAGGCTACTACACATTGGCATTTACAGCTTTAGTAGACACAGGAGCCTCAGTACATCTTTATGAACTCGATTTTGGTCCAGAGAGTGGGAATTTCAGATATTCAGTGTCATCCTAGAGGTAGAAGAATATTTAAGTGCTATTCTTTGCTATAGATCAATGACCAATGAGTACATATAGTTCCAGAGTTGAGAGTAAACTTCAGTGCCACAAAATACTAGATTTAAAAGTAACCTTAGAGGCCATCTGACTCAACCCCCTCCTTTTACAGATAAAGATACTGAGCCCCAGAGAATTTAAGTGACTTGCCCTAGATTACACAGCAATAAGTGAATGATGTGTTTATTAAGCATTTGCTATGTGCAAAGCACTGTACTAAATGATGGAACAAAATTAAGAAAGATAATCCTTGTTCTCATGAGTTCACATCCTAATAAAAGGAAATAGCATATATAGGAGGTTTCACTGCAGATCAGATGGAAAGGTCCAAAAGATTCTCAGGAAGGTAACAGTAGGGTGAAAGTTAATGTGACTTCTTTAGTGTCATTTCTTTTGAGGAAATCATTCCAGTCTCTGACACTGAACCAGCTGACAGTTCTGCCTTTTCCTGATCTTCAATAAGTTGGATCTGAAACATTGTCAGTTTCCAAGTTGCATCTCCACAAAGGTTGCTCCCGTGTATTAGGACTATAAGTCCTGGGATATAAATAGGTCCAGAATAGTCCACTCCCACTCCTTGAGTGGGGAGTGATGAATGAAGGAAAATTTGTTCCTGGAGCTCTTAGGTGTAAGAATTTCACATAGCAAAACTATTTATGTTTTAGCAGATGGCCAATGAGCAATGCTTTGCTGATGAATAAGTAGCAAAATTGATATTTAAACCTATGTCCTCTGAAGGAGAAGTTGACATCAACAAGCATTTATTAGGCACCTATGATGTGTCAGAAACTAGGTTAAGCACTGGGCATACAAAAAAAGACAAAACAGAATCCAGTCCCTTCACTCAAGGAGCTCATGGTCTAATAGGTAGACAGCACATAAATAACTATGTGCAAACAAGACATATACAGGGTAAACTGGAGATATTCTCAGAAGGGAGTCTCTAAGATTAAGAATGACTGGGAAAGGCAACCCCGTCTCATTATTCTGCCTACAGGCTGTGGAGCTTTCTTTAGCATGCCTGCAGATAAGTAGGTTTCAAACAATGAAAATCATTTCACAGAGGGGGCGGAGCCAAGATGGCAGCGTAGCAGCAGCAACATATCGCAACTCTCACATAGCCACCCCAAAATACCCATAAAATAGGACTCTAAACCAATCCTGGAACTCCAAAACGCACACAAAGATACTTCCCACTAAAGTCAGCTT
>CM053584.1:203130084-203145426 GCA_028627135.1 Pseudochirops cupreus
ATCGGTGAATTCTTTCAATAACTATTTCCCCTTCTGATTCTAAGACCTCAGGACAGTTTTCTTTGACAATCTCTTGAAGTATGCTGTCCAGGTTGCTTTTTTCATCATGGCTTTCTGGTAGGCTGATAATTCTTAGATTATCTCTCCTGGATCTATTTTCCAGGTCAATTGTTTTTCCAGTGAGATATTTTGCACTTTCTTCTAATTTTTCAATCTTTGTGTTTTGTTTGACTGACTCTTGTTGCATCATAGAGTCCTTGGCTTCAATTTGATTGATTCTAATTTTTAGTGAATTATTTTCCTCAATTAGTTTTTGGTGCTCCATTTTTACAGAGGTATTTTCTCTGGTTAGATTTTGGACCTCCTGTCCTAGTTCTCCAATTTTACTTTTTAAAGCTTTGTTTTCTTCCGTGAAATTTTTTTTCCAATTTGGTCACTGTAGATTTAAATTTATCCTCTAACTCTCTAATTTCATTTTTAAAATCCCTCTTGAGATTCTCCAAGAATGCTTTTTGGGCTGGAGACCAATTCACAATTCCTTCTGTGGTCTCCAGTGTATGTGTAGAGTCCATGTTGCCTTCTGAGTTTGGTTGTTCTTGCTTACTATAGAATGATTTGATGGTTCTAGCCTTTGCAGTTTCCTTCTTCCCTATTGTGGTTGCCTATATCCTGTATTTTTAGAGTGGATATCTGCTTCGGGCGTGCAGGAATACTGAGTTTCTCAGTTCTCTGGCCTGCTTCTCAGGCAGGCTCACTGTAGTAGAAGGGCGGGGCTATAGTTTGCTGATTGGCCAGGTGGTTCTAAAGCACACTTGGGCTTTTGTTGTTAGAGCTTGCTGGCTCCACCCACCTGGGCTTAGGCTCCCTACAATCTCCCTTCCACCTTCCTCAGTGATTTCCAAGCCTGGGCTGTTTATACTTATGCAAGAATGTACTCTAGGTGGGGCTTTTACCTCTTGATTTTTTTGTGTCAGGGAGGGGGATGAGAGCCCCTAGATTTCATTCCTCCATCCCAACTTCTGAAAGTCTGGGCATGTAGCTTCAAAAATCCAGGCTGCAGGAAAAACCGCTGACCCTGCTATGCGCCCCGCATTCCCTCCTACCCAGTTCCGTTGGTCCTCCCCTCCGCGAGGAGACGGCTGCTCTCAGGTCCGCGCTGGTGCCACTCCTGTGTGCTGCACTTTCTCCCGGCCCCAACCTGAGTAGGCACTTTTCTGGGCTGGGAATCTGTCACTCTCCGTCTCTCAATGGGTTCTGTCACTCTTAAATCTGCTCAAATTTACTTTTTAGCTTTTAAGGATGAAATTCTTGGGGAGCTTAGAGAAGTTACTGCTTACTTTCCACCATCTTAGCTCCTACATTTCTCCAATTAATAGTGACTTACATAATTTTTTTCTTATGTCTGTCAATAGCTTTGATTACTTCATCTGGAAATTAACTTCATATCTTTTGACCATTTGTCAATTGAGGAATGGCTTGTATTCTTATAAATTTGACTCAATTCTCTATAGATATTTGAGAAATAAGGTCTTCATCAGAGAAACTTGCTGCAAAAAATTTTCTCAGTTATGGTTACCAAGTGAATTTCCCTTCATCCTATTTTCCCTTTTGTTTATCCTATTCTCTCTCTCTCTCTCCTTTCATTCTGTCAATTCTCAAAAGTGTTTGTTTCTGACTACCACCTCCCATAGTTGCCCTCCCTTCTGTCAGCCTCACCTCACCCTCTTCTTTTGCCCCCTTTCCTTCCTACTTTTTTATAGAGCAATATGGATTTCTATACTCAACTGAGTGTGTATGTTATTCACTGTTTCAGCTAATTCCAATGAGAGTAAGATTCAAGCATTCCCTGCCACATCCCCCATCTTTTCTTCCACAGTAAAAGCCCATTCTTGCCTCTTTTATGTGAGATACTTTGCCCTATTCTGCCTCTCCTTTTCCTTCCCTTTCTCCCTGTGCATTCCCTGTTTCTCACTCCTTAATTTTATTTTTTTTTAGATATCAATATCACCTCATCATATTCAGCTCAAACTTATTCCCCTTGTGTGTATGTGTGTGTATGTATATGTATAAATTTATGTGTGTATGTGTGTGTGTGTGTGTGTGTGTGTGTGTGTGTGTGTGTACAAATATACTCCTTCTAACTGCCCAAATAATGAGAAAGTTCTTAGGAGTTAAAAGCATCATCTTCCCATGTAAAAATGTAAACAATTTAACCTTATTGAATCCCTTATGATTTTTCTTTCCCATTTACCTTTTTATGCTTCTCAGGTCTTACATTTGAAAGTCAGATTTTCTATTGAGCTCTTATCTTTTCTTCTGAAATACTTGAAAGTCATCTCTTTCATAGAATATACATTTTCCCCTTAAAGAACTATACCTATTTTTTTCTGGATGGGTGATTCTTGGCTGTAACACTAGCTGTTTATTTTGTGGTTAGATTTGTCTAGTTCTGAGAGGAGGAGGTTGAGGTCCCCAACTAGCATAGTTTTTACTGTCTGTTTCTTCCTGTAACTCCCTTAACTTCCCCTCTAAGAATTTTGATGCTATACCCCTTGATGCATATATGTTTAGTGATGATATTACTTCATTGTCTATGGTGCCTTTTAGCAGGATGTAGTTTCCTTCCTTTTCTCTTTTAATTAGATCTATTTTTTCTTTTGCTTTGTCTGAGATCAGGATTGCTACTCTGGCTTTTTTTTTTTAACCCTCCATTGGCATTGCATCTATGCAGGTTTCAGGCCGATCTCCACCCTGGTGTCACAGATCTCTCTTTCCAACCTCCTATGTTGTTTTGGACTAGAAGAATATCTCACTTTGACTTTGTGTTGGCTCTGTCACTCCAGAATTGAATTTGAGGCATTATTTTAAATTGTTTGGAGGGGAATGTTGCAAGAGCTCAACTCAGCGTTTTCTTTATTCCCTTATCTTGGCTCTGCCTCCCTTTTCCTTTGCTCTTTCTTTTAAGTTTTGCTCCAAATGTTTGGTTTTTTTTTTCCTCTATTAGAGTTTGAACTCCTTGAGAGGATCAGCTTGTCTTTTCACTTGTATTTGTATTCCTGGAGACTGGCTTAGTGCCTGGCACATAATAAACTCTTGATGTTGACCTGACTTGAAACCTCTCTTTCTCTAAGGGAGAGAGAGGCTTGGAAACAACAGACTTTAAGGCTTACGGTCTTATTAAGCGCTGGGTGAAACAGCCTGAAGTCTTAGGTGGGAATTCCATTGTAGAGGTTAAAGATGAGAAAACCTCAGCATTTCCCCATAATAATAATAGCTAACATTTGTAGAGAACTTACTATTTGCCAGGCAGTACACTGGGAAATAGGTGCTATTATAACCCTCATTTTACAGATGAAGAAACTGAGGCAAACAAAGGTAAGTCCTGTAAGGTAAGCACCTGAGAGAGGTAAGTGTCTGAGGCTCAGTGCTTCCTGACTCCAAGCCCAGCACACCAACTACTGTGCTACCTAGCTGCCCTTTCCTATCAAATATCTGTTTAGCCTCTGGCAGAAACAACTTTTCCAAGCCCTCCCCTCCTCGCCCTCATTTCCTGGATTCCCAATATTAATAAAATTTGCAAGATCAAGAGATCACAGAATCTAGCCTTCTCACTGTACCTCAGCCCCTAAACCAGATACTGGGTAAAATGTGAGTCTTAGAATCAGAAAAAAAAAATGAATTGATAATCTTGCCTCAGGTCCTTACTAACCTTTTAATCCCAGGCAAGTCACTTGACATCTGCCTGCCTCAGTTTCCTCATCTCTAGAAAGGGGAATATTAATAGCATCTACCTCACAGAGTTCTGAAAATCAAGTGAGATAACCTATTTAAAGAGCTTTCCAAAGCCTGAAAGTGTTACATCAATAAACATATTACCAGGTGGCTAGGTGGCGCAGTGAATAGAGCACCAGCCCTGGAGTCAGGAGGACCTGAGTTCAAATCCGGCCTCAGACACTTAACACAAAAACTAACCATGTGACTTTGGGCAAGTCACTTAACCCCAACTGCCCTCCAAAAAAACCCCAACATATTACTATTTACAGATGAGAAACCTGAGATAAGTAGAGATTAAGTGAATGTAAGTTGTGTGAGTTTTCTGAATTCAGCATGCACACCTCATATCCTTGCATACACACATATGTAATTCCTGAGCACATGCAGAAGAATGCACATAGACACCCACACTTATAAACATACTTTTAGGGATTCATGTCCTCCCACACACAGCTAGGTGGTATAGTGGAGAGAGTATCAGACTTGGAGTCAGGAAAGCCTGAATTCAAACATGACCTTGGACAATTGCTGGTTACATGACCCTGGGAAAGGCATTTGACCTCTGCCCACTTCAGTTTCCTCCTATCTGAAACAGGGACAATAGAAGCACCCCGTGTTATTATAAGGATAACATGAGATAGTATTTTGAAGCTTTTTGAAAATCTTAAAGTACTATATAGATTCTTGTGATAATGGAGATGATGACATCTTTGTACTGATAAGAATGGATCTGTGATGCACATCCAGAAACAGCCTTAGTATCTCCTGCCCACCCCCAGGCAGATGTGGTTGTTGCCCTTAGGATTTAGCAGGCTCCACACAGCAAAGAACCCTCTGATTTGACAAATAAATTACATTTCTTTAGCATTAAAAAAATCCTTTGAAGATTCAATGCCTCAGGCCAGGAAGCAGTGACCATGAAGGACCAGAATACAGAAAATCTCTCCTCTTCTGGTCCCTAGAGGGCCATGCTTCTCGTTGAGGGTATCCTAAATTATGATCTTTGGTGTCTGAATATAGACCCTGGGATGTCCCCAGGCAATTCAACAAACATTTATTAGGTGCCTTCTAGGCACAAAGCACTGTCCTCCTACATCATAATAGAAGGAAGAAAGGAAGGAAGGTAGGAAAGGAAAGAAGGAAGAAAGGAAGGATAAAGAATTGGACACAATTGAAAGGACAGAACAGCAACAAAAATGTGTCAGGCACTGTATCAAGCATTTTACAAACATCTCATTTGATCCTCACAACAACCCTGGGAGGAAATTAAGGCAGACAAAGATTAAGTGACTTGCCCAGGGTCACATGGCTAGTAAAGTATCTGAGGCCAGATTTAAATTTTGCCAATTCCAAAGCCAGCCCTATATCCAGTGTGTCATACAGCTGTTCAACCCTCTCATTTTAAAGATAGGGAACCTGAGGCCCATTGAGATTAAGTGATTTACCCAAGATCACATAAATACTGAATGCCAGAGCTAAGATTAGCATACAAAGAAAACTGAAGAGAACAAAAAATTGGGTAGGTAATCTGCCAGGGCTTCAAGCAGGAGGCTGGCACTTGAACTAAGCCTTGAAGCAAGACAAGGATTCTGAGAAGTGGAGATGAGGAGAGAACGTCTCCCAGACATGTAGTTCCAGAAATGACTAACTGTCACAGAGACTATGCAATGGAGACCTACTGATTCCTGCATCCAGAACTGGGCTTTTTCAGGAAGAAAAAAAATGAATTCTTGAGATTTGTCTTTGGCCTCTTATTCTCTCTGCAGTTAGCTCCCTCCTTTTCCTCCTGATAGATCCTCTAACCACTCAGGGGAGAACTTATCTTCTTCCCAATAAGTTACCAACTAATTCCCACTGAAGCTATAGCTGACAAAGGTATAACACTTTTTGGGTATGTTAGCATTTTAGTTGTAGACTTTTATCTTTGGAAAAGTCCTCAACATCCAATTCAATTAAACTTTTATTAACCCATCAGTCAGCAAGCATTTATTAAACTTCTACTGTGTAGCAGATATTGTACAAGGTCCTGAGACTACAATGACAAAAATGAAGCCATGCTTGCCCTCAAGGAAGCACCTTCTTTATTCAAGGAACTATGTAACTCAGGAAGATACACAGGCATATCATACAGACCTTGCCCTCTGGGAACTTGCAGTCTAATGAGGGGCAGGAGAGAAATATATGCACAAATGAATCTGATGCCAGAAGAGAGAGGGATCTAGATGTGAAAAGAGGTCAAAGCAAAATATGATGAGAAATCTGAAGGGGGAGAAATTGATTGCACCCAGGAGAATTCAAGGAAAAAAATTTTCCTAGAGGAAGGGATGCTTGAGTTAGGCCTTAAAGAAAGGAAGGCACTTCAACAGGTGGCACTAGGGAGCCATAGAAGGTTTTTGAGGAGGGCATAATCAAAACAGCACATTAAAAATAATATTTGGGCAGTGATATGAAGGATGGATTGAAAGAAATGTGCAAAAAAAAAATAAGATGAGAGTGGAAAGAGGATAATTCAAAAATAGTGCCCCGTTAGAAACTCTTAAGACTGGGAAAGACCAGGAGGAGAATGAGACTTTTATTAAGAGGACAGGTCTTGTGAGAAAATTAGGACAGTAATGCACTCTGGGTGGAAATATGAATTAATCTAACCATGCTAGAAAGCAATTTGGAACTATGCCCAAAGAGCTGTAAAACTGTACATACCCTTTGATACATCAGTAACACTACTAGATCTGTATCCCAAAGAGATCATAAAAAAGGAATATGATCTACATGTACAAAAATATTTACAACAGCTCTTTTTGAATTTGAGGGAATGCCCATCATTTGGGGGAATGGTTGAACAAGTTATGGTTTATAAATGTAATGACATACTATTGCTGTAAGAAATGATGAGCAGGCAAATTTCAGAAAAAACCTGGAAAGACTTACTTGATGCAAAGTTAAGTGAGCAGAACCAGGAGAGCATTGTACCCAGTCACAATAATGCTGTGCAATGATCAACTATGATATATTTAGCTCTTCTAAGCAATACAATGATCCACGACAATCCCAAAAGGCTCATGCTGGAAAATGCTAACTACACCCAGAGAAAGAACTAGGGAGTCTGAATGCATATTGAAGCACGCTATTTTCACTTCATTTTTTTCTTTCTTGTGATTTTTCCCTTTTGTTCTGATTCTTCTTTCACAACTTGACTAATGTGGAAATATGTTTAACTTGATTGTACATGTTATCAGATTGCTTAATATTTACTCTCTGTGTGACCTTGGACAAGTTACTTATCCTTCTAACCTCAATTTCTTCTATAAAACAAAGGGGTGAGGTTGGATTCACTTGCTTCTCAGGTCTCTTCTAACTCAAGTTCTAGAATCCTTCACCTGGAAGTAAAGGGAATAAATATTTATTAAGCAGCTATGTGCCAGGCACTTAACAAATATTATCTCATTTGGTCTTCACAACAACCTTGGGAGGTAGGTAGTATTATTATCCCAGTTTTACAGTTGAGGAAACTCAGAAAGACCAAGGTTAAGTGATTTGCCCAGGGTCAGGTCATGTAGCTGGGTCACATTTAAACCCAGGTCTTCCTGACTCCAGGCCCCACTGCTCTATCCCCTGCCTCCACCTAGCTAGCAGCTCAGAGTTGGAAAGAGGGAAAGAATAAGTGAAAACACTGAGATGTTTCTTAAAGAATAATTACAGGACCATAATTTAAAACTAGAAAGGATTTCAAATTATTAAGTATAAGAACAAAATTTGATTTTGGGTCTGTTGACTTCAGAACCATTATTCTTCCCACAATGCCTTGGGAAGAGTTGAAGGGCCTCTCTTAGGGATTTGGTCCTTAATCTCAGGACAGCAGGGGGAGAGGAAGGAATGGAGTTGGGATTTGAGGAGAAGGCTGTGGGTGAGTGACAGAGAGTCAATTAGAGATGGATAAAAGATTTACCTTATGAGGGTCCATAAGTTTAAAAGTGGAATTTCAGAATTTCAGGCACAATGTTAGACAAAGAGAGAGATTTTTGGAGGGAAAGGGGAGCATTCCCTAGGCCCAGCCTTTCCATTTTTCTCCCCACTCCCATCCCATCACACCCAGTAAACTTTACCTATTTCTAAGAGCTGAGCCTACCTGTGAGTTCAGGAGATTGGGGATCCAGATCACTCCCAACAGGTTACATTTCTCCAAAGACCATTGCTTTCTCTGTCCTGTGCTGACCAGCAGGCCAGGCTTGCTCCTAAGCATTATTAATGCTTGTTACAAACCATCTCTCTAAGGAAATGAGCACTCACTGTCTCCTTGAGAGACCTGACTCTTACAGCCCAAACCATTATTAAACTGTAAATTCCTTGACAGAAGGCAGCCTCTTATGTGGTGGCTGGTCTCTGAGACATCTCCCCAGCCTATACACATATCTCCAGGATCCCAGCTGTGTCTCTGCAAAAAGAAAAAAAAGAAAAAAGAAAACCACCCTTCTATATTGATTGTAAATGTGGTTAAATCTTTCAAAATGGCCAATTTTCAGCAAAGGTCATTCCAGTGCCCTGAGCAATCTGAGCTACTCTGTTGCTTCAGAGACAGATGATTGGAAGCAGCCCACCAGGCATGGGGAGAGGGACAAGGAAAGGGGGCAAAGAGGCCGCAGAGGAGGAGTGAGGGTGAGGGTGAGGGTGCTAAGACAGCTGCCTTTCTTGCCCCATTCACATTTCCCTCCAGTTCTCCTGATTGCCCTTCTGCCGGGTGAAGAGAGACTTGAACCTTGAGTCAGGTGAATGGGTTTCAATTTCACCTCTGACTTTTGCAGGCTTTATGACAGTGGGATGGTCGAGTCACCTCTCAGAGCCTATGGATTTGCTTGTATTAAAGTGGAAGATCAGTAGTCTCACTACCTACTGCTATAAGGAAAAGGCCTCTTAAATATTAAAGCACTATAAAAATATGGTTTTTGTTATTATCCCAGGAACTCCCTAGGACTCAGGAAAGACACTGGACCTGCCCCTTCTCCTCACCCCCACCAACAATTGATGGTTCTTAATAGAGACCTTCCCTTGTTGTAACTGTGATAGAATAGAATTAGGCCTCCTTCTAGAATCAGAGAATATGGTTCAAATCCTCCCTCTCTGGCTTAGTGCCTGTGTGACTTTGGCAGATCAATCAATAAGTGTTTTTAAGTACTACTGTGTGCCAGATTCTATAACATAAAGCCCTTTCCCTTCAGGACTTTGTTTTCGATGAGGGAGACACTGTGTCTATACAGAATAAATACAAGTCGTTGAAAGTCTTTGGGAGGGGGTGTCAGAAAAGGTTTCAAGGGGAAGGGAATGGGGGAACAAATATTTATTAAGCACCTACTATGTGCCCATTACTGCACTGTGTCAGAAATATTATTTCATAGAGATTGGGGATTCTGAAAGGACAAATCATTCATCTTCCTTATGACTCATTCTCCTCATATGTAAAATGAAGAATGGGACTAGACTGCCTCTGAGGTCAATTTTAAATCTATGGTCCTTCGATCCTCATTAGGGACAATGGGTGGCTAGAAGGAAGCACCAAGGTCAGACGCTAGAATAGCATGCCCAGTTTCTAAACATATTTGTAGAAATTACGCTTGATGGCTAAATTTAAAGGACTCTCTTATTTTCTATGTCTAATTGTGATTCACTCCATATGTGACATAGTATAGCCAGAGAGAAATAGGGTAGGTATCTGGACCTGTTCTGTCTCCAACATGGGAGGAGGAAAGGATAAAGCCCCTGGATTCTTTATCCCACGGTCTGCCTTACTGAAGAAGAGTCCAGTCTCCTCTGGCTAAAAGTAACAGAGCACTCTTTTTATGGTCTTGGTCAAAATATTTTCTGCTACAGAGGATCAATTCATGTCATGCCAAATAGAGAATAAAAGGGTTATATGGAGATGAAATTTACTCTTCTCCTCCAAGACTCCTTCAGATTCTGGCCTACACCAAATTTGGCCCAGACCAGTAGTGAGCAATCCAAAAGAGTCCCCACTTCCTCATTTGGATTAGGATTGCTTTTAGGATGAGAATTTAGTTTAGTGTTACATGTCAGATTATAATCAGGGTTGAAAAATGATGGTCTTCATCTTAAGAGAACGTTCAAACTGGTAGAGGTGGTAGTAGGAGGAGAGAGAAAATTTTTCTCTTGTGGAGGTTCCAGTTGGATAATGGGAGAGAAAATTCTGATTCTTAGGAATCCTCTAGACTGATGGAGAAGGAATAGACCCTCTCCTCAGAAATACCAGCCTTGTTGAGGCAGCTAATTGGTATAAAGGAAAGAACAAGTCTAGGAATCAGAAAGTCCGGAGTCCAAATCAGGCCTCAGACATTTACTAGCTATGTGACTGTAAGCAAGCCCCTTAATCTCTGTCTTCCTTAGTTTTCTCACTTGTAAAATGGGTGTGATAAAATTACCTACTCCCCCAAGTGTTTTACAAATATTATCTCATCCAATCCTCACAAGGTTGTTGTGAGGATTGTATGAGATATTTGTAAAACACTTAGAAAACGGCCTGACCTGTAGTATACCTTTAATAAATATTTGTTTTCTTCCTCCCTTATGGGAGAAACACGGTCACTTATCTTAGGTCTATTCCCATCTGATTGTAGTAAATTCAGTCCTTGTGTTTATGGAACACATTGACTGAGGGGAAAGATGCAGAACCTATCCATACAGAGTTTCTGACCTGATGAGAGAGGCAAACATCTTGATTTTAGGCATCTTGTCCAGTGGGGCAAACACCATCCCTTCCCTCAGAGAGCCCCAAGACTAGCGGTGGAGACAGAAATAATCACAACACAACAAACACATCAAGCAGGATGAGTGATAAAAAAAAAATACAGAGTAAAGAAAAATTATGACTCAGTGGAGGTCATGAGGGATGGTTTTCCAGAAGAGGCAAGGTTTCTGCAGGTTTTTACAAAGAGAGATGGGCCATGGATGGGGAGGTGGAGAAGGTCATTGAGTGGCTGCTTGTGCCTCCCACTCTATACTCTACTTTGAGCCTAACAATGTGAGCTTCCCCTCCCCAGGTCACTCCCTGAGGTGTTAAGCATAGCTTGTACTGATTAATTTCTTTCTGTGTATGTGTGTGTTGTTGGGGGTGGAAAAGGGGGGCAGGGTTGAGAAGTGTAGAAATGGTACCAGATTGTCAATGCTGAGCAACTAATTTCCTGTTAATAGCAGTTGCTTGGCAACTCAGCTCCTCTCTGCCTTCTGCATTGACAATTTAGTTGAGGAATTTTTACTTAGACCAAAAGGCGCTTCCACAGCATCCAAATTGGGTACAAAGAAGACCCTCAGCAGTCCAGAAGGACATTTTCCTGCTGGTGAACAGAACTACACACATATCCACTGCAATTAGGGAGATAACTAATGGATCAAAAATATTTATTGAGCCCTTAGTATATGCCAGGAACCAGGCTAGGTGCTAGGGCAATAGAGACAAAAATAAAATAAACTCAGTCATCAAGAAGTTTGTATTCCATCAGTGGTAGCTTACATTCGCTCTCCTACACACAGTTGTGTATATACAAACACGCTTATACACGTACATGTTCACACATAACTTTCATTAAAGTGTAGATTGTTGATATTCCTTCCTGGGAAGGAGCCTCAGCTTGACCCAGAACATGCTTAATCCTGGTCCCCTCACCCTACTCACTGTCACCAGATCGCGGTGACTGTCACAGGAGTGGTGTGACAATGAGGCAGGAAGCCAATGTCATGACTGACCCAATCAAGGAAACAATTGGAAGATGTGAGTGAAAAGACAGAGAGGCATAGTCAGAAAGAAAGGATGACAGAGAAGCAGAGAGAGACAGGGACAGGAGAGAGTGACAGAAAAACAGAAGAAGAAAAAAAGACAGGAGGAGAGACAGAAATATTAACTGGATTAGAGAAAGACAGAAGCAGGCAGAGAGCGCTCAGGCCCAGGGGTAGAGAGATGAAATGGATGCAGACAGAGTCAGGGAACAAGGCAGAGAAAAGGGCAGAGACAATCGGGAAATGCTGATGCAAGAAGTGGCAGAGACAGGGATGGTAGGCAGATGGAGAGAGAGGTAAAGACAGAAAAAAGACTCATTAAGATTAAGAGGAAGAAGGACAGGACATGCCTATTGACGATGGAAGGGGTGATCTTATTGAGGAAGACGCAAAGACCACCTAGAGATCTCCACATAGAGATTTCAGTTAAATGGGGCTTCCCCATCAAGAGAGCAAATTCTAAAGGACAAAGAGCAACCTTTTCACAAAATCTCTGCATCCTTTATTCTACTGTGACTTAGTTAGAAGGTGATTCCATATGAAAATAAATGCCTGGGGTAGAAGTAAGGTTAGTAGCATGTAATTTCAAATACAGCATCAACTCTTTGAGAGCAGAGCTGTTTCGTTATTTTTCATCTTTGCAGCCCCCTGAGGTACAGTATCTAATACATAATGGGCTCTTAAATGCTTGCTGATTTTAATTAAAGTAGTGTCTATCTTATTGAATCTGCAAAACCTTTTTTTTTTCTTTTATTTTAGAGAGGCAATCAGGATTAAGTGACTTATCCAGAGTCACACAGCTGGAAAGTATCTGAGGCAGGATTTGAACTCAGGTCCTCCTAACTTCAGAGCCTGTGCTCTAGCCACTGTACCACCTAGCTGCCAGTCCCAGAGCTTCTGAACAGAGACCTGGCATGAGTCTTAAGATCTCTCAATTTGTAGGATCAACCCAGGTAGGGTCCAATTAAACCAAGTTGAACTTATCTAAGTCAGTTCAACTGGTGCCTAAGTTACTTTTGCCTTGTAAAAGTCAGTGATGTATAATAGTGTTCCAAGCTCAGATTCAGAGGATCTGAGTTTGAATTCTGACTCTGTCACTTAGTACTTGAGTAACCTTGGACAAATCACCTCATCCTTCTAAGTTTATTTCCTCATCTGTAAAATAATGTATTGGATTGAATGACTCGCCAAGTCCCTTCTACCTCTCAATGTATGATCTATAACATGTATTTAGCAAGATATTTGACTTTGTGATCTTAATCAAGTCACTTAATTTCTCTGGGCCTCAGTTTGCTTACCTGTAAAATGTCAGGATTGAAATAAGCTCCTTTCCAATAGGAAATAGGAGTTTATAATTAGAGTGTGAGTTAGAGAAGGACTGGAACGTTCAAGCACGAGTTAATGATATCTCTAAATCCCATGAGCCTGCATTTATAGGATGCTTGGAGATACTCCACATAGGAACCCAACCTGGCCTAAAGCTCTGGAAATCCAAGAGTCTCCTATCTATGTCTATCCCTGAAGAGTCCTCTTTTTTCCTCACCAGCATCTATATTAGACTTTCCTAGCAGAAATATTATTTTCTTCCTGGCCCCAGGGGTTTGCTAATGACCCCTCTTTCTCCCTCCCTAGGGAGAAAGAAAGCTTAATTAATGCTGGTGAAGTGGCCAAGAGATGTAAAATTCTACTTAAGTGCTAATGATGAACATTATTATTATTTCATTATTAATCTGAAGGGCATAAAACAAGCTCTTGAACTACTGTCCATCTGGCAGTTTGGGGGAGATGGAGAGTGAAGGCAAAAACAGGTGAAAGAATGCCAAAGATAGGGTTAGCCCTTGAGCTGTGGGGTCTAAGGAGGGAGATGGTATCACACCAAATTGTCGCACTGAATTTGGAATCAAAATCCAAGGGGAGACCAGAAATTCTTTCTCTTGGGGCAAAATGAGGAATGAGGGTAGAGGCTAATTGAGTGAAATTGCTACTTGTACAGTCATACAAAACATGGAGGCAAACTGTACCCCAAGGAATTCAGCCTTTTCCCCACCCAGGGATTGAGGAAGAAAGTGGACCCCAACTCTAAGAAGTAAAGGTTTGTTTCCTGACAGGCCATTGATGTTGGACAGATCTGTCAAGAGCTACTAAGTATGTCATGGTGGAATTGATAAAGTATAGGCTCTAAAGCCTGAGAATCTGGGTTCAAATCCAACCTCAGTCTCTTAACAACTATGTGACCTTGCACAAGTCAGATAATCTTCTAGGCCTCAGTTTCCCTACCTATAAAATAAGGAGGGGGTCAGAGCCAAGATGGTGGCGTAGAAGCAACAAGATTCCGCAGCTCCCACAAAGCCACCTCACATACCCATAATATATGACTCTAAACAAATTTTAGGCTTCAAAACTCACAAAAATACAGAAAAACACATCCCCCACTGAAGCAGCCTGGCAGGAGGGACTCACCACAGCATGTTGGGAGCCAAAACCAGCCTGGCCTGAAACCTTGGCTTGGCCCCAGGACAAGCCGCAGCTGAAGCCTTCAGGAGAGTGGATCAGCAGCAGCTGTGGCAGTTTCCAGAATTATCAAACCATAAGAAACAAGCACTAAGTGAAAGGTCAATGGAACTCAGCTAAATTTGGAGGAGAAAAGAAATCCGGCTAAACTGACTCCAGGGAAAGGAAGTAGCAGAAGCCACAGCCCTGCAGCCACCTCCATGTGGCTGCTTCAGAGCTCCCGGCCTGCAGACTGCAGGGGGGCCAAGCGATTGTTCAGAGGCTAAGTGCTCTTGTGTCGAGCAGCCTGGATCCGGATCATGGTTTTGGGGGGTGTTGCTTAGGTGCATTTTCAGTGAGCCAAAGCTGGTGGGGGCTGCAGTGGCCTCCTAATAGATCCAGCAGCTGTGAAAACCTCAGTGATTTGGGACAGAGCTTTCTCATCTGGACACAGAATTCCACAGACCTAAAAAATCAAGTAATCCACTGGCAACATGAGCAGGCAAAGGAAGCAAAGTAAGAACAGCAACCAAAATTTAGATTCCTTCTTTGGGGACAAAAAGGACCAAAGCATGGAACAGGAGGAAGACAACACAGTCAGAACTCCCACACCAAAAGCTTCCAAGAAACGTGAAGACTACCTACAAGCCATAGAGCAGCTTAAGAAAGATTTTGAAAACCAAATAAGAGAAGTGGAGGAAAAATTGGGAAGAGAAATGAGAATGATGCAAGAAAAGCATGAAAAGAGAGTCAACAACCTAACTGAAGAAAATAACACTGTAAAAAATAGATTAACTCAAATGGTAAAAGAGGCCCAATTAGGATAACCCAGGATCTAGAAGTTTCTACATTAAGGGATCAAAGGGCCTGGAATATTATGTTCTGGAGATCAGGGGAGCTAGGATTGAAGCCAAGAATCACCTACATAGCAAAACTGAGTATAATATTCTAGGGGAAAATATGGTCATTCAGTGAGGTGGAGGACTTTCAAACATTCTTGCTGAAAAAATCAGAACTGAGAAGAAAATTTGACACTCAAATAGAAGAAGCATGAGAAGGTAAACATGGAAAAGAAATCATAAGGACTTACGAAGTTGAACTATTTACATGCCAACATGGAAACACGATGATTGTAACTTATGAAACTTTTCTCAGTATGAGGATAGGTGAAGGGAATACAAATGTATATATACATATATATACACATATGTCTATATAGGAGGGTTTATATATGCATATAAACACATATGTGAGTATGTGTATATATGAGTACATAGAGGGCACAGGATCAATTGAATA
>CM053584.1:203145926-203164340 GCA_028627135.1 Pseudochirops cupreus
AGGTGGGATGATGGAGGGGAGAGCAGGGTGGGGGGGTGGGTTGCTGGAAGTACACATTTCTGTAAAGGGACAGGGACAGGGTAGAGAATAGAATGGGGGGGCGGGATAGGAAGGAGGGACATATAATCAGTCTCTCACAATATGTCATTGTGGAGACGTTCTTTGTAATTACACATGTGCAGCCTGTATTGAATTGCTTGTCCTTCCAGTAGGAATGGGTGACGAGGGAGGAAGAGAAAGAATCTAGAATTTAAAGTTCTATAACCACATGTTAAAAATATATATGTGTATATATATATATATATTATTATTATTATTATTATTATTATTAACTACATGCAACTGGGAATTAAGACATATAGACACTGTGGTAGGGAGACCCATCCTGCCCTACCAGAAAGTCAGAGGGGCAATGGGGGAGGACATAGGAGAGAGCAGATTGGGGGAGGGGCTATACTGTGGGATCACTGTTTTGGGGTGGTGGGTAGGGGAAAGAGGAGAAAATTTGTAACTCCAAATCTCGTGGAAATGGGTGATGTAAACAAGAAAGTAAATTAATTAATTTTTTAAAATGACTGCATATTTCATTGTAGGGCATCTCTAATTCTTAGTAAGATCTTCCTAGGTAGTAATAGTAATAATAATATGTTTATGTATATGTATATATATAAGTGTAAGTATATGTATATGTGTATGTGTATGTGTATGCATATGTGGTTTAAGCTTACAAAGTGCTTTACACACATAATCTGAATGCCAAAATGTAAAGAAATTCAATGAGCTAAAACTGACCTCCCTGTATTCTCACTAAATAGTCCTAATTCTCCACCCACCCACCCTAGGGCCAGGCAGATTAAGTCTAATTCCTATTCTGTGGGATAGCCCTTCAAATATTTATAAATGATTGTCATGCTTCTCCTAAATCTTCTTTTAGGATAGACGCTAGGGGCAGATGGCATCCTCTCAAGAGTTCTGAAGGAACTCAAGGATGAAATTGGGGAGCTATTGACTAAATTGTGTAACTTGTTCAAATGACCACTGTGGAGGGCATTGCTAGCTTTCTAACTTCAATCTTCTCCATACAAAAAGGACCATGGGAATGCCTCTTTGAGGTCCATGTCAGGAAATTGGGGCACTCTATAGTATAAGGTATGTAGTAGGAAAAGAAGTAGTTTTGAAGTCTTCACTGCCCAGTTTCCTAGTTCTGACACTTACTAACAGTTTGACTTTGGCTGGGTATGTTACTTAATCTCCCTAAGATTCACTTTTCTACTTCTATGAAATTTGAACAAATGAAAAGATAATTCAGCTCAATTCAACAAGCATATATAAGCTTCTACTTATGCTGAGGATTTGGCATACAAAGACAAAAAGATATATTCCTTCCCTGTGCTTAAAGTATTTAAATTGTAAGGAAAGAGTTATGGCGATAGTAATCTACAAAAATAAATGCAAAATAATTGGGGGAGAGGGAAAAGAACATCATCAAATAGAGGAATCAGGAAAAACTTCTTCCAGGAAGCAGCATAAGAGTTGGATGGAGGGTGTGACAAGAAACATAAGTGAGAAGGGAAAACATTATAGGCTTAGGAGATAAACTGTTAAAGTGAGGAGATGGGACCATGGCAAAGAGCAAGTAGACCAGTCTGGTTGAGAGGTAGGGTTTGTGTAGTGAAGTAGTGTGTAGTCATCCTAGGTAGGTTACTCTGAGACTGTGAAAGACTTCTGATGCAAAAGAGAGAGTTTGTATTTTATCTTAGAGACAATTGGGAAATTCAGAAGCATCTTCCACAGAGAGTAATGTTGTCCTTGGGCTATAATAATACTTCCACTACTATCTCAGAGGGTTGTAGTATGGAAAACACTTTGCTAAGTTTTAAATTATGTATTTATTTTTTAACATTCTTTTGTAAATTTTGAGGTCTAAATTCTCTTCCTCCTTCCCAACATCTCGACAATCTAATGAGAAGGCAAGTAATATGATATCAATTTTACATGTGAAACCATGTAAAACACATTTCCATATTAGCCATATTTCAAAAAAAGTGAGAAAATTATACTTCCATTTGCACTGAGTATATCAGTTCTCTCTATGGAGGTAGTGTAGCAGCAAGCACCCTAGCATACCCAAGGTAGCTGCTAGCACAGGTTCCTTGATCTGCTTTTCTAAAGGAAAGCAACTCAAGAGGGGTTAACAATCTTACTTTAATCAAATATATGTCATTTGCCTAGTTCAGGGGAAAAAGTCAGCACCCTGAACTTCAGAGAAAACTAACAGAAGTTACAAGCAGACAAAAAAATACAGACAGAGAAAATGCCACAATTCAACATACCAATAGAGAGGTCTTCTAGCTGTCTGATCATTACATACATACAGCTAGTTACCAGGGAGAGACGTACCAACATCTGGGTTTTCAAAGCCAGGGGGTTAAACCACTGCCAAGTCTCATCTGGCCAAATCACATAGTTCTTCCCATAAGTGAGCCTCAAAGCAGAACCTCCCCTCAGAGGTATATATAGCCTTCTCCAGGATCAGAGAACATCACAATCATCATGCCCCACTGCCTAATTACAAAGTAACAATTGGAGATCATTCCAATTACAAAGTGGGCCTTCCTGAAAAACAAGCCTCCTCTAAGCAAACTTCTCCTGTTGGGCTCTGCTCTACCCTTCAGTAAACTCCTCTCACCACAGACTCCATGTGACCACATTGAGCCTAGTAGGGGGCAAAGTATATTTTCAAATCAGGGAAGGTCCTCAAATTCGTTTAGGTTTATTAAGGGGCAGGGAAGATCTTCAAATTCCCTTACCATTACAGGTGGATAGCATTTTTTCATAATGAGTCCTTTGGAATTATCTTGGGTAATTGTATTAATCAGAGTAGTCAAGTCTTTCACAATTGATCTTCATTACAACCTTGCTGTTACAGTACACAATGATTTCCCAGTTCTTCTCACTTAACTTTGTATCAGTTTATAGAGGTCTTACCATGTTTTGTTTTGTTTTTTGTGAAGCCACCTCCCTCATCATTTCTTATAGAACAATAGTACTCCATCACAATCATCTGCCACAACTTATTCAGTAATTCTCCAATTGATGAGTATCCTCTCAATTTCTAATTCTTTGCCACCACAAAAAAGAGTTGCTTTAAATATTTTGTACATATATGTGTTTTCCCTTTTTCTTTTAACTCTTTGAAATATAGATCTAGTAGTGGTATTGCTAGGTCAAAGGGCATGCACAGTTTCATAGACCTTTGGGCCTAGTGTTAAATTGTTCTGAGGAATGTTTCACGATTCTACTAATATTTTACTGGTATACCTTATTATACGCTCCTCTTATCCAGCATTTTAAATTTCTGATAGATATGAAGTGTTACTTCAGAGTTGTTTTAATTTGCATTTCCCTAATCAATAGTGATTTAGAACATTTTTTCATATGTCTATAGATAGCTTTGGTTTCTTCTTCTAAAAAACATCCTCTTCATATCCTTTGATCATTTAACAGTTGAGAAATATCTCTTATTTTTATAAATTTGACTCCGTTTTATACTCAGTATATATTTGAGAGATGAAGAAACTTACTGCAAATATTTCTGGTATTACTTCATTTTTCTATTGTACCTTTTAGCACAATGTAGTTCCCCTGATTAACCCTTTAAATTATATGTATTTTTGTTTTTGCTTTGCCTGAGGTCATGATTGCTATCCTTACCTTTTTTTTTTAGTTTAGCAGAAGCATACTAGATTTTGCTCCAGTCCTTTATTTTATCTCTTTGTGTGTCTTTCTGTTTCAAGTGTTTCTCTTGTAAACAACCTGTTGTTGGATTCTGATTTCTAATCCATTTTGCTATCTGCTTCCTTTTATGGGTGAGCTCATCCCATTCACATTCACAGTTATGATTATTAACTATGTATTTCCCTCTACCCTATTTTCTTCTGTTGACTCTTTTAACTCTTTACATCCTGTCTCTCCTTAAAAGTCTATTTTCCTTCCAACCACTGCATCCCTTAATCTATCCTCTTTATTATCCCCTACTCCCACCCCCTATATCTTATCTTCTTCCCTTCCCATTTCTCTATTGGATATCATACATTTCTATGCACAACTAAATGTACATCTATTCGTCCCTCTTTTAACTAATTCTGATGAGAGTAAAGTTCAAGCATTGCCTTCCATCCTGCCCCCCAAAAAACTGACATTTTCTCCTCTATTGTAAAAGTTCTTCCTTATGTGCCTCTTTTATGTGACAAAGTTTTCCCCATTCTCTCTCTCTTTTCACCCTTCAGCCAGTGTATCCCTCTTTCCCACCCCTATGTTTTTGTTTGTTTGTTACTTTGGAGATCATTCCAAAATAATTTACTCAAATTCATGATCTTTGTCTACGTAAACTACTTTTAGCTGTCCTAATAATTATGTATCACTTTCTCATATAGAAATGCAAATAGTTTAACTTTATTGAGATCCTTATGTTTACTCTTTCATGTTTGCTTTTTTATGCTTCTCTTGATTCTTGTGTTTAAATACCAAATTTTCTATTCATCTCTTGTCTTTTCATCAGCAATACTTTAAAGTCCTCTATTTCATTGAATGTTTATTTTTTTTCCCTTGAAGTATTATACTCAGTTTTGCTGAGTAGGTTATTCTTGGTTGTAATCTTAGCTCCTTTGCCTTCCTGAATATCATTTTCCAAGCATTCTGGTCCACTAATGTTGAAATCACTAAATACTGTGTTATCCAGCCTGCAGCTCCACAGTATTTGAATTTTTTATGGCTACTTGTAGCATTTTCTCTTTGACCTGGGAGTCTAGAATTGGACAACAACATTGCTGGGAGTTTTCATTTTGTTATCCCTTTCAGGAGGTAATCACTGGACCATCTTCTATCATGAATCTTCTGGAATTATTTTAAGTCCTTGTATTGCTGAGAAGGGCTAAGTCTATCAAAGTAAGTCATCACATACTATGGCGATTACTGTGTACAATGTTCTCTTGGTTCTGCTCACTTCACTCAGCATCAGTTCATATAAGTATTTCCAGGTTTTTCTGAAGTCTGCCTGCTCATCATTTTTCATAGTACAGTAATATTCCATTACATTCATATACCATAACTCATTCAATCACTCCCCAACTGATGGGCATCCCCTCAATTTCCATTTCTTGGCCACCACAAAAAAGAGTTGCTATAAATATTTTTGTACATGTGGATATTTTTCCTGTTTTTATGATCTCTTTGGGATACAGCCCTAGAAGTGTACTGGGTCAAAGGCTAATGCATATTTTTATAGCCCTTTGCAAATAGTTTCAAATTGTTTTCCAAAATAGTCGGATCAGTTCACAACTCCACCAACAATGAATTAGTGTTCCAATTTTTCCCATATCTTCCCTAGCATTTATCATTTTCCTGTTTTGTCATGTTAGCCAATCTGATATGTGTGATGTGGTACCTCAGAGTTGTTTGGATTTGCATTTCTCTAATCAATGGTGATTTAGAGTATTTTTTTCATGTGACTAATAGATAGTTTTAATTTCTTCCTCTGAAAACTGCCTGTTCATATCCTTCGAGCACTTATCAATTAGGGAATGACTTGTATTCTTCTAAATTAGACTCAGTTCTCCATATATTTTAGAAATGAGGCCTTTATCAAAGACACTGATTGTAACAATTCTTTCCTATGTTTCTGCTTCCCTCCTAATCTTGGCTGCATTGGCTTTGTATGTGCAGAAACTTTTCAATTTAATGTAATCAAAATTATCCATTTTGCATTTCATGATGCCCTCTAACTCTTGTTTGGTCATAAATTCCTCCATTCTCCATAAATCTTACAGATAAACTATTCCTTGATCCCATAATTTGCCTATAGTATCAACCTTTATGTCTAAATCATGTACCCATTTGGACTTTATTTTGCTATACAGTGTCAGATGTTGGTCTATGCCCAGTTTCTGCCATACCATTTTATAGTTTTTCCAGCAGTTTTTGTCAAATAGTGAGTTCTTATCCCAGAAGCTGGGTCTTTGGGTTTATCAAACAGTAGATTACTATAGTCATTGACTACTGTGTCTTGGGTACCTAGCTGATTTCATGGATCTAGCACATTATTTCTTAACTAATACCAAGTACTTTTGATAATTGCTGCTTTATAATACAATTTAAGATCTGGTATAGCTAGGCCACCTTCCCTAGCATTTCTTTTCATAAATTCCCTTGATATTCTGGGCCTTTTGTTTCTATTCTATTTTTTAAAGAATTATTTTCTTCTACAAGCTTTTGTACCTCTTTTACCATTAGACCAATTCTGATTTTTTTAGGTGTTATTTTCTTCAGGATTTTTGTGTCTCTTTTATCAACCTATTGATTCTCTTTTCATAATTTTCTTGCATCACTCTCTTTTCTTTTCCAAATTTTCCTCTACCACTTTTACTTCTTCCTTTAACTCTTCCAGGAATTCTTGTTTAACTTGGATACATACAATTAGCATTCTTCTTTGAGGTTTTCATTGAAGCTGTTTTCACCTTGTTGTCTTCTGAATTTATGTCTTGGCCTTCCCGGCCATCATAGTAGCTTTTTATGGCCAAATTCTTTTTGTTGTTTTCTCATTTTTTTTCAGTCCATTGCTTGACTTTGAACTTTCTATTAAAGTTGGACCCTGCTCATATGGCCTTTTTGTGCTATTGTTTTCAGAGCTAGTTCTGGGGTTTGCAAGTTTTTTGGTGCTTCCAAGGTGATGTTATCTTGGGAGAAATATAGTCACTGCTCTCCTGATCTGCATTCTGGTCTTTACCTAGAAAGGACCCTTGGTCCCATGCAACTATAAGCACTTGCCCTCTCCTTGCCTTGGAACTGTGACCAGGGTCCCTGCTTCCTTGTGACCAAATCCCTAGAACAAATCTCTAACTTGGGACTGCATTTTGGCAATAGAGTTGCCAGCATATGCCAGCTGTGCCCAGTACCAGCTAAGGGTCTCCTGACCAGTTGTCTGACCCCCTAAACATGTCTAGACTGAGAGCTCCTGTAGCAGCTGTGGCTTGCTGTTTCTGCTGTAGTTACTGCCTTTGTATATGTGGGGTAGGGGGTAGGAACCTCCTGACAGGCGTCCACCCTGGTGTCACAAACTTCTCCTGCCAACCTCCTAAGTTTTCTTAGGCCATAAAAAGTTATTCACCCTGACCTTTTGCTGGCTCTGTCATTCCAAAATTGTATTTGAGTTCTTATTTTAAAGCTTTTCTAAGGGTAATGTTCCAAGAATTCAGTTGAATTGTCTCTAATCTGCCACGTTGTCTCCCTCCCTCCTAACCCCCCCTCCCCTGCCTGCCACATACTAATCTTTGCTAATCTAAAAGTACTGTATAAATATGAGTTGGTGTCATTATTACTAAGCATTTAAGCAAACATAATCTGTGGGAGAAACATAAGAGGAGTACAGGGATTTTTTGAGAAAATAAATGCATCTGGTGAGCAGGAGAACAGTGGGTATAATTTATTTAGATTTCCCCAAAACCTTTAACAAATTTCCCATACCAAGGGCTACTTAAAATAAAAATTAAATCATTAAAGGATCAGAGGAAACAGGTAAAGGACTGAGGAACAATGGGTAGGGATAAATGGGCATATCACTTCTCTGAAGGAAGAAATATAAATAGTAGAGTAGTCCCCTAGGAGGTGTTGGGATCAGTCTTGTTTAGCATTTTTACACACAGAAAAGTGAGTGTGTAGGGTAATCTCTACATTTAAAGATAACATCAAGCTTTTTTGGTAGTTAAGTGTCAAAGTGCTAAGGGTCTACAGTAGTGGGTTCTCAGGGTAAATGGGCAGAAATTACAGCTGGTTCCAAATGCAAGGTAATTATCATGGTGAGGGTGGGGAACTTGTGACCTTGAGGGCACATGTAGCCTTCCTTAAGTGAAGTCTTTTGACTGAATC
The DNA here is from genome assembly GCA_028627135.1 of Pseudochirops cupreus. Classification (NCBI taxonomy): domain Eukaryota; kingdom Metazoa; phylum Chordata; class Mammalia; order Diprotodontia; family Pseudocheiridae; genus Pseudochirops; species Pseudochirops cupreus. The sequence continues at coordinate 203,153,850 of CM053584.1, forward strand.
CATATTTTACAGAACAAATTTAAGGATTTGTTCTGTGAAGTTTGGATTCAGCTAAAAGGCCCTGCTTAAGGACCTAGAATATCATATGTGGCCTCAAGGTCACAGTTTCCCCATCCCTGATCATGTGGAGAAGCAGGAAGGTTGGGACGTCTAGGAATGTCTAATTCTGAGCTCTATATTTCTTGATATTGGAATATTTTTCCTATATTCCTGACTTTGTCTTGACAGACTTGACTGTCATGTGTTCTTGATTGGGATCCCTATTCCTGCATCTGCAGAATTTAGTAATCAAATCTATGGGTGGGGAACCTATGGCCTCAAGGCCACATGTGGCCTTCTAGGTCCTGGGGTGCAGTCTTTTGACTGAGTCCAAGTTTTACAGAATAAATCCTTTCATGAAGGGGATTTGTTCTGTGAAGCATAGATTCAGTCAAAGGTCCACACTTGAGAATCTAGAGGGCCATATGTGGCCTTGAGACCACAGGATCTCTAGCTCTGGTCTAACTTGTACTCCTTGACTACTCTCTATATGTACTATCTATGTGACGTTGGACAAGTCTTTAGTTGTCAATCCCAGTTTCCTTACCTAAAAAATAAGAGGATGGCACTAACTGATTTCTGTCTTGGTTTTGACCCTTACTACCTGTGTGACCTTGGATAAGTCATGCAAACTCTCTGTGCCACAATTTCTTTATCTGTAATATAAGAAGTTTGACCCAGTTGACTTTTAAGAGGTCATCTTTAAATCCTATGAACCTATTACCCTTTTCCTGAATTTAGTTTGATATTTGTAACCCAAAATCATACACTGAGTGACTATTCTTCCCTTGGGGGATCAATAGGAAAGTCCTGAGTCCCCCTCTGATGGATCATAAGGAAATTATAGGATTGGAGGGAGGGGAAGAGAGAGAGAGATTCAAAGTGACCTTAAAGATCATCTAATTCAATCCACTCATGTTACAGAGGTAACTGAGGTCTGCAGATGAAAAATTGCTTGCTCAAGTTCACACAATTAATAAGTGGCAGAGAAAGAAACTGAATAAAGATCTCATGCCAAATACAATTTTTTTCCAACTAGCCTATAATTTAATCAGCATAGGGAATTTCTTGTAAGGAAGTTCCATTACCAATGAGGATTGGATTGGCACCTGCCAATGCTTCTCTTCTCTTTCTACTGTTCCTCCTCTACCCCCTAAGAAAGTTAATGATTAGGGTCACTTTATAGATACCAAGAGAAAGAACATTCCCAGGGGAAAACAGACAGGGACCAAGTTGTACTGTGTCCAGCCAGAGTTCATTAGATCAACTGGGTAAATAAATCTAGAGAGACTGGAGGCACAAATGAAATCAAGACAATGGATTCAAAACTGGGGGTTGGGAGAAGGGGAGGTCAGCACAGAGTAGGTCAAGAAAAATACCACTAAAGGAACTTCCCTGGATGGCTGTTGTTCATGTTTTCTTTCACCCAATATCTCTTCCTGAGGCAGTCTTTTCTGTCATGGCAGTGGCATTCTAGCTCCACCCATTCCTCCCTTTGCAGCACTTGCTTCTCTGTGGTCCCAGATGTCTCCCCTGACAGAGATATCTGGGACACAATGAGGTAAAAGTCACTTCTAGAATAGCAGATTCCACAAGTTCTATTGCTTCTCAGAAAGGAGCTTAGAGGTATTACTGCTTATTCCTTGAAGACAGCAGGTCAAATTTTTGGCACCAATGGACCATCCTGTGCAGGCCATCATCAAGAAAGGGACTGGAGATGAGCCAGAATAACAACAGCCTGCATTTATATAGGGCTTTAAGGTTTGCAAAGCACTTTTTATAAGTTACCTCATTTGGTCCTCACAACAACCCTCTGAGATAAGTGTGATTATCACCCAAATTTTACAGATGAGGAAAATGAGGCTGAGCTAGTAAGTATCTGAGGGAGGGCTTGAATTCAGGTCTTTCTGACCTGAGTATAGTTCTCTGTCTACTGATCCATTACCACAGACCAAGGGTTACCATCTATGGAAAAATCTCAGCACCACATCTCAGCAGAGACAAAGCCAAATTGTAGAAAGGACAAAGAAGGGTGGCATCGGTGAGCAATGACATGGAGGTGTGAGATGAGTTAGGCAAGAGGACATACAGAAAAGATGAAGCTGCTTCTGCCTGAAGGTCAGAGGCTGAGGGGGGATGTTTATAAACTCATGAAAGTGATGGATTAGGGGAACATGACTAGTTACCAAAATCCTGCAAAAGGAGAGTGAGGCCACTTCACCTTCTCTTCTCTGAAATTTGAAGGGGGTGGGGAACTGAAACAAAGAAAATGAAATCTTTCATACAGTGGGGGAGATCTTATAGAACTCAGTGTCCTCTAAAGGGCATGAAGGAAGGAAGGAGGGAAGGAAGGAAGGAAGGAAGGAAGGAAGGAAGGAAGGAAGGAGGGAAGGAAGGAAGGAAGGAAGGAAGGGAGAGGGGAGGGAAGAATGGAGAGAGGGAGGGAGTGAGGGAGGAAGTTAGAGGGAATGTAATTAGAGTTACATGACAATTGATAGACCTATTTTTTCCAGGAATAGTAGAAGATTGGAATAGAATGAAGGAATCTGTATCCATTTGCTCAGACCTGGGAATTGCTTCTACCAATACAAATTGAGGAACTAGTCTGCAACTTAAAAGATCAGAGATCTAGACATAGAATCAGCCTAAGAAGCCACCTAGATTAACCCCCTCACTTTGTAGTTGAGTTAATTAAGTCTCAGGAACATAAAGTGATTTGCCCAGGGTCACATGGGTATTAAGGATCAGAGGTAGAATTTGAACTTAGGTCCTCTCATTCTAGAACTTGAGTACTTTTCATTGGATTGTTGTTTAGTCTGTTAGTTGTTTCTGACTCTTTGTGAACCCATTTGGCAAAGATACTGGAATATTTTGCCATTTCCTTCTCCAGTTCATTTTACAGATGAGGAAACTGAGGGAAACAGGGTGAAGCCCAGTATCACACAGCTAGTAAGTGTGTGAGACCAGATTTATACTCAGATCTTGACTCCAAGCCTGACACTGTCCAGTGGGCCACTTAGCTGCCCCTCTTTGGGCAATACTGCTTCCATAGTCTTGGGTATTTCCTGGAAACCTTGAATGTTCAGTGACTTATCTGGGCTCATACAGTTAGCAATGTGTCTTTCTGACATACAGAGGCAGGTCTTTCTGACTCAGATGCCTGACTTTAGTGTCCACTGTGCTACATGTCATATTTCTAAAGAGCAGAGACTTAATAGGTTATTAAGGGAAGTAGTATTTGAGACTCATCAAAAATTCCAAAGGTGACATCAGGGTAGATATCCACACCTTCCCACACTCTGCATTATTGTGTCCTTATCAGATATGGAATCTTAAACCGAAGGAGTAGGGTGTGTGTGTGTGTGTGTGTGTGTGTGTGTGTGTGTGTGTGTGTGTGTGTGTGTGTGTGTGTGTGTGTGTGTGTGTGTGTATTGGAGGAAGGATCCTAATAACTTTGGGATGAAGGGAATTATAGGAATAAGCTTCAACGTGCCCATGGGAATGAGAATATGGGCCTGAGATCAGGGGGCTAGGGTTGGTTGTGAGACCATGACAAAGGCTGGAAAGGATCAGAGTTAGGAGAAGATGGAGAATCAGAAGTAGGGAGAAGGCAAGGGAGGGGAGAGCATGGAGAATGAGGCCTAAGGAACTGAGAACAGAGGACTGCTCTCTTCTCAGAGAAGGGGGAGAATCTCTTCATTGCTTGCCTCCCCTGGTGACACCATCCCTAAAACTCAGGTGGTGGGCTACTCTGTTTCTCCTTGTCTCAAATGCCTCCTTTTTTTTAGAGCAGCAAGACCAGCTCTGAGAAGGCAGTAATTGGAAATCTTTTGTTCCACACAGATCTTGACAAGTGCTCCTAGCTTGCCAGAGCCACTTTCTATTGCCAGCCATGTGGGTTTTGGCCTTTTTCGTCTATTGGAACATTTACCATCAAAAAGAAGGAGAGAGAGAGAAAAAGATAGATAAGGGCAGAGGGGTAGGGAGAGAGAGAAAGAGACACAGAGAGGGAGAAACAGAGAGACAAGAACAGAGAGACAAAGAGAGACAGAAATAGAGAAAAAACAGAGACAGAGACAGATAGAGAGGCAAAGAGAGACTAGGGGCCAGTTCAGGTGAATAGAAAGAGACATTAGAAATCCAACAGAGAGAGAAACAGAGATGCTAATATAAAAAGACACACAGACAGAAACCCACAAAAAGAGATGGATGGGGAGAAAAAAATGAAAGATAAAACAGGGGCTAAGACAGGAGAACTTAGGAGAGGGGGTGGGGGAGAGAGAGAGAGAGAGAGAGAGAGAGAGAGAGAGAGAGAGAGAGAGAGAGAGAGAGAAAGAGAGAGAGAGAACCCAGAAAAAGAAACATCAATAAAATGACACAGAGAAGTAGGGAGAAAGCTAACACAGGGAGACAAGAAGAAAAGAAGAATAGCCAGAAACATAGACAAGGAGCATATATATGCACAAAAAGCAAATGCAGGATAGAAGGGAGGAGAGGTGAGTCTCTCCTCACTGAGTTTCCCAGAGTCGGTGCAATACCTGCACATCTACCCACCCAGAATATTAATTGCACACTGATATTTAATGATTCCAAAAACCTCTGGCCTGCAGAATTCTGCAAAGGAGCCTTGTTCCCTGACAATGTGAGCAGCGAAGGATGTCAGGAGTCACCAGGTACCCCTTAATCATGTGCCACACTCCAAGAAAGGGGAAGACACAAAACCTCCACTATTTCTTCCTGTGCTGCACAGTGTATAGCAAGTAAACAAGGAGAGGTGAGGCAAGAAAAGTCTGGCACAAGAGCTCAGAACATATCTCATCTGTGAGAAAAGAGGTAAACCAGTTTGGGAGTAGAGCAACATCCCAAGGAGAGAATCACTGAGAAAAATATTAGGGAATGATAAGAAACAGAACCCAGAGAGAGAATGAGAAACTCACCCAAGGAGGGAGATGGTCCTAAGAGAGAGGGACTGGAAATCATCTGTGTAAGGATCAGGCACCAAGAGAAGATAAGACACTTATGAAGAGGCAGGAGCCTCAATGATAGAATGGTAAACTTATCCAAGGAGCCACAAGTCCCTGAATGACAGGACACTAAATTTCATACAGGAAGGGAAAGTACAAATGAAGATCCTCTCCTCCAGGAAGAAGATAGGAAATGGGAGACAGTCTAAAGTAAAAGTAATAACACTGAGTCTGGAATCAGCGTACCTATGTTCACCTATGGATTGCCACTTGTGCGACCTTGGGCAGATCCTTTCGACATTCTAGGCTTTAGTTTCTTCATCTATAGAATGAAGGGGTTTGAGCTAGATGCCTTCAAAGATAACATTTTTTTTTTTTGCTTTTTGGAGGGCAATTGGGGTTAAGTGACTTGCCCAAGGTCACACGTGTTTTTGTGTTGTGTCTGAGGCTGGATTTGAACTCATGTCCTCCTGACTCCAGGGCCAGTGCTCTGTTCACTGCGCCACCTAGCCACCCCAAGATAACTTTCAACTATAAATTTATGATCCCATAATCAATAAACTCCAATGGCTCCCTATTGACTCTATGATTCAGTACAAGCTCTTCTAGTTGACATTTTAAATCCTGTCTTTAGCCTCCCGTTCTAGCCTCATTACACACTACTTCCCTTCATGTACCTTGCAGTACAACCAACCTTATTTTGTTTTTTGTTCTTTTTTTGGGGGGGGTGCTATTTCTTATATATGGCACCCTGTGTTCCATCTTCTCTGTGTCCTTTTATCAATGATTCTTTCTCTGGGTTGTCTATAACTTTAGGTTTTCCTTCCTCTCTCTCTCTTTCTCTCTCTCTCTTCCTCCTAAGTTCTTATGTCTTAGCCTTTGTTTTAACTTTCTCTTTTTTTCTCCCAATCTATTTCTCTTTGTGGGTCCATTCCTGTGTGCCAATGGGTTGTCCCTCATATTTGGAATGCACTTCATCTTAGAATGTACAATTTCTCTCAAAGATCAGCACAAATACAACCTTGTATATAGTCTTCATTGATCCTCTTAGGTCTTAGTGTTCTCTGCCTTTCAAATTAACCTTTGTAATGGGTGTAGATTGGAAAATAAAGAGTAGAGGGAAGGGAAGAGATAGTCCTTAGAAATATTCCTTAATTGATTTCTTATCTAGCCTTAATCACTGAATGGGCATTGATAGCCTCAGTCAAACTGAGACCTGAGGAAGACCTTAACTTAAACAGGCCAAAGTCTCCCACTGCATCCAAGGCCATCTCTCATCATCCTGTTCTATATCCTGCCCCTGGACTCAGATGGCTCCAGCGGAAGGAATGAGGCTGGTGACTCTGCACTGCCCTCCCTCACTTAAGTCCAATTCCCTTGCAAGTCATGGCATAGCTTTCCTTATGTCATCGTCCTCTTTGAGAACAAGGGGCAAAGAACCTAGTTTCCATCATGTAGAACTTCAGGTTTACACATCTTTGTATAGGTACTGTGACAGATACTCTTCTAATCTATTGTAGAGTCAGATGAGCTGATGACTCAGGCATTGGTGGACAAGAGCTGGGTGAGCATACAAAAGGGGCAACTCACTCCTTTGTCACTCTTGTCTTTTCAGCTTCAGATGAGGCAGAATTACTTTAAGGTGGTCTCAGGAGGTGGATAGGAGGGACAGTAGATGTGTTTGCTATTTGGATGCAGCAGCTGTGAACCCATGGCCACCTCTCTCCCTTTGCGGTGACTCTTTACTGATATTAGACATATGAATATTCTGAGACAGAAGCATTCAGGTAATTTTGTGACTTCAAAAGTGTTATGTTTGAAAATTAAGGTAAACTGAGAGAAATTGGTCTGAGCATGATCAACTTATTGATTAGGCTACCAGTAACCAATAAATTGGGTCTCTGGGTCTCAATAACCAAAGACCATATGCCAACAAAGACCAAAGGATTTGCTAGCCTTCATATAGTTTTGCAAAGTACACAGTTGGGTAGGTGGGGAAGACACCATGATTTGTTACGGGGTAAACAGAATGATGGGGGGGGGGGGGAATAACATAATTGGTTATTTTAAAGAAAGCAGGCTAGCACCCCTGTGGAGCTACTAACTACCCCTTTCTGACAACTACAGAATATTAGTTGTTTTATGGAACCCATCCACAGCTAGGAAATCAAAATTACCAGATTTACTTTCTCCTTGGAAGAGATAAAAAGTCTCTAATTGCACAAGGACAGGCAATATATCTTGTGAAAATACACCAGGTCTGCTGGTACACCTTCAAGGATAGATAAACAGATGTACTTGAATTTTCCAGTACCTGAAAGTATGATGGACAAGTTTTCTTTTAATTATAACTTTAAACTAACTCAGAAGGAAAGTTCAATTCCTGAGCTCAACTCAACAACATACAAAGATAACATAGGTAGATGCAGACTCAGTTATACATATCAATGCAGCATAAAATCAGTAACCATGTTGAATTAATACAGTAATAAACAATATAGTAGAAACTCAAGATAATATTAATTTTTATCTTTTAGGAGTTATGGAGATCCTATCACAGATCCTGTTGGAGCTAAATTAGTAGTGGTCACCTTAGCAAGAATGAATGGCTGATCAACAGCAGTAAAAGCAGTTCTCCCGCGAGAAACAAGAGACAGCTGTCAGAAGGAAGATAGATTCAGAGAGCAGGAGTTCTTGAGAAGTGTGATTAACAGACTTAACAGAGGCAGGACCCTTGCTGCCTAGCCAAGGAGAACTTGGTGAGAACTCTACAGAAGGAGAAAATGACTCCCAGTGCCCTCTCTTTTCTCCTTAGGAAAAGTTCAACAAGGTTGATTCGCCTTATATCCACCCATTACTTCTGTAGGAATCTCTGCAATATCTCCTGGTTCTACTCCCAAATCTCCTGACTTCTCTACCATGCTCCCCACCCTTCACCAAAGCGGACTTTCCCCCTCCTTACCCCCTTTATTTTTAAAATATCTTTTTATTTCATTATTGTCCAATTACATGTAAACATTTTTAGTAAATTTCTAAAAATTTTGAGTTCCAAATTTCCTCCCTCCCTCCTGCCTATCCCCCTTACTTGAGAAGGCAAGCGATTTGATATTGATTACACACGTGAAGTCATGCAAAACATAATTCTATATTAGCCATGTTGCAAAAGAAACCAGAGGGAAAAAAAGATGTAAAATCAAGAAAGTAAAAAATATATACTTCAACCTGCATTCAGCATTAATCAGTTCTGCCTTTGGAATTGTCTTGGATCATCATCCAGATCAGAGCAGCCAATCTTTTGCAGTTGTTCATCCTTACATTATTATGATTCCTGTGTACAGTGTGCTCCTGGTTGTGCTCTTTACTTTGCATGAGATCATATAAATCTTTCCAGATTTTTCTAAAACTATCCTGCTCATCATTTCTTATATGAAAACCAATAATTCATCACCACAGCTTCTTCAGTCATTCCTCAATTGGTGGGCATTCCCTCAATTTCTAGTTGTCAACAATAAAAAGAGCAACTATAAATATTTGTGTGCCAGTGAGTCTTTTTGGCCTTTCTTTTATCTCTTTGGGATACAGACCTAGTGGTGGGTCAAGATGTATTTGCAATTTTATAGCTCTTTGGGAGGAGTTCCCAAATTGTTCTCCATAATGGCTGGACTAGTTCACAACTCCACCAATAGTGCATTAGTATCCCAATTTTTCCATAGCCACTCCAGCATTTCTCATTTTCTCTGTCATGTTAGTCAATACGATAGGCATGAGGTGGTATCTCAGAGTTGTTTTAATTTGCTTTTCTCTAATAAATAGCAATTTAGAGCATTTGTTATGATCATAAATAGCTTTGATTTCTTCTTCTGAGAACTACCTGTTCATATCTTTTGAACATTTATCAACTAGAGAATGGCCCCTATTTTTATAAATTTGGCTTAGTTCCTTATATGTTTGAGAAATAAGGCATTCATCAGGGAAACTTGCTGTAAATCCCCTCCTCCATTTCCAGTTTTCTTTCTAATTTTGGCTGCATTTGTTTTCCTTGTGCAAAATCTTTCTAGTTTCATGTAATCAAAATTATCTATTTTATTTCCCATGATCTTCTCTACCTCTTGTTTGGTCACAAATTCTTCCCTTATTAAAAGATCTGACAATTACATTTTTCCATGCTCCTCTAAATTACTTATTTTTAAAACTTTATTTAGTATTTTATTTTCCATAATAGTATGTGAAAACATTTTTAAGATTTGTTTTAAAAATTTTGAGTCCCAAGTTTGCTCCCTCCCTATCTCTCATTGAGAAAGCAAGAAATGTGATGTATTTTGCATGTGTAATCACACAAAACATATTTCCATACTAGTCATGCTATAAAAGAAACCATAGACCAAAAAAAAAAAGAACCCTAAGAAAAATAAAGTAAAAAAAAGTATATTCAATCTGTATTTAGACTCTATCAGTTCTTTTCCTGAGGATGAATAGTGTTTTTCATCATAAGTCTTTCAGAGTTGTCTTGAATCATTGTATTACTTAGAATGCTAAGTCATTCACAGTTGATCATCTTACATTATTGCTGATGCTGTGTCCAATGTTCTCCTGGTTCTACTCATTTCATTTTGCACCAGTTCATGTAAGTTTTTCCAAGATTTTCTGAAAGCAACCCACTCACCATTTTTTTATAAGACATACTATTCCATCACAATCATATATCACAGCTTATTTAACCATTTCCCAGTTGATGGGCATCCCCTCAATTTCTAATTCTTTACCATGAGAAAAGAGCTGCTATAAATATTTTTGTGCATATAGGTCATTTTCTTTTTTGTTTTGTTTTGTAAGTCTCTTTTGGGCTATAGACCTAGTAATGATATTGCTAGGTCCAAGGTCATGCATGATTTTATAGCCCTCTGGGCATAGTTCCAAATTGCTCTCCAGAATTATTGAATCAGTTCACAACCCTATCAGCAATGCACTAATGTCTCATTTTTCCTACATCCCCTCCAACATTTGTCTTTTAGTCAATCTAACAGGTATGATGCAGTATTGTTTTAATTTACATTTCTCCAATTTTTTTTCTTTTAAATGACCTGTTTATTTACTTTTAATTTACAAGATTCAGTTCCAAATTCACTTGAGTTTCAGATTTTCTCCTCTCCCTTCCCGCTTCCCCCATGGTGGCACGCAATCATGTATAGGATCTGCAAATACTTTCACATTGTACAATAGTTTGGTTATATAGAAGGATTGTAACCAATTAGTGATCACTGAGAAAAGAAAAAAAAAGCAAAACCAGACATGAAAGAGAACGATAGCGTGTTTTGCTTCAGTCTCCATTTAAACTATAGTCTTTCTATATCTTTCTCTGAGTTTAGATATCTCGTTCCATCCTGAGGCTTGTAGAGCTGTCTTTTAGCTGTGCGTTGTTGAGGATAGTCCAGTTTATCAAGGTTGGTCATTATATGTACGATGTGTCTATGATTGTGTACAGGTTTTG
>CM053584.1:203164840-203179945 GCA_028627135.1 Pseudochirops cupreus
TTTCCCCCTGAGCTAGGTAAATGATATTTGATCGATTAAAGTAAGATTGTTAACCCATTTTGAGTTGCTTTCCTTTAGAAAAGCAGATCTAAGAACCTGTGCTAGCAGCCGCCCTGGGTGTGCTGGGGTGCTTGCTGATACACTTGGTTACAACCCTTCTACACAACCAGTCTAATGTCCAGTGTGAAAGTATTTGCAGATCCTGTACTTGACTGCATGCTGCCACGGCGAGGGGGGAGAACATTTGAAACTCAAAGGATTGTGGAACTGAATCTTGTAAACTAAAAGCAAATAAATCAATTTTAAAATATTTTTTTAAATAATTGTTTGTTGATTGATTGAATGATTAATTGAGTAATTCCCTTTTATAAGCCTAGTGCAAAATGATGGCTCCAATCCATGCTTATTATAGTCTGAGTCAACCAGTTCCTTTTCAATAAAAAAGGATTTAAAGAAGTGTTCTCACTCTAAAAGGTACTACTGGAGCTACCCCAGTACTCTCACCAATCTTGTTAATTGGTACAATTAAATCTTTCATTTGAAGATACACACAATGTCCCAGATAAAAACTCACCACCTCAATAGCTTATCAAATTGGACAGGCAATTCCATGATCAACCTAACATTAGAAACCTAGTAAGGTAACAGAGCTCCTAGTCCAGGGATGGGGAACCTGCAGCCTCAAGTCCTTAGGTGGCCCTGTAGGTCCTCAAGTGGACCCTTTGACTGAATCAAAACTTCACAGAACAAATTTGTGCAGCCTTGAGTCCATAGTTTCCCCACCCCTGTTCTAGTCCAAGGTTTGGCTGGAACAAGTAAGAAAAGTTAATGGTGTATAATATCAGATTGCATGGATAAGAAAACTCAAACCCAGAAAGGTGAATAGACTTCTTGAAGGGAAAAGGATGATGGGATCATGGGATTTAGGGTTTGAAGGGACCTCAGAGGTCATTTAGTCTAGATCCTTCATTTTACAGATGGGGAAACTGAGGACATGAAAGATTAAAAGACTCATCCAAAGTCATACAACTACTAAGCAGTTGAGTCAGTAGCTAATCAGCATCTCCTAACTCACATATTCTTTCTACTACACCAAAGCTTCCTCTTTGAAAAATCAGAAAGCATGACAAGCCAGGACAGGTGGCTGGTGTTGGGCATATGTTCATGACATTTGAGACTATTTGAAAGAAATGAAGATGTTTTGCTTGCAAAAGAGACTTTTGGGGGACATGGTGGAATTTCAGGTGTTAAGACAATCTGATGGGATATATTTTGAGTTGGAGGAACCTGCTGCCAATCTCTAAGCCATACCATATAGAGTCAACCCTAATAGGATATAAAAAAGACATTTTTTTAAGCAGAGGGAAGGACGAAGGAATATCTGTAGGGTCTTGCTTGCTGGGAAAATCTGAGGAAGGATGGAACCCCTATGACAACTTAGCCAAAGGCAGAATGTTTCCCCGCTTAATATTAATGATGGAACTTCACATGTTATAACTCAATTATTCATTTTAATTTATACCTGAATTTGTAACTTTGGGAAAATACCTGGGAGTCCACCTCTACCACTGAAAGGCAGGATCGTTTGTTTTGTTTCTTTCCAAAGATTCCTATGAACGTCATCTTTAAAGGTGGCATGCTCATTATCTTTGAAATGCATTCAAGTATCCTTGATCAGGTGCTAAGAATCTGGGCTGTTTTTCACAGCACTTGTAAGAGCCTTGCTTTTATGTGAATGTTAACAGGCGCTGGAGAGTGGGGCTCTATTGATTAGCTGGTTTCTAAGCAGGAAGAATAAGGGAGATGATTCTCATGGCCACAGTGCCACATAGGAAAGGGCAGGGCCCTCACCAGCTTTTTATGGGCATTTGCTTTTATTCATTTTCATTTACTCCTTTGGTATTTTTTTTTACATCACCTTCACTTCTCAATCGATCCCTCCTAGCTCCCCTTTCCAGATAGCAATTCCTTATAGTAAAGAATAAAGAAGATGAAGGGATAAAAAAAAAGAGATCAGTTTCAGAAAACTAACCAACATATCAACTGAGTCTAGCAGCATGTGTAATATTTCTCACCCATAGAGGATAGAGAGCTGGACTCAGGGTTAGGAAGATCCGGGGTGCAAGTACCGCTTCTGTCCCACACTTTGTGTGTGACCTCGGGCAAGTTACCCAACAACTCAGTGCTCTAACCCACTGGTGTCAAACCCACTGGTGGCAAATAGAAATGGGGGTCATTAAACCATACATAAGGATCCCTGCTGCATAAAGACATTGTTGTTATTCAGTCATGTCCGACTCTTCATAACCCTGTTTTGAGTTTTCTTTGCAGACATACTAGAGTGGTTTGCCATTTCCTTCTCAAGAACATTTTACAGATGAGGAAACTGAGGCAAACAGGTTAAGTGACTTGCCCAGGGTCACACAGCTAGGTAAGTGTCCGAGGCCAGATTTGATCTCAGTCTTCTTGACTCTGGGACTGATATTCCATCCATTGCTCCACCTAGATGCTTCACATTGTCTTAGAAAAATAATATTATCTATGTTTTATTATATTTTTGTTTATTTTGTTATTTCCCAGTTATATCTTCATCTTATTTGGGTGCATTCAGAAGTGTTGTGGGCTGCATGCGGCCACAGACCACCTCTGTTCTAGACAATTCTCTTAGACTCGAACTTGCAAAGTGATCACCTGAATTGGCAGTAGAAGTTCCTTACCAATGTGAGGAGTTTCCTCCTTACAGTGAGGAAAACACAGGTCTTGGTTTTTTTAAACAAAATAAAACAATAGAAAACAAAAAATGGGGCAGCTAGGTGGTGCAGTGGATAGAGCACTGGCCCTGGAGTCAGGAGAACCTGAGTTCAAATCTGGCCTCAGACTTTCACTAGCTATGGGACCCTGGACAAGTCACTTATCTCCAATTGCCTCCAAAATTTAAAAAAAAATTAAGGAATTGGTGAAACCTTGAGGCTATTTGTCAGGAATTCCATTTTTTCTCCTCTTCTGCACCTCAAATCCCCTCAGCTTTATCCCCAACTATACCAGTGTCAAGAGAAGGAGTGGCCTTTCTTTCTCCTTGCCAAAGTCTGTCCCTCTGTCCAATCCCATCGCTTTCTAGGAAACACTCTCCCCAAAGTTGCCAATGATCTCCAAAATGCTAACTCCAATGGCCTTTCTTTGTCCTCTTCCATCTTGACTTCTCTGCAGCTTTTGACACTGCTAACAACTCATTTCTCCTAGCCAGGGAGGGGGAACCTGCAGCCTTGAGGCCACATGGGACCCTCTAGGTTCTCAAATACCACCCTTTGACTGAACTTCACAATGACAAACTTCACAGTTTAAATTCAGTCAAAGGGCCACACTTGAGGACCTAGAAATCCACATGTGTCCTTGAGGCCACAGGTTTCCCATCCCTGTATTCTCTGGGGCAGCTAAATGGCTTAGTGGATAGAGTGCTGGGTCTAGCATCAAGAAGATCTGAATTCAAATCCAGCCTCAGATACTTCCTCACTTCCTTAGGCAAGTCATTTAATATCTGTTTGCCTTAACCCACTGAAGAGGGAAATGTCAACTTCTGCCTCTCTTCTCTGAGCTCAGTGGAGGACACCCCATCCAGAAACTCACCATGTCTATTTACAAAATTCAGGCAAGAGAGACCTTTGACTCTCGTGGAAACCCCACTGAAGGTCAATTCTGAGCTGCTGTGCCCAGTGGTGCTTCTACCAGAACCCATGAAATTGTGGGGTTCTGAGACAATGAAAAGACCTGCCACATAGGGAAAGGTGTCTCAAAAGTGGTTGAGCACATCAATAAAACTTTTGCCCCAACACTGATTAGCAAGAAACTGAATGTTATGGAACAGAAGATCAACAAATTGATGATAGAGATGGATGGCACTGAGAATAAATTAAATTTGGTGCAAATGCCATATTGGGAGTGTTTCTGGCTGTTGGTAAGGCCAGAGCTTCTTAGAAAGGTGTCTCCCTGTACCGCCATATTGCTGACCTTGTGGGCAATGATGAAGTCATCCTCTCATTTCCAGCCTTCAGCATGATCAGTAGTGGCTCCCATGCTGGTAACAAGCTGGTCATGTAGGAGTTCATGATTCTCCCTGTTGGAGCAGCAAACTTTAAGGAGACCATGTGCATTGGAGCTGAGGTCTACCAGAACCTGAAGGGCATGATTAAGCAGAAATATGGATAGGATGCCACCAAAGTAGGGGATGAAACTGGTTTTGCTGCTAACATCCTGGAGAATAAAGAAGCTCTATTGTTGCTAAAGAATGCTATTGGTTAGGTTGGCTATTCTGATCAGGTCATAATTGGCATGGATGTCACTGTCTCAGAATTCTCCCAATCTGGGAAATATGACTTGGACTTCAAGTCTCCTGATGATTCCAGCAGATATATCTCCCCTTCTGAGCTTGGGGACCTCTATAAGAGCTTCATCAAGGGCTATCCAGTGGTGCCTTTTGAAGATCCCTTTGGCCAGGATGACTGGGAAGTTTGGAAGAATTTCGCTGCTACCGTAGGCATCCAGGTGGTAGGAGATGATTATCACAGTGACCAATCCCAAGTGCATTGAAAAAGCTGTGAACAAGAAAGCCTGCTACCATCTCCTACTCAAAGTGAACAAGACTGGTTCCATGACTGAATCTCTCCAGATGTGCCAGCTGGCCCAGTCCAATGGGTGGGGAGTAATGGTTTCCCATCATTCTGGACATACTGAAGATACCTTCATTGTAGACCTCATGGTGGGTCTCTGCACTGGGCAGATCAAGATGGTGCCCCCTGCCCATCTGAACATCTGGTAGAAGTCTGCTCTTGTCCTAAGAATGGACAGCACCAGTTTTGTTTTGGGGGCAGGGGCCTCTGCTGCTTAACTTCCCTCTCCCACATTTCTGTGATGTTCTCACTGCTTCATTAGAACTATCTTACACCAGAGACTACCTGATCACCTGGCTCTCTGTCAGCAGACCTTTATCATCTCCTGACTGGGATAGAATGACCTCTTCTCATCTCCCAACCCTGGTGTTGATGTGTGAAGCCAGGTACCTGTGATGCAGCCCTGGTGAGCCTGCAGACCAGATCCTTAACGGCTTCCATGTGTAGAGTAAAAGTAACCACCTAAATAAACAAACAAATAAATAAATAAATAAATAGATAGATAGATAGATAGATAGATAGATAGATAGATAGATAGATAGATAAGGAAATGGCAAACCACTCCAGTATCTTTACCAAGAAACCCCATGGTCAGTGGGGTCATGAAGCATTGGACACAACTGAACAACAATGAGACATTTTTTCATCTCTAGGTTTTTGGCCCTCCTAACACTACTGCTGTTACTGTCAGACCATTCCTTCTCAGTCTCCTTTGCAGACAACTCCAAAATATAAATATTCAGACCTTATTTTGCTCAGAAGCTCTGATCACAAAACACCAACTGCCTCCAGACATCTCCACCCTATAGGCATCTCAAACTCAGAATGTCCAAAATAGAACTCATTATATTTCCTGGAAAAACCCACTCCTCCTCCTAACTTCTCTATTTCTACCATGGTTCGCCATTTACCCACACTCACAATCTCGGAGTAATCTTCACTCTTTTTTCTCTCCATCGTCCTGCTCCCATGTCGATTCCACCTCTACAACATCTCTCCTATCTTACCCCTTCTCTTATATCAATCATGCTGGTTCAGGCCCTCGTTACCTCTCATTCTGACTGTTGTATAAAAGCAAACAAAACAAAATTATAATTATTCTTCATGTACCTATTCTCTCCCTTCACCCATCCATCTTTTATTTAGTTTCCAAACTGACATTGCTACAGTACAGATCTGACCCCATCAGCCAGGGGAGTCATTTTTGTTGAATTATTTCAGTCATGTTCGACTCTCTGTGACCCTATTTGGGTGCCTACTGTGTGCCAGGCACTGTGCTAAGCTCTGGGGATACAAAAAGAGGCAAACGATAGTCCCTGCCCTCAAGGAGCTCACAATTGAATGGGCAAGACAACAAACAAACATGTACAAACAAGCCATATACAGGATAAATAACAGAGGGAAACACGAGAATTAAGACAAGTTGGGAAGGATTTCTCATAGAAAATGAGATTTTTCTGTAGTTCCTCTTCCAAAGAAGTTTGAGTGGCTCATTGTTGTTTCGAGGATAAATTGAAAACTCCTCTGTTTGGCATTTAAAACCCTTCACTCTCTCACTTATCTTTCTAGAGTAGCTGCTCTTTCCTCCCCTTTACACTCTACCTTCTAGCACAGAGCCACGTTCCATTTCTGGATGTTTATACAGGCTGGATCATACCCCTAGACAGTGGTTCTCAACCTTCCTGATGCCGCGACCCTTTAATACACCTATGTGGGTGTATCTGCATGTGGGCAGACCTGCTTGGAGACAGATAGAGGAGCAGTGTCTCGGTTCCTAAGACCATCGGAAATATGTGTTTTCCGATGGTCTTAGGCAACCCGTGACGCCTGTGAAAGGGTTATTCGACCCCCAAGGGGGGGGGCGTGACCCACAGGTTGAGAACAGCTGCTTATCTATCCTTCCTAGTCTTATCTATGAACTGTTAGCTCCCTCCAGAAAATAGATTAAATAGCAGCTCCTACAGGAATTTTTTCTAGATTCTCCTAACAGGGCTGGGGCCTCAAGGCTACATGTGGCCTTCTAGATCCTCAAGTGTGGCCCTTTGATTGAATCCAAACTTCACAGAACTTCTCCCCATTGTTTTGCATTTACTCTGTGTTTTATAGATTGTCTGTATATTTGCTTTTTCTCTCCAGTAGAATGTAATCTCCTTGAGGGCAGGGCCTGTTTCTTTTTGTTCATTTGTCTTTTTATCCCTAGTATCTGGGATATGGTAAGTGCTTAATTCATACTTGCTGAATTTAATTAAATTTAATAAAGTACTTTGTGCATGGGACACTTTGAGGGAGTCAGGCCTGTCTGGATAGAGCATCTCAAAAGAGGACTTTTGACAACTAAAGAGGCAATGAAAAGGACTCAGTATGCTTGGAGGGAGGGGGGAGGAGGGACTTGTGACATTGGGTAAGTCATTTCCCCTGTCTAGGTCTCATTTTTTTCACTTACAAAATGAAGGATTGGGACCCCATGATCTCTGAAGTCTCATCCAGCATTGCAGTTCTGTGATTCTGGGTGTTAGAAGCAGGAAGAGAATAGAAAGGCAGGTGGGAGGGCACCTGGAACAACTTTCACCTACTTTCCAACTTGGCCCAGTTTATCCATGGATGTGTATTATAAGGTCAACTTTTCATCTGTGTAGAAGAATAAAATAACAGAGGCTAAATCACACTGTACCCTAAGGCCACTTGCCTAATGATTTTGAAAGTGATCAGTGAATGATACAATTCAATCATCAGTATCTTCCACATTGCAGTGAACTGTTATAATCCATTTCCTCAACACAATAATTTCAGTTGTTCAACAGTTTTTTTTTAGTTGTGTCCTACTCTTTGTTACTCCTTGGGATTTTCTTGGCAGATACTGGAGGGGTTTGCCATTTCCTTCTCCAGCTCATTTTACAGATGAGGAAACTGAGGAAAACAGGGTTAAGTGACTTTCCCAGAGTCACAGAGATAGTAAGTTTCTAAGGTCACATTTGAACTCAGGAGAATGAGTCTTTTTGACTCCAAGACACTCGACCACCTAGGTGCCCTAGTGTCAGGAGGACCTCAGTTCAAATCTGGCCTCAGACATTTACTAGCTGTGTGACTTTGGACAAGTCTTGTCACCATTTGCCTCAGTTTCCCCATCTACAAAATGAGCTGGAAAAAGAAAATGCAAATCACTCTAGTATCTTTTTCAAGACACCCCAAATAGGGTCACAGAGAGTCGAACATGACTGAAACAATTCAACAACAAAAATGACTCCCCTTAATCAAAAATCTCTCCTAAAACTGATTCTGACATGGCTTTCACCCTCTCACTCTATCCAACCCTCCCCTGAATTCATTAGGGTAGTCACAAGCTAGAGAAAAGTGTACAAGAAGAAGTGATAATAGACAACAATCAATCCACTTGTGTTTTTATGAGCACCTGCTCTGCTCCAGTCACTGCGCTAAGCTCTGGGGATACAAAGAAAGGTAAAAAAAAAAAAAACAATCCCTGCTCTCCAAGGGCGAAGCACTATATAAATTACCAGGTACCTAGAAGATGTAGACTGAGTAGATGCAAGGTTATCTGAGTGGGGAAGGCATTGGCAGCTTGGAGGTCTGGGGAAGGTCTCCTACAGAGTGTGGGATTTGAGCTGAGATCTGAAGGAAGCCAGGACAGCAAAGGAAAGGTGCCAAGTTTGAAATATAAAAGGGTTTAGAGACTAAGAGGGCACAGAACATCCCTCTTGGCCCCTGGAGACTTGCCCTTCAGGTCTCAAAGTCAGGGACAGAAGGGGTGGAGAGGAAGCATGAAGATGATGGAAGTAAACACTCTCTCCTCATCTGACTCGCCTTCTCCTGCCCTGCCCCCCTGCTTTACAAGTGATGCGTTAGCAGTGGCAAGAAGCAGGTGGAGGTCTCTGAACAGAAAAGCATTAGCTGTCAAAGTCTTCAGTCGGTTCTGAATCCCAAATCTATGCCGTAAGCCCCCTGGAGGAATTGTGTATATGGAGTTCTAGAGTTTTCACTTAGAGACTGACCCTACTAGAAACACAATATGAACATCACCTGGGGGCTGTGTTTGCTTTCTCTGCTCCAGTACCCATTAAAAGGAGGAACAGCCATCAGGGACCAGACAAATCAATCTGTGGGTTCCCAAGGACTCCATGGGTTTGGAGAGCTCTGTCACTTACCTAAGGGTTTTCTGGGTTTGGGAGAGGCTGCAGACATGTAGTCACACAGCAGGTATTTTATTATATACTGTTTTATTACTTTTATTGATTCTATGCCAAGAGTAAAACACCATGTACAGTAAAGCATGTTCTGTTCATTCTTGTGGAGAGTCAAATCCATTATGCCAAAGTCAGGCTATCAGGGCTCAGTAAAATTTATTGAATTCAGGGAAAAGGTGAGATTTGGTCGGCAGGATGGGAACTCAGAGTTCATTCTGATTGGCTAAATGTACACTAACACACCCCCTAACTCAACTAGGTGGTGCAGTGAATAGAGTGACAGGCCTGGAGTCAGGTAGACTTGAGTTCAAATTTAGCCAAACTTATTAACTGTGTGACTTTAGGCAAGTCCCTTAACCCTGATTACCTCAGTTTCCTCATCTATAAAATGAACTGGAGAAGAAAATGGCAAAACCATTCCAGTATCTTTGCCAAGAAAACCCCAAATGGGGTCACAAAGGGTCAGAACAACAACAACAAAACCCACCCTCTGTATTAATGGGTTGGTAAAACTACCCAGAAAGGCAGCAGTGGAAAATAGAGGGTCATCCACTCCCTGAAAACAACAGAGAGCTCAGCACTTTTGCTCAGCAGAGTGAAATACTGTAACTGCTGGGGTGAATCTGAGACTCATCCAGCTCCTTATCCTTGAATAGGATCAAGATAGTGGTTAATGGAACCACCTGATGGTTAAATTGTACTTTACATTTTACAAGGTATATTAGATCCCTTATCTTATTTAATCCTTGGAACAAAGTCTTGAGGAAGGTGGTACAAGTATTATTATCCTCACTTAATAGATGAGGAAATTCAGGCTTACAGGGACTCATTCCATGTTATATAATAAGTCTGCCTTGCATATGAAATTTCCAATAAGATTTGTTGTTGTTCAGTCATGTTCAACTCTTCATGATCCTGCGGACCATAGCATGGCAATGCTGTCCATGGGGTTTTCTTGGCAAGGGTACTGGAATGATTTGCCATTTCCTTCTCCAGTGAATTAAGGCAAACAGAAAGTCGTGACTTGCCTGAGGTCACACAGGTAATACATATCTGAGAATGGATTTGAACTCAGGTCTTCATAACTCCAGACCCATGCTCTATCTGTTCACTGAGCCATCTAATCACTTCCAAAGACTACCAATAAGATAGCCTTTCCTTTGTGATTTATTCCATTAATTTAGCTGTATTATAGTCAATCTCAACTGATTACTGATCACTTTCAATTCAGTTCAATATAATTCATTAACAATTAACATTAACAATTCTTGTGACCCTGCACTAGGCAATGTGTACACAAAGACAAATAGATACACATATACATCTATATATGCATATGTGTATTGTGTATATACGTATGCATACATGTATGTGTATGTGTGTATATATGTGTGTGTGTGTGTGTATGTATATGTATATGTATAGTCCTTGAACTAAAGGAAATTATATTTTGCCTTCTTATACATTTATATCCTTTCCTTACCTTACGCATCAGATAGATTGTAGACTCTTCCTCAAGGGGGAGGACTGAATGTAAGAGATTGTGTTAAATGTTTTCATTTCAATTCAATGATCATTTATTAAACATGTATTATGCTCAAGGCATTGTGCTAATGTAATAGAAACATAGATATGGTGCTTGAAAGAAGCTTAAGTCATTTAGTCATAGATTTAGAATAGGGGGAACCTATAGGACCATGGAACCCAACTCCCCTCATTTTACCAATATGTAAAATGAGACTCAGAGAGGTTAAATATTTATATAAGATCACAGTGACAAAATGGCAAGAAATAGGCAAACCCACACCCCACTGACTCCAGATGCACTCATCTTTCCACTGAATCATGGATCTGTTCCCTCCAGTGATGCAGATCAGAACCTGCCCATTCTACATGACTCTAGTCCATGTTTTCCCATAAGTGTGCTACAGCAAGAGTCACCCAACATTCTAGAGCCTCTCCTCAACTTCTCTTGACATCAGAAAAATACCAGTTAATTATATAGACTACCCAATAGTTTATACATCATTCCTACCACAAAATTAACCTAAATTCTTTTTTTTTTGACATGTTTTACTCCAGCACAACCCAGGAAAGAACAGTTCAGAGATATAAAGATTAACCCAAAATGGTCCCTACCTTCAAAGAGTTTACATTTTATGAGGTGGAGGGGGGCCTAGATATGAAAAATCAACAAATATGTAAATATGAAGTAACTTCAGGAAAGGGAAAAGACTAGATACAACGGAGATTGGGGATAAGATCTTTAGGAAAGAAATTAGAGATTTTAACAAGCGAAGTTGAATAGGGAGTAGATTCCGGGCACAAAGAATAGGCCTTGTTGAGGCACAGAAATAGGGGCTGGAATGTCAGAGACCAAGGGTTAACTAATAGTCCAGTTAGATTAGAATATAGTGTCTGTGGAGAGGAGCAATAAAATCAACATGGAAAGATAAATTTAAGTCAAATCGTAGATGGCTTTAA
This sequence comes from Pseudochirops cupreus, assembly GCA_028627135.1. Lineage (NCBI taxonomy): Eukaryota > Metazoa > Chordata > Mammalia > Diprotodontia > Pseudocheiridae > Pseudochirops > Pseudochirops cupreus. The sequence continues at coordinate 203,176,188 of CM053584.1, forward strand.
TTAAAAAGTATGAGAAGTTTGTATGTCATCCTAGTGGAAATAGGAATCCACTGAAGATTTTGGTTAGGAAAATTATATAGTCAGATCTTTGGATGAATGGTGAATAGGATATAGCAGATACTGAAACTAAAGAGATCAATTAATACCCTATTGCAATAGTCCAGGTAAGAAATAATGAGGGTCTGAACTAGGGTAGTAGCCCTGTAAGTGGAGAGGAGAGAGAGACAGGAGACACTGGAAGTGAAATCAACCAGATTTGTTGAAAAAGGGCAGTTTGGATGAAAGATGGGTTTTGGAGGAAACATAATGAAGTGCGTTGTGACCATGTTAAGTTTAAGGTGACAATGGTATAGTCAGTTGGAGATACATAGCAGGAAGTTGTGGGAGAGCTATTAGAACTTATTTGGGGAGATTCATTTACATAGAGATGATAATTAAGTCTCTGAGACTAATAGAATCTATCCAAGAGAAAGTGCATAGAGTGAGAAGAGAGCCTAGGATAGAGACTGGTAGACACCCAGCTTTATGGGTTATAAAATAAATAATGACCAAGCAAAGAAGACTAAGGAGTGATTAGGCTGGTAAGAAGAAAATAAAGATTGAAGACTTATAAGGAAGTCAAGTGCAAGAGAAGATATTCAGGAGATAGGAGTGGAATATAGAGCAAAACTTCCTGGACTCTAAGAGCTAAGAGTTTGGTAAGAGGGCCTGAATGTACACACATAAAAGCTAACACAAAGCTTATCTGTTAAGAGTGAGATAACGACCTCAGTAAGGGCTAGGGAGGAAGTCTTCATCTATTCCTCTTTGTTGTTGTATTCCTTTGATGTTGAATTGAAAGGGCTCTTAGATGTCATGTAACCCAACTAATTTATTTTACATATGAGTAAACTGAGGCTGAGTAGAAGCAAATCACCCAAGGTGGTATATATCTAAACCGGATCTTCTTACTCTAAATACATGTCTTGTTGTTGAGGCAACTATGTGGGTGAGTGAATAGAGTGATGGTCCTGGAGTCAGTAAGACCTGAGTTCAAATACTATCTCAGTAACTTATTAGCTGTGTGACCCAAGGTGAGCCACTTAATCTCTGTCTACCTCAGTTTCATCACCTGTGAAATGAAAATAAAAATAACTTCTACCTCCCAGGGTTGTTGTAAAGCAATACTGGTAAAAGTGCTTTGACAGGCTTTAAGTGCTATAAATTCTAACTATCATTACTGTTCCACAGTGCCCCGCTATTTCTCCTTCATAATAAAAGCCCCAGGGACCACTGTAGCAACAGGCTCAATTCTCAGGTGGAACACCCTGTCTGACTAGCCAAGTGAGGAAGCAATAACAGCTGGTGACAATAATGCAACCAAGGGACACTCGATTTAGAATAATTAACCCATGGAGTGTGTCGGCACCTATGTATTGCCTGGCTCTAGGATGGTAAACTGCCAGTAAAGAAAGGGAGAGGGGGAGAGAGAAACACAAAGACACAGGAGACAAAGATGCTGAGATTGTAAACATACCTACACATGCTCCAAATGAAACCCAAAGGAGGAAACTATCCCAAGCTAGATACCAGGGTCCAATAAATGATGGGTGAAGTCAAAGGTTAATCAGGTCCTATTTACAAGAGGAAGAGATTCATCAGGCTTGTTTGTGTTTGCTAAGTGATTTGGAAATGCGGATGGGTGACAAGGAAGGGGGAAAGCATTTATATAGTTCCAGATAGCACCGACTTGGATACCTGGGTGACTAAAGTCGATGGAGTACCAGGCTTGGAGTCAGGGAGACTCATCTTCCTGAGTTCAAATCTAGCCTCAGACACTTACTAGCTGTGTGACCTTGGCCAAGTCACTTAACTCCATTTGCCTTAATTTCTTCATCTATAAAATCAGCTTGAGAAGGAAATGACAAGCCATTCTAGTATCTTTGCCAAGAAAATCCCAAATGGCCTCACAAAGAGTCTGACACAACTGAAACAATTAAATATTGTTGTTATTTTGGACAAGACCTGAAATTTCATTAATCTAGGGAGCTCCTAGTGAGGAAATTCCGTCTATTAATGAATAATAGCAATTATTCTGAAATGTATAATCTGAAAGAATAATTTAAGGTACAAGTGACTTTCTTAGGGTCATACAGCAATTATGTGTCAAAGACAAAAAATGAACTTAGGTTTCCTTGTTTCTGAGGTCAGCTCTCTATCCACTCAGTGGTGGCCACTGTCATGGTGGTAGTGATCATGATCAAGGTGGTGGTCGTCTTCATCATCATCTTGTCTTCATCATCGTCTCATTGTCTTCTTTTCATCATCATTGTCATTGTCATCATGGTTTCTTAATCCAGGAGTCCCTTAATCTGGTGAAATCAAAGATCCAGATCCCATCCTACTCAAATTAATACATCAATTGTCATTGTTGTGAAATATTTTTTCTCAGCTTGTTCAATCGAATTTGAGTAAAAATATTCTCAGGACATGTCACTCTGTTGCTATTGTTCTTTTAATTCAATGCTCTATGGCATGGGTAGATGAAATAATTGCTTTTGGTAGCTGAATAAAAGTATTGAGGCATAATCTTACCTTTCCTGGAGTTAATGAAAGTGTCTTCTGGACAACTCCAGTAGCATAGAAGATGACAGAAATAATATATACCTTATTGTGCTCACAGAGGATTTTGGAGATTATGTACATTTAACATGACAATATCTATTAAAATGTTGATCCACCTAGAAATAACACTGACCCATTAAGTTTTTATAAATCAATATTATTTCCTGATAATTGTGGACCATGGTTTATTATAATGATTCTGCTCCTGTATCATTAATTATTGAGTTTAGTTCTCAATGATATTTTAAGGTCTACATGCAGATTTATTGTCTGTCAGTTCATGAAAGACAGGAAGCTTCTGATGCAGACTTCTAGCTAGTAGATTTTGTCTCTCCAGGTATTCAGAACGTGCTAACTTTTGCAGCTTTCAGTGATGTGTAATATAGTTTCTGGTATTCTCTTGCATAATCTGCATTGATCATTAATATTCCTTCAGAATAATCCTTCTTTAATTTGTTTTGTTTTCCTTTTTTCCAATTTATTTATTTATTTTTAGTTTTCACCATTCATTCCCACGAGATTTTGAGCTACAAATTTTTCTCCCTGTCTTTCCCCTCCACCCACCCCAAAATAGCTAGCCCACTGAATACCCCTTTCCCCAATCTGTACTCTCTTATATCCTTCTCCACCCCACCACAGCCCCCCAACTTTCTAGTAAGCCAAGATGGATTTCCACATATTGGTGCCTGTACATCTTATTTCCCAATTGCATGTTTAAAAAAAAATTTTAATGCACATTTGGTTTTAAAACTTTGTGTTCCAGATTTTTTCCTTTCTTCCCTCCTCACCTACACCCACTGGGAAGAAAAGCAATTCAATATAGGTTTTACATGTGTAATTACGCAAAACATTTCCATAGTAGTTATATTGTGAAAGACTAGCTATATTTCCCTCCATCCTATCCTGCCCCTCACTTATTCTATTTTTCCTTTGACCCTGTCCCTTTTCAAAAGTGTTTGCTTCTAACTACCCTCTCCCCCAATCTGCCCTCCCTTCTATCATCCCCCCTCTTATACCCTTCCCCCCTTATTTTCCTGTGGGGTAAGATACTCAATTGAGTGTGTAAGTTATTCCTTCCTTAAGCCAAATTCAGTGAGAGTAAGGTTGTCCCATTCCCTTTCACCTTCCTGCTCTTCCCTTCCATTGTAACAGTT
>CM053584.1:203180445-203212385 GCA_028627135.1 Pseudochirops cupreus
GGGAGAAAATCTGAAACTCAAGTGATTGTGGAACTGAATCTTGTAAATTAAAAGTAAATGAGTAAATAAAAAAAATTTAAAAAAAAAATTAAAAAAAAAAAAAAAGAAAATGATGTCTATGTGCTCCAAAAATATCTATACATTTTTTTAACCTGTTTATCATGTGTTCTGACAATGTCAATTTTCTTCTTCCCTTTTGGCTTCCTTTCCTCATTTCTATAACTACCTTATCATGACAGTTTTTGTATTTCATTAATATCGTGTAGGTTTCTTTTAGAATACTTTTTAATCTATTATTTCCATTTCACAGTTCCAAAAGTGTGTACACTTAAACTGGCACTACACAGGAGCTAACAGCTTTAAATATGTTATTCTCATTAAGCTTTGATTTTAGGAAAACGGTAAATCTCTCAGCATATTCAGTAACAGCTTTCTCAGTGGTAGCTAAATGCTCCATGTTTCTTGCCTAGAGGAGACCAAAGTGTTTGTAGGTACCACCTTCCTCCACTCTTTAAATTTGAGCTATAGATTAAAACTCAAAATAATTATTCTCTATTTTTTCCCTACTTTGTGTTAAGAATTTTATATTTCTCAAGTCCAAATGACATCTTGATAGAGTTAAAGATTTCATGAGTTGTAGGAGCTGTTTAATGTGGTAGAAACAGGTAGCTTTCTTGACGCAAGCATATCAAGTGGTTAACAGGGAGTTTTTCTTCTACTCTAATTTGGAAATCTTACTTAGTTCTACTCAGGGGAGATGGCAGTGTATTTTGGGTTGGGCTGATCTATTATAGGCTTAAACTATTTCTGTTAAAAAAAAAGTCATATTTCCTACCAATTGTTCTTGACATTATTGTGTTGGTAGCATGATTTAAGTAGAAAGCAATTTTCACGTAGATATGAAATACTCTGAATACTATACCTTGGGCCTATTTTATACGTACTTGCAGTGCATGGATAAGTCATAAGTGTAGAATAGAATCAAAGGCTTGGTGATCTTTAATAATGGCAATGTAAGCTAGTGGAGTGTACAGTGCTGGGCTTGGAATTCTGAACCTGAGCTCAGTCCTGCCTCAGCCACTTAGGAATTTTGTGACACAGGATAAGTTCCCTAATATTCTATCTTTCTTTTCTGTAAAATGATGATGACAATAACCCCTACCTCCCAAGATTGTTGTCAGGATCAAACAATGTTTTGTATATAGATGTACATATGTATATGTATGTGTGTGTGTGTGTGTGTGTGTGTGTGTGTATAAAGCACTCTGCCAACCTTAAAAGTTATATAAATGCTAGCTATTCAAAGTTATAACACTTTGGGATGCTTTATTCAATAATTACCAAATTGCTAATGTTTTTCTTTACACTCCTTGCCCTTTATGGCATGGTCTTTTTACTCTTGAGCCAATACATAGTTTATTGTTGTTTTTCAGTCATGTCCAATTCTTTGTGACCCCATTTGAGGTTTTCTTGGCAAAGATACTGGGGTGATTTGCAATTTCCTTCTCCAACACATTTTATAGATAAGGAAATTGAGGTAAACAGGGTTAAATGACTTGCCCAGGGCAAATATTCATGGATTCATACCAGTAAGTGTCTGAGACCTGATTTGAATTCAGAAAGATGAGTTTTCCTGACTCTGAGTCCAATGTTCTATCCACTATCTGGTAATACACACATTATACATTACATATATAATATCCACAAGTATTTATGGGTTTTTTGGTTATATAAGCTTTGATTATTTTCTATAATGCACACAAATGTATAATTGGCTTATATTTGGAGGACTTAGTGATGGTCTTATCTTTTGACATTAGATATGTAACACCTTCTATCAAGAAAGGTAGAATGAGGACTCAGTCTAAGTAAGAGGAATCTGGTGGTGTTTTGCCAGCAATGCATGTGTCACTGTGAAGTATCTGAACCAGTAATTATGGATCTTCTCTGGCCCCATCACTTTGTAGTTTGCAAAGAAGGTAGAGTTTCAGTCACCTCCCTTGACATAACTATTGTGGTAGTAGTGCACAAATTTTCTGTTTCTTGTTTGATCCAACTTGCCTCTTCATTATGTAGGAGTTTTTAAAACCATTTAGATGATGACAATTTTTCTACATTATTCTTCTCTCTGTCCTCTGATTTCTTTCCTTCTTAAGCCTCTGTAGTAAAGTTTTTTTAATTAATAGTAATTTTTATGTTGTTTACACTATTTTGTATCCCTGTATTGCCTTAATTTTTTTTTTTAACTTTTGCTTTCAACTGCTGATTAAAGGACTCTAGCATTTCTGACATACTTCTGTTGTCTGGATTACATTCTGTGTTTTCTTTTATTGTCTTCAACTGAATGCTATGATATTTAATGGTTGTTTTTGTTGTTGTTGTTTTACCAGAAGAACCAGCAAAATATTGATCTAATTTCTCATTGCCTTTGCATAAATCATCAATAAGTCTCTTCTGCCTGTGATGGTGCCACAGTTGTGTTCCTTGACAGGTTGACTGGTTTTATTATTTAGCTTATGATTTTAGATAGATAGTGTATGATTTTTGCCATAGTAACCAGCACCATAATATATTGTTGTGTGCAGGTCCCAAAATATTTTTATACTTTCTGCCAAATATGTTCATTCATGATTTTTATAGTCAATGTTAGGCTTTAATTTTAAAAAATACTGATAATACCTTTAGTCCAATTAGTCTTCTCATTGGATTCATGCCATTAAACTTAAAAAGAACTTTTTCAAAATTCCACTCTAAGTATGCCTATCTCCTTTTCAAAATCATCTCTTTCATCATTAGAGATAATTTCTGGAGTACTGAAGAAAGCAAAGGTTTTCAACAACCTGAATTTTTTCAGCTTTCTCTTCTTTGGATTTTAGTAGTCTTTTGATGTTAGCTTTTCTTTCACCTAATCCAAGTACAGGTATCAGGTTATTTCTTACAGTTGCCTTGAACTGGTCTGTACTGCTGAATTACTGAATGATTTGGAACTAAGGGTTCTAGATATCAAAAGCAATAAGAAGCTTTTGCCCATAATAATAGTGGCACATACTTAAATATTCATATCATCCAGTCCATTTCATGCATGCTTACGTTCTACTTGTTTTCGTGATTAGCACCTATAGTGCTGAATCATTTCTAGTCAGTGGGGTAATCATATTTCTTATTTGTTTTCATGTATCTTGCCTCCCTTTGGTCTCAAATCATAAAACAGTGACATTTGCTCCATTATTCTCCAGATCAACTTGATCATCATGAGAGTTTCAAGTAGAAGCAGTCTATAATCCTATACCACTTATTGCTTCTTAGGAGGACATTATTATAATGACCAAAGTGCTGATTCAATCAATAGTATTGGCAGAGTCCATTTGTCAATATTTCAGGTCTTCATCGATACTGTAACAGTTTCAGAGAACAGAGTGACCACTATATACCACCTTGTCTAGCATTCGCCTACTTTGTCATTGCCCTCTGTTCCCTTCTTCTACCACATGGAAAATATGTTATACTTTGAGCTGGGGGAATTATAATTGTTATCATTAGTATTACTATACTTTCTACCCCATAGAATTCTTCTAGAGAAACTATTTTATGCAAGCACCATAGAATAGCAGAAAGAATATTGTATCTGATGTCAAAAAGTGTAGGTTCACATGGTGATTCTGCTACCTATTACCTGTATGATTTGAGCAAATCATTTAGTCTCTTTGTGCCTCAGTTTCCTCATCTGTAAAATGAAGAAGCTGGCCTGGATAGCTTTCTAAGGTCCCTTTCAGCTCTAAATGATCTTTAAATCACTATAAAAATGTATGTGATTATTAGTACTGTTACCAAGAGTACAAGTTTGAAAGTAATTATACTAAATGCTCTCATTTCTATAGCACTTAATGGTTCACAAACCAATTTCCTCCTAACAACCGTAGGAGTAGGAATAGTAAGTTTTCTTGTCTCTTTTTATAGAGACAATTGGAACTCAAAACAGTAAAGAGGCTAACCTTAGGGTTATTTAGGTACTAAGGGTCACAGGCAGAACTCAAATCCAGTTCTCCTGAATCCAATCCTGGTGCCAGTTCCTCTTCACCAAAATTGAAGGAATAACCAGGAACATATGCCCAGGATTTTAAAGCCAAGTTTCAGAGTTGAGCAAGGCAAGATGGAATAGAGATGACATATGGAGAAAAGACAGGGAAAACTGACACTGTTACTAAGACAATGGACCAAGACAAGGTATGTGTAAAGCTTGAGGGAACTGGGGAAGGAAGGAAGAAAATGTTTTATTTAACAGCCCATGGCTTCTTGAGATTTTCTTTCTAGCCATGAATTGATGCATGGCAGACGCAACTCTTTACTCCCTTAAAGCAGCTTGATTGCTGAGATTTAGAAATTGATTGGATAAAATAATTCTCTTAGTGGATCTTGGCTTACAGATTCTAAGGAGCAACTTTTCCTTAAAGGTTTTTTTTTTCCAGAAGAAAAACAACAAAAATGTCCATACCCTCTGATCCAGCACTGCCACTACTAATGTAAATTTCAAGATGGTGGAAGAATGAGGGAAAAGACCTATTATAACATGGAGCAAGGAAATGAGCTCAAAATGGATTTGGAGTTGGATAACCTGCATTTAAAATGCAACTCTGCCCTGTAATTATATGATCATCACTTCTCTGAACTTCCATCTCATCTGTAAAATAGTAAGTTGTTCTGCAAGGTCCCTTCCTCATCTCAATCTATGATCCTATTGTTACCCTAGTGGCTACAGGTATTCACTGTGGGGGATCAGGGTACAGTTGGCTAGCTGCTACTCATCACTATCTTCTCCTCCCTACTCTCTTTGACTCTAGGAATTCAATCAGCTACGTCTATCAAAGGAACTAATTAATTTTTCAGCCCCTAGGGTCCACTGTGATCCTTTCTTCTACTGCTATATAGAGTTTATATTAAGTGACAAGTTAGGGATGTGATCACAGTAGTTCAGACTCTAGTCAGGAAAATTTCCAACATTTCAGCAGAGGATTCTGCCCAAACTTGAATTTGTTTATCTCTAGGTAAACCATGACCTCTTAATGGTTGAGGCAAAAATCTATGTTAATAGAAACCCTGAGACAAAGAAACATGCAGAGTATATAGCAGTGTCTATTAATGGATAAGCACTAGAAAGTGAAGTTGGTTGAAGAGTAGACCTTTTCTTGAAGTTTCTCTCAGTAGCATCTTTGTCTCTGGCTCTGAGATATCTATAAAGACCAGTGGTTTTTCTTGAGATATATTGCCTCTGAAACTTTTTTTCTCCTATCTCCTGTTACCCCTATGTCTTCAATTCCTTCTACCTCAGCACTCAAAGTCCCCCTTCCTCACAGTCTGTCTCTTACAGATTATATTTCTTTAAATACCACAGGGCTTGGCTCAGTTTTACCCTCCAGGCTCAAAAGATTAAGATTGCTTCAAAGCATTCTCAAGGCTAAAAAGGCTTGTACCTCTGAACTGTAAATGAACAGAGACTAATCAGTTTTCAAACCACTATTACACTACATATCAATCAGCAAACCTTTATTAAGCACAGGGGATACAAATACAAAAATAAGAAAATCTTTGCCTTTAAGGGGCTTCCCTTTTACTTATACCAAAATAGTAGCACTTTTTGTGTAACAAAAAATTGTGGGGAAAAGATATCCATCAATTGGGTAAACAAACTGTGGTATATTAATAGGATAGAATGTTATTAAATCCTAAGAAACAAAAAATGTGAGGGATTCAGGCAAACTGAGAAGGCATGAACTGATGCCAAATGAAAAATGCGCAACTAAGAAAGTAATATGCATAATGACTGAAATAGTGTGAAGGAAAGGAACATGAAAAGACATCAGAAATCAGATCCATGCAATGACTGATGTTGATTCCAGAGTACCAATGACATATTTCCCTTCTGTCTATGGAGAGGTGATGAACTTGGAAAGCAGAATGCTGCATACATTGTCAGACATGGTTGATGTGTCTGATGTGTCTATTTATTCTCTTTAGTTGATTCTCCTTGTTTCAAAGGGAGGGTTCTATGCTGGGGGAGGTTATTAAAAAGTAAGAATCACATTTTAGAAAAGAAGAAACTTTGTCAGAAGTCAGAGGGAAAGAAGCCATTGATAAGAAAAAAAAAGGCCCCATTATACACCAAAATATTTACAGTGGTACTTTTTGTGGTAGCAAATTAGAAACAAAGTACATATCTGTTGATTGGGGAATGGCTCAACAAATCCTTGTATTATATAAACATAATGGAATATTACACTAAGAAATTATGACTATAAAGACTATAGAGAAACATGGGAAGATTTGCATGAACTGATGCAGAGGGAAGTATAGCCTAGGGAACAATATGAACAATGACAACAACAATGTAAATGGAGAGAACAGTCACAAAATAGCTAAAAACGAATGTTGGAAAATTATAAAGAATAAACATAGCTTGATAGAAAAGCAATGATAATATATTCCCACTCCGTTCTTTAACAGAGGTGGGAGGCACATGGATGTGACACACAGAACATACCGTATTTCACCATATAATCGTCACAGATTTTATGCCAATTTTTTCTCAAAAAAAGTGGGGGGTGACCATTATGTGGAGCTCTTAGAAATTGTGCCGGTATTATTTAAAAATCATTTATTTCTGAATTATCTCAAGTGCAAGATTGGGATGCATAGACTACTCATGAATATATGTTAAAACTGAATACTGGCGATGCACATGCCCTGAGAATTCTAGGCTCATGGCTCATAATGCACAAGAGATAAATGCATATCCACATGCCACTGGTGAATACATCGCTGCTGTTTACCTTTTAAGAGGTGCGATGAACAGAATTATAGCATGGGACAATTACTGGATAAAAGGTCATAAACCAGTTTTTGGACTGATAAAAACAGGGTGCAACTATTATGCTATAGTTATGATTATATGATGAAATATGGTATTTTTAAACCATATTTCATCAGGCATTTTCAATGCATTGATTCATTTTACTGATTTTCTCCCTATTTTTAGTGCGATTATTATTTAGAATGACTCTCAGGGAGAGAGAGGAGAAAGAACACTGGGAGAAATTTTAGTGATGTAAAAAAAAGATATCAATAAAATTTTATTTAAAAAAAAGATAGACATTCTCCCTTTCAAGTTCACTCCCTGCCAGAAAGGCTAGCAGAAAAAATACATACCTAGGTAGAAGCCATGGAATGTGGAATCCTTAGTGGTGCCCAGGTGGTGGGCACAGCGGGGCTCACCCCATTCCCTGGATGGAATGGAGCCCTTTCCATCAGTAGAATGAGACCTGGCCTCCGGTGAAGACTTGTAGCCTCACTTGGAGCTCACAAGAGTTAGGCTGTGGTGGTGATTGATTGCTTCTGAATGCTGCTTGTGTTGTTGCTCCTTCCAAGTGTGTAATTAGGGGCAGTGGGAGAGAAACAGAATCCTGCTCTTATATCAGCTTTTGTGAGTTTCATATTAAAGGAGAAGGGGTGGGGGCTGGACAGGATGCACAGCTGTCATTTATAACCTTGAAGTTGAGGAACAGGATGAGATGAGGAAGCTATTTAAATGACAAAAGAAGAGATTTGAGCTAGATTTCAGAAAGAACTTTCTGCTAATGGAAAGAAGACCAAACCTGAAATCAGAGAATCTGGAATCATACACTGGCTTTGCTATTCCCTACCTCTGTAACCTTGGGCAAGTCATGTCTCCTTTGTAGGCTTTGGGTCTGCAGTCAGGCTGATGGGTTCAAATCTAGCCTCAGATACATATTTGCTATGTAACCCAGGGCAAGTCACCTAACTTCTGTTTGCCTCAGTTTCCTCAGTGATAAAATGATGATGAAGAACCATGTCTCCCAGGGTTCTTGTGAGATTCAAGTGAGATAATTATTCTAAAGTACCTTTAGCACCATTCCTGACACATATTAAATGCCATATAAATGTTAAGTATTATCTATTATCTGCAAAATAAAGGGGTAGGGCAGGGAGAGAGGGGTTGAACTAGATGACTGCTAAGGTCCCATCAGCTTGAAGTCCTGTGACCCCATAAGACTGAGTAAATCAGGGCAAATAGATGAACAAGAGAAGAGAACTCCCCTATCGGAGTTGGGTAAAACAAGGAAGCAGATAGCTGAATGGGATGACCCCCCAAAGGCTGTGTATTCCTAGCTCTAACAGAAATATGCCTATAGTAAACAGCAGGTTTTTTTCTTTGTTTGCATGGAGATTGCCTGGAACTTTCCCCAGAGAAGTTGGGTGGAACATGTTTATTTTGTGGCTATTAAGAACTCTCCGACAAGTAGCAGATGGTCAGCTTCCCTTCATGTGTGCCCAAACCTGGTATGCACTGAGTGTAGCAATAGCATTACCCCTGTGACTGCAGTCAGCAGAGATGGAGGAGGGGGATGCACAAAAGCTGGACTAATGGCTCCTCCCCCTTGAACTTCAAGCACAAACACAATGGAGTTAGTTCTCAGGGGTCCTGCTGGACAGAGACAATTCTGTAAACCACAAGCAGCCTTCGCTACCCCCATCCTCAAAGCATAGCCTTTGTAACTACCTCCTCCAGCTTGCCCTTCCTGTCTTAGAATGTTCACAGAAGCCTGAGATTCTCCTCTGCGTGTGTGTGTGTGTCTGTGTGTGTGTGTGTGTGTGTGTGTGTGTGTGTGTTTCATTGTGCTTTGGGTATCACATTTGCCAATTCTTGCACCCTCATACTTAGCTTCTTTGGCTGTCCAAGTCCCCTTGCCTAGATCAGGGCTCAATGAAGCCTTTCTCCTGATCTCTGTAGCTCAGCTTTGGACTTTTGTCCAAGCCAAAAGGTTTTTTCCACCTAGACATGAGGCAAAAGAAAGAAAAAACAAGGATTAGTCGTAGGAAATAGAGGAGGAAGAGGAGAGAAGGAGGAAGAAGAAGATCTAGCTTTAAAATAGTACTTTAAGATCTGCAAAATGCTTAACATATATTATCTCATTTGATCCTCATAACAACCTTATCATTGAGGCGCTATTATTATTCCTAATTTACAGTCAAAGAAACAGAGTCTGAAAGCAGTTAAGTGACTTGCCCAGGGTCATATAGCCCACAAAGATCTGAGACAAGATTTAAACTCAAATCTTCCTGACTCCAGGTCCTGCATTCTATCCATGGTGCCATGGTATCTGGTAGCTAACTGTGATGAACTTGATTAGGGAAAGGGAGGGTAGAGATAGAGCCCACAGTGGTCACAACCTCCACCATTCATCCCCTGGACCTGCTATTGGTTCTGTCTGAAGTCTGGTTCTCTCTGAAGGCACATCTACATCATAGTTTCTGATCCAGTCTTGATTCCAAGACTCTTTGAATTCTGCCTAGTGTTCAGTTACAATCAATGATTCTTGGATTTTTACCTGTGTCTTAACTGTTAATTGATTCTCATATGCCCAGTGCTTTCCCCAAAAGATGTGCCCATAAATTATCAGGAAACCTGATGGTGTATATAGAAGTATAGAATCTCAGAGATGGGCGGGACTTCAGAGAACAACTAACCAACAATCCATATCTGAAGAGAAAGCTTGCACTTAAATGTTGCTATATACCAGGCACTGTGCTAAGTGTTCTGGGATACAAAGAAAGGCAAAAACGTTCCTTATCCTCAAATACCTTACATTCTCATGGGAACAACAGAGAAATGCCTGGCCAGGGTCATACAACCATTCTGTAACAAAGGCGGGACTTGAACCCAGATCTCTCTACTCCAAGCCCAGGTCTCTATCCACTGGGCAATTCTTCCTTTCATTGAATTCATATTTATAATATTAATTCACATTTCCACAGCAATTTAAGATATACAACAGTACTTTACTAATAGCAACATTGTACTGGTAACCTCATGACTCTAACATTACTGTTTAAAAAAAAAAATCTCTGTGAAGATCTAGGAAATCTTCCATGAAAGCAGATAGAAAACAGGAAATAGAACCCGGGTTCAAATCCACCTCTAGCAGTTAATGTCTCTGTGACCTTAGCAAGTTACCCAACATCTTGGTGCTCCTCCTCACAGCTCTGAAAGACTATGAGTTGCAGAGAATTGGTGGAGGGAGGTTATTCACTGGAAGTTTCCTGGACCAACAAAATCATAGGTTTGCTCAAAAGTAAAAAAAGAAAGAAGGGAGGGAAGAAAGAAGGGGAAGGGAGATGTGAGTCTATAGCAGTTATGAACTAATTTGCCTTTTGGAAGGAAGAGATAACTATCCTAAGCTCTATCCTACTACTTCTTCAATAGATAAATGAATTAAAAGATAAATAAATTTAAAGGCACCTCTTATACTTTAAAATACCTTCATTTCAGAGCAATCTGAAGGGGAGTATCCACTTGAATCATTGGATGGCAAGCCCCACCCATTGACTTTACACAAAATTAAACCCCCTCATCCTTGTGATGATGGAAGCAAGGTTGGGGAACCTTCAACTACGAGGCTACGTGTGGCCTTTTTGGTCCTTGAGTTCAGCCTTTTGACTGAGTCCGAGTTTTATAGAATTATATCCTTTTATTAAAGGGATTTGTTCTGTGAAGTTTGGATTCAGTCAAAGGGCTGCACTTGAGAACCTAGACGACCACATGTGGCCTTGAGGCTGCAGATTCCTCACCCCCTGCAACAGGTAAAGAAATTCTCATTTATATTCAACAGCTATGAATTCAGCCTCTCCTTGATGTTTTAGACCCAAGTTATATGAAGACAAAACACAAATATACCATCTAGCAAATTACATTCTATTGGGGTGATACAAAACGTAAATATGATCATCTGAGTCTGGAGAGAGAACTAGGGAGACCAGGGAAGGCTTCCTGTCAGAGGTGGCCCATTTAACCTTGGAGGGAATTCAAGATTCAGAGAAATATCAATGACGGGATGAAGCAAACCAGGCATGGCAGACAGCTTGCACCAAGATATGGAAGCAGGAGATGATCCCTTTGAGCCTCCTAGGGTTGTGTGAGGGTGAGGATTGGGGTGGAGTGGGAAGGGAACCTGGACCCCAGGCCCAACCTTGCTTTGACTTTAAGTCAGAATCACTCCTTTTATTGCTACCTGACCTACTTACTCTCCCAGGGTTGCCTAGATTCTTCCTACAGGAATCCTCTTGATTAGTCTTTCCCTTGGTACTGAGCACTCATCCTCTATCCTTCCACCCTATGAAGACTCTCATCCCCATCAGCATAGAGAAGCCTTGCTTTCCTTTCTCTGGATCCTGTTTTCTTTTCAAAAATCCCTCAACCTTGACTTTATTCCTTCACAGCTCTGGACAACAGGAATCACTAGTTCACCTAGTCAAATTCAGAAGTTAAATGATGCCACCCTTGTACACATGATTAACCAAGTGCAGAATTAGCATAACTAAAAAAAATGTGAATGAAAACACCTGTCAGTATTTTCCTTGCTATTTTTGGCCTGCCAAATCCACAGAGGTTTTTAGAGAATCAGTTCTAAGATATATCTATTATTTCCTGCCAGGAACTATGCTTGGGTACTATTTCCATCTATCTAGGTACTATTCCTTTAAATTAGACAGCTGAAGACAATTCCAAAAGACTCATGATGGAAAATGCTATCCACATCCAAAGAAAGAACTATGGAGTCTGAATGCAGAGTGAAGCGTATTAGTTTCAATTTTTTTTGTTTTGTTTTTATGCCTTTTCCCTTTTGTTCTGTTTCTTCTTTCACAGCACAACTAATGTGGAAATATGTGGGCCATGATTGCACATGTATAACCTATATCAGATTGCTTACCATCTTGGGGAGGGGGAAAGGAAAAGAGAGAGAAAAATTTGGAACTCCAAATCTTGTAGAAAATGAGTGTTGAAAACTATCTTTGCACATAATTGGAAAAAATAAATATTATTTATCCAAAAAAGTCATATGACTCCCACTAGATAGAGAGTGGTGCCTTGATTATGGCCCAGTAGGTTGCCCATAGTTGAGGTTAGCTTCCACAAGAAGTATAAAATCGTTTCTCCATAGCCTGCTCAGTCAGTCTGATCCCAGGAAAGAAGAATTCAGCCAACATATTATTAGTTGGCTTATAGTGACTATTTCAGGACCAATTGTACCTCTAGGAAGCCCTGGGGGGGAAAGAGAGACTTCAGTGTTCTGAGCTAAAGGGATGATGTGACTGTTGCCAATGACTGACTCTGCCAGCTGAGACTGAGCAACCTTGCCTGGGCAAGAATCTGAGCTATCAAAAAAACAGTCTCCACTACAATGAGACCACAGATTCCACTGACAAAAAGATCCTTATCTGATTCTCTTGGCACATTGCATCTATTTAGAGATAGGGTGGGGCCGTGGGGGGGGGGGGAAGGAGGTAAAATGTCCCACCCTATCATTTCATTGGTGCCAGAAATTCCGTAGGACCTCAGATTTAGAAGGGGAGGTTAGATCTAAGATTATCTAATACAACTTCCTCATTTCATATTTTATATATATAGATATAGATATATGAAATACATTAATTATATTATATATGTATCATACATTATATATTCATATATATTATGTATTATATCTTAATTTTTATATGTGTGTGTGTATATATATATATATATATATATATACATACATATATATATACATATAATATGAAATGAGGAGAGTGACTTGCCCAAAGTCACGCAGGTAATCAGTGACAAAGCCAAAATTAGAACCAAGATCCTCTGACTCTAGATCCAAGATTGTTTCCACTGCACCATACTATTTTCTAAAGAGGAAATTCTCTTGACCAAAGCAGACAGGGAACTCTTCTGAGACAGTCTTAGGGAGCTGCCTCAAGAACTGAAGGACAGCAGAGAAGTGCTCAGCCAAGGCAACAATCTGTAACAAAAGTGGGACTTGAACCCAGGTCTTGTTACTCCAAGCACAGATCTCATTCACTGGGCAATTCTGCCTTTCAATGAACCCATATTTATAATATTAATTGATATTTTCACAGCAATTTAAGAAACGAAAAGTGCTTTTTTTTTTAATATCAACATTGTACTTGTAACCTGGTGACTATATCACTGTGAATATCTAGGAAATATTCTATGGAAGCAGACAGAAAACAGAATTCATGAGATACATCTCAAGAAATGAGACTGGCCTGACCCCCATAGGACAATGAGAGGACAGTGGAAGTTGTCCAATCCCAAATGTACTTGGGTTTGATACTCAAATATTATGATCTCAAATGAGATTACAAAATGTCACATGTAAATGAAAAATGACTGAACAGCAATTATTTTATTATATCATGTCACAGTAAGTTCTATGTTTTGTTATATATAATGTTTACTTATGTTTTGTGTTGTTTGTTATGTCATCTTATGTTACAATTATGTCATTAGATTTTGCTTCTTGTCTTTCTTAAACCATATCCTCCAGAAGATTGACATTACAAACCTACTTTCTCTAATCTTTCTATTGGTTCCTTCCATGTTGCTAACAAACATACCCAGTTCTCCCATATCTTAAAAAAACAAAAACAACAAATTTCACTTGACCTACCATCCCTAATCTGCTTTCCCCTAATGCATCTTCTTAGCCTCCAAGTCTTGTCCATTCTACCTCTGGAACATTTTTCACATCTAGCCTCTTTTCTCTGTTTACACAACCACCACCCTAGTTCAGGCCCTCATCACTGCTCACCTAGACGACTAGATAGAACATACCATCTCTCATTTCCTATCTTTTATTTCCATGCCTTCACAAGGATCATTTCCCATAAACCCTGAAACTAGATTCTATGCCTGGAATGAATTCCTTCATTTTCTCTGAGTTCTAGAATAACTACTTTCCTTCAAAATTTAGCTTCTACATGAAGCCTTTTCTGATCTCTCCAGTCTCTGATGCCTTCCCTCCTTCCCACTCCCAAATTTTTGTATTTATTTTGTAGAAATATTGTATACACTTCATAAATATATATATGTATGTATATATACATGCATACATACGTACACACACATTATCTTCCCCAATGGGATATAATCTCCTTGAGGGCAGGACAGTTTCATTTCTCTCTTTGTATCCCCAATTGCTAGTACAGCAATTAGCACATAATGGCAACAATAAATACTTGTTGCTTGGTTGATTGTCTTCTTTTCTCTACCCCTGGGATGTAAACTTCAAGGAGGGGAGAAGTCAATATGACAAGATACGGCATGGAGAAATGTAATGCCATGACCAGTGCCAAACAATAACAACCAAGGCCCAGTAACTACCATGACTCCCATATGTCTGCAGGCATTAAGAGCAGTGAGACAAACACTGGGGGGACCAGCACAACCAGGATAGGTTCTGATCCTGGGCACTGGGAGCCATGAATGGAAAAGATCCAGTATAGCTAAGTCTTCCATCTACAAGGAATTTTATTTGGTGAACTTGAAGAAGTTGCTTCTCATTTTTAGTCCACTGTTTTAAAACAAGGAATGGAACGCCCTTATTGTCTACCCTTTTTCAGTCCATTAGTTCAAGACCAAGAGTAAACTTTACTGCCTTTTGCGCACTCTTTTCCATAGACCGTAGGTATGAATAGATGGGAAGTGTTTCCTATTACCATAGTCTCGAGGATTGGAGGAAATAAGAGGGGAAAGACACAATGAAGCAAATTCATATATTTCTTTTGTGTTATTGAATTATTGTTGTATTATTAAAACCCATGTGATCACAACATGGTTCAAGTGTCTGAATATATGAAAGCATCAGAAAGCACTTAAGGGTATACTACAGGGTAGGGTGTCTTAAATATGTAGTGGAAGCAAATTTCATATCTAATATTATAAGTAGTATTCAATTTTATCCACTAATCTAAATGGAGAAGCAGCCAGTAAGGTAGGTGCTAATTAACATTGCATTAGGACTATTGCAGGGTGGAGTTAGCTATAAGGGAAACAATCTAAATGTTTGCAGGATGGATGACCTCCTGTGGCCCAGGAGGCTACTATAGCTTCTCAGGAAAAAGCCATCTCTGCCAAAATGTGTCAGAAAATAATGCACAAGATCCTTGAGCTATAGGCTCAAATAGAATAGCACTCACGGGCAATTCAGATATTGCATTCAGTTAACTGGACTCCCTTGCTGGATAATTAATACATAACAACACGTTATCTTTCTATCGACTTAAGGAAAGTAGCATTGGAGTCTCAAAACCAAAGTACCTCCTATGGAAACCAGTGTCACATACAGATAGGGAAGCTTAGGCATTAAATTAAGTGACTTATCTAAGTTGTTTCAGCAAGTAAGTATCATATCCATGACTTGAACACAGGTTTCACAGGATTTACATATAGAAGGCACCTAACTGCCTCATTATAGAAAGGAGACCCAGAGACGGAGACTAATTGACCCAAAGTCACATATTTATTAAGTAGCAAAGCCAGGATTCAAATTCAGGTCTTCTGGCTCTAATGCCAATATTCCTTGCATTGTCCCATGTGTTTCACTTCCCACACTCTAGATTGAATCTCAACAGAAGATCTTATCATAGACGTAGCGTTTACCCCTGGTGTGCCTCTGCTTTCTGTTTCTCTCCCTGTCAATCGCAAAGCAGATCTGGCTGAACTAGGACTTAGAACATTATCATCTCCCATCCTCAATCCATAGAATAGGTTTACTCATAAAACTAGTTGACTGTTGCCACCATTAATATTCTCAGGCAATGTCTCAGTAAAAAGATCAGAGTATCTTTTTTTTTCTCATGCATGGTCTATCTAGCATCTGTTAAAATATATCTTGTTTTTCCCCAATTACATATAAAACCAAATTTTGACATTCTTTAAAAAAAAATTGAGTTCCCAATTCTCTCCTCTGTCCTCTCCACCTTCAATAAGAAGGCAAGCAATTTGATACAGATTAGACATGTGGAGTCATGCAAAATATTTCCATATTAGTCATATTGTGAAAGAAAACAAACAAAAAAACCACAACAACAAAAACCTAAAAATAAAGTGAAAGTTTGCTTCCATCTACATTCAGACTCTCTCAGTTCTTTCTCTGTGGTAGATAGCATTTTTCATTGCTAAGTCTTTCCACATTTTCTGGAACCATTGTATTGCTGAGAATAGCTGGGTCATTCACAGTTGACCGTTATACAATATGCTGTTACTGTGTACCCTGTACTCCTGGTTACGATCACTTTGCATGTGAGTCTTTCCAGGTTTTTCCAAAAGCATCTTACTCGTTATTTCTTATAGCATAATAATATTACGTCATAACCATATAATACAATGTGTTCAATCATTTTCCAATTTATGGGCATTCCCTCAATTACCAATTTTTGACACCACGAGAAGAGTTGCTATAAATATGTTTGTACATCTAAATTCTTTTTCTTTTTTTTTTATATCTCTTCAGGATACAGACCTAGTAGTGTTATTGCCAAGTCAAAAGGTATGCATAATTTAATAGTTCTTTTGTCATAATAGCTCTCCAGAATGGTTGGATCAGTTCATAACTTCACCAACAGTGTTTTAGTGTCCCAATTTTCCCACATTCCCTCTGATATTTATTATTTTTCCTGTCTTATTAGCCAATCTGCTAGGTATGAGGCAGTACCTCAGAATTATTTTAATTTGCATTTCTCTAAATCAATAGTGACTATGGATAGTTTTCATTTATTTATCTGAAAATGGCCTGTTCATACCCTTTGGCCATTTATCAATTGGGGAATGAGCTATATTCTTAGAAATTTGACTCAGTTCTCTATATATTTGAGAAATGAGGCCTTTATCAGAGACACTTGCTGCAAAATTTTATTCACAGTTATAATTACTGTGGATTTCCCTCCATCCAATTTTTCTCCTATTTATCCTTCTCTCCCTCTCCCTTCACCCTGTCCCTCCTCAAAAGTATTTGGTTTCTGATTACCACCTCTCCAAATCTGCCCTTCCTTCTATCAGCTCCCCCTTCTCTCATTCTCTTCCCATCCTGCTTCCTTGTAGGGTAAAATATATTTCTATACTATTAGAGTGTATATGCTATTCCTATGCTATTGGAGTGTATATGCTATTCCTTCTTTGAATTAATTCTGATGAAAGTAAAGTTCAATCATTATTCAGTAGCCCCTCATGTCCACCTCCATTGTAAAAGTTCTTTTGTACCATTTTTATGTGAGATAATTTACCCCATTCTACCTTTCCTTTCCTTCTTCTCCCAGTACATATCTTCCTTACCCCTTAATTTTATTTTATTTTTCCTATTCATCCTTCTTCTCATCCTTTCACTATTTTCTGTATATGATCCCATGATAGTCAATCCACACCCACACCTACACCCTCTGTCTATGTATATTCCTTCTCAAATGTCCTAACATTGATAAAGGTCTTAACAGTTACAAGTATCATCTTCCTGCAAAGGAATATAAACAGTTTAACTGTATTGTATGATTTCTCTTTCCTATTTACCTCTTTATGCTTCTCTTGAGTGTTGTTTTTGAGAATCATATTTTCTGTCCAGCTGTGATCTTTTCATCAGGAATGCTTGAAAGTCCTCCATTTCATTAAATGTCCTTTTCCTCCTGAAGGATTGCATTTGCTTTCACTAAGTAGGTGATTCTTGTTTGAAATCCTAGGAAGATTTCCTTGACAATCTCTTGAAAGATAATGTTTAGACTTTATTTTGTCATGGTTTTCAAGTAATACAATAATTTTTAAATTATCTCTCCTCAATCTGTTTTCCAGGTCAGTTGTTTTTCCAATAAGATATTTTACATACTCTTTTATTTTTTATTCTTTTGATTTTGTTTTATCATTTCTTGATGCCTCATGGAGTCATTAGCTTCCACTTGACCAATTTTAATTTTTGAGGATTATTTTCTTTAGTGAGTTTTTGTACTTCCTTTTCCATTTGGCCAGTTCTACTTTTTAAGACATTCTTCCTCTCATTACGTTTTTGTAGCTCTTTTATCATTTCATCTTTTCTGATTTTTATGGTGTTACTTTCTTCAATTTTTTTGTGCCTCCTTTAACAAGCTGTTGATTCTTTTAAAATTATTTTCTTGCATAACTCTTATTTGTTTTCCCAGTTTTCTTGTACCCATCTTATTTTATTTTTAAAATTCTTTTTGAGGCCTTCCAGAAATTCTATTTGGTCTTGAGACAAATTTACATTTTTCTTTGAGGCTTTATTATGTAGCTATTTTGACTTTTTTTCTTCTGCATTTGTGTTTTGATCTTTACTGTCAGCCTAGTAACTTTCTATGGTCACTTTCTTTGTTGTTGTTCTTGTTGTTATTTGCTCTTTTTCAGCCTATTTCTTAACTTTTAGCTTTATGTTAAAGTTAGATTATGCTCCTGGATTGTAGAGTATATTGTTCAAAGATTCAGGATTTTTGTGCTTCTCTTTTCATAACTAGTACTTGGTGGGGGGGGGGGGGTCTCTAAATTTTCAATTCTCCTAAGGTGGTATGATCTAAGAGGTGTGGTCACTGCTCTACCAGCCTGTGCTCTTTTTTTACATTCTTTTTTTACCCACAAATTGTGACCAAGGTGTCTACTTCCCTTTAGTCACAGACTGTAGTGTGCTAGTGCTCCTCCTCACCCTGGGATGGTGACCTGGAACCTAGTATGGGCAATGCAAAAGAGTCCTGAACCCAGGATATCTTTCTGAGCAGTTATCTGACCCCTTTAGCATTTTTGGGTTGAGATCTCTACTGACAATTGAATCACTTCTAACACCTACCCCTGGCTTGCTGGGACAAGGACTATGCTGACAGCGTTCCACTCTTAGTCTAGTAAGACAGGCCCTTCCTGCCCAACTTTTGAGTTATCTTAGACTGGAAAATTGTTTCCTCCCATGCTTTTGCTGGTTCTACTACTCCAGAATTCATTTTGAAACGTTATTTTAAACTTGTTTGTCAGGGAATTTGAGAGAGCTCCGGTGAGTTCCTGCCTTTTTTCTACCATCTAAGATCATAATATCTTGAAGAAACGAAGAAGAAACCTTCTAATTTCTTCATTGGACAAAACAGACCTTTGTTCTGTGACTCAAAGGTTTTCTCAGAGCTCAGAAATCTTCTTTCTCAGACACAGTCCATGAAAGTGGCCTGTTTGCTACAATGGTTGTTTATGCTTTTCTTTATTAAGCTAATAATATTATAAAGACACTTCTTGGCCACAAAATGTTCTGTTGGCCTTCTTGAACAGTTAAAGATGTATTTCTACTTTATTGAATATATTGAGTTAATTGAAGAGCTGCACCATCCAGTGAGCTGAAGGAATCACAACTCCCTTTGGATGTTTTGCTTTTGTATTTAGAAAGTTGTCACAAGTAATTTGGATGGGAGCATGGAATTATAGGCTGCCAAATATTGATTAATTAAGCCGATGTTTGGATTTGTTCTGCAAGGGAGTTTCATTAGGGAAAATGAATGAAAATGTAGAAGAAAATGGGTAAAGGGGAATATAAGAGGATTTTCACATAAGGGAGGTCAAAGAAACAGAAGCCAAACTCAAGTGCATAGACTTGTACTAATTACATGTGTCTGAGTGTGCATACATGTGTGTAAAAGTACCTGACAGTTTGGGGATATGGTGTATGTGTGTGTGCACATGTCTGGGTGCGCCTCTGTGTGTATATGTGTATTAATTTGATGTATGCACATTTTTGGAGGGAGGGGCTTTGGTGTTAGGAGTATTGAAGCAAAGAAAACCTACCTCTGATGTGAAGGAGTACTATTGTACCTTAAGAAATGATGAAAGGGAAGATTTTAGAGAACCTAGGGATGACTTCTATGAACTGATGCAAAATGAAGTGAGTAGAATCAAGAGAATGGTTTATACAATAAGAATAATATGGCAAAGCTAAAAAACTTTGAAACACTTAGCAATTCTGAACAATACAATGATCATCCATAATTCTAGATGATTCATCATACCCACCTCCTAATAGAGAAATTATTGATTCAGAAGAGGCATTTTTCTTCTAGACATGGATAATGTGGGGATTTATTTTGCTTGACTATGCATGTTTGTAATGTGTTTTGTTTTTCTTTCTTGGAACATAGAAGGAGCTTAATAAATGTTTATTGGTTGCATAGAAGAGGATTTGGAGTAGGAAATAAAATAAAATCGAATTTTTAAAAAAGAAAGAAACCTTACTTTCTAAATTCTGGAACGTAGGAGTGAAAAAGTGTAGAAAAACTGGAGCTTTGTGGGGCTCAAAAAACACTAAGGACAATCTTTTTTATTTTTAATAGTATTTTATTTTCTTCCAACTACATATAAAGAAAACCTTCAACGTTCACATCCATAAGATCCTCAGTTTAAGGACAATATTTTTAAAGGACTTTTCAAAGTAAAGAAGAATAAAATAGGGAAAGATATGATGTCTGGAGGTAGATAGTGTAATGTTAACAGATAAAAGAGAAAAGCAGAGCTACTCAATTCTGATTTTCATTACATTTTCTCTACCAAGGAGAGTAATCTTCAGACTGGAAAAGATAGAATAAACATTGTTAAGATAAAGAGCAAGCATCTAGCCCAGCTAAATGTATTCTAGTCTCCAGGTCCACACAAATTATACCTGAGAGAACTTGCTGATGCAATTACTGAAACATGATCCATAATCTTCTAAGTATCCTAGAAAATAGAAAATATGCTGGAAATCTGGAGATGGTCAAAACTCAAAGAGTAGATTTTTAAACCCATAGTGCTTAGGGTTGAGTTCTTGCAATGTTTTGAGAATGTTTTAAAGTGATATTTTGTGATCACTTAGAAAGAGAAGTGGTGAGCATTTGAAGCCAACATAGACTCATTAGAAATAAGTCATTTTCTTTTAAAATGTGGATTAAAATGTTATGGAAAGACTGAATGTTAATGGTATAGACATAGTGTATCTTAATTTCAGCAAGTTATTTCATAAAATATCTTATGATATACTGTTGATTTTTCTTCAATTTGTTCAAAAGGTGAACAGAACCATAACTAGTTGAATGGCCAGACTCAAGGAGTGATGATTTGTTTACTGATGTGATCAGGAGTGCTTAGGAGTGATTCATGGAGTTTTATCATGCTCAAAATCATTTATCTGTGTGAAGATATATAAAGCAAATATCATATGGATGAAATGCAACCTTGTTAGAATACACTGCAAAGATGAGAGGATATAACTACTTAATAGTAATAATTGCTGTCATTTATGTGGTGCTTTAACATTTGCAAAGCACTTTATGTGTGCTGTCTCAATGGTTCTCAAAATATATTCCAGATATTCATGGGAATACTCAAGGAACTCTCAAGATATCTTTGAGGTTAAAACTATTTTCATAATAATATTAAGACATTCTGATTAGGAGAGGTGGTGGAACCTAGATGGCAACCACCTACTTGAACACTCCCAACATTCCCCCCTAAACAACTTTAAAATAATACCTCAAATCAAATTTTGGAGTAACTGAGCTGACAAAAGGTCAAGGTGAGACATTTTCCAGCCTAAGACGACTAAGGAGGTCAGCAGGAGAAATCTGTTGCATTGGTGTAGAGGTCTATACAGAGCCAACACATGCAACTTGGTAACAACATGCAGCAGCAGAAGCTTCAGGATCTCTCAGTTCAGAGATGATAAGGAGGTTAGACAACTGCTAATAAAGAGATTCCAGGGGACCATTTGCTGGCAATGGGTACAACTGGCACTGATTGGCAATTCTATTGCCCATACACAGTTCAGGGTCAAAATTCCAGGAAAGAGAGAACTGCCGGTCACTCACAAGAAAGCATGGCCATGGACACAGTAACAAAGCAAAGAAGAACTCTAGCACTTGTGGCTGCAGGGTTGTAAAGGCCATTCCTGGTTAAAGACCAGAGTGCAAAACAGGAGAACATTGACCAGACCATACCATTCCAGTTTCACATTGGCTTGAAAGCACCAAAATTTTGAGACCTCTAGAACTAGTTGTGAAAATAGCATCACAAAAATTTCTGAAGTGTGGAACAGTGCCTCCCCAACTCAGGTGAGCAGAACCCAATTTTAACATAAAGTTCAAGTCAAGAAATAGGCTGGGAAAATGAACCACCAACAACAAGGAATTTGACCATAGAAAGCTACTACCATGGCAGGGAAGACTAAGATATAAACTCAGGAGAAGATAACGATGTGACAACTGCTACCAAAAAAAACCTTAAAGAAAAATGCTAATTGTACTCAAATGCATCAAGATTCCTAGAGGAGGAAAAGAAAGAGATAAGAATGGTAGAGGAAAATTGGGAAAATAAATGAAAGTAGTACAAGAAAAGTATGAAAATAGAGTCAACAGCCTGATAAAGGAGGAACATACACACACACACACACACACACACACACACACACACACACACACAACATACTGAAGAAAAAAAACCTTAAACCAGAATTGACCAAATGATAAAAGACACAAATATCCACATAAAAGAAGAATTCCTTAAAAAGGAGAATTGTCTGAATGGGAAAAGAGGTGTGAAAATTCACTGAAAGAAAAAACTCCTTAAAATTATGATTGGTCAAGTGGAAGTCAATAACCCATGGGACATCAGGAAACAATTACACAAAGTCAAAAGAATAAAAAAAAAATAGAAGAAAGTGTGAACTATCTCATAAAAAAAAACCCCTGGGAAATAGATCAAGGAGAGAAAATTTAAGAATTATTGAACTATTTGAAAGTCATGATTGAAGAAAGACCTTAGACATCATATTTCAAGAAATTATCAAGGAAAACTACACTGATAGCTGAGATCCAGAAGGTAAAATAAAAATTGAAAAAATCCACCAATCGCCTCCTAAAAGAGATCACAAAATCAGGATTCTCAAGACTATGATAGGCCAATTCCAGAGCTTTCAGGTCAAAGAGAAAATACTTCAAGCAGTCAGAATGAAAGAATTCAATATCATGGATTCACAGTCAGAATAACACAAGATTTCGTGGCTTCCATGTTAAAAGAGAGGAAGGCTTGGAATAAGATATTCCGAAAGGCAAAGGAGCTATGATTACAACCAAGAATCACCTACCCAGCAAAACTGAGTGTAATTCTTCAGAAGAAAAATTATATTTAATGAAATAGAGGACTTTCAAGCATTCCTGATGAAAAGACCAGAGCTGAATAGAAAATTTGAAATTCAAACAGAAGACTCAAGAGAAGCATAAAAAGTAAACATGAAAGAGTAATCATAAGTGACTTGATAAAGTTAAACTATTTACATTTGTATATGGGAAGATGATGCATGTAACTCCTAAGAACTTTATCATTATTAGGACAGTTAAAAGGAATTTACATAGAGAGAGGACATGGATGTGAGTCAATTATGTTGGAATGATGTACCTCCTAAAAAAAAATAATAATGAAGTGTTGAGAAAGAGGGATGCACTGGGAGAAGGGGAAAGGGAGAGATAAAATGGGAAAAATTTTGTCACACAAAAGAAGTGCATAAGGAAGACCTTTTACAATGAAGGGGGAAATGGTAGGGTGCCAGGCAATGCTTAAACCTCCCTCTCATTAGGTTTAGTTCAAAGAGGAAAGAATATATGTACACAATCATAGAACTGTAACTTACCCAATAGAGAAATAGGAGGGGAAGGACATAAGTGAGAGGGGAAGTTTCTGATAAAAGGGAAGGCAGATTAAGGAGCCAGGGATTAGAAGCAAAATAGACTTTTGAGGAGGGACAGGATGAAAAGAGAGAGGAAGAAACAGAAGATAATGGGACAAGGGGAATACACAGCTAGTAATAATAACTATGAATGTGAATGGGATGAGCTCACCCATAAAACAGAAGCAGATCACAAAATGGATTAGAAAACAGAATCCAACTATATGTTCTTTACAAGAGACACACCTGAAACAGAAAGACATACTAAGAGTTAAAATAAAAGGTTAGAGCAGATTCTAATATGCTTCAGCTGAAGTAAAAAGGAAGGCATAGCAATAATGACCTCAGACAAAACAAAAGCAAAAATAGAGCTAATTGAAAGAGAAAATCATGGAATGTACATTATACTAAAAAGGCACCACAGACAATTAAGTAATATCAAAAAATTTTACAAGAAGCTTCTTTGATAAAGACTTCATTTTTCAAATATATGCTGAGTATAGAAGAGTGAAATTTATAGAAATAAGAGCCATTCACCAATTTATAAGTGGCCAAAGGATACAAATAGGCAGTTTTCAGAAGACATCAAAGCTATCTAGTCATGTAAAAAAAAATACTTTATATCACTATTGATTAGAAAAATGCAAATTAACATAACTCTGGAATACCACCTCACAACTATCAAAACTGGAAAATGCTGGAGGTAAGGAAGGGAAAATAGGTACTCTAATAAACTGTTGGTAAAGTAGTGAACTGGTCCAACAATTTGGAATTATAACCTAAGGACTATAAAACGATGTATACCCTTTGACCAAACAATACCACTACTTTGGGTCTCTCATTGCATCCTGG
Source organism: Pseudochirops cupreus (assembly GCA_028627135.1). Classification (NCBI taxonomy): domain Eukaryota; kingdom Metazoa; phylum Chordata; class Mammalia; order Diprotodontia; family Pseudocheiridae; genus Pseudochirops; species Pseudochirops cupreus. The sequence continues at coordinate 203,204,877 of CM053584.1, forward strand.
GCCATCTCCAGTCATCCTGATGAATATCTGACCACTGGACCTAGATGACTCTGGAGGAGAAAGTGAGGCTGGTGACTTTGCACAGGCCTCCCTCACTCAAATCAAAGTCAACTGCAAGTCATGTCATAATCCCTCTGATGTCATGGTTCTCTTTGAGAACTAAGGACAAACACAACAGCCACCACTGTGTCTGTATCCCAAAAAGATTAAAAGAAAAGGAAAAGGATCTATATGTACAAACATATTTATATCAGCTCTGTTTGTGGTGATGAAGAATTGGAAATTGTGGGGATACTCATCAATTTGAGACTAGCTGAACAAGTTGTGGCATTTGATTGTGATGGAGTATTAATGTGCTATAAAAAATGGCTGGTGGGGTGGTTTCAGAAAAAAACATTCCAAGACTTATATGAACTTACGCAAAGTGAAGTGAGAAGAACCAGGAGGTCATTGTTCATAGTAACAGGAATTTTGTAATGATGATCTACTGTGAAAAATTTGGCTGCTCTGATCAAGACAACATTCTAAGACAATCCCAGAAGACTCATGATGAAAAAAAATGCTATCCACCTCCAGAGAGAGAACTGATAAATTATGAAAGTGGTAAATTAATTTTCTTCATTTTGGAGTTGTTTTCTTTTTTAAAAAATCATGGCTAATATGAAATATGTTTTGTATTATTTCACATGTACAGTTGATACTATATTATTTGTCTTCTCAGCTGGCGAAGCAGGGGGTGGGAGGGATGGAAAGAATTTGATACGCAAAATGAAAAGAAAAGAATGTTTAAAATAAATAACAAACTGAAATGTTTAAAAAAATTTAAGACATATTAATTTCAATACAAGAAGTAACTATATGTATAACCCACATAAACCAAAACTCTGAAAGAGTGCTCAATAAAAGTGTAAAGAAGTACTGAGAACAAAACAATTGAGAACTCTGTGAGGTCAGTGCTATTATTCTTCTCATTTTACATATGAGAAAACTAAAGCTAAGGCTGGTTGAATGACCCAGCATCACACAGCCAGTAAATAAGTACCCAAAAAAGGATTTGAACTCAGCTTTTCCTAACTCCAATTCATCTTTCTATCAACTGAATCACCTAATGCATTTGAGTAACAATAGCAGGATACAAAGAATATGGCCAACTTGGAAGGATTATGCAAAGTTAACAAAATAAAATTTAAAATCATAGAATCTCTCAGGTGGAAAAAACCTTAGAGGCGCTATAGTCCCAAGTTTCATGCAAACTAGGAATCTACTCTTTAGTCTTCTGGCTGTTGAACATTCAGCTTTTATTTGAATATTTCCAGTGAAAAAGACTATTCTTTCTCCTAATACAGTTCATTTTATTTCTGGACAACTCTAATTGTTACACGGAGCTGAGAAAACAATGTCATTCAAACTTGCACAAATTGGTCCTAGTTCTATCCTTTGCATCTTCACAAGATAAATCAAATCTTTCCTCTACATGACAACCTTATAGCACTTGAAAATGACCATCATGCTAAGTATCTTCATCTGCAAGTTAAATATCTCCAGTTTTTTCAAATATGCCTAGTTTTCAAGTACCTTCCTTCTTACCCCTGCCTCCCATGCTCATATTATACACACCAGCTTAGTCACCCCTCTTTCTCTTTCAGATGGTTCTTAACTGAAGAATTTCCACATAACTACCCCCAAATTCTATCTCACCTGTTCCTGGATATTTGGTCAGTTTAGGATTAGTTATTATTCAAGATCAGATATAACATGTCAGTAATAGCTGGAAGAATAACTTGACCAGACTGCAAATGAAATTAGTTTTATAGTTCTCTTGAAGAACTTGACAATACCCAGTCGATCTTTTCAAGAATTATAGTTTATCCATTTGTTGAAAGAGTTTACTCTTTTATTAGGGCAGTGATGATCCATGATCTGAGTGAATGTCCTATGATAAACTCAATAAATTGGGGGCAAGAGAGGCAAATATCTGGGTAAAATTCTCCCTTTAATCAAATTGCCTGCTTGAATGTTACAAGCAAAGGCAGCAATCAAATTCAGGCTATGAGCATTGAGTATAATATTGAAATATCTGTTTAATAAATAACTTAGCTATCCTTAATGAGTTCAAGTCAACCAGTTTTGAGAGAATTACTTCCCAAGGTATTGAAAAGAATTCACAGATATGATTACTAAGCATTGTAAGTGATTGTTGAAGGACTATGGAGAAAAGGAGAGGTATCACGTGACTGAAGAAGGATGAATGCATCACATTTTCAAACAAGCAAAAAGAGCCCCAAATTATAGACCAGTGAATTCCACTTCAGTATACGGCAAAATTCTAACTGGCATTGTCAAAGAGATGATGACAAAGTTGTCTCTTTGACAAAATTGTCAAAGAGATGAAGATGTTAGTGAACACATAGAAATGGAAGTGGTGACCACAAATATGATTTCATAAAGAACAGGTCATGTCAGATTAACCTCACTTCCTTTTATTTCTTTTTTGACAGAATTGTTAGCCTGCCAGCTCTGGTGAAAGCTATAAAGAAAGTTCCCCTAGGTTTTTTCCAAGTATTCGATAAAATCTCTTGTGTTAGTCTTATGGAGAGGATAGACAGGCTAGGAAATGGGACAGTTAGGTGGATTCAGAGATGGCAAGATGACCTGCATGAAAAATCGTCATTGATGACCCACTCTTGTCTTGGAAGAAGGGCTCAGAGAGCACTACCCAGGATTCTGTACTTCTTTCCTTACTGCTTAACCCTAGATAAATGATTTGGGTAAAGGCATAGACTTTATGCTTACTAAATTTTATATTTACTAAAATGTAACTGACACAATGCTCTAAGGCATAACTAATGTGATGGATGATAGGATCCAAAAAGATTTTGGCAGGATAGAACATTGGTCAAAATTTAATATGGTAAATTTTAATAGGAACAATTATAAAGTTCCATGCTTGGGCTCAAAAAAATGACATCACAAGTATAAGATGAAAAGAAGGAAGGAGGAAAGGAAAGGAAAGGAAAGGAAAGGAAAGGAAAGGAAAGGAAAGGAAAGGAAAGGAAAGGAAAGGGGAGGGAAGAATAGAGGAAGGAAAGGAGGAAAGAAGGAAGGAAGGAAGGAAGGAAGGAAGGAAGGAAGAAAAGAAGGAAAGAAGGAAGCATTTATTAAGCACCTCCTATGTGTCAGGTATACTTTGCTAGTAGCAATTTAGGTCTTCCTAAGTTCCTTCCTTCCAAGCCAGGTCTTTCTCACTCCAAGGTCGGCTTTTTATCTACCCACACTTCCTCTCATTCCTATGTATCTATCTATCTATCCATTCATTTATTACATGTTTATCTATTCATTTACGCTTAGTTACTCATGCATGCATGCACTCATTCATTTATGTGCCCATTTATTTATGTACTCTCATTTATTTCCTTATGCATGTAAGTACGTATTTGTTCATGTCCATCTATGTATTCATGCATTAATTTGCTTATTTAATTTTGTCTTTATTAATTCATTTATTCACTTACTGTTACTTGTTTACTCATGTATAGATGTATTCATCCATTTTTCTACCTCTGTTTCTTCACTTGTTTATGTGTTTGTCCATCTATTTATGTGTTCATTTATTTATTTTAGTTACTCTTATTCATTTACTCATATCTTTATGTTTTTCATTTATTTGCCTATTCATCTATCTTCTATCTTTTATGAGTGCCCTTCACTAATAAGTAACATATTGTATCATGATTTTGGGTTGAAGTTATTGTTAACAAAAGATAGTATGAAGTCCTTGCCTGTAACTGATGAGATCTGTTTCCAGTTTCGTTATGTATAGCATTGACACATAGTGAAAATATTCATATCTCAGGGCACCTAGGTGGGTCAGTGAATACAGCACTGGCCCTGGAGTCAGGAGGACCTGAGTTCAAATCCGGCCTCAGACACTTAACACAAAACCTAGCCATGTGACCTAGAACAAGTCACTTAATCCCAACTGCCCTCCAAAAACAAGCAAATGTATATATCTATATCTATATCTATACATATAGATAGATAGATATACACATATATATATACATATATATATATATATATTCATATCTCCTGTCTGTTCCACACATACTTATGATGGGGTTCATTGCAGTGCTCCATACCATCTACCTGCACTGAATTCAGGAACTGGGTTGTGGATACTTCTGCTTTATTTAAATATCTTGCCCTGTTACAGAAATAGGGAGGCAGTAGATAAAGTGTCAGGCCTGGAATCAGGAAGACTCATATTTATGAGTTCAAATTTAGCCTGGGACATGTCCTAGCCGTGTGACCCTGAGAAAGTTACTTAACTTTTTTTTCTTCAGTTTCCTCATCTGTAAAATGGACTGGAGAAGGAAATGGCAAACCACTCCAGTATCTTTACCAAGAAAACCCCAAATGGGGTCACAAAGAGTCAGCCATGACTGAAACAACTAAACAATAACAGGAGAAAGAGAAGACCCGGAATTGTCATTCTTTCATTTGGCCTCTCTGTCAGCTGCTCATCACAGTTATTTTGAGGAGGGCCATCCTGCAACCCCATGTTGTCCCATATATTTCTGAGATTCATTGTAGTGGTGTCATCTCAGTGCCTGGAATGCTAAATCCAATCAGTGGCATTGCCAGAGATTTACTGGCCAGGTTCCCACCGAGTCATTGCAGCAAGTATTGCTGTCTCTGAACACAAAAAGTCTCCACTGTATGTCACTGTGCTTGGAGTTCCTTCATTTTTGCCATTACTTCCTTCCCTCAGCCCCATGACGTGGAAAACGGGCTGCACTTTGAGGGGGATTACTATTATTGCTATTACTTTCATGGTTATTTCGAGTCTATCAAATACACAAATACTTAATCATCATGTACCACGTGCAAGCCACCTCTCGGCTGCTTTATTGTGACAACGTCAATTCATGGCAAAGAAGGCAATGTGCTCTCCATAAATTCCAGAATGTCACAGAAATGCCAAGCGAGCTGGAAGATTCTTAGAGACGCACGAAGACATTTCTCCAACCTCCAGTGAACCAGCGTTAGTGTAAATGTAAGTTTATTTCAAATGTCATGTACTTTTGAAAAATTGGCTTTTGATAATGTACACTATAAGCAATAAAAGAATTCCTTATTTATTCGTATTTGTAAAAATATCTTGGATTTTTAACCCCATGAAGACATTCATTCAGTTGAGTAATAATAACTACCCACATTAGGACAAAGCTTTAAGACTGGAAAAAAGTTTTCTGTCTAAATGTTTTTAGATAGTAAATATGTCATTGTTCCCATTTTAGAGACCAGGAAACTGAGGCTCATAGAGATGGTGTGACTTGCTCGTGATTGCCCTGCAAGGAGCTGACAAATTTACTGTTACCAAATCCAGAATTATGCCGCACAGACTCCTTATACTTATCCCTGTTCTAGACAGTGTGGACAGGCAGCCAGCTGGTTACAGTGCACAGGACACTGGGCTGGGAATAAGGCATCTTCCTGAGTTCAAATCTGGCTTCAGATACTTTGTAGCTGTGTGACCCTGAGCAAGTCACTGAACCTTATTTACCTCAGTTTCCTTATCTATAATACAAACTGGAAAAGGAAATGACAACCCACTTTATTATCTTTGCCAAAATGAGATTACAAAGAGTCAGGTGCAACTGAATAACAGACAATAGGGAAGCTAGGACAGAAACAAAAGATAAGGTTTTTGGCCTCAATGACTACAATCTACCAGATGAGACAATACATGTTAATTTGGCATTATGAAAAGAGCATTTGCAAATTGTCAGAAATACAAAGGAATATGAGAAAATCAATACAGTAGTGCAGAATTGAATAAGGGAAAATCAGGATTAAAATAGGCAGAAGGACAACTATATGAAATAATAATAATGGAAATGAAATGTGGAAAAATGTATATGAAGAAAATAATGCAGAAGGTGACAAAGGAGAAAAATGACATCTTTGCCACTGTAGTTTCATATATGATCTTTTTAAAATTTTCGCTTGTATTTTTGGATTTTGTTGTTGACGGCTACCGACTTAAGAAAACAATTTATTTTGCTTTGTTTTGTTTTCTTTACAGAAAATGCATTGGCCTGGGAGTCAGGGGACCTGGGTATCTGGCGTCATGGCTCACATGATGTGTGATCTGAAGTAGGCTGTTTAATAGCGCTGTACCTCAGCTGCCTTCTTTGTAAAAATGAGAATAAATAATGCTGCCCAGACTCACTAGGTTGTTTCAGGCATGCAATAAAAAACTTATAGGAAAGTGCTTTGAAAAAAATTAAGCATTCTGTTCTTAATGTTGCATATTAATATTAATGCTCTATAAATAAGAGGTTCTGAACTATTTCATGAAGCAACTGGAGACTGTAAGGAAATTAATGTCTTGCAATGGCCTTTGGTCAAGAGCAAAACGCAACCCCTATGTGGTCTGAAGTTAGCAGTTTACAAAGTACAGTAAATATTCTGGAGTTGGATTGTGACTGGCAACTGACCACTATAGCTGGCCACACAGGTTAGGGGGGAAGGGGCGGGTTCTCTCCTAGGGTCATGAATCTGACACTGTGAAAATGATTTTTCCACCATATTGTTCCCATTCATCTTACCCCAAACATCTCTCACCTTCATCCTGGAGTACCCCAAACTGAATAGGAGGAAATTTATCTTCCATTATCTTCAGACACAGTTGTCACATTCATTTCCTTTCCCTGAAGCTATCCTTCCCCTCCCTTCCCTTTATCTCTCTTTACTAATCTCTACTTACAATGTTCTGTCTGCCTATGTGCCCTTCTCAGAACTAGTGTTTTCTGTCTCTAAAAGCATGGGCATATGTGTGTATATACATACACACATATTACATATAGAGAGTGAAAAGATATATATCATATGTATATATTATGCATGCATATATGCATGTGTATGTGTGTTATATGTGTGTATCTATGTGTGTATCTATGCATGTATATAGGGGCAGCTAGGTGGTACAATGGATAGGGCATTGGACCTGGAGTCAGGAAGACTCATCTTTGTGAGTTCAAATTCTGTCCCAGATATTTACTAACTGTGTGACCCTGGGCAAGTCACTTCACCTTGTTCACTTTAGTTTCCTCATCTGTAAAATGAGCTGGAGAAGGGCATGGCAAAATTCCAGTATCTCTGCCAAGAAACCCCCAAATGGGGTCATGAAGAATCAGACATGACTGAAAAACAGCTGAACAACAACAACATATTGTGTGCATATCTTTTTACTGCAGTATATACATACAGTGAAAGATATCCATATAATATCTGCACAGGATGTGGATGTGTGTGTATGTGTATGTATATATGTATATATGTATATATATATATATATACATATATATGTGTGTGTGTGTATGCGTATGATTTCACTATGATAAATATTCATATAGCAAAAGATATTCATGCATTATTCAGATAAGATATAGATACATATGCACATGTGTGTATACTTTTTTGTTGTATGTATATATACATATA
>CM053584.1:203212885-203238625 GCA_028627135.1 Pseudochirops cupreus
TCCAGCCGCCCCCGGGGCACAGCCACGGCTTCAGGCCAGGCTGGTTTCAGTTCGCAGTGCTGATATGGTTCCTCGTAGCCGAGCTGACTTTAGTGGGAAGTATCTTTGTGTGCGTTTTGGAGTTCCAGGATTGGTTTAGAGTCCTATTTTATGGGTATTTTTGGGTGGCTATGTGAGAGCTGCGATGTGTTGCTGCTGCTACGCCGCCATCTTGGCTCCGCCCCCCCATCCTAAGTCTTTTAGAGTTGTCTTATAACCTTGTGTTGCTGAGAAGAGTCCAGTTTATCAAGATTGGTCATCACACATACGATGTGTCTATTATTGTGCAAAAATTTCTCCTGGTTCTGCTCTTCTCACTTAGCATCAGTTTGTATAAGCCCCTCCAGGTAAATACGAAGTCCATCTGCTTTTCATTTCTTACAGCACAATAGTATTCCATTACATTCATATACTACAACTTGTTTAGCCATTCCCCAATTGATGGGCATCCCCTTAATTTCCAATTTTCTGCCACTACAAAGAGAGTTGCAATAAATATTTTTGAATATGGGTCTTCCAACCACTTCTATGATCTCTTTGGGATACAAACCCAGAAGTGGTATTACTGGGTCAAATGGTATGCAATTATTTATAGCCCTTTGGGCATAGTTCCAGATTTCTTTCCAGAATGATTGAATCAGTTCACAACTCCACCAACAATGCATTAGTGTTCCAATTTTTCCACATCCTCTCCAGCATTTGTCATTTTCCTGTTTTGTCATCTTAGCCAATCTAACAGGTGAGATGTGGTACCTCAAAGTTGTTTTGATTTGCATTTCTTGAAATCAATAGTGATTTAGAGCATTTTTTCATATGCTTATAGATGTCTTTAATTTCTACCTCTGAAAATTGCCTGGTCATATCCTTTGACCATTTATCAGTTGGGGAATGACTTTCAGCAAACAATTATTAAACACCTGTTATATGACAGACACTGTGATGCTGAGTCTTCATCAAAGAATTATTCCTCTTCCCACATTGTCTGAAGAATTTTAAGAGCTTTGGATACAGATCAGAGAGCAACATAACACACAGCGTGTACCTTTTCCCTTCTACCCCACAGCTCCAGGTGATGCTAATGGCTGTCTTATTACAGAGACAATAGGGTTTTTTTGTCCTTTCACACATACAATCCAAGAGAAAAGTTCCTGGACCTTATAGTGCTGTTCCTTAGCAAACAATAGCGGTAGTATGAAGTCTCAGTCTGACATATTGCAGTCATAAAAAGAGGACCACATTAATGGGGGGGGGCTCTGGAACTCCCCAGAGGGTAAATAAGGGGTTAATATAGAGTTTATATAGAGTATGGGCAGTGATTCCTTTCCTTCTTCCAGGTTATGGTCATTTTGAGAGTGACTAAGTTCCTGTCAACATTTAGTTTACTATTGAAAGAGTCTGGCACTTTAGTGTAATATAGAAAACCCTAAATCATCCCTTGATTCTCCCCTCACCCCATGACAGCATGAGGGAAACAAGGTCCTATGTCAGTTTACAGAAAAGTCAAATACCACCCATGTGGCAGGTCTCTGTCTCTGTCACTAAACTTCCTGCGAGGAGGTAGGGAGAAATGCTTCAGAATCCCATTTTATGAAAATAGTTTTTTAAAACCCTCATCTCTTGTTCCTAACCCTATGACCCTTCCCACACAGAATGTGAACTCAGCTAAGAAAGCTTGTGCTTGTGCTCCTGGTTACTTTTTCACTTTGCATAACCTACTCAAATAGTTGATAAAACAACATTCTGGAGGTGGATGAGTTTATCTTTAGAAGTGCTTTTGTGAAGTCTAGAGGTTCTCTGTCCATTGAGTGAAGCTGCTTGGTGAAAAGAAGCAAGGGAAGTTTCTGTATCAAAGAATATAACCACCAACAAGCTGAAGAGCTCAAACCCCTGGCGTAGGTTACCTGAAAACATGGACTTTGAGAGGAAGACAGTGCCAAGTTAAGGGATAATGTAAAATGCTTAATCCTGCAAAACACTTCATGTTTAGATGAGTCAGTTCAACGCACATTTGTTAAATATCTACTATGTTTCAGGCTAAGAGATGGAAATATCAAGAAAGGGGGAAAAAAAGCAAGTCTTCACACACACACACACACACACACACACACACACACACACACACACAAAGATCTCATAGTCTACTGAGAAGGTTTAAGAATCAGTCTCCTAGCATATTGTAATAGTGGTTATGAGTTGTTACTGAATCCTGTTTTGTCATTCTGCCAATATGCACTGAGTCTTGTGTCTTTTAGCATTTCTTTTGTGTGTAAGAAATAAGTACCTGTCCCATACCTGATTAACATTATACATTGCCTATCTTTTATACTCACCTCCTCTCCTTCTTTGGAGAAACTTGGACATGAGCCACAACCCAATATTTAAATAATTTTTACCCCAGGGGTCAGACTGGGGATTTAATGGACCAAAGAGTATGAGGAAACGGAACCTAGACCCTCTCTCAATAAGGGCCAGGATCTTCCAGAACTGAACCCAGGCCAAACTACCTGTATGTTTCTAGAGCTTAGGGAAAGGCAATAGGATCAGTGTCACAATCCCTTGGTTCTGGAAGCAGTTTTTTTTTTTAATGTCATATATAGATGAAATCAGAGGCAGCTAGGTGGTGCGGTAGATAGGGCACCAGGCCTGAGGACAGGAAAACTCACTTCCCTGAGTTCAAATCTGACCTCAGATACTTACTAATTGTGTGACCCTGGGGAAGTCACTTAACCCTCTTTCCCTTAGGTCTTCATCTGTAAAGAAACAAAAACAAAACACAAAACCAAAAACTAACCAAATCAAAAAACAAACAAACAAACAAAAAATTCCAAAAAGCTTTGGATAAGGAAGTGGCAAACCACTACTATTTCTTTGTCAAGAAAATTCCAAGTAGGGTCACAAAGAGTCAGAGAGAATGAAAAAAGACTGAAGAGCAACAAAGAGATGAAGTCATGTTCCTAGAGAGTTCAGAGATCCAGCCTTCTAGAGAGACAGGGGAGAAGTCCTAGGAAGTTTCAGCCAATGAGATTGTCTTTCTAGCAACTCTTAATGCGAGAATTCTGAAATCTAACTTTCTAGAAAGAGAAAGGGTAACTTCTGACCATCATCAGCCTTGAGATTGCATCTCCACTAGCTCTTAGTTCAAGAGTTTGAGGATCCAACCTTCTTAAAAAATGGAAAGAGAGTTCCTGGCTAGCAATAACCTCTTGGAGCAGAATGAGAATGGTGTACTTTGTCTCAGAGGTGAAAGAGCAGCAAGAAACTAAGTCACAATGAAGGTAATAGGACCTTCATTTTGTCTTTTTCTATCACTGTGAGTAATTCATGCAGTGTAAGCCAGATGGGAAGGGATGGCGGGAAGTGGGGTGGGGAGAGTGTCTCTCTGGAAGTGCCAAGTTCACTTTATTTTATTAGTCTGAACCCTTAGGATTTACCATGATGCTTAAAAGCTTTTATCTGTCCCGTGGGTGAAAGTGGAAGTAACCAGAATATTGGAGGATTGTTTCTCCAGTAGCACTGCTTCTTTCCCTTCCAAGGTGAGGGAATTAAAACAGCAAGTGGTACTGGGATTTGAGTGAACCACCCTGACTCAATTCTGCCTCTCAATTGTACCTCAGTTCTGGAGCTAGCTCAGTTCCCTTTCTATTCAATTGTGAGTCTAATGCAATTTCTGTCTTGTGAGAAAATTGTATTCAATTGTGGAAATTGAGAAAAAAGCTTAATTGCATTGTTTGAACCAATCCTGTGTGCCTGGGAACCTGGGCTACCTCTCCCTGCTGTTTAGAGACCCTTAACTAAGAACTTAGGTTATGCTATCCTGAAACCCAGTCAGATCCACAGACTGATGCAAAGATTTTTGTACCAATTATATATCTCAGGCAACCCAGGTGTCTTATCTGAAAACTGACCCAACACTGGTTAATCAGTTATTGTTTCCATGTTCCTTTGATTGAATACAAACTCTTGGGGGGACTGAAATACCTCTTTTTTCTGATTTCAGAGAATTGCACATGTTCACTCTCCCCGTCCCAACTTGGTAAGTCCTTAATCTTTCCTTCAATTAGAAATCAGATGACCTAATTTTGTATCCTGATTAATGATTTTCTTTTAATTAATTGGCCTTATTTGATTAATTGTTTTTTATACATAAAAATCTCTCTCCCTCTGGTTCCAGTGCCAAAGTTGAGGAGGCTTGGTCCTGATGTGTTATGCAATTGGCATGCATTGCTTAATAAATCGATATGCTTGAGAACTCAATCTTTTGTTTCCTTGGTCATTTCATCTTTCACCTGCCAGAAAGGGTAATGCAAACATCATGGTGGTCCTATGAACCTGGAGAAGTATAAAAGACCTGGTATGTGGGAGGAAGATAGGACTCAAAAGGAGATATTTTTCATTGGTTTGTAACTACTGTGAGCTATTTATGTGTATTCCACATTTTCTGAGGACTGAAATAAAATAAAGGTCCTTTGCTTGATGTGACTTTTTTACCATTAGTGCTTTCACAGAAACTGGGCATCCTTTTACCCATATCAGTGGGAATGTGCTAGATTCTGATATTGTCCACAGGAAACTCTGTGTAGGAGCAAAGCAAGTCAAAGAGACTTTTTGGGAGGGGGACTGCCCCTAAGATTGATCTTTGTTGATGTAAGTCCAGAGCATGCAGTGCTGGACTACAGGGCATAATAAAGTAACCCAGCCTGCTTCTAAAGCAGGTTCTTCTCATAGGGAACCACCTACTTTCTCCTGTCCTACCCTTCTAGAATCCCAGAATCTTAGAATTCACAAAGACAGTAAAAATCATCTAGTTCAACAAATATAGAAACAGGAATTCCCTCGTCTATACCATCTTCAACAGGTGATCACTCAGCCTGTTCTTGAAGACTTTCAGTAGTAGAGACCATATGGCATCCTGAGGCAACCCATTCTACTTGGGGATGACTTTAATTGTTAGGAAGTTTCCCTATCATTGAGTTAAAATACGTCTTTCTGTGACTTCCATTCATTTTTCCTAATTCTTCCCTCTGGGTATGAGCAAAACAAACCGAATTCCGTTTCTACACAGTAGCCCTTCAAAGAATTTAAAATAGCCACCATGTCTCTCTCTTCCAACTTTCCCCTACCCCATCTTTTGTTCTCTACGCAAAACATGCTCAATTCCTTCTATTGTTCATTGTATAGCATGAATGATATCTTGGTCACTCACTATTCCATTCATCAAATTCAATGCTTTTTAGGCTTTCATTATTATTCCCAAAAAGTGGCACCCAGAACTACCATATGGGCTCTGACCAGTGACTTTTGATAGTGTTATCAAGGGTGCTGTGGTTTAGTCATGTCCAACTCTTCATGAACCCATTTGGGGTTTTCTTGGCAGAGATGTGGGAGTGGTTTGCCATCCCCTTTTCTAGCTCACTTTTACAGAAGAAGAAACTGAGTTAAACAGGGTTAAATTACTTGCCCAGTCTCACATGTCTAGGAAGTGTCTGACGCCAGACTTGAACTCATGAAGATGAGTCTTTCTGACTCCAGGCTGGGCACACCATCTGCTGAACCACTTAGCTGCCCTGTCAAGGGTATAATCAATCATTCAGTCAACCACCATTTATCAAGTACTGACTATATAGAGAAAGGAGAAAAAATAGTGAGCTATTTATGCGTATTCCACATAGCAATGGGATCCCTGAATCAAAGGGCGTGAGCATTTCACTACCTCTTTTTAAAAACATAATTACAAATTCTTTCCCATTATGGTTAGATCAGTTCTGCAAACTGTTAAGTCTTCCTCCCCGAGGGGCTCAAGCCAAAGTAATAGTTGAGGCAATAAACATATTGCCTTGTAGACAAAGGCAGCTAGGTGATGCAGTGGGTAGAGTATTGGGCCTAGAGTTAGACGGACCTGAGTTCAATTATAATACAGTCTTAGACACATACCAGCTGTGTGACTTTGGACAATTCACTTGTCTGCCTCTGTTTCCTTATCTGCAAAATGGGCACAACAATAGCACCAGGAACCCTGAGCTTCTATACCTCCCAGGTTTTTTTTTTTTAATTAAAGGGGCCATCCCTCAGGGAGCTTACTTTGTAATGGGAGAGACAACTTGTAAATAAATGGGTGCATACATAATACGTGCAGTATAGATAGAAGACAGCTTTAGAAGAGATGGAGCTAGCAATTACATTAGCATACTTATAAGATTGCTGACCCTAACTATGAAGACATGAAGACTTTTTCAAATATATATTTGACCTCAACTCATCATCATATTTCCCATGGCATATTTGAAAAAGTGTGTATGACATGGGGACAAGTCTATGCAGATCAAGTTAGAGACTCTGTCTTTCCATGGAGCAAAAGCCTGTAAACTACAGAGACCTCAACACCTCTCCTTTTTTTTTTTTTGTGCTTTTTGGAGGGTGGAAGGTAGGGCAATTGGGGTTAAGTGACTTGCCCAAGGTCACACAGCTAGTAAGTGTCAAGTGTCTGAGGCTGGATTTGGGCTCAGGTCCCCCTGACTCCAAGGTCAGTGTTCTATTCTCTCTCTGTGTCACTTAGCCGCCACCTAGCTGCCCCCTCAACACTTCTCCTTGAGAAGGTTGGCCAATGGCAAAGTTCCACCTTGGTAAGAGGTGGGTGGGGTTAGAAATGAAGAGTCTTGTTAAGGTTTTTCCATTCCTCACAATCTCTAGGGCCACTAGTCACTGACATTTTAGGATAGCCAAGAAGTTTCAACTCATTTTTCATTTGCAAGCCCTTAGTTTCAGAGACCGTGAATCTTGAATGACTGAACCTCTATGAAGGAAGAAAGCAAAACAACACACACTTATTAAATTCCAGGTGCTGTGCTAATCACTTTTCTGTCTTATTTAATCCTTAAAACAGTTCTGAGAAGTTGTTGTTACATTTGTCCTTTGCTCTCCAAGAAGACCATGACATCAGGGAGATGAAGACATGACTTGCAGTTGACTTTGATTTAAGTGAGGAAGGACTGTGCAAGGTCACCAGCCTCACTTTCTCCTCCAGAGCCATCTGGGTCCAGTGACCAGATATCCATCAGGATGACTGGAGATGGCCCGGGATGCAATGGGAGACCCTGGCCCTTTTAGACTAAGGCCTTTCAAGTTCTCACTTTGAGTGAGATAATGCCCATTCAGTAAATAGGCCTCTTTAATAAAAGGGATGGCCCCTTTAATAAAAAACAAAACAAAACTGGGAGGTGTAGAAGCTCAGGGTTCCTGGTGCTATTGTTGTGCCCATTTTGCAGATATGGAAGCAGAGTCAGACAAGTGAATTGTCCAAAGTCACACAGCTAGTATGTGTCTAAGGCTATATTATACTTGAACTCAGGTCCCTCTGACTCTAGGCCCAATATTCTACCCACTGCATCACCTAGCTGCCTTTGTCTAAAAGGTGATATGTTTATTGCTTTGGCTTCAGCCCCTCGGGGAGGAAGACTTAATAGATTGCAGAACTGATCTAACCATTCTGGGAAAGAATTTATAATTATGTTTTAAAAAAGATGTAGTGAACACCCTTTGATTCAGGGATCCCATTGCTAGGTTTATACTACAGGAGATTAATGACAGAAAGAAAGGTCTATATGCCCTGAGATATTGATAGGATTTTTTATAGTAGCAAAGAGCTGGTTGTGTAGAGTGGCAGGGAGTAGATACTCTTTAATTGGGGAATAACTAAACCAGTGGTTCAAACATTTTTTGCTCTTGCCTTTTGGTAGTTGGGTGAAGTCCATGGACCCCTTCTAAGAATATTATCTTTACATTCATAAAATAAAATACATAGTGTTATAAAGAAAGCCAATTACGTTCGCTATACTTATAAAATATGTATATATACACACATATACATATATATATTTGTCAAATTCTTAGGAAAAATAAAAGAAGTTCACAAACCCCAGGTTAAGAACAATAGAACAAATTGTGTTATCTGAATGTAATGGAATATGGCATAATGGACTGGCTAGGTGGCACAGTGAATGTTATGCCAGCCATGATGTCAAGGAAGACTCATCTTCCTGAGTTCAAATCCACCCTGAGACACCTGTTAGCTCTGTGAGCCTGGGTAAGTCATTTAACCTTGTTTGCATCGGTTTCCTCATGTGTAAAATGAGCTAGAGAAAGAAATGGCAAAGTACTTCAATATCTTTGTCAAAAAAACCCAAATGGGGTCAGGAAGAGTTGGATGTGACTGAAACAACTCAACAAGAACCCCAACAGTGATGGACTATCACCGCTCTGCAAGAGACAACAAATCGGAAGATTCCAGTGAAGGATGGAAAGACCATCGGATTGATTCAAAGTGAAGCAGTCGTAATCAGGAAAATAATATACCCAACCACAACAATGAATATCAGAATAATTTAAACACAGACACACACACACACACTGCTATGTATTTATCATAATGGAGCTCGGCCTTGGAGAAGGGTGGAGAAAATCTATCCCCTTCCCAATAAGGACTATGGAAGTGGCATATTATATACACAGTCAGCAAGTTATTTTTAATGCACTTTTGGGAAGAAGGGAGAAATGCATTTGGAAATAAAGGTGATGAAAAAGCAAAGAATGTCCATATGTTTTTTAAAGTAAAAAAATAACAAGATATATGTTGAATAGAGGCTATGTCTTATTCATGCTTTTATATACCTCTCCACACTCCAGGAGTAGCATAATGAATTGCACATAGCAGATATTTAATAAAGGGTAAATGAATGAATTAATGATGAATGAAGGAACTCAGTACTAAGTAAGCAATCTTTATCTTCCTTAGTTTCATCTCTACTTGCCCCTCCCCCCTTCCTTTTTCTAACCTGAAGCATCCTGAGACCTGAAGAGACAGCTGTGTTAACAGCTGGTAGGAAATTTTCTAGTCTCCCAAGGTGTACATAGGCCTGGTGTTTGGCTCCTGATACAAACAAGGCAGATGCTAAACTTTTTTGATCCCATCTCCTCCCCTCTCTTCAAAGATCTGACTCAATCTAGCATTCTCTCTCTCTTTCTCCCTTCCCCTCCTCTGTCCTTCCCCCTCTCCTCCTTTCTCCTTTTTCCTCACTTTCACACATCTTTAATCTCTCCCCTCTGCCTATATTCTTACTTTCCTTCATCTATAAAACAAAACAAAACAAAACAAAGCAAACCAATAAAAACCCCAGATACAAAACATGTTTATTGTTTCATATATTATCCCATCTTTCACCTCTTTTCACAATTCAAACTTTTAAAAAGAATCATCTACACTCACAGCCTTCATTTTCCCACCACCCATTTTCCCCCTCAGTTCTTGCAATATGGCTCCAGTCTTCACCAATCTAATGAAACTGCTCCCCCAAGTTCACCAATGGATTCTCATTGCAAATCCAAGGGCCTTTTCCTTCGTTCACAGGCTCCCAAAACTTTCTGCAGCATTTAACACTGCTGACTACACCCTTCTCCATATTATTTCCCTACTTGACCTGTTACCCCCCTCCTTCCTGGTTCTCTTCCAACCTGTCTGTCTGATCCTTCTTGGACTCCTTCTTTGGAGCATCTTCTCTTAAGGATGAGTTTCCCCTCTTAAGTCATTGTTGTCATCTCCCTCTCTGCTTTCTCCTTATGTTCTTTCTTCTAATAGTCTCATCCAGTATCAGAGACTCCTTTATCACATCTGTTGATGACTCCTAAATCTATATGAAACTAGGAATATGGGTGTGGATACGGAGAAGTCGTTTGATATGAGGCTGGAAGCAATGCCTTTTGGGGACAGTCCCTCCCACCCTCAACACACACACGCACACACACACACCACGCACACACACACACACACCCACACCCACGCACACACACACACACACACACACACACACACGCACACACACACACACGCACGCACACACACACACACACGCACACACACACGCACACACCACCTGTAGGCTCACCTCCTTACTAAATTTTCCCCAGGTTCAAGGAAGTATAGTGGACATTCTTTGGAATATACTTAAATTACCAAAAACCAAAATCTCTCTGTCTCTGTTTCTGTCTATCTGTCTCTGTCTCTCTGTGTCTCTGCTTCTATGTCTCTGTCTCTATCTATCTCTCTGTCTCTGTCTGTCTCTGTCTTTCTGTTTCTCTCTCTTTCTCTGTCTCCTCCCTCTCTTTTTTCTCTTCCGTCATTCTCTGTCTTTCCCCCATCTTTCTCTCTGTAATTGACTTAAGCCTCTATTTTCCCTGATGGATTGGCTTTGTCTCTCCATCTTATCCCTACAAATTTGCAGGATTAATGATAATGATAATGTAATTAATTAGCAGTATCAAATAAATTTGAAAAATGCAGATAGAGATTAAAACAATGTATAGCAGGCTTTAAAAAAAGGACTGCAGCTAGGGTTGAATTTTCCTTCTTCCTATCATTCCTCCCACTTGGTCAGAATAAAGTAGACGGAACAGATGGGGATTTAAACTCTGAACAGAACTTTCCCTAGCATTGTGTTCAGGGAAAACAAAGAGAAATAAGCTATGAGCTGGATGTTACTCACTCTCCTCAACAGCTACAGCTTGCTCACCCTGATGTAATCTTGGCTGCAATACCTCTGGGCTCTACTGTTTGTCTAGTCCACAGGTCTGCTTTTCTCTTGTTCTTCTCTTCCCTGATCTATACAATGATGTCAGGTTTTGCTGTGTATCTCTTGCTATCCATCACAGGAGCAGTATTCCATCTCCTCATTCCCTGCAACCTTGCCAGGAGAAGCATGAATCCAAATATTTCTTGAAGTCTTTCTTCCCTTCCATATTTGCTCGTGGTTCCTGGGTTGAAGTTTCTTTCAAGGCCACCAGAAGCAGATAAAACCTGAGGTTTCCTATATGCAGATATATATTCTAGTTCAGCAAATCACTTTGATCCAAAGAAGAGCCTCTGAAATCTCCATGACAAGGGGTGTGTGTGTGTGTGTGTGTGTGTGTGTGTGTGTGTATGTGTGTGTGTGTGTATGTGTGTGTATATGTGTGCTACCAACTATGATTACACATTTTTCCATCTCTTTGAATTTCAGTTTCATTTTTCCATTTGCCTACTAGTCAAGACCTAGATGTCTTTTCAAGCCCTCAAACTTAACATGTTTTAAGCTAAATTCATCATCTTCCCCACTAAATTTATCTTTCTACCCCTCTTCCTATATCTGTGTGAATGACATCACTATCCTTTCAGTCACCAAGGCTTAAAACCTTGCATGTAGTCATCCTTGACTCTTGATTTCTGCCTCACTCCCCATGTTTCATCAGTTACCAAACTTAGTTATCTCTCCCCTGAAATATCTCTTTCATCCTTTTCTTCTTCTCTACTCATACTCCCTCAATCCTTATTAAACCTTTCATTTCCTCTCACCTAAATTACTGAATCAGCCTCTAACTCTCTCCCTGTCTCCTCACTCCAACCCATCGTTCACATAGCCAGCAAAATACAGACCTGGCCATAGCATTGCTTTCCTGTTGATAGGCATTTAAGGACTCCCCATTACCAACCAAATAAAATACAATCACCTTACCCTAGTGTTTAAAATCCTCACAAATCTGATTAGTTTATCTTTCCAGGCTAATTACTTCTCCTCACACATTCATAGCCTAGCCAGCCTTGACTACTAGTCATTGGTGACCCTTTTCTGTCATTGCTTGTCTCTATGCATTCACTAGGCCTCTTAGTCTTTACCTGCTGAAATCCTTATCCTCCTTAAAGGCTTAGCTCAAGTACCATCCCCTCCATGAAACCTTCCTGCTCCCTCCTAAAATTATCCTTGACCGCTCTGTTCTAGATGTTTTGCCCCATCATACTCTACCTTAATGAAATACATGCTATTCTTCCCCTTGCAATCATATTAACAATAACTTTCATTTGTATGTAAAACAATTTAGCAATTGTTTAGCAACTTCTTTACAAACCACTGAAGTTCATAATGCAAGTATTATTATCTCCATTTTATAGAAGAATTGAACTTCCATTTAATTAAGCCTCTTGAGGGCAAAGGCCATTTGTGTATGTTTGTGTGTGTGTTTGTGTTTAGTAACTTTGACTTCCCAGTGCCTAGTACAGTATTCTATACCAAACATATATATATATATATATATATATATATATATATATATATATATATACACATATATGTACAAAGATTCTGTGATATTGTCATTTTGAGGAACTCCTCATCCATTTGCTTTAAATTACTGTAGATCATGACTGTCCATCACTTAGTAGACAAGTCCTAAGAAGCTGTCCAAGACATGTAGAGGTCGAGTGGGTTAAATGACTTATCTAGGATCACACAATTAGTACATTTCCTGGGAGAGATTTGAAACCAAGTCTTCCTGAACTCAAACCTGGCACTCTATCCTCTATGCCACTTAGGTCGCTATATGTTCAATAGTTGTCATTCAGGCTTTTTTCAGTCACGTCTGACTCCTCATGACCCCATTTGGGGTGTTCTTGGCAAAGATACTAGAATAGTTTCACCATTTCCTTTCCATCTCATTTTACTTATGAGTGAGGCAAACAGGGTTAAGTGACTTGCCCAGGTTCACCCAGCTCATAAGAGTCTGAAGCCAGATCTGAACTTAGGAAGATGAGTTTCCTCACTCCAAGCCTGGCACCCTATCCACTGTGCCACCTAGCTGCCCTTCCATGCTCTATAGACATTTGTTTAATGAGTTAGAATTTTTCATATTTCAAACCCTTTCAGGGTTTGCTGACACTTGCATTAAAAGTGACATTAAGAGTGCAACAACAAAAAATGGCACCAGAATGCACTTGATGTGAAAATCAGAATTTCCTAAAGGGCTGGCAATTCCAACTGCCGACTGGCTAAGGGCACGGGGGATGGGATAGGGCAATGGAAGAAATGGAGGTAAGAGAGAAATCAAGGGCAGGTATTGGATAATCTCTCCATCTTCTCTCTGTTTCATTTCTGCATCACCCACTGCCTTAAGGATGCCTCTACCTAGATTTCCCCTAGACATTTGAAACTCAATATGTCCAAAAGAGAACTTATTATCTTTCCCCCTAAATCCACCCCTCCTCCTAATTTACTTATTTTTGTTCAGTGTAACATCATTCTTTCAGTCACCCAGGTGTACAATCTAGGACTCAGCTTCAACGCTTCAATTTCATTTACCTTTCTCATATCCAATCTGTTACCAAGTCTGATTGATCCCACCTTCTCAATATCTCATATGTCTGTCTCCTCTCTGTTCCTATCACAACTACCCTCATCCAGCCCCTTATCACCCCTTGCCTAGACCATTCCAAAAGCTTCTTAATTGGCCTCCCTGAATCCCTCATCTCTCCTTTCTCCAATTCATCCTCCATCCAGATGCCAAATTGATATGCCTAAAGCATAGATCTTCCTTTGTCATTCATTTGCTCGACAAGCTTTGGTGGTTTCCTGTTGCTTTGAAGTTGAAATCTAAGTTTCACTGTTTGGCACTTAAAATATTCCATAATCTGACTTTTTCCTATTTTTCAAGGCTGATTACACATTACTCCCTTTTGTATACCCTATGCTGCAAAGCACACCCATTGTCTACACGAACTGGCAGGCTTGCTGTTCCCCACATAGGACATTTCGTCTTTTTTTTTTTCTCCATGACTTTGCACTGATTGTATTCCTCATATCTTCAGTGCTTTCCTTTATTACCTCTCCCTTTTGATACCTCTATCTCCTTTCAAGACTCAGATCAAATGCTACCACCTTCAAGAGACCTTTCCTTGTTTGTAGGAACAGTTTGTAGAAGTTTAGAAACCAATCAATAAATATTTACTAAGCACCAGGCTACATGCTAAATTCTGGAAATACAAAAAGAATCAAAAAACAATGTCTGCCCTCAAAGAGCTTACAATCTGTGGGGCAAATATATATATACACAAAATAAGCTAAGCATGGGATAAATCAGAATTTTTTTTGCACGTATATTACACACACCCATTTTCCATCTGTGAACATGCTGTATTCCCTTGTAAAATGTAAGTTCTTTGAGGGTGGGGACCATCTCCCTTTTGTGATTGTGTTTGTTCTCCCCATGCTCCTTAATGGGATGGCTTTGTTGATTATCTCCAATTCATACTGTATAGAACTCGTATGTGTATAGATGTTTGTATATTAACTCCCCCATTAAACTGTGAACTCCTTGAGTGCAGGGACTTTCTTTTTGCCTCTTTGTGTTCTTCCAGAGCTTAGTATAGTGCCTGGCACAAAACTGACACAGTAAATGTTTAATGACTGAATAGTTGACTATGGTGTAGTATGTAGTTGGTACTTAATAGCACATTGTGTAGTATATAGTTGCTACGTATATTTGTAACTTAATAAAAGCTCATTGATTGATTGATTCAGCCCATATCAGTTCAACCTAAAAGGACTAGATAATTGAGGCACTAATCTTTTTTTAATATATCCTATAAGACTTGTAGCCCTTGGAGCAGAGGCTCTTACACGGCTGGGGTATACTTTGGGAGATTGTTTTGGTTTCTGTCTCCCACTCCGAAAACAAAGGGAAACATAAGAATATAATGACCCAATACTCTGAGAATGCCTCCTCATTTACCGACATACAATTCACAGTTTTGGAGAAGAAAGATTTATTTTAACCAGGAAGAAAATAAAAGATACTTTTTAATGAATCGCAAGGAAAAGACTTGTGGCTACTGCTGTCAACATTGGCCCTAGTGAGAGAAAGCTTTACATTACAGTGTAAAGAATTGGACTTAGTAGTAATACCATCTTGATACATAACTATGTGACCTTGGGCAAATCATTCCCCCACTCTGGGCTTGAGTTTTCTTCTCTGCAAAAGGAGGGAGTTGAACTGGTCACCAGATATTCACTAATGCCATTTTCCATTCTAAATCTTATGTTCTGAGTTTGTCACAATGTTTAAGCCTCAGGTGCCAAGTACATAGTAGACACTTAACAAGTATATATTAATTGATCAAATATCATCCAACACTGACATCTAAAGATGTAGAATATCTTACCTTCAATCCACTTTAGTATGTGAATGAATGAATGAATGAATGAAGAAGACTTTACTAAGCACCTACTATATACCTAACACTATGTTAGGAGTTGGAAATATAAATACCAAAGAGATGCAGTGTCTTCCCCAAATACCAAAGAGATGCAGTGTCTTCCCTAAAGAAGCTTACGTTTTAATAGCAGAAGACAATATGTAATGGAGAAATGGTAGCCAAGAAAGAGAATTTTGGTCTGATGAATCACAAGGGTTGGTGAATCACTAGCTGAGCTATTAGAGTCATGGGATGAGTCAACAGAGCTGAGAATTTCTCATGTGCCAAGAGTTGTGATTCTTATTCTTTCCAAACTCAGATACTCTCTTGGTTTGCTTTTACCACCATCCACTAGCAATTCCTTATTTTTTTAGGGCTAGGTTTTTTTTTCCTACAAGTAAGCTCAAAACAATTAATTAGTAAAAGTGTATTTTTGTGTAAGGGAAATAAACCAGAAGCAAATACTCCCAACACCCATGATCTAAGCAAGCCGCCTTGTCTCATCCCAACCTACCAAGAATAGAAGATTGTGAGTCTAAGCCATAATAATCCCTTGGTTTGGCCCCTGACTCCAAGGTCAATCTGGAGAAACTAGAAATCTTAGGAGAGTAGGATTAGTATATAGGATATAGGATTTGTAAATTTTCAGAGTTGTACTTGTCTGGCACTAACTATCTGTATGACTTGAGCAATTTAATTTCTTCTTGCTGAGCTTCAGTTTTCTTTTTTTTATAACATGAGAAGTTAGAACTATATAGTTTATAGGTTCATAAAGTCATGAAAGTTTCTTTAAAAGGTCATCTAGTCTAACTTTCAAGTCTGAAAGCCAGGCATTAGTAAGAGTGATGAATTCTCAGTGCTAGATGGAGGCAGCTGCTGTTTATCCTTCAGTTTTGAAGAGGACCAATGACATCCCAGGTGATGTCTTGACTTGCATGGGAATTGTATTTAAGTGAGGCAGAGTTGCACAAAGTTGTCAGCCTCAGCTTCACTCTCTCTTCCAGGGTTGTTGAAGTGCAATGGCAAAAAAAGTCAAGATGACTAGCAATGTCCAGGATGCAGTGGATGCCCTTGGCATCTTTGATGTCTGACCAAGCTCTAAGCCCTCCATAGTGCCTGCTTCATCTGCCTTCACGGTCATTTGAACAAATTATTCTCATCCACTCACTCTACTGGAGAAAGTTTTCATGTGCTTGGGGTAGACATCCCTCTAACTCACCAGTGGGTTTGAGACCTATTGGTTACCCTCAACCTGGTTTATCCTATCTGAATCTAAGAGGTATGGCTACTGCTCATGCTAAAGCTTCTTGGAGTCACGGGTGAGAGTTAGGTGACAGGTGGACACCAAAGGCAGATGAACAGCCCTGAAAAGGGCTCAGCAGCCCTCATCCCAGAGGTGCTAGTCATCCCTGGATATCCCTTACACTCCAGTGTGACTACATCAGTACTTAAAGAGAAGGATTTCAATAGATAAAGATGAAGGAGTGAATTCTGCATGAGGAAATTGAAACCTAGAGAAATGAAATGTCTCACCCTAGGGCACGAAAGTTGTAAGTAGAAGAGAAGGGACTTGAAGTCAGGAACTTTGACTTCATTTCTTTCCACTGTACCACAGTGCTTCCAGCTCTATAATTATGGCTTGAATATTCAACAAATTACTCAAGTTAATCAATGGAAAAAAAAGGCTATTTTGGTGCTTTCTTAATAGGTTTATGCTCTAGTATGCATTATTCTCAATAGTCTCAGTGCCCAGGGAGATGTAGACTCTGGATGAGCAGGACTTTTGAAAGAGTCAGTTAATAAAAAATTTATTAAGTGCTTGCCATGTGCCAAGAGCTGTGCTAAGCACAGGAAATACAAATAAAGATACACATACCAGAAAAGCCAGTCTCTATCCTCCAAGAGTTCACAGTCTAATCAGAGGCAGGAACCAGACATAAATACATAACTAGATACAAACAAGACATTACAGAGTTCAGGGAAGGTGATCTGAGTGGGAGAGGAATTGGGAAGAAAGGAGAGAAAGAAAGAAGGAAATAACTCATTTGAGGCCATGTGTACCATGCCTTTATGTTCCCTCATACTCAAGTTCCCTTCAGCCTCACTGAATTTCAGAGGAAGTACTCAACAAATGTCTTGGACACTTGGAGATTTCTTTTCCTCTCCTACTGGAATCGGTCACTGAGTATGGATGAAATTGTACTGCTTTGGCACAGAGGACTTAGCACTCCTCTTCGTGTCCAGCTTTCAATATACAGGTTAAGTAGAACAGGATTAAGAGAAAGAAGGAGAGGAGGCACTGAGTGGATTAAACCGCCAGATGAAACTGAGTTTTGTGGTTGAGTCAAATCCTAGAGAAATTTCAAAGTCTTCAAAACCCATGACAGGATATGGTATATGTGGCCTCAACAATATTAACCCCTTGCCTCTTTCCCTCTCTTCCTAGGTTCCTTTCAAAGGTCTTGCTACTTCACACTTATTATCCAGAGCCCATATTAGCTGAACTCTAAATCCCATCTTCTACAGAATTTCCCAACCTCTCTTAGTTCTAGTACTTTACCTCTCTTGATTATGTCCTATTTGTCTTGTATAGAACTTGTTTGTATGTATTTGTTTGTTCCTTTGGATTGTGAGCTCCTTGATAGCATGGACTGCCTTTTGCCTTTTTTTGTGTGTCCCCATCAATTAGCCCAGTGTTTGGCATACAGTAGGCACTTAATAAATGTTTATTGACTGATTTATTGGATACCAAGACTACAGGAGGAATGGACAACATGCAACAGCAAGGCTCCAAAATGCCTCCCTCAACATTAAAAAAAATTGAACATCTTGCTGTGTACTTAATCCAAAATAATGAACAAAGACAAGACTATATAATTCTTCACCTCATTTGTACAGAGAAGGAAACTGAGGCAGCTAAAGGGGAAATGACTTGCCCAAAGTCATGCAGAACTTGGCTTTCCTGACTTGGGCGTCCAGTTTTCTTTCATCTCTGGCACATAGTAGGTCCTTAAATGTTTACTGACTGATCTATCTTTTCCCTAAGACCTTGTACCTACTTGCTTTGGAATTATCCCAACAAATAATTTTTGCAAGTGGTGGATGAAAGACACAGATACATCTCTCATTGTTCAATGGAAATGCCTTACACTAAAAGCCAGTTTTGAAAGTGTACACATCCTTAAGTCAATCAGTCACTCAATTAGCAAAGGCTTTCTATGTGGCTCTATCAAACCTATCTGGTTTTTGTACCAACATGGCAGCCTGAGTCTCTCTGCCCTAATCTTGATCAGTCCCTAATTTCTTCTATGACAGAAAAAATATAAAAACCTTCCTATCTGAGGCCAACTTTGCTTCAGTTTCAAAGTTCTATCATGTCTGGCACATCCCTTCTATTTCTGCTCTTCTGACTGCTTGCCAGGCCTTGATTCACTTCTCTATCTTGGCCTCCAGTTTTTGTGTGAACCCCTGAGTTTCCAACTGTTTATCCAGCTTTGACTCACTGCCTCCTGTTAACTACCATTTTCAAATACTCCTTGACTCCTAAATGCTTGACCTTCCTTTGGACTGTGGCTTCTGCCAATTTCCAGGGTCCTGACTGCTCATTCACTTTTGGCTTTCTTAGATTTCACTACCATGTCCATCTAGATCCTTTGTTCAACTTTACCTTGAATATTTCCTTCATATTTGACCTTGGATCCATTAATATTTCAGGAAATTAGGAGGCTCATGCTTCCATTATGAACTGTCAATGTGGTCTCCAACATGTTTGCTTTCCTCATAAATCAAATGAGAGAGCTGAACCTACTAATATCTAAAGTTCTTTCCAGCTCTAAAATTCTGGGATCTTTGCACACACAGTACACCAGATCAACTCACTAGCTGGGTGCTCCCTGAAGAACAGAACATGACCTCTATGTGCAATGCCTTGTAGTATTTCTTTTTTTCTGGGCAGAAGTGGGCATTGTTTACCAATCTCAAGAGAGAAGGAGAATGACTTTCACTATCACTCCCCTACTGGAAGAAGACAGATTGACACAGAGTCCCCAGTGCTCCCAGTCTACAATCTTACCCTACTGTGTTAGCTGTTTTTCCTGATGTTACTCCAGAGCTGGTTGAACTTTCCTTGTTCTTTCTTTGCCGTGGCAATGATTCATGGGAATATGGGAATTTTATGAGCCTGTGATAAAAGGGTAATCATTGGGCCGAGTGGTTGACAAGAGATTATACAGTCTCAGATGCTGAACTGAATTACTATGCCTTCCTAGAACTGCTTCCACAAGCGGAAATATATACAGAAGCAGGAAAATGATAGGACTTAGCTACTTTTATTATTTTTTTTAAAGAGAGAGAAGAAAAAGATGAACCTGTGGGACAGAAGGAGAATAGAATGTCCCTAACATTCTTTTCTTGAAATAAAGATCCTGATGGGGAAGAGAGTAGTACTATCCCTCTCTGCCTCTTCCATTTATCCTAAAGCTAGATCCAACCCATCTCTAAGAGGCAATAAAATACTGACACATTCCCAGGAAGGAACATGTGAACTTGAGTTGGGAACCAGTGTAGGAATATGGCATGGGACAAGAGTTGCTACATAATAGCAACCAGGATAATGTATGGATTGTGTCTCCCGCATCAAACTGGTAGGTTCCTGAGGCCTAAGACCATCTATCTCCTTTATCAGATTGTGAATTCCCTGAGGGTGAGGAAGTTTAGCTATTAGACTGTGTTCTCCCTGTAAGTCTTAGCATTCTACAAAGGCAAGTGCTGAGTATCTTTGTTTCTCTATATCATTATTCCAGAACAGGGCTTTGTATACATTTAGAACTAAGGCCAGGGACCATAAGGAAGGAAATAGTACAAACAAAAATATTAGCAATATACTTGTGTAGTACATTATGGTTATACTATTACATTTTCCTTCATTTTGGGAAACGGCTCAGGTCAGTCAACCTACATTCCCTTTCGAGCTTTGCTTTCGACTTTCCAGACCTCAATACCATGCTCCACCTCCTTCTTTTTGAATCTTTTTTGCTTGTTGTCTTCTGTTAGAACATAAGTTCCTTGAGGGCAGGCACCTTTCTTTTTACATGTATTTGATCCCAGTTCTTAGCAGTGTTTGGCTAACAGTAAGTGCTTAATAAATGTGTTGTGCCCTGCCTTGCCTCTTTCATTTGATCCTCTTAACAACCTGATGTGAGTAGTGCAAATAACAAATATCCTTCCTACTTTACAATGAGGAATCTGTGGCTCAGAGATGTGTATGATTTGTTCAAGGTAGTTAAAACAAGGCAGTTGTGGTGTAGCAGAGAAAATAATGAATTTAGAGTCAGAAAGCCCAGCTGTGAATCCCAGAAATGCAATTTACTACTTGTGTGACCTTGGGTAAGTCATTTGACCTTTATTTAGCTCATTTTCTTGTTCTGTAAAATGGAAATACTAGAAGGTAATTAGAATAGTGAAAGGCCACAAGATTGTGATAAGAGGCCTGACTGAAAAAGAAGTTTAGCCTGGAGAAGACTTGGGGAATGGGTAGGGGCAAGGTAAATCATCTTCAAGTATGTGAAAGGCTGAATGTAAGCTCCTTGTGCCCAGTTACTGTTTTGTTCACTGTGTCTCTATACCCAGAACCTAGTTAGCATAGGTCCTGGCATATAGTAGTGCTTAATAAATACTTGTGATTGATTGATTGAAGAGGGATTACATTTGTCCTGTTTGGTCACTTGCTCTTTCTCTAACGTCTTAGGGTATTGCTGTTATTGTTCAGTTGTTTCAGTCATATCTGAATCTTTACGATCCCATTTGGGGTTCTTTTGGCAAAGATATTGGAGGGATTTTCCATTTCCTTCTCTAGCTCATTTTACAGATGAGAAAACTGAGGCAAATGAAGTTAAGTGACTGGCCCAGAGTCATACAGCTAGCAAGTGTCTAAAGCCAGATTTGAATTCAGGAAGATGAGTCCTCTTGACTCCAGGTCTGGACTGCTCTGCCTTAGATACAGATGTTACAGCAATCCAGGACTATCCCTGCCCTCTCGAGGTAAGTGTCAGAGGAGGAAATAGAGGCCAGTAGGTCCTGAGATTTAAGGTCAGTGAGGGGCCATCTGCCTCCTGCATTAGTGCCTGAATTTGCTCCATTGGGCTATGTGGAGTCTTACTGTATCTATCAGCATCATGCTGTTTAAGCAAAAACAACGAACACTTTTTAAAACATCACAACCTCCACCCCCATTACATTAATGGATATTTTGGAGGCACTTTTCCACTCCAGTGCTTTTTTTTATTCCAAAAAGGGAAATTACTTGCTTAATTTAATTTGTTTAATATTCCTGTTAAAAAAAATGATGTTCAATTAAGAGACCCAGAAAAACCATAATGTTCATTTAACAGGAGAATTGAATCTGAGTTCCATGAGGGCTTTTTTTTTCTTTTCCTTTCTGTTATTTTCCCCCCTTTCCTAAATCCAGCTAAGTGAATTACTGAGCTTTATTAGATGCTTTAATTACAGGTTGTTAATGGAAATATTACTGAAATTAAACTCAAATGTGTTAACCATGGAAAAAGCTTTATGTGTCACTGAAAAACCCAAATTTCAAGACACTGTCAATATGGTCAATTGAAAAAGCACCAGGAAATTAGTTCCTTAATTGTGATATAGTGACAAACCACCCTTGCACC
Source organism: Pseudochirops cupreus (assembly GCA_028627135.1). Taxonomy (NCBI): domain Eukaryota; kingdom Metazoa; phylum Chordata; class Mammalia; order Diprotodontia; family Pseudocheiridae; genus Pseudochirops; species Pseudochirops cupreus. Next base: position 203,234,648 of record CM053584.1, read on the forward strand.
TTGAGCTGGTCTATCTTTGTGGCCTGTATTGCCCAAACAGCCCATTCCTGAGTGGAAATCACAGAATTATGAGACTTCAGAGTTGGAAGGGAATGTGCAACAGAATGTTAGACAAAGCATGGACTGTCAGGGCTAATAGGGATAGTAGAACAATAGAATGTTGGAACACAGAATGTAGAATGTGAGAAATGAGCAGGACCTTAGAGATCATCCCGCTCATCTTACAGAAAAGGAAACTGAGTTTTTTTTCTTTTTTCCTTTTATTTCATATTTTGTTTTTCCTCAGTTACATGGAAAAACAATTTTTAATATTAATTTTTTAAGCCGAGGTCCAAATTATTTCCCTTCCTCCTTCCCCACCCCATCCCATTGAGCATGTAAGCAATTCAATAGAAGTTATACATGTGCGGTCATGTAAAACCTATTCATGATAGTCATGAAATTGAGTCTTTAAAAGGAAAAAGTGGCTTGCTATAAAGGCCATTGGAGCTAGGTAGGGAAATAGCTGAGACTAGAATCCAGGCCTCCTGCTTTCCAGAACAGTATTCTTATTAAAAATAAATGCTTTATTTTATGCCTTTTGTAACAGGATTGTCATGTTCCAATTCTCCCCCCCCCTCCCACCCCTCACCTTTGAACCTTTCGTTATAACAAAACAGCACAATTAAATAAAATGAATTAACTCATTGGCCCCACACCGGTCTGACCAAGCCTCATTCTGCACATATAATCCAAGGCTCTTTCCATTATCCCGTATTACCTCGAAACACTCCCCAGGGATAAATACTGCATAATATATCGGCCAAAGCAACAAGTCCACAAGCATTTATTAAGTACCCACCCCGTATCCAGCACTGTTAAGTACCACACCACAGTGCATGTGATGTACTTATAGCGTGACTTTTAAAAACACAAGTCAGGAGCCATATAAACATTCACCTGAAAATCCAGAAACCCTTGCTGTATTTATCCATCAAAGCCTTCATCAAATTCCCAGTAAAGACTACAAACAGCTAAGGAGCTGCATAAATAACCTAAGGCTGGGACAAATTGACCTGGGGATCCCCAAACAGAAGGCTCTTAAGGTGCTCCATGCTGGGAACTTTCCACCTAATGGATCAAGCTCTTTTCCTCCTGAGGCCCTAATCCTAGGACTGAGACCTTGCCTATAGACTCCTCCTTGCTAATGGCTCATGCAAATTTTACACAGTTAACTAGGTAGTGTACAAAATCACCATACTACAGGGTAAATGTAGCTTAGGAGAGGAGCTATATACAAGCAGGTAAATTGTAGCTACTCATTCTCAGGACTCAGTCAGCATGACCCAGCTTAATAGAAAGGTCAGGATTACAGAATCGTAGGATACAAGTTGTATAACTGAATGAGTAGTGATTTATGATTATGATGGAATATTACTGTGCTATAAGAAATGATGAGTTCATCAATTTTAGAAAAAAATATGAATAAACTCAAAATAATGAAGGGTGAAATGAGCAGGGCCAAGAGAACATTGTATATAGTAACAACAATACAGTCTTAAGAGAGACTTTGGGAGACTAAGTCATTATGACTATAATCAATACCCAAATGAGCTACAAAGGACCTATGAAGGAAGACAATATTTACATTCAGAGAAAGAAGTAATAAATAGAAGTATGTATGTAATAATTTAACATATATGTGTTTATATACTTAGAAGTATTAGACACATCAGGCCATTAGACACAAATGTATGTATATATATATACACACACACATACGTGCATACACACACATATTTGAGTCTAATGGTATCCATATCTAGAGTGGGGGGAGGGAAGAAAAAAGGAAAAAAAAAGTTACATGATAACTTTACTATTTATTTAAAAGGAATAGCAAGTTGTACACAATGGGTTTGCAGTTTCATGTGCAATTTTTTTTTTTACTATACTATGTTATGGAAATGTTTGTTTTGTTTCATAAATTAAAAATAAGACAAATAAAATTTAAAAAAAGAATCATAGGATAGAGCAGGAATCAGATAAGAAATCTGAGGCCAAGAGAGGTCAAGTGACAAGGTCATACAGGTAGTGTCACAGGTAGGATTGGAACCCAAGTCATCTGACTTCAGAACTAATACTGTTTCCGTTTGTCTATTCTACTCCTAGGCTTATCAGTGAGCTCTTCATTTATCCTGTGTTATTAGGTTCTGGATATAACCATATGGTGTTAAGTGAAAATAATCTCTGCATACTCATGAGTCCCAATTTCTTGGGGCTCAGAGGTTATAGATTTAGAGAGAGAACAGATCTTGAAGTCATACAGTCCAAGTCCTTTATTATTTTTTAATATGTGAAATCATGAAAAACATATTTCCCTATTAGGCAATTTTTTTAAAAAGCAAGAAAAATTTTTCAAAAGGAGAAAATTATATTTCAATTTGCATTCAGAGGGCTTCAGTTCTACCCTGCAGGGGGACAGCAGTTGTTCATCCTGAGTCTTTTGAAATTGTCTTGGATCATTGTATTGATCAGAGCAGCTAAGTCTTTAACAGTTCATCGTCATTATAACATTGCAGTTTCTGAACACTATGATCCCACAGTTCTTCTCACTTCATTTTGCATCGGTTCATATAGGTCTTCTCGTATTTTTCTGAAACTATCTGCCCCCTCTCATTTCTTATAGCATAATAGTAGTCCATCATAATCATATGCCACTACTTGTTTGGCCATTCCCCAACAGATGAACATCCCCTTGATTTCCAATTCTTTGATGCCACAAAAAGAGCTGCTATAAATATTTTTGTACATATGGGTCCCTTTTTGTTTTTCCTTTGACTCCTTTGGGATACAGATCTAGTAGCAGTATTGCTAGGTCAAAAGGCATGCTCAGTTTATAGCCCTTTGGGTATAGGTCCAAATTGTTTTGCAGAATGGCAAGACCACTTCCCTAGTATACCTGCCTTTCCCTCATCCCATCAAACATTTCTTGTTTCTAAAAGATATGAGGTTTTGTTTTAATTTTCATTCATTTTTGTTTTAATTTTTCTAATCAAAGTTAATTTAGAGCATTTTTCCCTATGTCTAGAGCTAGCTTTGAATTCTTCTGAAAACTACCTGTTTTCATTCTTTGACCATTTATCACTTGGATAACGATTCTTGTTTTCATAAGTCTGACTCAGTTCTATGCTCAGTATATATTTGTGAAATGAGGTGGTTATCAGAGAAACTTGCTGTAAAATCTTTTTTGATGTTACTTCATGGTCCATGGCAACTTTGAGCAAAATTTTAGTTTCCCTGATTATTCCTTTTAATTAGGTCTTCTTTTGCTTTGTCTGAGATCATGATTGCCACCCCCTGCCTTTTTTTTTCCACTTCAACTTAAGCATATTAGATTCTGCTCCAGACCTTTATTTTTAACTCTGTATGTATCTTTCTGCTTCTAATATGTATGTGTGTATACACACATATGCACATTATATAATGTATATATGTATGTATCTATCTTTGAACTAATTCCTATGAAAATGAGGTTTAAGCATTGCCTGCTTACTCTTCCCCCTCATTTTCTATTAAATGGTAAAAGCTCTTTCTTGTGTACCTCTTTTATGTGAGAAAATTTTCCCCGTTCTACCTCTCTCTTCTCCCTTTTCCCAGTACATCTTTCTCTCTAACCCCTTTACTTTTTGGGGAGATGATTACAACAGAATTGACATATCATTATCCGGGGCTACTTGGGTACCAGCCCGAAGTGTGAGTGGAGATGTGAAAGAGAGGGAGAGAGAGAGGGAGTGAAGTAGCCAGAAACTATGGGTAGTTCAAGGAAGAACCATGAACTCTGTTTAATGATGATTTGAACAAGGTTTTTTTTTTTTTGATATGAGATTCTTTATTAAATTTTTTTGAGTTACATCTTTTCTCCCCATCTTTCCCCCACCCACCACCCCAAAACAGCCATCCCAGTATTTCCCCCCTCCCCCAGTCTATTCTCTCCTATGT
>CM053584.1:203239125-203270080 GCA_028627135.1 Pseudochirops cupreus
TGACTACATCCAACTGGAACTTGAGATACACAGGCACTGCCGTTGGGAGATCCATTCTGCCCTACCAAAAAGTGACATAGGAGAGAATAGACTGGGGGAGGGGGGAAACACTGGGATGGCTGTTTTGGGGTGGGCAGGGGAAAGACGGGGAGAAAATATGTAACTCAAAAAAAATTTAATAAAATAAATTAAAAAAAAAAAGAATTGCTCAGCATTTTCATTTTGCTGGTGCAAAGAACTGACGTTTATTATGTTCTTAAATCTCATCTGCATTAAATGTTCAAATCAGTGAGCCAAAAAAAAAGTTATCATAGTATTTGGGCATTTTCTTCTGTAATATATGATCCTACTCATTCTGAGTACAGTATTCGAGTACACTTGGCAAAAATGTAAAGCGGACAGTCTCTTAGCTGGAATATTTATACAGAAATAGATTCTGCAGGATAATTCAATATCAGAATGTAAAGAAGGCACATTACACAAGAGTGAGTCAAGTTTAAATATATTTACATTGATTTATTAAACTGAAGAAAACAGAAAGGAGGTTGCCTGCAAAAAAAAAACAAAAAAAAAAAACAATAGTCTACTACCTCCTGGAAGTAATACTCAGATAAAATCAAAATTTCTGTTTTCTAGGCTCCAAGTGTCTGGGGGCATTCATCAGTTCTTTGGGAAGTCAATTAACATTTTTAAAGGCATTAACAAAGGGGATGCAAAGGCCAGAGCAGGCCTTCAAACATCTAGGTTTTGTAAATCATTGTCTTGAATCTGCTATACATTGGGAACGAAACAAGGAAGGCTTGTCTTATCTGAAGCTTTGAGAATTCTAGGCACCAAAAGTCTTTGGAAATCCAACAGGTCTTTGGAAGTCAGTTAATATTTTACAGGATGATGCAAATGAGAGCAGGTTTCAATGTGTTTAGGTTTGTTTAACACAAATCTATGCCAAAACCGCTTCTCCAAAGCATCTGTATGTGAACTGACCCCCAAGATCAAATGTTTTGGCTTGCTTCATATCATGTTCTCTATCTCTGTACCTCTTTTTAACCACCCTGATAAGTTCTTAGGAGTCATATTTATTATCTTCCTATATAGGCATGTAAATAATTTAACTTTATTGAATTTCTTATGATTACTCTTTCATGCTTACTTTTTTATGCTTCTCTTGAGTCTTATGTTTAAATGTCAAATTTTCTATTCAGCTTTGGTCTTTTCATCAGAAGTATTTTAAAGTCCTCTATTTCATTAACTATCCACTTTCCCTTCTGAAGGGAAGTTTTGCTAGGTAGGTTATTCTTCATTGTAATCATAACTCTTTTGCCTTCTGGAATATGATATTCCAAATCCTCTGTTCTGGCCCTGGCAGCTGCTGAATCTTTTGTTATCCTGAGTGTGACTCCATATTTGAATTGTTTCTTTCTGGCTGCTTGAGGTATTTTCTTTTTGATCTGGGAGTTCTTGAATTTGACTATCACATTCCTGAAAGTTTTCATTTGAGGATCTCTTTCAGGAAGTGATTGGTGGATTTTTTCAATTTCTATTTTACCTACTGGAACTAAGATACCAGGGTAGTTTTCCTTGATGATATCTTAAAATATGATGTCTAAGCTTTTTATTTGATCTTGGGTTTTAAGTAGTCCAACAATTCTTAAACTTCCTCTCCTCTATCTATTTTCCAGGTCAGTTGTTTTTCCAATGCGATATTTCACATCTTCTTCTATTAAAAAAATTCTTTTGAATTTGTTTTATTTTTTCTTGATATTTCTTGGAGTCATTTGACTTCATTTTCCTTATTCTAATTTTAAGAAATTATTTTCTTCACTGAGATTTTGTACTACTTTTCCCATCTGAGCAGTTCTGCTGTTTAAGGAGTTCTTTTCTTAACTGAATTTTTGTGCTTCTTTTATCTTTGTGTCAATTCTGTTTTTTAAAGTGTTATTTTTTCAGAACATTTTTTTGGAGAGGACCTCTTTTTCTAAGCTTTAATTATATTTCTTTCTTTCTTTCTTTCTTTCTTTCCTTCTTTCTCCCCCCCCCCCTCTCTCTCTCTCTCTCTCTTTCTTCCTTTTTTTCTTTCTTTTTGCATTACTTTCATTTCTTTTCCTTTATCACTCTTGTCTCTTTAATTCTTCCTGAAATTCTTGTTGGGTTTGGGTCTGATTAGAATTTCTCTTTGAGACTTTTTTTTTGGTAATTGTTTTCATATTGTTGTCTTCTTCTGAGTTTATATCTTGGTCTTCCCTGCTACTGTAGTAGCTTTTTATGGTCAAATTCTTTTTTGTTCTTGCTGTTCACTCATTTTCTCAGCCTATTTCTTGACGTTGTTGGGCTCTGCTTACCTGGGGGTGGGAAAGCACTGTGCTAAGGTTTAGCCTTTTTTGTATTGCAGTTATCAGAGCTACTTTTGGAGGTCTGCAAGTTTTTGGTGCTTCCAAGGCAGTGTGATACTGGAAGAGGTATAGTCACTGCTTTCCTGGTCTTTGCTATAGCATTTACCAAGAAAAGGTCCCTGCTCCCCTGCATCTGTACATACTAGCACTCTTCTCTGCTTTGGTACTGTGACCAGGGCCCCTTCTTTCTTGTGACCAACCCTCAGTGCTCCTCTGTACCCTGGAACTGGGATGAAGAACCGCATATGGGTAATAGAGTTGCCAGTCAGCACAACCTGTACCCAGTGCCAGCAAAGGGTCCCCTCTAATGTCTTTATGAACAAGTATCCAATTCCCTTACTCTCTCTAGGTTGAGAGCTTCCAAGGCTTCTGCTGCTGCTATGGCTACTATTGCCACCACAAAATGGACTAGAGAGGTAAACTCTCTAAAGTAAGCCACTATTTGAATTTCTGCTCCCTGAATCCAAACCCAGTATTGTTTTCACTGTATCACACAATCTCTTGGGGTCCTTTCCTCCTTTGCTTTAGTTTTAGTGGGGATAGTAGCCCTATTATATTTTTGAGGTTAATCCCTCTACTTGTAATCTTGATGCCCTATATGCTGCCCCATTGATGCTACTATTGCCTCTGATAATAACTAACATTTATATAAAGTTTTAAGGTTTTTGAAGCACTTTACATGTATTACTGCATTAGAACTTCATTCAAACCTTTTAAATAGGTGCTATTATCATCCCTATTTTGCAGATGTGGAAACTGAGGTTGAGAAAGGTTAAGTAACTTGCCCAGGGCCACATAGCCAGAGTATCTGAAGCAGAATTTGAACACAGGTCTTCCTGATTTCTTGACTCTGAGTCTAGCATTATATCAAATATACCATGTAGCTGCCTTAGAACTGATAATTCAGCCTTTTTTCTCTTCTATTCAATTTTTCCTTTCTGGCTCCTTCTCTACTGCCCACAGATACAATCAGGTCATCCCTATCATTAAAACAGAATAAAAGAAGTAAACAATACAACCTTTACTTGATCCTGCCAATTCCTCCAGCCAGAAATAGATCTTATGTCTTTCCTCCCTTTCACTGCTAAACTCATAAAAAAGAATAAGCTACACTTGCTACCCTCATCACCCACTCACTTCTAAATCTTTTGCAACCTGAATTCGCATATCACATCTTAATGAAGCTGCTTCTTAGTAATCTCAATAATCAGTAATATCATTGCCCAATCCAAAAACCATTTCTCATTCATCCCCTGCCATGAACTTCCTTCTACTTTTTGACACTCTTTCTTGTTAATTTTTCCTCTGTTGGCTTCTGTGACATGACTCTTTTCTGGTCTTCCTCCAACTTGTCTGCCTGCTCCTTTCCAGTCTCTGTTGATAAGAAGGTCCCCATCCATCTCCCTAAGTGTGGTGACTCTGGAGGCTCTGTCCTGGACCGTGTTCTCTTTTTCCTTTACATATTCATCCTCAGTGATCTCATTAACTCCTGTAAACTCAATCATAAATTCTCAGCAGATGGCTCCCAAATCTATCTCTCCTACTGAAATCTCTTTTGAGCTCTAGGCTTGCATCTTCCACTATTTACAGGATATCTCCCCCTGATATTCTGTGAGAACTCAAAAAATCAATTTGTCCAAATCTGAATTCATTATCTTCCTCACTAAATCCTTCCCTCCTTTCAATTCCCCTATTTCAATTGATGATATAATCCACTATTCCAGTGACCAAGATTTGAAACCTCAGCATCAGCTTGGACTCATTCGTATCTTTCATTTCTCATATTCAGCCAAGTGCCAAGCCTTATCAATTCTGCTCCTTAGGTATAATTCTAGATTGGTGGAAAGAATGACTATCCATCATATGCCTGTCTGAGGGTCAGTGTTGAATCAAAAACTTTAGAGAGAAGAGACAATCTTCTTCACCATTACTTTGATAGAAGACGTACAATTCCAGATTCTCTTCTAGGGGACAGGGGGGAGCAATAACAATGCACAGTTAGAAAGAAAAAGAAAAGACTATAGAAGGTAAGCATAGAGAATAAAACCAACTCTTCAGCATACCTCAGATTTTGAACTTGCCTCCCTGGAGATTACAGAGAATTTTCTCTTGGGAGATATCAGGACCTCTTTTTATTGGTTAACCTGAGATATCTCTCTCCTGGTGACTTTGCACAGCTCTGCATGTCCCCCAAAACTATTCAACCAGACTGCAAACTTGATGAGGGACAGAACTGTTTTATTTCTTTTCATATCTTCCTCAACATTTCTCACACAGCAATATTTATAGTAGGGGCCTAATACTTTTTTATTGAATGTCAATTGAATCCTCTCAAAGCCCTGGACAAAAATACCTATGTCATCCAGAAACAGATGGTAATCTCCTATATCTAAAAAAAAATATGCCTAGCTGGTGAACATAGCCTCTGCCTATGACCATTTCATTATTTCACATGCCCTCAATCTCTGGAAATTCTTTCTTATTTAATTGTGTAAAGGTGTCTTCACCTTTCATGATAGACAGGTTCTTGCAAAGCTGAGTTTAAATTGATTTTTAAAGAACATAATAGCTAGTGTAATATATTTACATAGCGCCTTATATGTGTCATAGCATTTGATAAATAAATTAAAAACAATTTGGATCTTGTTTTTGCTGGACTGGAGAAGCTGGGCTTTTTTTAACGACCTCTAGTGTGGGGAATCCTTTTTCAAACTGAAATATCCTATGGTTACATAAGGAATCATACCCAATAGGTCTTATTCTTATGTAGTCCCATACAACGTGTCCGGTGTTCTTATATGGGGTATACTTGTGTGCAGGATTATAGAGTTGCAAAGTATTTAATCTCCCTGGGTTTCAGTTTTTCATCTATAAAGTGAGGGCAGATTTGGGCTAGATTGCTTTTGAAATCTCTTCTAGTTCCAAATCTGATCCAGTGAATTATATATAACCTGAATTTACAACCCTATCTGGAGCATTTTGCTTGAGACTTGCCTAATTAGTGGAAAAAATGCTGACATGACACTGTGTGCCTATGTCACAAGTAGCACTGATATGAGAACTTTGGACAGACTTTCTTCATTCCTTCTTGGAGAGAGAAGCACATGTTTTCTGACTCTCTCCAGGACTGACTCCAGAGAGAAGAAAGAAAAATACTCCTTTGCAGACATGTAGGGAGAGTTGGCTCATCAAGGCATCCCTGATTTCCAGTGTTCTTCCCTAGAGACTTCTAGTGAGATCAGGGCTTCTCTCCTGATTGAGATGAGATATCTCACACCCCAGAGGGAGAGCTAATTTACTTCGTTTACTTTTATTATATTCTAATCTGCATAACTTCTCAAATTTCTATGTGCTTTTTATTGGGTAAATGGGTTTGCTTGCTATTCACTATTTATGATGGTCTTCTGTACAACTTGCCTTTGATGGGAAGGAATTAAGCCAATGACTTAAAGGGACAGTGATCAAGGAAACTAGCAGCTTTATGTTCTGAACCAATTGTTCCCCCAGATCAGTAATATTTGGGAGACAGAGAGGTATCATTCCTGCAAGGCTCCATGATGTTTCAGAGGAGAGAGTAGCCAGCCTCTCCTCTTCCTCTCAAGGCTGAAATCTCAAGGTGGGATGGGAGTGAGGGAACAAGATTCCAGAGATGTATGTTTAATGTTTTCCCTTCAGTCACCTGTCTATACATTTAGACATTCTTTGTTGACATGCACATATTATAAGTGCAGTACACGTCTTACATGTATGACTCAGTTTGTGAATCTTATGGAACCGGAGAACAGAGAAAGGGAAAGGTTTTCAAACCCCTGGAAAGCAGAACTACCTGGAGGTGACCAAAAGAGTTGACTCCCCTCTCTCCTCATGGGGAGTCCAATGGTTAAAGGCTGCTGGGCTGTTCCTAGAAAGTCTTTCACTCTGTATGAATCTGAAGACTGTCTGGAAGGAGAGTAGTGAACTCTTACACGGCATCTTATTAATCCTTGGCATCCCAAGGAGCATGCCCCAAGTTTGGGCCCTGCTCCCAGGATGAAGTGAGTCAGGAAGGAGCACTTATCCTGCAAAACTGCCAAAGGAATACCTGGCTCTTTAATGACTGACCTTGAGATCCAAGGAGAGCCAATATTCCATCTGTTTTCCTTGCATGGACAGACACACACACACACACACACACACACACACACACACACACCCCACAAACACACACCCCTTCTGAGCAGGCTGGTCTGGTGTTAGGGTGGGGGACAGTGGCAGTCCAAAACACAAAAGAAGTTGTTCTTAAAATATGGTGGGGTGGGGTAGGGCAGGCAGCCAAGCCTTTAAACATTATGTGATAGAAATGAGGCCCTCCTGGGAGAATGCAGAACAGAAAGCAAGGGAGGGAGTCTCACTCTATTTCTGCAACCCTGGGGGAAGAGGGGAGAGACAGCAGGGAGGCACTATGTTTGCCATTGCAAAAATGTGTGACATTTCTTTCTCTTAAGGCTTGCTGGATAGGGCTCTAGAATTGCAACCTCTCCTTTTTTTGTATAAATGGAGGTCGGATCTGGGTCCCCACGGGGAGTGATGGAGGGAGGGAGGGGTCAAGTGGGGGACACAACACCTCCCTCCCCCAGTGCATGGAGAAAAAGCCCCTGTGGGGAGCCATTGTCTTCCAGAATTCACAGCCTTTTCTATACTTGTCACATGGGAGGAAAGCAGGCCCCTCTTTCTCCTTAACTGGATGTGAAAAGTTAATTCAAGTATAAATGTAAAGGCTTAATGAAAGGAGAGAACCTTGGATTAATTATAGCTCTCTCTGCCAAGGTAAAGAGAGCCAACTCTCGGCCTGGCGGGGCTTTACAGTAGCTATCATAGCTCTATCTCCGTCTGTCTATCTATCTCTTCCCTTCTTGTCCCTCCCCTCCTCTCATTTCCCCCTGTACTCTCTCTCTTTCTTTATCCCTCTCTCCCCTCATCTGTTTCCATCTCCCTTCTTGCCACTTTCTCATTCTCTTTCTTCTTTTGTCCCCTACCCTTTGATTCTCACACTCCTTCCCTTTCCTTCTCTTTATCTCCCTCTGCATCTCTGTGTCTTTCCCTTTTCCTTCTTCTTCCCTCTCTCCCTAATCTACCTTTCTCCCCATATTTCTTTGTTTCTCTCCTTTCTTTCCTTCTCTCCCCTTCTATTTCCGTGTCCCTCTTTTCTTCCTCCTCCTCTCTGTCTCCCTCTCCCTCTCTCCCTCACTCCTCTCTAGCTCTCCTTCTCTCTCTCTCTCTCCCTTTCCCTCCCTTTCTCTCTCTTTGCCATTAAAAGATGGGCATGTGACCTCACTGCCACTTTTTCAGGAGTAGTTGGATCAGAAACCAAAAAACAGGCAATCAATTAATTATGGCAGCTTCAGGAATAAATTAGCTGGGCAAAAGCAAGCATCTTGGGCATCTGCTGTTCATTTTGCCAGCAGAGGGTCCTCCACCTCCACGGTGCTGCTCTCCTGCTGCTCCCCTCAAAGGTCTTATTTTACTCCCCCCAATGAAATCCATCATTTACCAAAATATGCATTGGGTCATAGGAGCAAGAGCTGGAAGGAACCTTATATATCACCTAGCCCAACCCCCTAATTTGGCAAAGGAGGCACATGACACCCAGGGAAGAGCAGAGTGTTACACCAAGGTGGGAATTACAGTAAGTTACAGAGCCAGGATTCATCCTCAGGTAATAATGATCAAAGTATTTAAAGCTAGCTGAGATCACTTCATCCTCAGATTTCTAACATCACTTTGCCTGGATCTCCATGACCTGTTTATAATTTACCTCATACCGTTCTTATATATCTTATTGGGTGACTCAGCAAATAGAGGGTTGGACTTGGAGTCAGGAAACCCTGAGTTCAAATTCCCAGTCACTTACTAGCTGTGTGACCCTGGGCAAGTCACTTAATCTGTCTGCCTCAGTTTTCTCATCCACAAAATGGGAATAATAATTACACCCTCACAGAGTTGTTGAGAGGGTCAGATGATATGATAATTAAAAAGAGTTTGACAGTTCCTGGCACATAGTAAGTGCTACTTAAATGTCAGATATTATTTTTAAAATTTTTTTTGCAGGGGGGAGGGTAGGGCGATTAGGGTTAAGTGACTTGCCTAAGGTCACATGGCTAGTTTTTGTGTTAAGCAACTTAGGATGGATTTGAACTCAGGTCCTCCTGACTCCAGGGCCAGAGCTGTATTTACTGTGCCACCTCGCCACCCCAATGTTAGCCATTATTAATACGAATGTTTACCCTTCCCAACTCCTCCATACACTCTGTGCTTAGACTGTAAGCTCTCTGAAGGCAGGAGCTATGCTGTTTTTCATCCTTGTATTCCCAGCAGAATAGCTTACCCTTAAGGGGTACTTACTAAAGTTAGGCTGAATTGAATCTAATCTAAACGTTCAGTTTGTAAATAAGGAAAATGAGACTCACAGAGGCCCAAGGTCGTGCAGCTTTGAAATAGCAGAGGCAGGATTTCCATCCAAGTTCTCTGACTCTATATCTAATGTTCCTTCTAGTATTCCACACCACCCCTTTCACAGCAATGATGCACTGACTGCGTATGATGTCCCCAGTACCATGGGAAATGCTTTTAGACACATGAAATAGCATCCCAGTCATCAAATTCCTTACAATCCAGCTATACAGACAAAAATAAAAGCCCCCAAACAACCATGAAGCAATGCAAAAATTCCAGGCATTCTAATGAAGGGCATCTTGGTTCAATGAAAAGTGCCCTGGATTTTGCATCCATGAACCTTGGTCAGATACTGGCTCTGCCACCTGATATAATAATCCCCTTTAGGAGTAGCTGGTGGTACAGTGGAAAGAGTGCCAGCCCTGAAATCATGAGGAGCTGAGTTCAAATCTGGCCTTAGACACTGACTAGGTGTGTGACAGGTGTGGGGGCAAGACACTTAATCCCAATTGCCTCCAAAAGATAACTTTCACGTAGCGCCTCGTAAATATTTTCTCATTTGATCCTCACAACAATCTTGGGGGGTAAATGTTACTATTATCCCAATTCTATCAGTGAGGAAGCTGAGGCAGACAGAAGTTAGATGACTAGCCCATAGCCACCCAGCTACTGAAGCATGATTTGAATTCAGATCTTCCTGACTCCAAGTCCAGCACTTTATGCTTCCCTGAAGACCTGGGGTGATTCATTCCTCTTCGAATTCAGTTTCTCTACCTGTAAATGAGGGATTGGACTAAAGTGAGGTCCAAAATTTTAATAACTATATTTTCATATAATCAGTTTCCAGTGTAATCCTATGTATTCCATTTCAAAACATGGTTCTGAGAAAGGGTTCACAACATTGACAAGACAGCCAAGGGGAATCCATGAGACCAAAGAACTGCTGGTACAAGTTGATCTGTAAGGTTCTTTCCAGAATTAGACTTATGATTCTACGAAGGGTCAGTTCTGTGGCAAAGACTTTAAATCATTTGGGTCTCAATGTGAAAGCTAAAGAAAAAATGAATAATTCAGCGAGGGCTTCCTGGAGGAAGCAGTTCTGTCTTGCAGGTGAAGGGTTAATGGACCCAGACTTACAGGGGCCACTACTGTTTCAAGAGGAGAAACTTTGAAGCAGGGGAGCCTTACTTATTTATTTTTCTCTAAAGTCAGTTCACATATCCCCAACAAATTCAGCATTTTATCTGTTCAGCAATGAATAGCTGTTTGAGTTTACAAGGCAACAAGGAGAGATTTGCTTCAGGGAATCCATAATCTGAGCCTGAGCTAGGTTCTAATAACCATGATTCTGTGATAATCCACAAAAAGGAAGGAACATCAATGGAAAGAGCCCTTGGCTTAGGAGCAGGAAGACGGAGGTTCAAGTCTCAGCTGTCACTTGCTACCCATGTGATCTTGAGAGTGATTTTACTTCTCTGAGCCTCAGTTTCGGCATCTGTAAAATAAGAGGGCTTCGCTAGGTGGTCATGTCTAAGGTTTCTTCAAGGTCCATATCCCATGATTCTAATGTGGAATGATAATGATTGTTAGCAAACTCAGTTTGGGTCACTTTCCTCTCAAAAAATACAAGGAAGAGGGATTTGAGCTTCCATTCCATACACAGAAGAATTTTTCTTTGAAAGTAGGCCTGGCAGAGAGGAGAGAGAAGTCAAGACGGCAGAGTAGAAACAGGACTTCCCATGCAGCTCTGGCTTCCACCTCCTCCAATACATGTAAAAAATGACTCTAAACAAACTTTAGAACTACAAAACCCACAAAGTGACAGAGAGAAACAAATCTCCCACTGAAGGAAGCAAGGCAGGCTGGCAAGAAAGGTCCATCACAGTGTGGTGGGAGCTGAGCCCAGCTCCTCATGAGCCATGGTTTTAGCCCCAGGGTGGCCCCAACAAGAGCAGCAGCTAGAGCAGACTTCATGAGAGTAAATCACCAGCAGCTGTAACAGTTTCCAGACTTCTCAAGCCATAAATACCAAAGACAAAGTAAAAGGTCAATGTGGAACTTGGCTGGTCCAGCTGGAGACAGAAAAGTAAGGTCTGGCTGCTACCCCCAGAGCAAGAAGCAAAGGAGGCACAGTGGCTGCAGCTGCTGCCCTGTGGCTGCTTCCAGACCTACTGGCCTCCAGACTGTAGGGGGAACAAGTGACCATTCAGAGGCTAAGTGCTCTTGCTTTGACCTGCTTGGATCCAGATGCGATCTTGGGCGGTGGTCCTGGGGTGTGTGACCACTGAGCCAGAGCATGTGGGGCCTGTAGAGAAGGCTCCCAGTTAATAGCTTTGGCACCTGCAAAAACCCCAGTGATTTGGGACATAGCTCTCTCCATTCTGGAAGCACAGTTCTACCGTGGCAAAGAGCTCAAAAGTCAAGCAACTGGCTGCCAATATGAGCAAGCAATGGAAGCACAAACAGATGATAGAATCCTTTCTGGGGGACAAAAAGCATCAAGGCATGGAGTGGGAGGAAGACTTCGAAGTCAGAACCCCTGAATCAAAAGCCTCCAAGAAAAATATGAATTGGTTACAGACCATGGAGGAGCTCAAGAAGGATTTTGAAACTCAAGTAAAAGAAATGGAGGAAAAATTGGGGAGAGAAATGAGAATGATGCAAGAAAATCATGAAAAGTGAGTCAACAGCCTGCTAAAGGAGACTCAAAAATACACTGAAGAAAATAACACCTTAAAAAATAAACTCAAATGGCAAAAGAGGCCCAAAAAGCCAATGAGGAACAGAATGTCTTAAAAAGCCCAATTTGCCAGATGGAAAAAGAGTTTAAAAAACTCACTGAAGAGAATAACTCCTTCAAAATTAGATTGGAGCAATTGGAAGCTAATGACTTTATGAGAAATCAAAATACTATTAAACAGATCCAAACAAATGAAAAAACAGAAGGCAATGTGAAATATCTCACTGGAAAAACCACTGGCCTGGAAAATAGATCCAGGAGGGACAATTTAAAAATCACTGGACTACCTGAAAGCCATGATCAAAAAAAGAGCCTGCGCACCATCTTTCAAGAACTCATCAAGCAAAATTGCCCTGAAATTCTAGAACTAGAGGGAAAATTAGACATGGAAAGAATTCACTGATCACCTCTTGAAAAAGATCCCCCAAAAAGAAAACACCTAGGAATGTTGTAGCCAGTTTCCAGAGTTCCCAGGTGAAGGAGAAAATACTGCAAGCACTCAGGAAGAAACAATTTGAGTACTGTGGAAACACAATCAGGATAACACAAGACCTAGCGGCTTCTACATTAAGGGACTGAAGGGCTTGGAATATGATATTCTGGAGGTCAAAGGAGCTGGGACTAAAACCAAGTATCACCTACCCAGCAAAACTGAGTTTAATGCTACAGGGAAAAATATGGTCATGAAATAGAGGACTTTTAAGCATTCTTGACGAAAAAACAAGAGCTGAACACAAAATTTGACTTTCAAATACAAGAAGCAAGAGAAGCACGAGATGGTAAACAGGAAAAAGAAATCATAAGGAACTTATTAAAGTTGAACTATTTACATTCTTGAGTGGAAAAATGATAATTGTAACTCATAAGACTTTTCTCAGTATGAGGATAGTTAATATACATTTAACATACATATATATGTATGTATAGGAGGATGTATGTGTATATAAACATATATGTGGGTGTGGGCATTTGTATGTTCATGTACACATAGACAGAGGGCACAGAATGAGTTGAATATGAAGGAATGATATCAAAAAAATAAAATTAAGAGATGAGAGAGGAATTTATTGGGAGAAGAAGAAATGGAGAGATAGGTTAGGGTAAATTATCTCATATAAAAGAGGCAAAAGAAAACTGTTACAATGGAGGGGAAGAGCAGGAAGGTAAAGGGGAAGAGGACAACTTGATTCTCATTGAATTTGGCTTAAGGAGGGAATAACTTACACACTCAATAGGGTATCTTACCTTACAGGAAAATAGGGGGGTAGGGGTGTATTGGTAATGGATTTTGGAGATGCCCCTGTATTGGCTTGGTTTTGGGGTTGATTGTTAAAACCCAGAGCTTGTGAATCCCACTTGTGGGATGGACTTGTTGACATGAAGAGAGAGGGCTGAACTGGGAGGAGCCATGAATTGGGAGAGAGGTCCAAGCCTAGAGAAGGCCAGAAGGACTTTGGGAGAGCAGTATCCAGTGTTGTGGAGTCTGAGTTGCTGAGAAAAAGACTGCTAAGAGCCCATAGGAGCTGCTGCCTGGAACTGCCACCTGGAACGACCAAGGACTGAGGAGGCATGGCTATAATGCTGTATTTTGTATGTCTGTTTTGATGTTGTTTTGCCAGATTCACATGATGGTGAAGGACAGTGCTGCTGTTGTAGAGGTCCTGGAACCTGGCTGTTGGTTCAGAAGCCCTGAAGGAGGATTTTCTTGCAGTACCTGCACAGAAATCCTGGAAGAGGACCTTGCTGATGTTTTCAGGGGTTCTGGGACTGTTCTACAGGCAGAGAGTGACTTGATGAGGACACTGGCTATGGCTTTGTTGAGCCTTGTCTCCCCAGGAACTGAGATTGCTGAGGGCTTGCCTGGAGTGAAGATGAAAGAAGGCCCTTTCCTTGGGTATTCAATGCTGAGATAATATCTTAACCTTGTTGTAACTTAAGGGTGGATGGCCTTTTGTGCTCTCCTGCCCCTTTTGAGATTCACGGGTGGGAAGATTTTGAGTTTTTTTTGTGTTCTGTGATTGACTAAATGAATGTACTTTGTTTATGCTTGGTTACTAATCTCCATTTGAGAAGAGACTTTTGACTGACTAAATGAATGTACTGTCTAGGGATGGAGTAGTACCTGGATTGAATTGAGAACTTACTTACTAAAGGAACAAGTTACACTGTATTTTGACTTTCTCTGTTCTGTGAATGTTTGCTGAATAAATGGGGTTTACTACGCTGGTAATCTGAACCTTGGAAGTTGCCTTTGCTTGGCATTACAAGGGGATAAGAGGGGGGAGTATAGAAAGGAGGGCAAATTGTGGGTGAGGGCAGTTAGAAGCAAACATTTTTGAAAAGGGATAGGGTCAAAGGAGAAATAGATTAAGTGGGGGGGGCAGGATAGGATGGAGGGAAATATAGTTAAGTCTTTCACAATATGATTACTGTGGAAATGACGTGAGAAACTACCCATGTACAATCTATATTGAAGTGCTTATCTTCCCAGTGGGGGTGGGTGAGGAAGGAAGAAGGGAAAAAAATCTGGAACTCAAAGTTTTAAAAACAAATGTTTAAAAAAAAAATTTTTTTTACATGCAACTGAGAAATAAGATACACAGGTACTAGGGTATAAAAACCCATCTTGCCCTACTAGAAAGTTGGGGGGGGGGGTGAAGGGAGAGGATATAAGAGAAAGCAGATTGGGGGAAGAGGTATTCAGTAGGCTCGCTATTTTGGGGTGGGGGTAGGGGAAAGATGGGGAGAGAAAAAATTGTAACTCAAAATTTTGTGGAAATAAATGTTGAAAACTAAAAATAAATAAATTTTAAAAGAAGAAAAAAAAAAGAAAGTAGGCCCTGGGTCTAGGGATCCTGCCTTCATCTGGGGACTGGGTTTTCCTGTGAAGCAGAATTGGCTCCCTTTGTCCTTCCTCACTACCTTTCATCAGTCACTGGGGATCTTTGCTTCTGCTGATCACAAAGGTAAACAGGTGAGAGATCACAGATCAGGTGTGGTCACAAATCAGAGGACAGTTTAACCACATGCTTAAATCTTATTCCTTGAGTGTCTCTGTCAGTTAAACATTCAGGAAGTCAGGGTGAATCTTGAAGGGAGGAGGGGGACGATTAACAGAGAAGTCAACTGAAATGCCAAAGATTACATAAAAATCAGTGGGAGTCAGGATCAGAACCCAGATTTTCCCATGCTAAATCAATCAATATCTATTGATTGTTGACTATGAGCCAGACATTATGCTAAATGGTGGGGTTATAAAAGCAAAAGTGAAACAACCTTGCCCTCCAAGAGGGCCCTTTATTTTCTAATGGGGGAGACAATATGTGTGTCTCTGTGTGTATAACATGTAATATACATTTTATGCAATTATACATAAGTACACATGCATATATATGTACATATATTATATACATGTATATATGTATATGTCGTTCATCCTTCATTTTCAAAAAGGACCAATAATATCATGGGTGATGTCTTGACTTTCAATTGAATTAGATTTAAGTGAGGCAGAGTTGCACAAAGTCTTCAACCTCACTCTTTCTTCCAGAGTCATTGAAGTCCAATCACAAGGCAAAAATCAAGATGACTGGTGGTGGCCTAGGATGCAGAGATGGCCTTGGCATCTTCGTATCTCACCAAACTCTAAGTGCTCAACTGCTGTTGGAACAAATTGTTCTCATCCACCCATTCCAATGGGGAAAGTCTTCACACGTGCTTTTGGTAGACATCCCACTAACTCAGTGGTGGGTTGGAGACCTGGTTTTACTGAGGTGTGGCCATTGCATGCTTCAGCTTCTTGGAGCCACAGGTGAGAGCTGAGTGTCAGGTGGACACAAAGGTCAATGAGCAGCCCTGAAAAGGGCTCAGCAAAGCCACATACCAGAAGTGTTTGTTCTCCCTGATCGCTCCATGTTAAACCTGCATATATATGTAATTATAAATTTATATGTTCATCAAAATATGTAAATATGTATATATTTATGGGTATATAAACACATATCTTATGTGTGTTTGTATATGTGAAGGAAATAAAGAACTCAACTATATCTGGTCTACAATGTACGTTGATTTCCTTTCTACTCTCTTCTGGGGAGACCCTAAAAAAACCCAAGTTTGAGGTGATTTTCCCTGGGGCTTTAGGGGTGAAATTGTGAGTAGCTAGAGAGCTCTAAAAATAGAACCTGACCTCTCTCTTAGGGATACACACTCCCTCGTGACTGAATCTTGTCTATATATGTGTGGTGGGTTGGAGAGTCAAAATTTGAGATCCCTTAGAGCAGTGGTTCTCAACCTTCCTAATGCTGCAACCCTTTAATACAGTTCCTCATGTTGTGGTGACTCCCAACCATAAAATTATTTTCATTGCTACTTCATCACTGTAATTTTGCTACTGTTATGGATCGTAATATAAATATCTGATATGCAGGATGTATTTTCATTGTTACAAATTGAACATAACCCACAGGTAGAGAACTGCTGCTTTTAGAGGGAGAGGGTGAGCACTCCAGCCCATTTGGACCCAGCAGCTTAGATATGTCTAGGGTTTCCCCAAAGAGAAAAAAGCTCAATGTAAACCATCATAGGATGACTATTTGCTTCCTTTACACAAAAGAAATAATTAAAACTATCTGAATAGCTCCCTCAGGGTAAATGTCTTCTGGCAAACTATACCAGGATTGGGCGTCTTTTCCTGTTGGTGCTCATACTTTTAAGAAATGCTCAAAGAGTTGATTGGGGCTGGGGGTGAAGAGGGGGGCTCATCCTGAAATTCAGTAAGCACTAGCTGAAGGGGCTAAGGGTTCCAAACTATTCTGGAAAAGTTTCTCTCTCAGGAGCCATATTTAGGTACCCATTATGCTTAGAAAAAGAAATACAGTGACCTTGGACAAGTCACTTAACCCCAATTGCCCTGCCTTCCCCCCTCAAAAAAAGACAAAAAAAAAAGAAAAGAAATAAAAATGAAAGAAACTAGTGCTAGACATGTAGCTATGAGCTATCTGCATAAAGATGGTAATTGAACCATAGAAGCTGAATAGGTCACCAAGGGAGAGAGAATAGAAAAAGATAAAAAGAGAAGGACCAAGATAGAGCCTTGGGACAACTGACTCAAACAAGGGCCATTTGGTTTGTCACCAGAGGTCCTTTGTCTTAATTGCCAATTAATGTCCATGAAACAGAGGACAAATCAGCAGAGGAGACTGGGGAAGTGCTGAGGCAGGTAGCGGGAGAACCAAGAGGGAACAGTGTCATGAAGACCCAGAGCGGAAAGAGTATTAAGAAGGAGAGGGTGATCGGCGTCAAAGGCAGCAGAAGCATCAAAACGAATGAAGATGGAGCAAAGGCCATTAGATCTGCCAGCGAGGAGATCATTGATAACTTTGGAGAGAGTAGTTTCAGCTGAATGATGAGATTGGAGTCCACACTGCAGAGAGTTCAGAAGAGAGTGAGAATAGGATGTGTGGCTTCTGTCCTCCTCAGTCCAGGCTGTGAGATGGCCAGCTTTTTCCTCTCAGGAAGGGCTGGAAGCATGGAGAGCCTTAGAAGAGAAGTCGCTGCCAACCATACAAATTACAATGAGCAAAAAAATACCAGTTCGTGAGTGGTAGGCGGGGCGGGGGCAGGGGGGGCACTGTGTTTAGTACATGACCACATCAACATAGAGCTGTGGAAGCCAGAGGACCTGTGGGCGAAAGTGGCTGTCTGTATTTACTATAGAGAAGAATAAACCCACTGGGGCTAGGGGTGGGTAGAGGGGAAAATGACTGTGTTAATTACAGATACTGGGTCGACAAAACAATCAAGGACCCCCGGTGGCAAATTGGTTGTTGTTACCCGAATGAGTCCAGTTTAAATGAATTGTCCCAAGGTGGTTGACCTGTCTTGTACACTGTATGCATTCATTTATTTATTCCAATTTCTAAAGAGGGTTATTTTGCTTGAACACTTCAGGATACAAGTGTAAATTTTAAAGTACTAATTAAAATACATAAAACACAGCACAGCAGCAATTAGAGTGTCAGGAAATGGCATGTGAGGAGGCTCATCAGCCTTCAAGTGCCAATTTACAGAGCAGGGCTTAGCCCCAGACACTGAAGGTCGGTTGACATAGAAGGAGAAAGTAAACTCCACAGATGGGGGAGACATAGAGCCTGTCCTCAGGGAATTCCCAGTCTAATGAAGGAGGGGAAGCAGGTGGGAGAGATAGGACACTCACAAAGAACAGAAACTTATGAAAAATATGATAATGGTTGCAAAGTTGATAAGAATATTATATAAAGTTAATCTGGTCCAGTTTCTTGTCTGAGGAACCAGACCCTTCCTATAGGGAGCTAAATCTTCCCACCACAGCTGGCTGCCTTACATCAAGAGTTCTTAATCTGACCTGTGGATAGATTTCAGTGGAATCTGAGAACTTGGATGAGGAGGGAAAAATCCCATCTCAAGTTCAATAAAGTTAGTTTCTGGGGGTAGCTGGGTGGTGTGGAGGATAGAGCACCAGCCCTGGAGTTAGGAGGACCTGAGTTTAAATCTGGCCTTAGATACTTACTAGCTGTGTGACTCTGGGAAGTCATTTAACCCCTATTGCCTCTCTCTGTCTCTGTCTCTGTCTGTATATACATATATATATATGTACATACACACACTGTATATACATATACACATTTACATAATACACATGTATATAACTTCACGCACACATATATGTGTGTGTATATATATAAACACATGCACATATATAAATAGTTTCCCAAATCCTATGAAATCCTATGTTTTTTCTCCTATACATGCAAGAACGTTATTATGACACGGGGTTTAGAAGTTTTACCAGACTTCCAAGGTGTCCATGTCATCAAAAAACAAAAAAAAGATTAAGAACCTCTACTGTATGGTGATCTATCCTGTTTATCCATTCCCAGGGAAAAAAAAAAGGGACCAGCTGTGACTGAGTGCATTGGACCCATCTCTGAAGCCTAGCTTCAGAGGATATACCCACCTAACTTTAGGACTGCGATCAGTGCCTCTGTGTGTCTTATGTGTATAATATAGGCAGAGATACATATATCATATATGCACAAACACACATACAACTGAGAATATCTGATACTGTGTTGAGAAAGGGTATCATGAGGCCCAGAGCAGTGCAAGCAACCACTTTAAAATACCAGATATAACAAACACTTTATAAAAAATTGATAGCACATATACCCAATTTGCTGACTTATAAACTGAACCCAGATGACACAGTAACTAGAAAGCAGATTGATGGGAGACTCTCAGGGTCCAAGTTGGGAACAGAAATGAGTGATCCTTGTCAGCATCCTTGTGAACCACTGAAATCTAGATCACACTGACCCCTCCTCTCTTCTCCCCCTTCTCCACTTATTCCTCCCTCTCTCATCTCCTCCCTGCTTCTCCCTTCATCTCTCTCTCTCTCTTTCTCTTTCTCTTTCTTTCTCTCTCTCTCTTTCTCTCTCTTTTCCCCATTTCATTTTCCTTGTTCCCTTGGGAAGGGATAGAGAGACAGCCTGGAATTCCAGATGATCTGAGTTCAAGTCCTCCTTCTGACCGTGTGACCCTGGGCAGATTATTTTCCTACTCTATGCCTCCTGGCAATTGTTTCAGACTATAAGTTGCAGAACAGCTGTAGATGTGCTTTGGTAGAGCAATTTTCCTCACAAAGAAGTTCCTTATCCTGATGAAATCACAGGACTGGGCCTAAAAGAAATACTTATGCACAAAAAAAATACAAATGATTTTTGTTTTAGGCATGTTGCTTTGCAGATGTGTAGGAAGGTACCTGGAAATTAAGGATGAGTGAGATAGAGAGAGGTTAGGACCTGAGTTAGAAATTTAGAAGTCTTTCATATAGTCTTTTTTTTTTTTAAATCAAGGTTAAGTGATTTGCCTAGGGTCACATAGCTAGTATCTGAGGCCAAATTTGAACTCAGGTACTACTGACTCTAGGTCAAGTGCTCTAACCACTGCACCACCTGGTTGCCTCTTTCATACAGGCTTTTGAGGTTCCCAGAATCCTCACTGGTATGACTCACTTCACTACATTACAATTCACCAAATTAACCCCCTCCTCCTCCCTTCCTGAGCAAGCTGCTCAATCGGTCTTATTTTTGCTGAGCTATTAATTATCGAAAGGACCATTTGCTTGATTTTTATTCATAGTTTGAAGGGGGAGAAAAAAAAAAACCATAACCAAGATTCTGCTTAGGTTTGTCTGATTGCTAGATTAGCTGAAGCCTTCTAATTTCTTTATCCTGCTTTAATCCTCATTTTGCTCCTTGATCAACCTAGTTCTGCTCAAAACAATTTGCACTTAGTAAATCTAATGGTTTCATTCGCAGCAGTGAAAGAGCTATACTATGTTTATCCTTTAATACAGCAAAATTCCATGTGCATATATAATGGGGATGAGGGTCTGTAGGTGCATAATCCATGCTGTCTTACCTATACTGATCCTAAAGAGCAAAGTCTGATCGTTGGGAAACAGTGCCTTGGAAGGGCCATACTGGGTGTGCAGAATGGACTTACTCATTGGCAGTCTTTTGATAAGTCATTTCACTGTGTTAGCCTTAGTTTCCTCAACTGTAAAATGGGGATAATAATAGCACCTGCATTCTGGGGTTGTTGTGAGGATCAAATGACATAACATTTATTTTTCATTAGGTTGTGATTTCTTTGGGGGCAAGGATTGTCTTTTGCTTTTCTTTTTATCCCCAGCATTCAGCACAGTGTCCGACATATAGTAGGCACTTAATAAATGTTTAGTTATGGTAATTGATCGATTGATACATTCGGGGCAACTAAACCTTTCATTTCTCTAGACAACTCTCTAAAACTGTAAGAGAAGGTGCCAGCTTTCATTAGTAGAGAGTTTCTCCCCCAGAGTGGATACTAATGAAATCACACATCCAGATCCTCGTTCTCACATACCAAGAGAGAGGATGAGACTAGATGAATGATTCCTAATCTGTGGGTTATGGCTAAGGTTGGGCCAGGGATGGCATTGTACTCTTGCCGCTATACATTTTCTCAATCAACAGATATTAATATATAGTAACTAGCAGATGAGAGGCCCTGAAAATTTTTGGCATTAACGAGGGATTATCACACATTAAAATTTGTCAACTGGATAGATGACTAGAAAATCTTCAGAGTTAGAAGCCAAGTCAACAAGCATTTACTAAGTCCCTATTGTGTTCCAGACACTGTGCTAAATTTTGGGATATGGAGAAAGGCAAAAAAGGATCAATCTCTGCTGGAACTCTGGATAGATTCCATGCAAAGAATAGTGGGAGAACAAGATATATACATGATAAATTAGTGCTAATTGCAGAAGGAAAGTGCTATTGTTAAGGGGGAAAGATGGGCTTTAATCTGGGACTTGAAGGACTTCAGGGAAGCTAGGAGGTGGAGATGAAAAGGGAGAGCATTCCAGACATATGAGGAGAGAAAACGCCCAGAATGAGAAGATGGAATATCTTGTGAAAGGAACAACAAAGATGCCAGCATCACTGGATTGCAGAGTACAAGGAGGACAGTAAGTTATATGAAGACTGAAAAGTAGGAAGGGGCTGGGTTGTGAAGGGCTTTGAATTCCTGAGGATTTTATATTTGATGGATGACTCATTTGAATTTATTGAATGGGGGGTGAAATGTTTGAGTGTGTGCTTTAGGAAGATCGATATGACAGTTGAATGGACAGTGGTGGACAAGAAAGTAAAGAGTCTTGAGGTGAAAAGATTAACCAGAAGACCACTGCAAATATGGTGATAGCAGTGCCAGAGTAGAGAAGGGGGCACATATGAGAGATGTTATGAAGGTAAAATCAATAAGACAGGATCAGAGTGGATTAGGTCTGTGAGAGATAGTGAGGAGTGAAGGATGACATTTAGACTGTGAGACTGAGGGACTAGGGATGGCAAGGCTCTCAATATGTAATGGTAATGGGAATTTGAAGATCTTCCCTGCCCCTTAATAGACCAAATGTAATCACATGGAGACTGTGGCGGGAGAAGTTTGCTGAATGGGTGGAGCAGAGCTCACAGGAAGCTGGGAGTCAGAACAGCTAGAATGGTGGGAGAGAGCAGACATAGGCTTGTGTTTGTTTGTAGGAAGGCTAAAGGATAGTGTGGCTCCCTGCTCTGTTATGATGTATTAACTTCTTTGTTGCTATGATGGATTTAGTTTTCTGGTGTTGGGATTTGGCTTTCTGGTATTGGGATTCAGTTTTTCTGGTGCCTGAATAAATGTTTTGCTTCTGTCTTCTATATGGAGAGTCTGTTATGTTTTGTAATTCAGAACTGTGCCTACATATTCATAGTTACTGTTGATGCTGTGAATATTGCATTGGCGCCACATCACAGTAATAGGAAATTCAGGAAGAGGGGAGGGCTTAGAGTGGGGAAAAGATTGTTGTTCATCCTTCATTTTCAAAGAAGACCATTGACACCATGCATAATGTCTTGACTTGCATGAGAATTGGATTTAAGGGAGGCAGAGTTATGCAGAGTTGACACTTTTACTCTTTCTTCATGCATCATTGAAGTATGATGTCAAGACAAAAGTCATGACAACTGGCAATGGTCCAAGATGTAGTGGATGACCTTGGCATCTTCAAAGTCTGACCAAGCTCTAAGCACTCCCCAATGCCTGCTTCAGTCACCTTCATGGCTGTTGGAACAAATTATTCTCATCTGCCCATTCTGCCGAAGGAAGTCTTCACATTCTTGGAGCCATAGGTGAGAACTGAGTGAAGGTGGATACCAAAGGTGGATGAACAGTTTTGAAATGGGTTTGATAAACCCTCACACTAGGGATTCTAGTCCTCCTTTTTGACTCTATCCTTAGAGCCATATCCTATCCACTGTACCACTTAGCTGCTTTATCATGATAAAAATCATCATTAATTTTATTACCATCACAATCACCACCATTGTCATGATCACTATCATGATCTAACAGGAGTCAAAAAGCCAAGGCTCTACAATGGCCACAATGGATTTTTAAGTTTCGAATCATCCCTAACATTGCAAGGTTTCTAATCTCAAAGCAATCTGGGAGCAAGAATTCAAGAAGCTTTGGATGGCGGATCAACCAACAGGAGTTATGGGGCCAGAAGGGGCATGATGAAGCTCTGTCTAGGCTCACATGGTCTCTGTTCCTATTTTCTCCATTTCTCTTCTCCCTTTTTGCCCTGAATGTATTAAAACAAGAAAAACAACTTTCAAATTCTTACTCCCAAGCTTTATCTAAATTATTTCCTCTACCTTGGATTCCATTTCAGTCTATTATTTTTCATTTGTGTACAGGTCTTTGTGACCCCATTTAAGGTTTTCTTGGCAAAGATACTGGAGTGGTTTATCATTTCCTTCTCCAGTTCATTTTACATATGAGGAAACTGAGGCAAATTGGGTTAAGTGACTTGCCCAGGGTCACACAGCTAGTAAGTGTCTGAGGTCAAATCTGAACCCAGGAAAATGAGTCTTCCTGATTCTAAGCCCAGTGCTGTATCCACTGTATCCTGGAGACCCTATCTCATGCTTTTGTTTTCCTTTAGAATTTCACTCAAAACTTGACCTTCATCTTTTCCTCCTTTACTTGTTCTTCTTACAGAAATCCTTTGCTCATTAGTCAGGTGCCATTTCTAGACTTTGAAGACATGGCTTCTATCTCCCTGGTTGAACTGGGAGTCTTCTCATCCAGAGAGTCTCTTTTTGTGTCTCTGGTCTCCATGATTCCCATCTAGTCTCTAGTACAGGGTTCTGCTATTGCAGAGTTGGCTGATTGGTTGCGCCTATGTTCTTATACTTCAGGAGTTCTAATTCTAGTGAGGACAAAAGCAGTACTGTAATGGAAGGCCAAATATTCAGGCAGCTATTCCATGAAGAATTAATTCAGGAGATTCATGAAATCAAGGAGTTCCATTATTGTGGACCCAGAGATTTCCTCTTTCAGGTTACCTTCATATCTGCAAATACTCTCACATTAGACATTAGTAGGGTTATAAAGAAGGATTGTAATGGATGGAATGAACAATGGGAAAGAGGAAACAAAACCAAACAAGAAAAAGAAAGAGAGAAGTACGTTTGCTTAAGTCTGCATTCAAATTCTGTTCTTTCTAGTTCTTTCTCTGAATGTAGACATCTCTCTCCATCATGAGTCTTTTGGAGTTCTTATAATGTTGCGTTGCTGAGAAGAGTCCAGTCTATCAAAGTTGGTCATCACACATGTGTCGTGTATGTAACAGTGTACAGATTTCTCCTGGTTCTGCTCTTCTCACTCAGCATTAGTTCATATAAGCCTCTTCAGGTAAATATGAAGTCTATCTGCTCCTCATTTCTTATATAAATGCTTCATTTATTGACTGATTGACAGAAAGAAGTCATCAAACAAAGAGTCTTAGTATGTGTGACCTCATTTGGGGTTTTCTTGGCAAGGATACTGGAGTGGCTTGCCATTTCCTTTTTATGCTCATTTTACAGATGAGGAAACTGATGCAAACTGGGTTAAGCTCAGAGTCATACAGCTAGGAAGTGCCTGAAGTCAGATTTGAACTCAAGTCCTTCTGACTCCGGTGCCAGCACTTTATGCACCATGCCACTTAGCTGCTCATGGAGTATATGTAATTTGAAGTGAATACCTGGGTTCAAATCCTGACTCTGTTTTTTAATAGTTGTCTGACTCTGTAAAAATTGAGCAAATCACTTCCCTTCTGGTGAAGGGAGTGGGGGAAGATGATCCCTACGGTCTTTTCCAACTTCTATGATCCTATGATCTATAAATTCCATCTGGGAGTGATCACTAAATCCCCTCTGGGCCTCAATTTCATCAATTGTAAAGTGGGACTAATAATATGTGTGTTAAGCTAACACAGTAGTTGTTGTAAAGATCAAATGAGATAATTTACAATTTACTATTATATCCCATTTCTACAGCCCTGCAAAGGTACTGAGGAATGATTTCTTCACAGCTGTTACAGGAATTAGCCAGTTTATTATTATCCCCATTTTAAAAATGAGGAAATTGCGCCACATAGGGGTAAAATGACTTGTCCTGGGTCATACGGTTACTATATATGCTGGAGCCAGAAGAAAGGGATAGTGCCACGTAAATATGAGTCCTTTGTATGTGTCAGACACATTAACTACTATTATTATTATAAATGTTAGTTATTATTTTTATTAAAGATTCTTGTTTACATCTCCTGCCCACTCTGAGATCATAAAGTTACAGAATCAGTCATTGTTGACCTCTGGCTACATTCAACCAGACCCACTCCTGAGGAGACTAGCAGAATGAGATCTCAGAATCGGGGCCAATGTGGACAGTAACCTTCTCAGCCTGTGTATAATAGCTGTGACTAAGCCCAAAAGCTTATCCCTAAGAGCACCTTCCAAATGCTAGATCCTGGCCCTAAATCAGCCTTAGCTTCTTAAACTTGGAACTGTCCAGTTGTGAAATGACCAGTTCCCAAGGGTTCAAGACTGGTTTCTCTCTCCTGCCTCTTTAGAAAATTTGTTCCCTTCTCCTCTGAGGACTTATTGGTGGCCTGACTGTTTCTGATGGCTCTGAAATCATGTGTGAAGTTCAATTAACATTCCAGGGAAATACTCCCTGGCTCTACATATTATTTGCACAGGTTAAGTATTCCTGATAAGGCTTCTCAAATCAGAGGGCTGAAATGAACTTAATTAGAACTCAGAATACTTGTGGCAAAGATAAAAGGCGGCACGTCCAGGTCTCTGAAGTAGCAAAATGGGGGTGGGGGAGTGGGGGAAGGAAGAAGGAGAGAGAGAAAAAGTTGGTGGCGAGGGAGCTGCTAACAAGTTACTGCATAATCCTTCCTTTGTGCAAAGCAGTAAAGAGGGTGGAGGTGGAGATTTTCTTGATCCCAGGGGCCGGAGCTTGCCTGAATCCTCCCAAGATTTAGCCCCAGCAAGCCTTAGAGAAAAAGTGCTAACCTACCACCACCCCCTTTTGGGGGCGGGTGTGTGTGTGAGTGTGTGTGTGTGTGTGTGCCTGTAATAGAAAAGGGAAAAGGTCTGTTTCATAGGGTAAAATCACAGATTCAGAGCTGGGAGAAATTTTAAGCATCATCTACTCCAGGAATTCTTAACCTGGGGGTTGTTAATTTAAAAAAATTTTTTTTGATAATTGTATTTTAATAAAAATCAGTTTCTTTTGTAATCCTATGTATTTTATTCTGGGCATTTAAGGCATTATTCTCAGAAGTGGTCCATAAGCTTCACACACACACACACACACACACATACACACACACGATTAAGAACTCTTGCCCTATTCTAATCTTCATTTTGCAGAAATAGTATCTTGTATGGCACTTCCAGAAAGACTATTCCAGGTTTAAGGAACTCTTTGGGTTAGCACCTGCCTCAAACCACAGGTCAACAGTCCCCATTGTATGGTTCTGTCCCCACTTTTTCTAACCAGTCAGGGGTTACATCAGTTCAAAGTAGAAGACATTTAATCAAAAATTTATAATGAATGAAATGAAAGGAGAGGATAACTGCTCCCCATAAATACTTTCCCACAGGTTACCACACTACCTGGAAGAAATGAACGCACACACATATATTTACATCTACAACTACACATACACATACACATATGCATACATATAGACATACACATACACATATGCATATACATACACATATACATATACAAATATTATTATTATTATTATTATTATTTTGCTTTTTGGAGGGCAATTGGGGTTGACTTGCCCAAAGTCACACGGTTAGTAAGTGTGTCAAGTGTCTGAGGCTGGATTTGAACTCAAGTCCTTCTGACTCCAGGCCCAGTGCTCTATTCACTGCACCACCTAACTGCCCCTACATATACAAATAGAGAGCGAGAGAAGATATATATGGAACACATTTGGCCAGGGAAATTATCTGAAGGATACATGTTTGGCTGGAGCTATTCATATTTAGGGCAGGTAGTTCACTGAGCCTGGAGTCAAGAACACTAATCTTCCTGAGTTCAAATTCAGCCTCAGACACTTACGAGCTGTGTGACCCTGGGCAAGTCACTTAATTCTGTTTGTCCAGGAAAACGAGCTGGAGAAAGAAATAGCAAACTACTTTAGTATCTTAGTCAAGAAAACCCCAAAAAAGGGGTCGTAAAGAGTTGGACACAACTGAAAAATAACACAACAAAACAACATTCATATTGCTGATTCTTTTGAGCTACTGATGTCTTCTGGTGATAATAACACACTTGTCCCATCATCACCACATAGTTCTTTGTTTCCATTTGCAGGACCTTAGCTATCTAGCCTCTGAAAGACCAACTGCTACTTTCTCTACAATCAACTGTTGGGGGACAACAAGGAGAGTGATAGATCTTTTGTTTCATAGTTGAGGATTATAAACCACAACCTTCAAAGAAGTAGATAGTCAACAGAAGTTAGCAGATTGCCCCAGGCTAAATTTAAGTATATTATTTTCAGGGTTGCTCCTGGGGCGCTGATATATAGATCAGACAACTACTTGATTTAGGATTAGGGAATTCCTTGTAACTTGTATTTAACCTCAGATTGTCAGCTGATGCCACCCTAAATCTAATTAGGGGACTCTGATAAAAGCTTCTCACAAAAGTTGTATAAAGTTTGAGGTGATGAGGTGTCTCATTCCCCAAATCTTCTTTAATGGGTAGGCAAATTAAGCTAGGGGTCAGAACCAAAATGAAATGAAGAAGGCAAGATTTTTACCTTTTATCCTTTTTCTTCACATTCCTGGTTTTATTATACATTTCTGCTAGCCATAATACCTAGGTCGTTTTTTCTTTTTTCTTTTGTAAAACCTTTACCCAGTACAGGGTTGCTATCTCCTTACATGGATGAGAAAACTAAAGCCCAGATAGGAGAGAGACTTGCTCTAGGGTCACACAGATAGCAAATAGTAGGTCCAGGATATAAACTAGGTACTTTGTCTCTGGGTCTAGTGTTCTTTCCATTGAGCGTACTCATGGGGGCTCAGAATACGAGAGGAGAAGGAGTTGATTTCTCTTAGCGTAATGGGGTTTGGTGAATGCTCCAGGCCACCTACCAAGAAGCTACCATGTAAGACACTGGGGACCTACTTCTGGGAGACAGGAAAACAGGCCCATGTAACATTAAAATTAGGACTGACAAGCTGTCTCATAGGAGATCGTATTTGTTGGACATGAGTTAGGTTAAGGAGCCACTTTGTTCAGGGCTACCACCTACATGTCCCAGTGACCCCTCACATCCAGAAGGTACAAAATAAATATTGTCATCTCCCACATAGGGGATAGAGACTAGACGGTTCTCCAGCCAAGAAAACTTCTCTACCAAAGCAAGTGAGCTCCTTCTTTCAAATGTATAGTGTAAGAGAATTGCCTGGAGCCCTGAGAGACTAACGTACAGTCAATATTTGTCAGTCTTTCTACAAGTCTTATGGCTCTGAGGGCACCTCTCAATGGACTCCACCATGCTGTCTCTCATTGTATATCTCCACCATGTTGTCTCTCATTGTATATCATCCCATTTACCTGGTATATTCCGAGGAAAATTAAGTCAGAGATTTTAAGAGACTTGCAGAAAGTTACACAGCTAATAACTGATGGAGGAACGATTCAAACTGAGGTCTTTCTACTCCCAAGTCTAGCACTCTATTGGCTCTGTCACTGTGTTGCCTCTATTAATAAAGGCTTACATTCTGAGTGATTGATTGGGAATTGTCACACTTTGAGGCAGTGACAATGGTCAAAACAACACTAGTTTGGAGTCAGAGGATCTGGGTCAGATTTAATTTCTGCTGCTTAAAATCTGGGTGATCTCAGAAAAGTGCCTTCCTCTCCCTGTGCCTTAGTTTCTCCATCTGTAAAATGAGAGGGTGGGATGAGAAAAATCTTTAAAGTCCCTTCTGGCTCTAAATCTTACAGTTGGAACCAGTCTATTGCTACCTGTCAAAAGTTTGTTCAATGAACTTGCTGGCTTCTGAAGGAAAAGTGGGGTGTTTCTGTAAAGACCTTACAGGAAGTACATATATTCACCGATATATCTGCCACATGGTATAGTGGGAAGAATGCTGGATTAGGAGTCAGAGATCCTGGGTTCAAATCTTATCTCTGCTACTTATATTTGGAACTTTGAATGAGTTCCTTATCTCTCCCAGCCTCAGTTTCCTCATCTGTAAAATAAGAAGGCTGGAATAGATGACTTCTAAGGCTCTTTCTAGCTCTGAATGGATCATTTTACAATCCATGTCTAGCTTGCACCTTTACACTCATTTTCGTGCTCCTACATATATACTTGAATTCATGTTGCAACGCCTACATCCGTAGAGCCTTCTTTGTGGCCTGGGAGACTGTATCCTCCCTTGTTTCCCATCTGTCCCCTAGGTTGCACCTTCATGTATTTTGCTTGCTTAATTAAAAAGAAACAGCATGGAAGGGTTCATGCTCTGACTGATGGAGCCAGCCTCAGCCTGCTGTGTTTGTCATCATCAGAGATGCGTCTTGCTCAGAGCTGAGAAGGACACCATACCTGATAGGCCCTAGCAGCCAGAGAGGGAGTGAGAGGAATGGAAACAGCCCCAGGCACCATGTAGGCCATGTGAGTCTCAGAGCTGGGTACCACATAAATCACCACCTGGGATTAAGAAACGGAATTCCATTGTGGGAGCATCCCTTGAACAACCATGCTCTGAATCATTCATAAGGTTTCTGCCCATGGCTGGTGACTGGCAAGTAAGTGGACTCCAACCTAAAGAGGGCACTGGCAAGGATAAGGGAGACTGAGTGGCACAGTGCATAGAGCACTGGGCTTGGAATCAGGCAGACTCATCCTCATGAGTTTAAATCTGGCCTCAGACTCTTTCTAGCTGTATGACCCTGGGCAAGTCACTCAACCCTGTTTGCCTCAGTTTTCTCATATGTAAAGTGAGCTGGAGAAGAAAATGGCAAACCACTCCAGTGTCTTTGCCAAGAGAACCCCAGTGTAGTAATGAAGAGTCAGACACTGCTGACATGACTGAACCACCCCAACGAGCAAGGACAACATGGTCTCGTGGAAGGGTGCCAGATTTGAATTCAAGAAACTTTGTCTTGAATCCTGGCTCTGACCCTTGTTAGCTGTGCAACCAAGGACTTATCTTAGCATCATTTTTCTGTTCTCTAAAATAATGATAATAATATTGTATTACCTAGCTCACAGGGTTACTGGGAGGAAAGGGCTTTGTGGGTCAATCATTCCTGCACACCTCTGAATTTCTCCAACATTCCTCCCCACAACTCTACCTTTCCTCTGCCCACTCCTGCTTTTCAGCTTTTGTTTATTGTTTCCCCTCATTAGATTGTAAGCTTCTTGAAGGCCAGAACCTTTTTCCCCCTTTCCATTTGCTTTTCCTTTGTCTTGGCATCCGAAATGCTCAGCACAGTACCTGGCACAAAGTGTATGAGCTATGTTTATAATTGCCTAAGGTTCTACCAGGTTGAGGCCCAACCCCCTCTTTCTTTTGTTTTTTTGCCAAATCTTGAAAGAGGATGTACATTCTCCCATGTACAAGGGCCGTAGATTTCACCACCCTTGCCCTAGACACCCCTAACAGGCTTAGAACTTGGTCAGACTTAGAAGATGCCAAGGTCATCCACTGCATCCTGGGTCATCTTGACTTTTGTCTTGCCTGTAGACTTTGATGACTCTGGAAGAGAGAATGAGGCTGATGATTTTCTGCAACCCTGCCTCACTTAAATCCTATTTTGCACAAGTCAAGACAATAAGATCATTGGTCCTCTTTGAAAATGAAGGACCAACAACAACAAGAATGACAACAATGATCACAACAGGCTCCCTGGAGCAGGTCCTTCCTCCTCCTTTTGTGTGGGATCCCTGTGGAGAAGCTGTTTGCAGGCTTTGAGTGTGTCTGGTGGGACGGTGGGGAAAGAATTGGTGATCAGGGACAGATGGAAGCAGTATGAAGATACAAGCACATTGTCTAGGGGCTTACAAATCTGGAGAACTGATCTGCTGAAAGTGACCATTTCACAGAAAGAGAGACAGAAATAGTTTAGGGTGGAGAGCTAAGGCACGAATGTGTAGGTGGACCAAAGAGTGAGAGTCAAATTTTATGTAAAGTGTAGGAGGGATATGAGGAGACTCCAGAGAAAAGCTGGTGAGAAGGGCCACCTAGACCTTCCTGTCTTCACTAAGACTTAGATAGTGACTGAGTGTTGGACCATCTCTTTGTGGGAGTAGGGCTAAATTTTTGGGGTAGCAGGGAGGAGGGAGTTATTTTTTTTTTTAATTTTTTTTATTTACTCATTTACTTTTAATTTACAAGATTCAGTTCCACAATCACTTGAGTTTCAGATTTTCTCCCCTCCC
>CM053584.1:203270580-203293077 GCA_028627135.1 Pseudochirops cupreus
GACAAGTTTAAAAAAACTTGAACATTATAATGTAAGAAATAATACAAGAAAACTGCTCAGAATTTCTAAATATAGAAAATCAAACACTAATTTAAAAAACAAACACCTGCTCATCTCTAGAAAAACAAAACAAACAAAACAATCCTATGCTCCAAACACCAAGACACAGCAGTTAAATTTATTAATTACAATGACAAACAACAAACTCTGCAAAGAGAAAAAAATCTTTAAATATAAAGGAAAGAAAATTAGAATAAGACAAGATGATACTACTCCCAACAAGAACTACAGAAGGGAATGAAATAATATATTCTGAAAATTACAAAATCTCAAGATACAACTCAAAATGGCACACCTTGACCCTATTCGTCAATGACAAAAGACGGACAACAATAAAAAAAGAAGCATTTCCCACAGCATTTCTATAATAATAATAAAGGCAGGAGCATATTTTTCAACTGGCAAACACCAGAAACACCAGAAACGTCGTAGTGATAAATAAATACAACAAGATAAATAAATACAATACTCAAGAAAACAATAAGTAATGAAATAAATTATTCCATCTCTAGAGACCATTGAAAGAAATGAACAGAAAGACAAGGATATCTATTGGCTTGAATAACGGACCCATCAAGAAACTTAAAAAAAAAAGTATGCCAGGGGATAAAGACAAAAATGGATTTAAAGTCATGAGAAATAACAAATATAATAGCAGATCTGAGATATCATGAAACAAATTCCATTCACCCTCCACAGGTGAATCACAGTATTTTGTGTAGCAAAAGTACAAAATAAGAGTATATATATGAAAGAGGATAGAGAAAAAGGGGAATGGAGGAAAATATATGATGCATATATATTAATCAAGTCTGGGTAAAAAGACCAAAAGGAAAAGAATCCCTGTAGTCTCAGAGTAAGAAGAGAGGCTACAAGAGAATAGGAGAGGTGTCAAAGGGAGGGATTAAGAGAGGTTGATAATTAAAAATATATATGTATATCTATATACAATTATTATTATTATTATTATTATTATTATTATTATTATTAACTACATCCAACTGGGAATTAAGATACATAGGCGCTGTGATAGGGAGATCCATCCTGCCCTACCAGAAAGTCAGAGGGGTAAGGGGGAGGACATAGGAAAGAGCAGATTGGGGGAGGGGTCATACAGTGGGATGGCTGTTTTGAAGTGTTGGGTAGGGGAGGGATGGGGAGAAAATTTGTAGCTCAAAATCTCATGGAAATGAATGATGTAAACAAGAAAATAAATAAATTAATTTAAATTAAAAAAAAAAGAGAGGTTGATAAAAAGGGATAAGTCTTAATCCATATGAGGCACTGAAGAACATCTTCATGTGTAAAGTGGTATGCTTTACAGTGGGAAATACAGACTATACAATCTAATCTATATGGAGTTGATGTACAGGTAAATCATAGCCATTTAGAGAACATTTTATTTCCATGGACAACATCTTGCCTCAGAAAAAAGAAAATCAGAGTGCCTGGGTACAATGGAGATGTAGGAGGTCAGGGATTCAGAGAAGAGACCGAGTGTGAAAATGGGAAAGAGAATGTTCACAGGGAGGGTAGGAGGTAGAATTAGACTACAAGATTAGGGAAACAGGGCAATTTCTATCATAGGATAATTCTTGGGTGTATATGACTTCTTTGATGAATTGATTCTTTTAAGAGTGAGACACAACAGAATAAAAGGAGTGAGGGATGATTTACAAGGTTATACAATGGAACCTGGTTAAAAGATGGAACTCAAAGTTAATAACTTAGAAGTTTTAAGTCCATGAGGACCACAACAAAGAAAAAGGAGAAATAAATACACAGAGAATAGATCAAAGAATAAAAGTTTAGAATAGATTGGATGGGAAGAATATTAATAAAGAGAACAAGGTAATGAAAGCCTTTTAGATGAAGAAACAGAAAAAAGGAAAAAAAAACCCTAGTGAGTATTATAATCTAGGCAAGAAAAGAGGAGAGGGGCTACAATTTAACCATCTAAATGAAAAGAAGAGGAAAAAAAGGGAAGAAGTAGATAACTATAATAAAGAAAAGAACCAATATTTTATATGAAACTCCAAAACTAACTGAAAGGTTGACAAATGAGATGGGGGTGGGGTGGGAAGAGAGTCTGTGGGAAGAAGGTTTCTGTAATGCCATGAATGAACAGCTTTACAGAAGAATGGCTGCTTTGAACAGCTTTTTAAGTTCTGATTACACAGTAGAGTGAACACCCCACTTATTCCATAACAAATCAAAGGAAAATATTCGCAGAAAATCAAGGTACA
The DNA here is from genome assembly GCA_028627135.1 of Pseudochirops cupreus. Classification (NCBI taxonomy): domain Eukaryota; kingdom Metazoa; phylum Chordata; class Mammalia; order Diprotodontia; family Pseudocheiridae; genus Pseudochirops; species Pseudochirops cupreus. Next base: position 203,272,887 of record CM053584.1, read on the forward strand.
GCATTCATAATATTCACAATATAATGTTCACAACAGCATATCATTAAAATGGCCACAAGTTTTCACCAAAGTGGTCACAATAGTTTTTAAGAAATAACATTCATCTGGTCTCCCTAAGGCAGTTTGCCTCCTTATTGAGTCCTTCAGTCATTTCAGAGTACAATAGTCAGTCTTCCACTCATGGGGCACCTAGGTTAACTCAATCAGTCACTTGTTTAGCAATCAGTTACTAAGTATCATAATCACTAAGTACAATCATTAGAAAATACACAACCCTGTACCCCTAGGTCACTAGAAAACCATGTTATCATCACAGCATTCAATCACAAAGGAGAGGTCTTTTCTTCATCTTGACTTGGGGCCGGCTCTCAATTCCCTGGATCCCCTTCCATGGTCCCAGATTCTACCTGGATTCACCAAACTGTCTCCTGGGTTCAGTGCCAGACAACTCCCAGTTCCTTGTCCAGCTCTCCTGTTCCACAATGGTGTTCACAGGGTCCAGTCCATCTCAAATCCTTCACAATTTTCTGTTCCCGAGAATTCAAGGCTCAACCAAGCCACAAACAAACAAAGTCTCAGCATGCTGGTCATGCTTCCTCAGTCTTCTCCTGGGCTCCTGGAATCCTCTGTCACCTGGGTTCCTTGGCTCCTGGGCTCCTGTTCAGAAGAAGCTCTGCTACCACAAGTTCTCAAGAAATTCTGACTGTGCCTATCTGGGGCTTTTCCTTTATACATACAGTGTTAGCTAGTTCCTGTTTCAGTCAAAACCTTCCTGTTATTTCAGGGACAGGGGTTCATACTTTCTGTTTCTTTCACAGTGGCTTGATCAATTACTAACTGCTAAGTACCTGTTACCTTTGCTTAACTTGAAGCAAGGTGCTAAGTACCTGCTTACTTGCCAATACAAAAAGCGGTCTTCAAATTCATAATGCAATTACCATTACAGATTCCTTAAGGTAGATTAAGCAAAAAACAAAAACAAGAGACAAAAACTGAAAGAAGTACTATCTTAAAAGTGAAGAACAAAAAAAAAAATCTAAAGACGCAGGGGGAAAACATAAACCTAACTTTTATAATTTAAATATGGATTAAACAATCCAATAAAGTGAAAAAGAGTGACAGATTACATAAGATTATATACTGTACAACCTCTTGCCTACAACAAACGTATCTGAAAACAAAGAAATGCATAGAACAAAAATGAGGCTTGGAACCAAATTACAATGCATCAAGTGAATCCAAAATATAAGTGTTGAAATCATGCTATAAGGTAAAGAGAAAAGAAGAAGCAGAAAAAAAAGGAGTTCACAGCATAACATATAGGAAACTACATTATGCTAAGAGTAATGATAATGAATCAATATTAAAATTAAATGGATATTCTCCATATACCTTAGAATCTAAATTCATAAATGAAATTGGATGAATTGTAAGAAGAAACTGACAGCAATATAATAGCTTCAGGAAAATTTAATGTCCCTCAGTTTGAGATAAATCTAACAGAAAGACAAAAGGGAAAATTTAGAATTGAACCAATTGATGTAGAAAGCACAGCTAAAAGACTTATGTTGTCTCCTAAATGGGAATTCTAAAGTATATATGTATTTTTCAGCACCACGTGGAACATTTACAAAAACAGACCATATATTAGAGCACAGAGATATTGAAAATAAAAGTTAAAGAGCAGAAATAATGAACATATTTTCTAGATCCATAATTCAATAAAAATATTACTCAGTTCAGGGGACACAAGCAAAAGAAAAGTTCAAATGGAGACTTAATAAAGATATTCTAAATAATGAGTGGGTCAAAGAACAGATGGAAATAATAATTGTGCAAAAGAAAATGATATTGATGAAACCATACATGAAAATTTCTGGTATGCCTCAAAAGCAGTCCTCAGGGGAAAAATATATCCCTATGATCATACTTCCACAAAAGAGAATAGGAGACAATTAATAAACTGAATATACATTTTTTAAAATTAGAAAGCCAAAAAAATAAGCTTACTTACAGAAGAGAAGATAATAAAGATCAGAGGAGAAATAAATGAAACAAAAAAAAAGCCTGTAGAAATGATAAATAAAATTTATACTGTGATTTTTGAAAGGACTAATAAAATTGATAAACCTTTAACCAACCTGATAAAAATGAGTGGAGGAAATCAGAAAAACAAAATAGTAAATGAACAAGTAGGATTCACAACAGAATTAGAAGAAATGAAAAGGAACGATAAAATTCTACTATGTAGCTTGCGTAGGCTAGGTGATGCAGTACATAGATTCATCTTCCTTAGTTCAAATCTGGCCTCTGACGCTTACTAGCTGCATGAATCTGGACAAGTCACTTAACCCTGGTTGCCTCAGTTTCCTCATCTGTAAAATGATCTGGAGAAAGAAATGGCAAATCACTGCAATATTTTTGACAAGAAAACCTCAACTGGGGTCACGAATTGTTGAATGGGACTGAGCAACAATAAATAGGTAGTTATATGGTTAAAAAACCCAACAATCTGAGAACACAAAATACATTTTTGAGTGCTCCCTAGAAAAATGAAATTCATGGGACAGAAGTAATTATAGGTACAATGACTTAAATATCATAGGTGCTCAATTAGATATTGATTAAATTGAGTAATACTAAAAGCTAAGCTTTTATCCCCAAATCATGTGGAATTTCACTCTATACAGCATTCATCAGCTCTGTTCCTAGAAGTCTTTGTCCATTAGGTGGCCACCACTGTCCAGGGGCAAGTGGTGATTCCATATGTCTTTTGGATATTTCCTCCAGATTTCAAGGGGAGGAAACATGACTTAGAACTTGAAGGGTCAGTGAGGAAACCTGGGTTTGAGATCTAAATCTGCCACTTACTACTTCTTTTTATTTTGTCTTTTTTTTTTTTTTGCTTTTTTGGAGGGCAATTGGGGTTAAGTGACTTGCCCAAAGTCACACAGCTAGTAAATGTGTCAAGTGTCTGAGGCTGGATTTGAACTCAGGTCCTCCTGACTCCAGGGTCAGTGCTCTATTCACTGTGCCACCTAGCCACCCCTTTATTTTGTCTTTAAGCCCAAGAATTCCCATCTATAAGATGAGGGGGTTATTATTTCTAAGGCCTGTTCTAGCTTTGAACCTACAATATTATGACCACACCCCCCTCTCCCCTAGCCTATCCCCCTCAACTCTCTCTTTCTCTCTCTCTCTTTTTTTTTTTTTTGGTGCAGGTCAATGATTTAATTTTGTAGGAAAATCCTTCCTGAGTAAAGTACTTCTCCCAATGTAGGGTAGTAACTGTTCAGCACTTTAAAATCTTAAGAGTCATTTATAGTATTAAAATTTAAATACCTCACCCAGGGTCACACAGATATTATATGCCTGAGGTAGAATTTGAACACAATTATTCCTGACTCCAATTCCATCTCTCTATACCAACTTCTGTTCTATTTTTAATATACATTTTAAGGTTTGTTTGTTAATCTCTGCCTTCATATATTGCCTGAGCTAAAGAGTTGTTTTTGTTCGGTTGTGTCTGACTCTTTGCCATCCCATCTGCGGTTTTCTTGGCAAAGCTACAGGAGTGGTTTCTCCAGTTCATTTTACAGATGAGCAAACTGAGGCACACAGGGTTAAATGACTTGCCCAGGGTCACACAGCTAAAGGCTGGTTTTGAAGTCAGGTCTTCCTGACTTTAGGTCCAGTGCTCTGTCTACTGTGCCATGCTCCAACTAGATGCTAAAGAATTAATTTCAAGATGATCTACACATGAAAGCAGATCTGTTAATGAGGGTCCCTCTTCCAGCCCAGTGCTCACAATCACTCAAGGAGTTCTCCTCTTTTCTTTGCTTTTAGAGGTTTTGCTTTCCTTGGAGTCTCTGGAAGACCAAGAGACATAAGAAACCTAGTATGAGCATATCAGACTCGAAGATGAAGAAACTCTACCAATGGAACCAGTACCTTCTCTGAAACTTAAAGTCTTAGATTATTCCAGGGCACTAAAAGGTGAAGTCACTTGTCTAGAATCACATAATCAGAATATGTCAGGGGTGGGACTTTAACTCAGGTCTTCCTAATTCATAGTCAAAACAATAAAACACATTGCAGCTCCAGGAATCTCTAAGGTCCAATCTGGTTCTAAATATATAATGCTAGATAATTCTCTATGCCTTGTATATGGTGGGCATATAATACTAGAATGTAAGCTCCTTGAGGGCAAGTACTGGTTTTGCCTTTCTTTTTATTTCCAGGGCTTAGGATAATGCCTGGCATACAGCAAGTGCTATTAACAAATTCTTGTTGATTGAAAGGAGGTAATGGATTTGGAAAAATTAAAAAACTAGCCCATAGTCACATTAAGGTTAAAAAAAAAAGTATTCCATGTCAGTTGTCTCCTCTCTCCTAGTTCAGGATTCTTTCCTCTGTACTATACTACCTTTCTCATAAAGATATTCTTTCTGCTTCTCTCACTATAAAATGGACAATTCACCCATCTAAGGTGACTAGGATGGAAATTTGACTCTCTTGTAAGTAGAACCCTTGCCAGGGTAAACAGCCACCTAAATAGCATGATTTTACCTTTAGTCACCAGATAGTGTTACCAGAAAGTGAGGCTGGTGACTTTACATAGCCCTCCCTTACTTAAATCCAATTCACTTGCGTGTTATGGCATCATCTCCCTGAGGTTACGGGTCTCTTAGAGAATGAAAAACAAACAACAACAACTAGCTAGTGTCCTAATCTGTTTATTAAAACAGAGCAAACTCTGACAAGTTCTTTTCTCATCCTGTTAGTTATGTAGATATTCCACCCAGCTAAATAGGAGTGCTCTGGAAATACCAAACTTTTTAGGCATGACACTACACATGATTCCCAGAAAATGAGTGATAATTTAATTCCTAGTTATTTATCTCTGTGTGTGATTACACCTCATCATTAGTCTAAGGGTTGTGGTTAGTATGAATTTACCTAATCAGAATTAGCTCTGAGCCCCCATCTATAGGAAACTATAATTTCTTGCTGTCCATGAAGTATTTTACTGAGCCCTAGTCATATGACTTTGGTATAATGGGATTAATCCTCTCCCTGTGTGAGCCATAAGACATTGTTTCATTCTTTTCACATAGAATCAATAAAATACATAAATAATATATACTAGAACATCTTCCATGCTCTTGTGTGCTAAACAGTTTCTTCTAGACCCAGCTACCCTTGGACTGTAAATAGGTCTCTCTGAATCCAGGAGTTACAGGAAAGGTACAGTTCTTTTTGTTACTACTGTTGTACTCGCTCCCCTAACAAACCTTCCCTCTACTCCCCACACAAATTCTCATCCTCCTGGAAGCAGGCAACAGAACACAGATAATATAGCATAGTCTTCAAATGATGTTCAACTCATATAACTAGTAGGGGCAGTCTTTTGATGAATAACTCAAAAATTTTGGGTTTTGGTCTTAATTTTTTCTCTTGTCCAGGGATCCAGTGCAGCTGGAAGGAACCCCCACAGCCATATAGCCAGTGCTTTTCCATTCAGTATACTGTCACTTCTGCCTGCTCAGTAGAAAGGCTAGCTTTTTGTTGGTAGAATGGTGGGGCATGGGTATGGTCAAGCTGGGGATAGTCTGACCATACCTAATTCCCTTCTTCCTCACAAAATTTATGTACTTAGAATATTGCTAATGAACTCTCCAGAATTCAATGAACAGATGTTTATCGAATCTCTATTTTACACAAAGCTATTACTCTATATGAAGACCACATTAATCTGAGGGATATAGTACCTTGCATGTAGCACATAGTTTATATAATGCCTTGGGTGGCCATATTCTTCTCATCACTGGATATATAAGCAAAGACTGAGTGACCACCTGTCAGGGATTTTTACAGAGTTATACCATTTTAATTTAAGAAGGAAATCTTAGAGATTATGTAGCCCTGAGACATGTACTAGCTATATGATTTTGGGCAAGTCATTTAACCTGTGTCTACCTCCATTTCCTCATCTATAAAATGGGGATAACAGCACCTGCCTCATAGGGTTGTTGGTAGGTATCAAATGAGATAATATGTTCAAAGCATTTAGCACAAGGCTTGAGACATAGTGAGCTCTTAGCAAATGCTTGTTTTATTCCTTTCGTCTAGTCCATGGGTTCTTACCTTGGGTTTTGTAAAATTAAAAAAAAATTGATAACTCTTTTTCAATGTGATAATTTTCTACATTTGAAAACATTATTATGAGTATGAACACACAGGTCTTACCAGACCACTAAAGAGGTCTGTGACCCAGGTTAAGAACATTTTATCTAGTCTAACATTGTTATTTTACATATGAAGAAACTGAGGCATGGAAAGGTGAAGTTCACAAAGTTAGTTAAGGGCAGAGGTCAGTTTTGATCGCTGATCTTCTGACTTAGAGTTTAGGGCTTTTTCCCCTGTGTTATCCTACCTCCATAAAAGATTCCTACATCAGTGAGAGGGTAGGCCAGCTGACCCCTAACTAATGTTCCTTCAGATTCAAATATTCTGTGATTCTATGAATATTTGTTGAATAAATGAATGAATAAAATATGATGATCATGAATATTATGGAATAAATTATTATCAGAAGATTGGTGACCCCTGATGGTAATTGGAGTCTTCTCAGAGACTCCAGCTGCTTCTGGAATAAGAATCTTCAGAATACTTTATATCCTCATTGAGGGAAGCCAAAGATACTTAAATGACTTCCCTCCCAACCATCCTTTCCTTCCCATTGGTGCCAAAGAGACTGACCCATGTGCCAAATGCAATATAAAGGAAAGAGTATTATCTTTAGACTCAGAGATTTCCCTAAAGGAATTAATTCTTTCAATTTTTAAAAACTCCTATTTATATAGCTTATTGCCCTAAAGGTTAGGTAGTATGAAGATTCCTATCATCATCCCTGTTTTACAATCAATCATTTTGTCAAGATAACACCTCAACTTGAAGTTTTTCCCATGGATTTCATAGGACTAAGAGGTAAAATTCTAGAATTCAAATAATTTGTTTTACAAGTGAGGGAAACTGAGACCTATAGATAACGAAGAACAGAGTTGGAATTAGAACCCATTTCCTTTGACTCCAGAGCAAGTATTCTTTCCATTATTCCATACTTCTATGTATTGGATGAGTTCTGAAATGCACAGCCCACATTATTAATGATAATTATAGTGATAGCTCTAATAACAATTTATTTGTAATAGAACTTGTAGTTAATAACACAGCATAGTGAAAAGAATGCTGGATTTGAAGTCAGAGCATCTGGGTTCAAATCCTGACTTTTCCATTTACTTAGGGTTGTGACCTTGATAAAGTTACCTCACCTCTCTGGGCCTCAGTCTATAAAATGTGTGAATTAGACTAGATGACTCACATAATTTCTACCTCTATACATCTATGATTCTAATATTTTTATTAATAGTCATGTGTATAAAACATTGTGTTAAGAGTTGGATGATATAAAAAAAATGGATCTAGCATGGGTTCTTCTCTCAAGGAAATTCCAACATAGTAATAGAATACCAATAATAAGAATAGATATTATTATTTCAGCCCTGGCTTCTCTACCTAGGGACAGTTTCCAAACGAATATTCATTATGGGCCTTATGGGATAGAACTCTGCAGTTCTAAGCTCTGGGAAAAATCTCCAGGCTAAGTTGGAGTAGATTACTTACTACCTAATTTTATTTTTTAGATATCATCCCTTCATATTCAACTCACCCTGTGCCCTCTCTCTCTATATATTCCCTCCAACTATCCCAATAATGAGAAAGGTCTTATGAGTTGTAAATATGATCTTTCTATGTAGGAATGTAACCAGTTCAACTTTAATAAATCCCTCATGATTTCTCTTTCCTGTTTACCTTTTCATGCTTCTCTTGAGTCTTATATTTGAAAGTCAAATTTTTAAAATTCAACTCTGGTCTTTTCATTAAGAGTGCTTGAAAGTTCTCTATTTCATTGAATATCAACTTTTTTCCCCCTGAGGGATTATACTCAGTTTTGCTGGATAGGTGATTCTTGGTTTTAATCCTAGTTCCTTTGACCTCTGGAATATCATATTCCAAGTCATCTGATCCTTTAATATAGAAACTGCTAAATCTTGTGTTATTCTGATTGTGCTTCTGCAACACTTGAATTATTTCTTTCTGACTGCTTACAATATTTTCTTCTTGACCTAGGAACTCTGGAATTTGACTACAATAATCCTAGGGGTTTTCCTTTTGGATCTCTTTCAGGAAGTAATTGAGGGATTCTGTCAATGTCTATTTTGTACCCTGGTTCTAGAATATCAGGGCAGTTTTCCTTGATAATTTCTTGAAAGATGATGGCTAGGTTCTCTTTTTTTTATCGTGACTTTCAGGTACAATACAATACAATACAATAATTTTTAAATGATATATCCTGGATTTCTTTTCCAGGTCAGTTGTTTTTCCAATAAGATACTTTGTATTGTCTTCTATTTTTTAATTCATTTGGTTCTGTTTTATATTTTCTTGATTTCTCATAGAGTCCATTCTAATTTTTAAGGAATTATTTTCTTTGGTGAGCTTTTGGACCTCCTTTTTCATTTCTCCAATTCTGCTTTTTAAGGCATTCTCCTCATTGACTTGTTGGACCTCTTTTGCCATTTGAGTTAGTCTATTTTTTTTAAGGTGTTATTTTCTTTAGTATTTCTTCGGCTCTCCTTTAGGAAGCTGTTGACTTGTTTTTCATGATATTCTTTCATCACTCTCATTTCTCTTCCCAATTTTTCCTCTACTCGACTTACTTGATTTTCAGTATCCTTTTTGAGTTCTTCCATAGTCTGCAACCAATTCATATATTTCTTGGAAACTTTGGGTGTAGGAGCTTTGACTTTATTTTCTTCTTTTGATTGTATGTTTTGATCTTCTTTGTCACCAAAATAAGACTCTATAATCTGAGTTTTCCCCCCAGTGTTTGCTCATTTTCCCAGCCAATTACTTGACTTTTTAACTCTTTGTTAAGGTAGGAATCTGTTTCCAGGATGGAGGGCAAAATGTCCCAATATTCACGGGTTTTGTGTTGCTATTTTCAGAGATACTTCTAGGGGCCTGTAAGTTCTCAGTTTTTCCAAGGTGGTATGATCAAAGGAGAGGTATTTTTTCCTCTCCTGGACTGTGATCTGGTCTATGAGTGACTACAAGCACTCTTTTCTGTCTTGAAACTGTCAGGAAGATTCTCTCTCCACTGCCACCACAAGCTAGTGTGCCTCCTCGCCCCAGGACTGCCACACAGGACTGTAACCCAGATCCAGGTACGGGTAGAGCAAGAGAATCCTGCCTCAGCACCAGCAAAGAGGTCCCTGCAATCCCCCTCTGATCAGCCACTCTATCCTCCCACTGTCTGTGGGCTGAGAGCTCCAGAAGCAGCTGCTGCCTCCCCCACCACCACCTTGGGGCTGGGGCTGGACCATGCTTCTCTCTCATCCAGATCCAACTTTCCTTTCCTACTGAACTTCTAAATTGTCTTTGGTGTTTGTTGGTTGAGAAGTCTGGAAATTGCCACAGCTGCCAGTGATTCAATCCCCTGTGGCCTCCTTCAGGTTTACTAGGGTCCTGTGCTAGCACGTTTTGTGCTGGACTGTGCTCCTCTCAGACTGGTGCAACAGACCTTTCCTGTTGACCTTCCAGGTTGTCTTGGGCTGGAAATTTGTTTCACTCCATCATTTTGTGGGTTTTGCTGTTCTAGAATTTGTTTAGTCATTTTTATAGGTATTTGGAAGTTTTTGGAGGAGATCTCAAGCAAATTCCTGCTTTTACTCTTCCATCTTGCCTTTGCCCCCTGCTCCTAGGTTTTTAAGACCTAGATGTGAAGAGGGAATGCATTCTAGGCATAGAAGAGCCTGAGCTAAGGCACAGAGATGTAATGTTGTATTCAGAGCTCTTTTCTGAAATGTATTATATATGATAGGAAGTAATATCCTGCCTTCTTCAACAAGTCTTTTCCTGTCCTTAATTATAATGCCTTCTATTTGAGATAAACTCCAATTTATCCTCCATGTATCTTATTTGTACATAGTTGCTTGCATCTTGTGTCTCCCATTAGAACATAAACTCCCGGAGGGTAGACACTATATTTGCTATTTTTTTTGGACCACTAGCCCTCAGTAGAATGCCTGAAACACAGGGAATATTTGATAAATGCTGGTTGACTTATTGGAGGTAGGTTGTTATAGGTTTTAAGAAAATAAAGGCAACTTTTAATGACTTTCTCTTCCAAATATCTATATCCAGTCCTGCTCAGCAGGCTTCCCAGCAGACACCACCTCCTGCAGTTATTTATGTATCACCTAAGATATCCCCTTTTATACTTGGGATCCCCAGAACAGCTACCACAGGTTCAGAATACTCTGTGTGTCCATATCTACTCAAAACAATAGCTCATTAGGCTAGTCTGATGTGTTTACTTTTTTTCTAGTCAAACAGAATACACAGTTAGTTCAAATTAAATCCATTTAATGAAATAGTATACTGAAATTTGCTATAGAAATGTCCCCCTGTAGACCTGGGTCACACTATCTCACAAGTTTATACACCATTAGTTGAGACAGTGAACATACAGAGGGATCACACATACGGAGACCACACACAGAAAATATATGTTAATGAGCAACCCAGTTCTCTGAAGTTTCAGGATCTCTGAGGTCTCCTCACTAGACTGGCCAAAGCATCTCCATTTGGAATTCATTCATAGCCTCCATCTGCACATAGCTCTGCTGGTCTTAGTGTCTCTCTTAGGCACATTATTTTCCCTGGGCTCATTGGGTCTATGCTTTTTTTGGGTATGATAGGCTACGCATATTGTTACACTGAATTCTGTTGGTTTGTCATATAATATCCACTGGTACGCACACCTGTAAAGACCTCAGCCTAAAAGGGCCACTGCATCCTGGGCCATCTCCAGTTGTTCTGATGAATATCAGGCTGGTGGATCCAGATGGCTTTGGAGGAGAAAGTGAGATTGGTGACCTTGCACAGCCCTCCCTCACTCAAATCAAAGTCAACTGCAAGTCATGTCATCATTTCCTGATGTCATGGTCCTCTTCAAGAACAAAGGACAAACACAACAACAACTAGTACACAGGTCTTGGGGGTCTTTGCCGAATGTGTTGCTCAATGAGACTGTCTCTTCATGACCAGCCAATCTCTTTGAAGTGACTGGGTAAGATTATCTATTTAATTCTTATTAGACTTACCTGCCCCACCTAAAGTATAAGGGACAGAAAAGGAGAAATAATCCCAGAGCATGGCCACACACACTTACTCACAAGCATCCTTGAACAGTGAAAGGTTTTCCTTGAAGGAAAAAGGTCTATATTGAGACCTGGCTCCCTAGAGAAGACTATAAGCTTCTTGAAAGGAGGGACCATATCTTCTCTCTTTTATAGACCTCACAGGGATAAGATCAGCTTGGGGGGACACTATCTGAGTAAAAGATTAATTGATTCTGCCACCTTTCTGGCTTTCCACGGCACGTTCAGCCTCCTAAGCTTCATTGTTCACACAGCAGGATTCACGTCCCTGACATGCCACCCAGAAAATTCTCTGCCTTTCTAATCTCTTCAGCTGCCCTGTAGGTAATCATATAGCAAAACCATCACAGCAAGGCCTTCAAAAGGAATTACAAGGAATTATAAATCTCCCATTCACCCTGCAGGCTTAAAGGTCCAACACAGACTGTGTATGAGATACTGAGAGGTTACCTCCTCAAGGATGGGGAGCAGAGGGAAAAGGAAAGATGTTTCTGTATTTTGTCATTCCACTTTCCCCATTCCCTAGTTTCATTAAAAGACTGAGAAGTTTGAAAAGGCCACAGATTTATTAAACAGGTCAGAAAGTAACTTAAAAAGATCACTTAGTTCAATTCTTTAATCCTGCAGATTATAATAATATCAACAACTATATATTATACTTAGCCTATTCTATATATGACATATATTCTATATAGATTGTGTTTGTATATATGTAAATATAAAAGTATGTATGTGTATGTACATATATATTTATACACATATATAACTTTAACATTTTCAAAACACTCTACAAGTATCATCTTATTTTATCCTCACAATAACCCTGATAGGTGGATGCCCCATTTTATAGATGAAGAAGCTGAGGCAAACAGGGTTAAGTGATTTATGCAGGGGCACATAGTAAGTGTCTGGGGCCAGATTTGAACTTGGGTCTTCCTGACTCCAGGCCTGGCACCCTATCCACTGTAGCACCTCGCTATTGGCCTATCACCATACAATCATGGATTTAGAGTTAGGAGAGACCTCAGAGGTTATCTACTCCAAACTCCACCTTTGATAGATGAGGAAATTGAAACCTAGAAGGTTACATATGTAGGAAATAGTGAAGTCAGAATCTGAACCCAGGTCCTCTGGTTCAAAATTCATCATGATTTCCATTTTACCATGACAACTGCAGTCTTAGAAGAAAGAATAGAACAGCTAGAGGCCATCCATACCTCCCTCATTTAAACAGTGACAGACTGAAGATCAGAGAAAATACATGAGTTGTCTAAGGTCACCCAACAGGGCAGCTAGGTGGCACAATGGATAGAACTTTGGGCCTGGAGGCAAGAAGAGCTGAGTTCAAATCCTCCCTCAGACACATTAGCTGTGTGACCCTTGGCAAGGCACTTAACCCTGTTTGCTTCAGTTTCCTCACCTGTAAAATGAGCTGGAGAAGGAAATGGCAAACCACTCCAGTATCTTCTGCCAAGAAAACCCCAAATGGGGTCATGAAGAGTCAGACATGGCTGAAATGATTCATCAGGAACAAGGTCACCCAGTGAGTTAGGATTAAGCTACGTTTGATGCATGTGAACTATTCTTCCCTCAGGTAGACAGTGATAAAGGGAAATAAAAGTGATGAAAGGGACTGTGACCTTCTCTTACTAGATTGTGAGTGTACTGAGGGCAAATATTGTGTTTTATGTTTTCTTCGTATTTCCTTTAGCACTTTTCTTATTAAATTTGCTGAATGAATGGAATGAATAGACTTGTGGGTTTAGAAGAAATGGAGAAGAGTCTTATGGCAGCCTCCGCAGGAGGATGTTCTGGTCACACTGGTAGGTTTGCAAGCTTGACCTCAGAGCAGAGATAAGAGAGTACACTTGCCTTCCTTCTCTGCAGAGGTGGGGGGCTGTAAGTATAGAGTGATGTACGTAATGTTGTGCTTGGCTAATGTGGTGGTCAGTTTCACTGAATTTCCCTTTTTCCTTTTTTTTTTGTTCTTTGATATAAGGTAAGGCACTCTGAGGGGAGAGGCATGTATTGGGAAACGAAGCTGATGTAAAAAATAAAAAAAGATAGCAATGAATATGTATATATATATTTAAGATGAAAGATTTGGTCCCAGGTTGATAAGCATTACATGGGGTGTTCAGGACACAGGAAAAGAAAATTTACATGAACAGGGAATGCCAGCTGAGTTGGGCTCCAGGTGGCTAGAAGGAAAATCATTTTGATTTAAAGCTGGAGCCTGGGACCCAGACAGAAAAGAACTCAGATGTTCCAATGGCCAAAAGCCAGACTTTAAATCTGTGCCAAATAAATGGTTGTTGTAAAATGAAACTGATTATTTGTAAATAAACATGCTCTGTGTAAGATCTCAAGATCCATGAATGTTACAGTAAACAGAATTTGAGTACTTGCACTGAATTTATCTATGGAGAAGGTGTGATAGGACCAGTGTTTTCCTGACTCAGTTCCTCCGACTTTTTTCCTACCACGTAATCTGATTGGCTCCAGCTTCTTTAATGCAATTTTCAGAGCTGGGGCAAAAATGTCTGAGCCTTCTGTAGTTGGGGCCTCTCAGACTTGGTGGGTGCTTTAGGCCAGGTGAATCAGCACTATAAGCTGACAATGCATTTCCATACAGAGATGAGGGAAGGTCTTTAAGCCCAAAGAAGCTAATGCCACTATATCCTTACTATATATTCTTTCTGTGTTTGAGCAAAATTTCTCTCCTTTGTACAATAACTTATGACACTTCTCATTTCATCCCAGTATCAAACCTGTACTGAGGGTGAACCATGCTTACAACAGAAGGTCCAGGAGTACTATAAGAATTTGCCTCTTGTTGGAAGACCCTAGCTAACAGACTTTATATTTAAATACTAATTGAATTATGTACCGGGATGTTTTTTATGCACCCAATAATTGAGTTAGCCAGCTCCATTTAGGTAAGGTAGAAGACTTTCCTAAACATGATATCTTCAAGATAGATAAAGTATGTGGTTGGATCACCTGCTGATTGACAATCCCTAAGGTCTGCTCCCACTTGGTCACTATGAATCAGCTCAGCAACAGAAATTGTTCTGGACTCTCAACTAGAGTATGGATCTCATCATTTGCCCAAGGCATTGATTGCCCAGGTGCATACTTGCATGCTTATGTATAACAAACTACCTGACTTGTCCTTGAGAGCTTGTGTTCTTTGATGGTACTTCATTCGTGATCTTCTCATGAGTATAAATGTAAATGAGAAAGAAGAGCAAACTGTGAAAACAAAAGAACAAAATCTCTGGAGGAGAAATACTCCTCACTGGACTGATTTCCTCCCAAGTGTGGCTAGGGAAAGTTACAGAAGAGAAATAGCAGTGATAATCAGTCTGAGAGAAGCTTCTGCTTTGTGCCTGCATCCCATTTAATCACAGTCCACTCCCTTTCTTTTTGAATCATCTATTGTTGTCTCCTACAAGACCCTAGCCCTGAATTCCAAAATGACAGTGCTGTAGGTAGTCCTAGAAAGAAGTATCGGACCCAAAACAGAATAGACGAGAGAACACAAAGAAAATGATCAAATAAAAAGTTACTATAATAGGAGTTGGTGAAAACCTGTGTCTACTAGTGGATAGGAATTCCCTTATGTTTATTTACTTGAGTACCTACAGAGCAAAGATTGAAAGTTTAGCCTCTGGTTAGGATTAAGGTAAATCTCTGGTGAACATTCAGAGGAGAAAGACTAGGCACTTTGGCAGCATGAATAAAGCTAAAAAGAACACTAAGGGAGCACCCAAAGGACATTCCCATTGAAAACAAAGATTCCTACTGAATAGAATTTATCTGATAATTGCACTTTCTCTCATTGTAACTGACACTATTATTTCTTCTATCACCTTTCCCCAACTCTTCCAAGTAAATAGACAGCTATGGCCTGGATAGTAGGAAGCTCAATGGGATGAGGTCTTAATTAGATCGTTTGATTGTGTGTGACTGGTTGATTGGAGTCATTGAACAAGATGGAGACAATAAATCATATAGTCTTCTATTTTTCCCATGGGATTGTTTGTTTTTTGTTTAATAACTAAGTCATCCCAGGCTTACCCTACCTAAGAAGTCATCCTGACAGATTGATACTACTCAGTTATCAGTCTGATCTTGTCACTGTCCTGCTTAGGAGGCCTCAAAGTCTCCCTTTTGCAGTCTAGGCTAAGATGCAACCTCCTCTGTTCTGCATTTAAAACCTTTCACACTCTGGCCCCAACTTACCTTTGTAGCCTTTACTACCCTCTTATTTCTCCTCAAATACTCGATATTCTATCTCGTGCTTCTGTGCCTTTTTTGCAGATTGTCCCCCATGCATGGAATAATCAGATCTATTTCTTGGAATCCTTTGCTCCTTTCAGGGTTTGACTGGAGTGTCACCTCCTCGATGAGTCTTTTACTGGTTCCCCTAATTGCTAGCTACTTGCCCAGCCCAGCCCAAATGGCCTTATTCTGGTTATATGTTATATTTAGTAGTACAGTAGAGGAGTGGTGTAAAACTCAAATAGAAATAGATTCCCCAGGGCCCATGTTGGCTTTGTTGTTTTTATCATTGTTGTTAGAGTCAGGGTGACTTTTCTTCGTAAGTTCACATCTGGTCTCAGACACTTATTAGTTGTGTGACCTTGGGCAAGTCACTTAACTTATGGAAATGGCAAACCCCTCCAGTATTTTTGACAAGAAAACCCCAAATGGGGTCACAAAGAATCAGACATGACTGAAAAATGAATGAATACATTGGTTTATATTTTTATTGATTTTGTTAAATATTTCCCAATTACATTTTAATATAGTTCAGACAGTACTCAAGAGTTTTGCAGACTGCTACTGCTCAAGACTGCAGGTAGGGAGTTTGATATCTTTATCGAAGAACACTGGACTTGGAGTAAAAAAGATCTGAATTCAAATCCTGTCTTAACCACTTGCCGGAATTGAATGATGCAATCACTTTCTATGGATTCTTTATTCTCGATGATGAGGACTTAGCTATACTTCATGATGACGTTGTTGTAAGGTTTAAATAAGATAATATATGGGATTGTTGTTCAGTCATTTCAGTTATGTCCAGTTCCTTGTTACCCCATTTGAGGTTGTCTTGGCAAAGAGATTGAAATGGCTTGTAATTTCCTTCTGCAGTGCATTTTTCAGATAAGGCAACTGAGGCAAACAGACTTAAATGACTTGCCCAGGATCATACAGCTAGTAAGTGTCTGAGATCAGATTTGAACTCAGGAAGAAGAGTTTTCCTGCATCCAGACCTGGAGCTCTATCCGCTGCACCTGCCAGAAGTCCTTTGTAAATCCTTAAAATGGTATGTAAATTCCAGGTGTAATTGTTGTTTTTTACTTATCTCTATGGAAATCTTTAGATATGTAGCTATAGATATAGATAGATGTTATGTCTCTCTAATAGAACATAAGCTCCTCTAGAGCAGGAAGTATTTACTCTTTGTTTTTGGGTCCCCAAGATCTAGTCTGGTACCTGGAAAACAAATAAATGCTTTTGAAATGAACCTGACTACTGAACAGTCTCCAGTTCATAGCATATAAACATTAGCTGAAGGAACTAGGAATATTGAATTAAGAGATTGGGGGATAGGGGTGGGAATGATTGTTGTTCAGTTGTTTCAATCATGTCCAACTCTTCATGACCCCATTCGGGATTTTCTTGGAAAGTATACTGAAGTGGTTGCCATTTCTTTCTCCAGCCCATTTTATTTTATTTTTCCTTGATGTCTCATGGAATCAGCTTCCACTTACACAATTCTAATTTTTAAAGAATTTTTTTCTTCATTGAGCTTTTGTTCCTCCTTTTTCATTTTGTCAATTCTGCTTTTTAAGGAATTGTTTTTTTCAGTGAATTTTTTCTATGTGGACAATTTCACTTTTTAATTTTTCACTGGATTTTTGTGCTCCTTTTTCCATTTGGACTATTCTGTTTTTAAAGGTGTTATTTCCTTCATTTTTTGTGCCTTCCTTACCAAGCTGTTGATTCTTTTTTTGGGGTTTTCTCACATCATGGTTCATTCTTTTCCCAGCTTTTCTTCTACTACCTCTCTTGTTTGATTTATAAAATCTTTTTTCTGCTCATTTAAGACCTCAGACCAAGTCGCATTTTTCTTTGAGGTTTTGAATATAGCAGTTTTGATTTTTGTTGTCTTTTTCTGAGTTTGTGTTTCTAGCTTCCCTGTCACCACAGTAACTTTTTATGGTCAGGATCTTTTTTGTTGTTTGTTTATTCTTCCTGCCTATTTCTTGACTTTTCCCTTTGTATCAAGTTGGCCTCTGTGTCTGTTGTGGAAGGGGAGCTGTTCCAAGCTTCAGGTGTGTGTGTGTGTGTGTGTGTGTGTGTGTGTGTGTGCAGCTGTTTGCAGAGCTAGTTGTGGGGGTCTGTAAGCTTTTACTTCTTCTAAGGTGGTATAAATTTAGGAAAGGTGTTTACTACTCTCCTGCCTTATGCTCTGGTCTGTGAGTGACCCGAAGCACTCTTTTCCACTTTGGAACTATGACCAGGATATGTGCTTCACTGAGGCTGCAAGCTCTGGCATGGTCCTCCTTGTTTTGGGACTGTGATCCAGAAACCTGGATATAACTATGGGTATTGCAACAGAACTCTGCACTCGGTACCAGCAAAGGGACCCCTTCTGACCAGTTGTCCTCTCCCCTTACCATCTATGGACTGAGAGCTCCAGAAGATACTGCTGCTTTTTGTTGATTCAGTTGCCCTAAAGGCCAAGTGGCTTTTACTGACACACCTACAACTGGAGTACGTTGTACTCTCATCCTGGTACAATAGACCTTTCCTGCCAACCTTCTAAGTTGTCTTGGCCTATAAAATTATTTCACTCCATCCTTTTGTGAGTTGTGAATTTATTAATTTTTTTATTTTAAATTTATTAAATTCAGAATTTATTTTGAGGTGTTATTTAAAGTTGTTTAGAGAGGAATTTGGAAGAGCTCAGGTGAGTCCCTGCCTTTTCTCTGCCATCTTGGTGCTACCCAACTTATAGCTACTCCTAAGTGCTTGATCAGAACTACCATCAAACCTGATATTCATATGGGGCCTTAACAGACAACTTAGAAATCCATTTTCTCATTTGAGTCTGGCAATGATCCTACGAGATGGGCAGAGCATTCATTATAATTTTCATTGTACAGATGGTGAAAACTAAGGCCTAGAGATTTACATGGCATCAGGAGTGTTCTAGAGTCTTCTCAGACCTGTTCCTGAGAGCAGATTGTTAAATTTCCCATGTGAGCATTTATATGTCATAAATCTACAAATATTACAAATTGGGGCTTGTTTTCTAGTAGTTAGACCAGAGGTGTCAAACTCAAATAGAAATGGGGATATTAAACAACCCTGAAGGTCCCATATTGACTAAGAAAATGACATATTAACATTATCTATATTCCATTGTGTTTTTTTTTAAATTTTGTTAAATATTTCCTCACTTAGGAGTATTGTCTTAATACAGCCTGTGGGCTGTATGTTTGACATCTGTGATCTAGGTTTAAGAAAGGGATGGAGAAGATGTTAATAATGCATATTCAACTTAAAAGTGAGTTATGTACATTTTTTTGGAGATCCAGTTGTTAAACATTTTACCAGCATTCCCCTGCATGGCTTGGTATAAAGAATACTAAATTCAGAATCAGAGGACCTAGGTTTGCATCTGGGATCTAGTATTCAATGGTGGCATGATCTCAGGCAAGCCAATTAACCTCCTTGAGCTTCATTCAGTTCCTCCTCTGTAGCATAAAGGGGATGGAACTAGATGGTCCCTCCCCAAGGTCTCTTCCAGCACCCTTCTGTCATCTTGTGACTTGCCCAATTAGTTCAGAGAAGAGTGAGGACCAGGACCCAGGTCCCCTAATTTCTAGGCTAGATTTCTTTTGAAGGCGTGTGCAACCTATTTAGATGAGACTCTTCATGGGAAGACATGGGGAATAGCATATGGAAACTCAGATAGAGGAAGGCAATGCTACTTTAGCGTATCAGTTTGGTGGTGGGCCTGATGTTCCAGTTTCTCCAAGTATGTTGGTACTGTTTGACCCTGGAGACAGTGAAGTTTTCAGGCAAGGACACAAGGCATCCTAATTACTGCACACAGTTTCTTCTTGAGAAAAATGATTTGACCACAGAGTTAGGATTCTATTACAGATTGTGAAAGATTCCTTCTGAATCCAGGAAAGCAGAAAGTAGACAAGAGTGGAACAGGAAGCATATGAAGGAACAGAATTAGGCAAAATTAGACAAGGGAGATCAGATCAGCTGCGGCAGCCAAGTGAAATTAGCTAGAAGCTAAGGTCACCTAAAGCCAGAATCAGAGGAACTAGACTTTTCAACTGTCTCTGTGATCTTGGTGAATCATGGCACTTCTCTGTGCTTTAGTCCCTCCTGTGTAAAATTAAGGGCTGGGCTATATCCTGGTGCAGTGGAAAGAATACAGACTCAGAGGACCTGGGTTCAAATCCTGGCTGTGCCATTTACTGCCTGGGTGATTTGGGGCATTCCATGTCTCCAAGGCTCATTTTCTTCAACTATCAAATGAGTGAAGTGCACAACATGACTTTTACAGTCTCTCTTGCCTCTAATCTATGACCTATGATATTTCCCCATAGTGGAAAGGGTACTTAAAGTGGAGATGAGACACCTGGGTTCAAGCCCTATCAACTTTTTCCATAACACTGAGTCCCATCTGTGAAACGGGGATAAATCACATATTAGCTCCCTCATAGGAGGAGAGAGCACTAAGTGAGACAATGCAAGTTAAGTGTTTTGTAACTGAAAAGCACTATGTAATAAGAAATGTAAGTTGGGGCAGCTAGGTGATGCAGTGAATAGACCACTAGCCCTGGAGTCAGGAGGACCTGAGT
>CM053584.1:203293577-203328199 GCA_028627135.1 Pseudochirops cupreus
GGCTTAAAAATGAAATCCTGAATAATAAGTGGAACAAAGGATAAATCATAGGAACGAACAATAATTGCCTAAAAGAAAATGTTCATGAGAAAGGACAACAAAATTTGTGGGATGTAACTGACACAATCCTTAGGAGAAAAATTATATTCCTAAAAAACATACACTAGTAAAATAGAAAAGGAGATAATTAACTATATATATTTTAAAGTTTTGAAACCTGACAAATAAAATTTTTTAATCACAAGAGAAATGAAAATGAGAGGTGAAGCACATTGAAAACCAAAATCTATAGAAGTGATAAAACAAAAAGTCAACCGTTTGAAAAGACTCACAAAATTTTAAACACTTGGCTAACCCAATTAAAAAGAAAAGGACAGGAAAACAAAGGACGAGATAGCACACGATAAAAATGAAATTCAGAAGGCAAAATAATTGCCAGAATGTACTTTGCACAGTTATGCTCCAGATCAGTATGAACATTCCATAATGAAGTGAGTAGGACCAGAAGAACCAGAACCACAATTTACGTGATAATAACAATCATAATTATGATTTGCAAGAGTTAAAAACTTATATCGACACAACGACTGACCATGATCCTAAACGGACCTATGATGAAGCCTGCTACTTATCTCAAACAGACATGACTGATTCAGGTTTCAGAATAAAATTTTGTTTTGGACATGGGCAATTCAGGAATTTGTTTTGTTTGGCTACGTATGTTCATAGCAAAGGTTTCTCCCCCCGCCCCGCTCCCCCACCTCTACCCCAGGAGGAGTGGAAGACAATATAAATTTTTATTCCTTCACAAAATGAAATTAAAATATAAAACAGAGACCTGGAATTAAATGTAATGGAGAAACTAGGAGTTTTTCCATCAAGATACTGGGGTAAAAGCAAGAATTTCCTTCGTTATTAATGTTTTTTAAAAATGTAATGCTATAAATTCTAACAAGAAAACAAAGAAAATGGGGGAATAAACTTAGGCAAAGAGAAAAAAACAATTATTCCTTTGCATAGTTTATATGATGGTTTATGTGGAAAACCTTAGTCTACTAAAATGTAAGCGAAATAATTAATAACTTCAGCAAATTTGCAGGATATAAAATAAATCTACATATATTATCTGCCTTCCTATATGCTACCAACTGAATCCAGTAGGTAGCAAAAGAAAAGGAAAACCCATAAATTACTACAGAATGTATTAAATATCTCAGAGCACAGCTACTTATATGTGTGCATACACACACACACACACACACACACACACACACACATAAAGCTATATTTCAGTTCAGCTTTGCCAATGTAATAAATATGTCAATAGTACTTAAATTAACTTATAGATTTTGTGCCATCTCAACCAAATTTCCCAAGGTTATTATTTTATAGAACTAAAAAATCATAACATAATTCCTCTGGAGAAACAAAAGCTTAAGAATTACAAGGGAAATAATGAAAAATGGCAAGGAAACTATACACTGGATCTCAGACTATGCTACAAGGTGGTAATCTTAGGTATGCTCATAAATGTTTAACACCCAGCTCTCCTGAAAAAAACATACACATTTATTTTTGTAGGCAATTAGAATTAAGTGACTTTCCCAAGTTCATACAGTTAGTATCTAAGGCCAGATTTAAACTCAGGCGCTCCTGATCCCAGGGCTATCCTCTGAGCTACCTAAACCTACTGCACACTTTTAAGATTAATCTATATTATTAACATTTTCTCCATTACCTTCGTAAGTCTAGACAATCAACAAAACAATAAATCATGTCCTGATTTGTAAGCTTGGACAGTATTTGAAGTGCAAATGTTTAGAATGAAATTTAAGCAATTAGTTCTCAAGGTCTAGTATGGGTTGGTTCCACCATGTCGTTGGTAGTAATTATCAAATAGAAAAGTCAACCTGTATAACATTAAGTGCACAATAAAAAGAAGTAATTGAATACAATAACATTGTGTTTGTCAAACCCAAAGATATAGTACTCCATTAAAAAATATTTGCATTTGTTAAAAGTCTATTTGGCAAAAATGCAGGAAAAACTAGAAAGTGGTCTGGTAGACTTTAGGTTTAGACCAACATCTCATGCCACACAGAACCATAAATTCGTAATGGATACATGAAGTTTTGGAAGAAGAGAATTTGCATTTATATAAGACCTACTAAACACCAGGTACTACGCTCAGCATTTTACAAATAGCACTTCATTTTAGCCTCACAACCACCCAGGGATATAGGTATATCAGCCCCATTTTACAGTTAAGGAAACTGAGGCTAAGTGACCCATGGTCACACATCTAGTTAGTGTTTCAGGTCATAGTTGAACTCGGCTCTTCTAGACGACAGGCCCAGAGCTTTGTCCACTGTGCCATCTAGCTGATAAATATAAAAGGTCAACTCAAGGAAATACTTTTCACAGCAACAGTTGAAGAAACCTTCCTGACCAAACACAGGATTGGGAGGATAACAAAACATAAAAGGATAGTTTTGATGGCATAGAATTGAAAAGTTTTTGCAATTACAGAATCAATGCTCTTTGATTTTTTCATTTTAATTTTGAGTTTAACAAACATTAAATAAAATTAGTACATCTACATACATACATACATCTACATACATGCATACATTGGCAAAGCTGAACTGAAATATAGTTACACATGAAACTATGAATCCGTGTTATGTAAAAACTTGCTTTTCTTTTAAGTGCATCATAATAATACAACATGTCACTTTCAAAGCTTTCCAGTTTGTCTGTGATACCTTTTGACTTTCCTTTCTGTTCTCTTCTGTGCATTTCCGAAGCCCCTTTCAATAACCCTCTTTTCTTTCTTTCTTATTCTCTCTTATGCTCCTCTCTCTGCCCCTAGCCCACTGGAAAAGAAAAGAAAACCCCTTGTAACAAATATGCATAGTAAAGCAAAAATGGGGTTAGATTTCAAAAGGAAACAGCTCACTGAGGGTGGGGGGAATCTTTTGCAGATTAGCAATAGTGAGGACAAAAGAAAGTAACAAATGTTGAAGGGGTTGTAGAAAAAGAGACTCACCAATACATGGTTGGTGGGGTTGCGAGTTGGTCCAGCCCTTCTGAAAAGCTGTTTGCAACCATATTCCTACGGTCATTTTTCATCCAGCAAACCTCTAGAAGGCAGATATTCCCAAAGCATCAAAGACACAAGGAAAGGACATATCAACAAAAATGTTTATAGGAGTATTTCTTGTTGTGGCAAAGAATTTGGAACAGAGTAAGTGTCCATCAACTGGGGACTTGTTGAATGAATTAGAGTATATGATTACAATAGATCATTGCACAAGGGATAGATTCAGAAAAACCTAGGAGAAGTTACATGAAATGATGTTAGCAGGAAGTGAGCAGAACCAGGAAAACAATTTACTTAATGTCTATAACATTGTAAAAGTAAACAAATTTGAAAAACATCTCTGATCAATACAACAAGTAGTCACAACTCCAGAAGACTGATAAAGAAACATTCTTAAACAAACAAACAAAAAAACCCTCATCTTAAAGGGGCGGCTAGGCGACTCAGTGAATAGAGCACCAGCCCTGGAGTCAGGAAGACCTGAGTTCAAATGTGACCTCAGACACTTAACACTAGCCATGTGACCTTGGGCAAGTCATTTAACCCCAATTGCCCTTCCAAAAAGGGAAAAAAAAAAAGAAAAGAATCATTCTTCCCACATCTTGGCAGAGAGGTGATAGACTGTAGGTATGGAACTAGACATATATTGTCAGACACAATCAATGTATGAATTTCTTTTATTACTATACTTGCTTATTAATAGCTAAAACTAGCTAGTATTTATGCAGCACTTTAAAGTTAAAAAAAAAACACTTTACAAATATAATCTCATTTAATCTTTACAATAACCCTGGGGTATAGGTGCTATTGTTAGTCACACTTTACAGACGAGGAAACTGAGCTATACAGTGATTAAGTGACTTGGCCAGACACACAACTATTGTGTAAGGCCAGATTTAAATTCCAATTTTTCAAAGTCCAATGCTCTATTTATTTCACTAGCTAGTTGTTACGTCTAAAAGAGGGCTTTGTCTTAGAAAAGAGTGTTGAGAATGAGAGTAATAATGATGTCAAAAAGAGAGGAAGAAAATGCCAATCTTCAAAAATACACAAGAAGAGAGTGAAAGGAAGTACAGAAGGGAACTGAGACAAATTGAAGAGTTTGAACATTACCATGTTAAATTTAATATATACTGGAAGTCAAGCTGTGTATGTAATAAAGATTCATGGTTTTGTATATAAATTCTCTTTTTCTGGTCTTTGAATATGAAAATTTTCATGGCTGCTTATGTTTGTAAATGTCATGATATTAAAAATAATAATGCTGAAACCATGACCAAAATAAATGAATAAATGGCTGAAAATAACCCAGATCTACCCATATGACCTTGGATAAGTCATACCCTCTCTAGACATCAGTTTCATCATCCGGAAACGAACATTGTAGTCAATGACCACTTAGGTCTATTTTTGCTCTTACATTTGTGATCCAGTGAATAACCACTAATATTTGAAGATAATGGGGTTAAAAAGCAGAAAAAAATTCATCCAAAAACAATGCAATGGCAAGGGAAGGTAATGAAAGAATTACTAAGCCTAAAGATTTTGAAATTATGAAGTCAAGGATGAAATTTAAGTGGGGCAGGGGGATTTACATGTTTCTCTTCCTATGAGACCTTTTGTCTCAAAGCAAATATTCTCATACTGGGTCTATCCTCCATCTTCCTTCTCTCTTCTGCCTCACCTCACCCCCCAACTACATTTACACCCAAATTCCTAGATACCACCAGATAATCATATATCAAGGATATTTTAGAAAAGATTCCTAGTCAGGTAGAGATTAATTAGATAGATATTCTGAGATCCTTTCTAATTCTGCCATTCTGTGAAAGTATGGTTGGAAGGAGTCAAAACAAAATTGGCACAGTGTAACAGATCTGATGCAGAAAAAAAAATAGAAGTACAATCCAATAACTTAGTAGAACTTTCCCTTAGCACTTTATTCTTCATCTCTAAGCAATTTTACTATGGCATTGTGTTCTATAGTTCCAGTATTTGACTTACCCCTTCTGGACAATAAGTTGTATGAGGACAGAGACCACATTTTATCTAAATAGTGTGTTTTCCTCACTATCTTTCTTGGTGATTTATGTGTTTTAAGCACTTGATAAATGCTTATTAAATGTGATTGCAATACAGAGAAATAGTCATTAATGACTATTTCATATATATATATGTGTATATATATATATATATATATATATATGCATATGTATATGGAAAATAAAGCCTCAGAATAGAAGATTTACTGATGGATGCCAAAAATGGAGAGGAAAGAACCTAGCTACTATATTCAAAGAAATAATTTTTAAAGAAATTTCCCAGAATTAATGAGGACAAATAGCCTAGAATCAGAGTCACATCAAGGAAAAATATATATCTCAAATCTCCAAAGTATCTCATCATTAGACTCCCAAACTACAGAGATCAAACTTTTTTTTCAAGTATCAAGAGTTTTTTTCCCCCTTTTGATCAGAAATTACTTAAAAAGCACCAATCAAGATTTTACCAGATATCTTTTAAAAACATACAATGAAAGTTTGACCTAGGTGGTCCTAAATATGCATTACACTAAAAGACAGAGACTTAGATCCAAAAATCAGTTTTTTGGCAAATCTAGACAGAGAGAGAAAAAAATAGAAATGTGTTATGTATACACACATATACAAATAAAATACATATGCACATCCATATCTATGTGTCTATAGTATACATATACACATACATATAGGTATATAAATACACACATATAAACATAAATATACTGATTTGGGGGCTAGGAAGACCTCAGTTCTAGTCTTGCAACTGATACATATTGATTCTGTGACCCTGGTCATATTGCTGAACCTTTTAGCAAGATTATAACTTACAGAGAAGGTTCCAACTCAAACTGCCTAGGGGAGCTTCCTCATTTGGGAGGTCTCTATACCATTCAAGTCATAGTTTCATTCTCTAACCATCACTCCCTTCCCAAAGACACACACATTTTAGAGAGGCCTAAGAGTAACATTTTTTTTTTGAGGGGAGGAAGCAAGGTCATTGGCATTAAGTGACCCAACATCACACAGCTAGTAAGTGTGTCAAGTGTCTGAGGCTGAAATTGAACTCAGATCCTCCTGATTCCAGGGCTGGTACTCTATTCACTGTGCCACCTAGCTGCCCCCAAGAGTAACAAAAAGCAATGTACTTTCTAGGAATTCCTTGAAAAGATCTTTACAATCAAAACCGGAGCAGTAATATACTTTGTTTGAGAGATAAGTAGTCAAGATACTCAATAAGTCATGTAGAATTTAGAGGCTTTGGAAAATTGTAAATCTCTTTTAATGACCCTAGCTTTTCCATTGAAGCAAAGGCCCATTTTTTAAAAACCAACTTTCTATCAGTGCTGTTAAGTTGCATTCAGACATGGAATGCAGTGGTCTCTGGAAAATTAAAAATGAGTATGATTTAGACAGCAATGGAGAAGCACATGGTAAGCATGACTTGGCTACAATATATAACTAATGAGAACCTCTGAAGAAGAACCATATTGAAAAATATCATTAGGTTTGTATGGAAGGAAAAGACAATGATGTGATCATTTGGTGAGGATGAGTAGGTCAATAGCTTGAGTGCTTCACTCATGTCCTTGTGATATTGGTAGAGGTTAAGAAAGACCCCAAGCATGTTAGGTGTACCCATTTACCAAACTTAAGGGAGCTCATATACAAGAGTCACACAGTTTGAGGAGGCAGGAATGGGTTGCCATCTACATTGTTGAAAAGATCTTCGAAATTCATGAGATCACAGAACCATTTGATATTTAAGGACCCCAGAAGTCATCTAGTCTAACTCTCTTGTCTTTAAAAAGAGTACAGGGAGGTCCTTCAAATTAAAAATGACCTTTGACACCTTTTGTTTTTATAGCAACCTCATTTCTAAATATACCCTCTCCTATCCAACGAGCGAATAGTTGTAACAAAGAATAGAAAAGGGAGTAAAGTAATTCAGTAAAAGTAACTCAAGGATCAACCAAAGTTGACAGAATGTGCAATGTTTCACAACCATAAACTCACCATTTCTTCAAAGAAAAAAGGGAGATGCTTTTTCTCATCCTTATGGACAAGCTTCATCATTATAATTATATTATACCATGTTGAGGTGATTTTTTTCTCCCCTAACCTCCTGTTTTGGAGAAAACTGAAGCTAAGACAGGTAACTTGCCTAGATCATATAGCCCCTATGTAGCAGGACTAGGATTTGGCCCCTTTTGACTGCAAACCCTGTTCTTTCTACTGTAAGCAAACTTAAGTATTACTCCTTTTTTATATTTGACATTTCTCTCGGACCCCCTCCCTCCTATCTCATTTCTGCAGACTTGTTGACATTCTCATTTAGTAATCAATAATCAGCTGAGAACACCCATGGTATAGTGGTAGGATTCCACAAGTTCCTCTATATTCATTCTTTGTGGATCCCTCCAGCCTCTCCATTCATTAGAAATACTGAGGTATAGCAGTATTTCTAAGATGTCCCTCCGAGACCCCAAGTTTCCTTATGGTTCTGAAGGACATAATTCGAAGCTATAACCAAGTCTGATCTTGTTACCAATACTGAGGTTGCAGTGAACAGCAAAAATAAAAGTAATTTTGTCCTTAACTACCATAAGTTTTAGAAGCCTGTGTCTCACTGACATTCCCCTGGCAATTATGATATTCATGATATCATCTTATTTTTACAGTAGACCGTTCTTCACGTCTATTCAATTTGGCAATGTTATTAAACATCTTCTGGGTTCACAGTCCTAAATTAAGTGGTGGGGGAAATAGAGTTTCTGAGTGATTGAAATAGTTGGGTTAGCCACTATTTATCACAATCTGAGATGCTAGGGGAACATGTAGTGGTAGAAGGTGACCTATGTATATGAGGCTGCCTGTGGTACATGAAAAGTTCCCAAAGGGTAAATAAAGACAAGATCAGATCTGGAAATAGAATATAGGAGCTAAAGAAGACAGAACCAAGCAAGAGGTTGGGGTGAGGCAGTGTAGTGCCAATGCAATATTCACAGTGTCCATGATCACGATAAAGACCATGACTATGAGTATAGCATGACATTCGATTGCAAAATATAACAAACTCTCCAGATAGAGGATAGAACTGAAGCATTTATTTAGACACCACAAAACCGAATCCCAAAATCAGTAAGGTGATTTCATCATAGTACCGAAGATATTCAGAAGCCATAATAATGCTGAGAGCCACAGCATCTTTCAACCTTCCCACAAACCAATACAAGATCAATATCTACCCACGAGCCTATCTGTCTCCTTTCCCAAGGTTGTTCTCCATCCCCCAACATCTGGCCAGCTCTGACCACCAGCTTCCTGTGGGCTCTGTTTCCCTTCAGCAAACTTCTCCCACCACAGGTTCCATGTGACTATATTTAGCCTATCAGGGGGCAGAGTTTATCTTCACAGCAGGGAAGCTTCCTGTGGGCTCTGCTGCCCTTCAGCAAATTGCCTCCATCACAGGTTCCATGTGACTACATTCAGCCTATCAGGGGGCAGAGTTTATCTTCACAGCAGGGAAGCTTCCTGTGGGCTCTGCTGCCCTTCAGCAAATTGCCTCCATCACAGGTTCCATGTGACTACATTCAGCCTATCAGGGGGCAGAGTTTACTTTCAAAGCAGGAGAGGTCTTCAAACTTTCCCCTAGGTCTATTAAGGGGCAGGGAAGATCTTCAAATTCGCATTCTCATTACAGGTAGGCAGGTAGGTCCATAGAAATAAGGTTATAAATAATACCAATAGTAGTAGTCATAGTAGTAATAGTAAGATAACAAATAGATCCTTTTCCCTTTTCTTTGTTCTCTTTAACTTTTAATCTATGCTTCCATGACCCTTCACTAAATACAATTTTATTGCATTATTGTCTGAAAAGTATGCATCTAATATTTCTGTTTTTCTGCATTTGGTTTTTATGTCATAATACATATTCAAATTTTTGTAAAAGTGCAATATTCTGCTGAGAAAAGGCATGTAACTTTCTGTTCTCATTCAGTTTTCTCCAAAGATGTATCATATCAAACTTTTTTAAGTTTTCCTTGGCTTCTTACTTATTTTATGGCTAGATTTATCTAACTTTGAAATGGGAAAGTTGAGGTCCCCACTAGCATAGTTTTACTGTCTATTTCCTCTCGTAACTCATTTAACTTTTCCTTTAAGAATTTGGATGCTATGCCATTTGGTGAATGTATGTTGAGTATAGAAATTACTTCATTATCTATGGTGCCTTTTAGCAAAATGTAGCTTCCCTGTTTATACCTTTTAATTAGGTTTATTTTTTTTCTTTTGCTTTGTCTAAGATCACGATTGCCACTCTTGCCTTTTTTACTTCAACTGAAGCATAATCAATACTGCCACAGGCCTTTATTCGAACTTTGTATGTGTCTTTCTCTTTCAAGTGTGTCTCTTGGAAAAGATATATTGTTGGATTTTGGCTTATAATCCATTCCGATATCCCCTTCCATTTGATGGGTGAGTTCTTCTCATTCACATTCAGTTAATGATTGCCAACCGTGCATTTCCTTCCACGCTTTTTCCTTCCATTTAGTCTTCTATCTTCTTATATTGTCCCTCTTTTGATGTCTGCTTTCCTTCTAACCACTGCCTTCTTTTATCCAGTCTCCCTTCTATTACCACCACAACCACACCTTTATTTTGTTTCTTCCCCCTCCTACTTCCCAGTTGGGTAAGATAGATTTCTATTATCAATTAAGAGTGTGTGTGTGTGTGTGTACATATATATTCTTCTTTGAACCAGTTTAGATGTGAGTGAGGTTCGAGCATTGCCTGCTCCCTCTCAGTTTTCCCCTCCACCATAAAAGCTCTTCCTTATACATCTTTTTTTTATGTGAGATAACTTCCCCATTGTTCTTCTTTCTTCTCCTTCTTTCAGAGCACCCATTTTTCTCACCTATCTTTTTTTATATCATTCCAACATAATTGACTCACTTCTACACCTTCTTTCTAGGTAGAATTTCTTTAACGACCCTAATAATGATGACACTCTTAGAAAATACATGTATCATTTTCTCATATAGGAAGGTAAACAGTTTAATATTATTTAGTCCCTTGTGATTTCTCTTTCATGTTTACCTCTTTATCCTTCTCTTGAGTCTTATATTTGAAAATCAAATTTTCTATTCAGTTCTGATCTTTTCATTACAAATCCTTGAAAATCCTCTATTTCATTAAATCTACAATTTTATTTATTTATTTTTTTTGCTTGAGGGATTATACTCAGTTTTGCTTGGTAGGCTATTTTTGGTTTTAATCCCAGATCTTCTGCCCTCTAGAATAGCATATTCCAATCCCTCTGCTCCTTTATCTTGTTAGGATCTTGTGTGATTCTGACTGTGGTTTCATAGTATTTGAATGATTCTTTATGGCTGCTTGACTTATTTTCTCTTTGCCCTGGGAGCTCTGGAATTTGGCTATAATATTACGGGAAGTTTTCATTTTGCTAACTCCTTCAAGTGAGGATTGGCAGATTCTTCAAATTCTATTTGATCATCTGTTCCAAGGATATCAGGGAAGTAATTCCTAAATTAACTTTTTATCTATTTTCTAAGTCAGTTGTTTTTCCTTTGAATGTTTCACATTTTCTTATGTTTTTTTCATTCTTTCAACCTTGTTTTGTTTTTCTTGATGTCTCGTGGACATGTCTCAAGCTTCCGTTTGTCCAATTCTAATTTTTAACGAATTATTTTCTCCAGTGAGCTTTCGTACCCTCTTTTCCCATTTGACCAATTCTGTTTTTAAGGTGTTATTTTCTTCAGTATTTTTGTGCCTCTTTTACTAAGCTGTTAATTGTCTTTTCATAATTTTCTTTCTTTCCTTTCATTTCTTTGCCTGTTTTTTTTTCTTTATCACTATTATTTGAATTTGAAAATAATTTTTAGCTCTTCCAAGAATTTTTTTGGGGGTTTATTTCCAATTCACATTTTTCTTTGATGCTTTGCTTGTAGCCACTTTGACTTCATTGTCTTCTGAATTTATATGTTGGTCATCCCTGTCACCCAGTAGCCTAGGTTACCATAGGTCAGATTGTTTTTTGTTATTTGCTCATCTTTTCACTCTATTTTTTATTTGGAATTTTATGTTAAAGTTAAGCTCTGTTGCCATTTGGGGGAGGGGAAGGTTTAGGGGCACTGTCTCAAGCTTCAGCCTTTTTCACCCTGCTGTTTGCAGATCTAGTTCTGGGGGTTTGGAAGTTTTCAATGCTTCCAAGGTGGTGTAATATGGAGAGAGGTGTGATCACTGCTTTCTTGGTCTGCTCTCTGTTCATTACCCAAGAAAGGTCCCTAATCCCTTGAGATTGTAATTGATGGTGCTCCTCTGGGATCCTCCTTTCTTGGGACCAGAAGTAATACTACCCCTCAAGGATTCTACTCACTCTTTAGTAAAAGAGTTCCTCTGCCCTTGCACTATGATCCAGAAGTCAATACAGGTAATTGAGTTGTCAATCAGTGGTCCCTCAGGTCTCCCACTCCTTTTGACTGAAAGTGCTCCTCTCTGCCCTTGAAGTAGAACCTAGAAGAGGGTAAAGGGAATGGAGTGGCCAAATAGCATCTAGTCCTACATCTAGTGCTAGCCCAGGTGTACCCTGTAATCTCTTTCTGACCAGTTTCCAGGTTCCCTTACTGTCTCTGGCTTGAGAACTCCTGAAGTGGTTGCTGTTTCTGTTACCATCATCTAGACCCACCACTGCTGTTAAACTGCATAGGCTCTAGGCCAGCCTCCTCCCCCATGTCACAGATCTCTCATCTGACCTCCTATGTTTTCTTGGGGTGATGTGATAGTAATGAAATGAGAAATGTCTCACTCTGCTTTTTTATTGGCTCTGCCACTCTAAAATTAGATTTGAAGTTTTAAAGTTGTTTGGAGGGAAATGTTAGGAGAACTCAGCATAGTACTTTTTCTACTCTGCTAATATATATTAATATATATTAATATATGTTAATATATATTAACAGAACATTCTCATTGCTGGGGTAGAGTCTGATACCACAAATCTAGTCTTAATTTTTTGTAAACTATTCCCTTAAACATCATAAAGGTAGTACCAATATTTTCAGAGGAGAGAAAATGATATGATAGGAAAAAAACTTGAATTTGAGTCAGAGGAATTGGGTTAGAATCCCTAGCTATGATTTAATCCACTTCTGAGAGTCTGTGTGTCACTCACTTCCCCATGAGCCTCAGCTCTCTCCTCTCGATCGAGCTTGGTACAACAGAAAGAAGCACTAGATTTGGAGCTAACGAACTTGTGTTAAAATCTCATTTTTGCTATCTGTGTGGCTTAGGCAAATTACTTAATCTCTCTGGGCTACAGTGTCTTCATCTGTAAAATGAGGAGTTTAACGCAGACAACTTCTTAGATTCCTTCCAGTCCCAAATCTGTGATCTTGAGATATGTTATTCTGGGATGTGTAAAATGAGAGAGAGATTATAGACTAAATGATAAGTAAGGTATTTTTGAGCTCTAAATACTTTCTTACTCTCACTCTCCCTTTCCATGCATATAGACATATTTGTATATTCATACACATATATGTATATGAGCATGTGCCCCATGTTCTTGTATGCACAGGGGTTCAACAGAAAAGCATCATCCCACACTGAGATATCTTTGACAAACTTTATTGCAACTCACAAAGGAAAAAGGAAAACAGATTGGAGAACAAACAACAAAAATGGGCACTCTTTAGTTTTGACTGTAGATAAGAAATCAGACCTTCCTTCTGCCTCTTCCCTAACCAAGCAAGAAACAGTGATGTCAATAGAGAGAACCAATGGGATTGCAGCTCACAAATGTCTCAAGAGGAGGGAAGGGAAGTTGCCACCTCAAATTTATGCATGCTGCTTGACCATCCCCACTTTCCTTCCTCTCATTTGGTTTGCAAGATAAAGAATGATTCCTGGTTTCCTCTTGTGAGAAAAGGAAAACTTGCAAAGCCAAGTTAAAAAGATATCATCAACTTTGTGAACTCTGAAGCAATTTATTCCCCATTTCCAGAGTCTCACGTCTCCATAGTAATTATATAATATTCATGGAGAGAAAAAGAGAGGCCAGTGTTACATGTGTGTGTATATGTTCATGTGTGTGTGTATTTCATGCAATTTCGTTCTTTAATCCATTATTCATCCAATCCAATATGGATGATGATCATCTTTTGATTAAAACATTGCAATTTTTTTTCCATCACCAAGTAGTTTTTGACAGAATCAATACGACTATTTACTTCTCATCTTCAGATTTTCCATTCTTGTTCTACATGTTCTTGCCATCCTATGTCTATTTTTCTGTGCTTTGGCCTGGTGTTGTTCTTCCCTTGGCTTGGTTTTGAAGTGCCTCTTTGGCTTTTCCATATTTATTCCTATATCCATGTCTATCCTCCTGTATCAAGTTTGATTCAAGACATTATTTGCCATGTCTCAAGAATATCTGGAGCTTTAAGAAATAATTTCCATGCTATTCTCTATTTTCTTCTTTTTTTCCCTTTTTCATATAGCACTCTGGGACTATTACAATTTTTTTAATTCATTGTCAAGAACTCAGCCACATTTCTCAGCTGGTTCTTATTCCCTGACCTCTCTCCCACACAAAAATTAAATTCTTTGGTCTAATGGTGTTTTAGTTTTCGTTATCTCTATTATCTCAATTATTGAGATCCTACCTATGCCATTTCATGTGATGCCTTCATTGTTGGTCTTCATATTTTCTTGAAAGCCTGTGGTAGATCTTAACTAAGCCTTTCTAAACCAATTGAAAAATTATAAGTATACTTCCTTGGTTTTGCTGCCACCAGGTGTTAGGAAGTGCAAGGCAAATGTGCCTGATGAGCCTAGACACTTCAATATTCCTATGATCTAGACTCCCAAATAAAGCAGAAATTATACTTGAGTGATAAGGATTTGAGATTTCATTAGTATAGGAACTTCTTTGAACAATATATATCCTACACTTTATGTAATAAAAAGTCTTTGAGAGCTACTTTGGTTGAAATTTACTGATGTGCACCCAACCTAAACTTAGTTCCTTTTTGTATTCTTGAACAAGTGGTGTACAGAAATTTATTACAGAATGTGATTTTAGCAAATGTTATGTAATTATTGTCTGCAATATTCTGTTAGAAGAGATAAGAAAATAAATAAAAGGTTATTCCTGCCTTCATGAATTTTACATTTTCTAACTATTGATGGGATATGTTTAGACATAAATAAAATCAAATTAGAGTGTTAGTTCAAATAAGTTTTATGAAGTGCTATGAAATCAGATAAAGTGATTGTCTCTTGTGAATAAATTTAAGACAATCAAGTATTGGTTATTTGTCTTGTCTTTTACCATTATGTAACCCTTATCTATCCCTTGAAATTTTTTGTTTGAATTTAGCTAAAGGCTTTACTGCTATTCCTCCTTTTTAAAACCTGAAGTTACATGATATGTTTTAAACCTACATTTAATTTTAATCACTCTGTAATGAATATATGTATTTCCTAACAGAAAAATATTACTAGAGTTAGCATTCTATAACTCTTTCTCTTTTTACAAGAGTATTAAGACCATTCACATTTATTCTTTAATTGCTTTCCTTAGTTTGCCTTGAGGATTATTTTTGTTTTGGTTCTGTTTTTAATGTGGATTAGAGGGATTCATTTTATCCTTCCATAACTAGCTTTATCCTTCTAAAACTAGTTACTCTCCTTTCATAGTTATTCTACTAAAAATAAATAAAGAATGGAATCAGATAGCCTGATTTTAAACTAAGTTCTTAATTAATTGTAAATAAATGCTAAGCCTAAATTTAAACATCATTAAATAAATTGACTAAAATTTATAGTAATATTTAAATGAATGAATTTCAAAACAAAATATCAAAAGAATTTGTGCATTATTCTTATCACTCTCATCCCATCAAATTTTTCTACTCATCCCCATCACCTTATCTTTTACATGCTTACAATTATAGTGTACTTAGATCTTTTGGTTCTGCTTTTTTTACCCTTTTACTTTTGCATTATTTCATGAAATTCCTTCTAGAGTTCTTTATGTTCCTCATGCTCAAATACTCAAATGAATCTATGATCTCGTCAATTTGGATGTTTCCTCCTGTGGTATTTATTTAAAACTATCTATGTCTCCCCATGCTGTGGGACATGACTATGTCTGCCAATAAGTTAATGGCTAGAGACCTTCTTAATTTTATCCTTTAGAGCTCTCATCTTTAACCCTTGTGATGTGGCTAGACTGTCTTCTTTTTTCTTATTATATAATTGTCATAATTCCTTGGTGACAAATTTTATTTCTATTCCCCAAAATTCCTTTTTGGTAA
This sequence comes from Pseudochirops cupreus, assembly GCA_028627135.1. NCBI lineage: Eukaryota > Metazoa > Chordata > Mammalia > Diprotodontia > Pseudocheiridae > Pseudochirops > Pseudochirops cupreus. The sequence continues at coordinate 203,309,057 of CM053584.1, forward strand.
TACGTTATTGCTTGTTCACATCCACTGCTCCCTTGCCCTCTGTGTAATATTTATTTTAATTCTTTGGAGATTGTTGTGTTCTGTGCTATACAGCAGAATGTTTGTATTAAAAAAATGGGTACTTATTTCTAGAGGAAGCTTGGTGTTATTATCATAGGTTTAGAGACAGAAGGGATCTTTGAGGTCATCTAGTCTAATTCATTTATTTAGAATTTGAAGAAACTGAGGACCAAAGAGGATTAAGTGATTTGTCCAAGGTCAAACAGGGAGTAAGTGGCAGATCCAGGAATAATTAAACTAAAGTTATCTGACTCTAGGGTCAACATTCTTTCCATTGTTCCCCACTGCCTCTGAAGAATAGAGCTATAAACTTTCCCTGAGAGTGCCATCTTCCCTCTGGGGAATGTAAATGAATGACTGTTGTTGTAACAAAGATAACAATAACAATTATAACAGCTAACACTAGCCAACATGTGTGTGTGTCTATTCACACACATATATGCATATATACACCTACACATATACATTTTACATATATGCGTTGCCTTGCATACATGCATGCATACATGCATGTATCTATATATAAGCATGTGTGTATATGCTAGTTGATGAGTTCTCTCTGAATCCACATCAGTCTTTTCAGACAATTGCCATATTTTGCTCTTCATTGTGGTTGTATTTCTTCTGGGCCTTTAGAATTGCACCATCCATACATATGTATTTTAATATATTATTTGGTTTAACCCTCACAACAACCCTGTGAGAAAAGTGCTATTATTAAAATGATAATTTAATTCATGAAATGAATGTGAAGCATTTTTTAAACTTTAAAACATGGTTGCTATTATTATCATTGTTATCAGACTGAGGGTAGTTGAGTATCTTGCCCAGTCAAGTAATTAATAAGTGGCTGAGGCAGAAATCAAACTCAGGTCTTCCTGATTCAACCCCAGTGCCTTACTTACTACACCACAACTGCCTCATGCTATAGGATATGAGGTTCAGCTAGGTTGTGCAGTGGATAGAGTGCTGAGCCTGGAATCAGGAAGACTCGTCTTCCTGAGTTCAAATCTGGCTTTGGACACTTTCTAGCTGTGTGATCCTAGGCAAGTCACTTAACCCTGTTTGCTTCAATTTCTTCATCTGTAAAAGTGAGCTGGAGAAGGAAATAGCAAACCGCTCCAGTATCTTTGCCAAGAAAAGCCCAAACAGAGTCATGAAGAGTTGGATGTGACTGAAACAACTAAACAGCAACAACATAGGATATTTACAGAATAGAAACATGCCTACATACCTTTAGACATAGCTACATTAATAAGTAGACCTTATTTCTCAGTTAGGATCTTTGTATCTTGGAAATTTGTTCTCCCCTTTCCCTGTAAACTAGAATGGGGAGAGGTGAAAGGTGAAGAGAAAGAAACTATAAGCATCTTTCAATAAGGTCTTTGGTCTTCTTCACTTTGAAATTACCGCCCAACACCATTTTTATGACACTGACCAGGCAATTAAGGATGCAACAGTACCTAGGAAGATCTATACATATTAATTGGCTACTATCCTTTAAGTTTTAAATTTTCTTACTTTCTTTTACTTTTATCCCTAAACTAAATAAAATCCCTTTCACCTTTTTTTTCACAATGGTAACCATGGCACCCAAATACAAGATATGACCTTCCTCATTCCCTTTGTTAGCCAATCTTTAGCAAATTGAGAAATATCCCAGTCTCCTACTTCCTTCAACTACTTATTTTCTCAATGATCTCAAAGTATAGGTCTAGACATGGAAGTAGTAAGTAACTCTTTACTCCTCACCAATTGCTGTCTTGGAATCCACCCCAAAAAGAGGGAGAATCTCTAATATGTGTCAGAGACTGGACTTTTCCTATGCACAGATTTGAAGCTAGGGAAGTCATCTTCTAACCACACTAATTCTGACATAGATTTTTGAGGGTCATGACATTTCTTTCCCATCTCCAGCCCCCCTAAGGTCTGGACTGGAGACTCATAATTTTTTTTATTTTATTTTTAATTTATGGAAAAAACCAAACATTTTCATAACATAATATAATTTAAAAAACATAATTGTGCATGAAACTGCAAATCTATTATGTATAACTTGCTATTCCTTTCAAATATATAAAAAAACTAACATGTAAATTTCTTTTTTTCTCCCCACCCCCACCTTAGAAATGACAACCATTAGACATACACACACACACACACACATATACACATATATGGAAACACATATATATGAAATGGTTATATGTATGTATATATAAAATCATTCTATGCATACTTCGTTTTTGTCAGTTCTTCTCTGGATGCAGATGTCTTCCTTCATATGCCCTTTGTATCTTTCTCTTTAATATCTGTTTTTGGTTGTTTCATTCATGAGGCTCTTTCTTTTCCCCTCTCAAGTACAGATGCTGGATTAGAGCATAATCATTCATCTAGAGTGGCATTCACCACTAAATGAAGAAACTGAAATGGGTAAGAGAAACTAATCAAGTTATCTTCAGCCCACCTTGTATTTATCTTGTATGTTCTGGTTTATATATGTTGTTTCACCCTTTAGAGTATAAGTTTCTTGAGGGCAGAGACTATGTTTTGCTTTCTGTTTTTACTCCTCAGCACTCAATACAATTTGTGGTATAATATAAGCACTTAATAAATTGATGGATTGATTAAACTTCTTGAATTCAGAGCCCTCATCCAATGTGCTGCAGTGAGTGACCCTAACTTAATATGAAAGGCTTTCAAGTACTTAAAGACAGGTAATATGTTTCCTCTAAGTCTTTTCTCCTTGGGAGACAGTTTTGGTTATTATAGCATGGACATAAATCCTTTCTACCAATGCCCTTCTCAAACTATGGTGCCCAGAACCAAAGGTGGTGTCCCATGTGTGGTCTGACAGTCCACAAAAATCCTGGATATTTTTCAAATTGCCTAACCAGGCCACTCTCTTCTTAAACTTAGAATGATTTTTTTAAAAAATTCAAGCATAAGGCTTTGGCATTATCCCTATTAAATTTCATTTCCTTAGATTCACTCTCATGTTTTAGGATGAATCAAGAAATTCTCTGACCTCCGATTTCCAGGGTATTAACCATCACTCCCAGCTTTGAGTCATCTGCAAATTTTACAGACTTGCTATTCATGTCATTATCTAAATCAGCAGTTCTCAACCTGTGGTTTATGGTCAATTTGTAACAATGAAAATACATTCTGCATATCAGATAGATTCGTAACAGTTGCAAAATTACAGTTATGAAGTAGCAACGAAAATAATTTTATGGTTGGGGGTCACCACAACATGAGGAACTGTATTAAAGGGTTGCAGCATTAGAAAGGTTGAGAACCACTGATCTAAATCTTAAAAAAAAAACAAAAACACGAGGTCAAACAATCAGCAAACATTTATTCAGTGCCTGCTATCTGCCAACTGCCGTGCTGGGTGTTATAAATGCAAAGAGAAAAAAAAGCAAAGCAGTCTAAGCTCTCAAGAATCTTACCGTCATTTGGTAGAGATAGCATGTACACATGTAAGTATATACAGAATAAAAACAAGTGGGGTAGGGCAACGAGCACTTACTATATGCCAGGAATTGTGTTAAGCACTTTACCAGTATTACACAATTACAAAATCTGCAAACATTACCTCAAAAGAAATATGAACTTATTTAGGGAGTGATCAGCAAGGCCACAAGCACAGATATGGTGGTGCTTGAACTGATTCAAAGTAGTAAGGAATTCTACAGGTGGAAGTGAGGAAGACAGAGTACATTCCAGGCAAGGGGAACAGCAAGTCCAAAGACATACATCCTTAAGGTATTCCACTGTAGACATCCTTCTAAGGTGACATGAAATCATTAATGACTTCTATTTGAGTCTGACCGTTCATCCAATTTCAAATCAATCTAGCTGCACTATGATATAGCCTGAATCTCTCTGCTTTTTCACCAGAACAGCAAGAGTTACTTCATCAAATGCTACACTGAAAATCGAGATAAATTATATCTACAGAATGCCTTGATGGACCAACTTAGTAACCCTGTCAAAAAAGAAATTAAGGTTACTTTGACATGACCTGTGCTTGCTAAAGCCATGCTGGTTCTTTGGGATTATCACTTCATTTTCTAATTGTTAACCAACTATCTGCTTATTAAGATATCTTAGAATTTTGCAAGGAATTAAAGGCAGGCTCACCAGCATGTTGTTTACAGGTTCATTCTCTTACTCTTATTTTTAACATTAGAACCATTTTATCTCTGCTTCAGTTAACTCTGCTTCCCATTTTCCATAACCTTTGGAATAACAACAACCATAGCTCAGCAACTGCATTAGTCAAGTCTTAATAATAATCACGGTAATGAAAGTTAAGAATGCTTTATATGTGTTACTTCATTCTGACGCTCACAACAACACTATGAGGTGTGTGTGTGTGTGTATATGTGTGTGTGTGTGTGTGTATGTGTATGTATGTGTGTGTATGTTGGTTGATGAGTTCTCTCTGAATCCACATCAGTCTGTTCAAATAATTGTCATTTTTGTTCTTCATTGTGGTTGCATTTCTTCTGGGCCTTTTGAATTACATTCTTGGGAGTTTCCTGTCTCTTCTCAGATGACTCCTTCTATACAGTTTCCATCCCACTGCCTCCTGGGCTCTATTATTTTATCATTTCAGCTGTACAACATTTAACTACTATTCTTTTCATTTCAAGTCCAATAATTCAACATTTATTAAATGTCTACTTTTTTTCTCAAAACACTGTGATAGATAGTGGGGATACAAAAGCAAACACAAAATAACCCTCAAGGAACTTAGACAGGTATACCTAAGCTGTAATCAGATAAGTAAATACAAAGTGATCTCACGGCAAAAAAGATGAATAACAACCAGGGGAAGGACTAAAAAAAAGTCCTATTAGAGGCAGCACATGAGCCAAGACTTGAAAGAAAGTAAGGGTTATAAGAGCTGGAGATGGAGATGATGATGAGCAGGAGGAGGAGGAGAAGGAGGAGGATGGATGGATGGATAAATGGAGAGCTAGTATTTATATAGTACTTTAAGGTTTGAAAAGATTTACACACATGATCTCATTTAAGATTCACAACAATCCTAGGAGATGGGTGCTATTATTATCCCCACTTTACAGAGAGGAAAACTGATGTTCAAAGAAAATGAATGCTTTTCCTTAGGTCTCACAGCTCAATTAATAAGTGTCTGAGGAAGGATACAGACTTAGGTCTTTGAAATTCCAAGTGAAATACTATCTACTGTGCCAATTAGTTGCCATGATGTGGGAGGATTATAGTCTAGGCAAAGGCATAGAAATGTGAAGGCTATGTCATGTTTAGGAAACCACTAGTTTAGTAGGCTGGTCTCAGTGAAATGAAGAGTATATGAAGGGTACAAAATGCAAAACAATTCTAGAAAATTTGGTGTAAGCTAGACTGTGAAGGGCTCTGCATACCTGGCTGATGAGTTTGAATTTTATACTAGAGGTAATAGGGATCCACTGAAGATATTTCAGTAGGAGAGTGACTTGATCAGATACGTGAATATTAGTTTAGCAGCTGTATGGAGGATAGATTAGAGAGGAGAGAGAATAGAAACAGAGAGACCAAATAGAAAACTATTGTAATAATCCAGGTGAGAAATAATAAGAACCTGAAAAACAATAGTAGTGACTGTAAGTGAAAAGAGAAGGAGATAACTAGTACAGATGTTTTTATCCCTCTATGGAGACTTTGGCAACTTGCTAGATATATGGTGGATTATGAAAAGGGAAGCATCAAGGACAATGAAGATTTATTTTATTTGTGATAAATTTTCAATATGTGTTACACCACTAAATCCTATAAGCCCAAAATAATGCAACTAAGATAAGAAAGGAAACTGACAATTGGGATAAAAAGCATTTACCTTAAATATATTTCATAAGGGATTAATATCCAAAATACATAGGAAAGCAACCCAGATACACCAGAGTAAGAGTCATTCCTTACTAGGTGTTAAAAGATATGCACAAAGTTTTCCCCAAATGAAAATGACCAACTATTAGCCATATGAAAGATTGCTCCAAATCACTTATAATAAGAGAAATGTACATCAAGGCAATTTTGAACTTTAAACTTATACCCAACGAATTGCCAAAGACAACAAAATATGTCAACCGTCCATGTTGGATAGTCTGCAGTACAATAGGCATACCAACATAATCTGAATTGATCTGACAATTCTGGAAAATTATTTGGAATTATGCCTTTAAAAAGTGACTAAAATAATGATACCTTTGACCAAAATATTCTACTGAAAGATATATACTACAAGGAAGTCAAAGACAGAAAGAATAAGTTCCATATGGACCCAAATGTTCATAGAAGCAATCTTTTTGTGATAGCAAAGAACTGGAAACAAAATAGATGTCCATCAAATAGGGAATGGCTATGAAAACTGTGGCACGTGAATGTGGTGGAATATTATTTTGTCAGAAAATAGGACAAACATGAAGAATCTAGAGAAGAATAAGGAAACAAAATTTGAACTGATAGTGAAATAAGAAGAACCAAGAAGACAACATGCATACTAACTACAATGACTCAAATGGAAAAAGAATGAAACAAAATCAAATGCTTTAATCATAATTCCCCCCATTGAAAAAGAAATCCTAAAAATACAGCCTCTCACTACTCAGTTATATTGTCACATACAATAAAGAAGCATACATCTCCCTCACTTTGTATCAATTCTCAGGCAATATTAAACCATATCAAATGTCAAGGAAGATAATTGAGAAAGACAAAGTATACTTAGTACTGACCATACCACGGCTCTCCTATCATATTTGGATAGCCTAGTATGACCTTAGATCTTCCAGAAATTGGCTCCACAGGGATAAGCAGTTCTGTAGCAGTCAATTAGTGTTTCCTGCCCAGTTTTGAAAAGCAACTGTGTGCTACCCCAGGAGTCATATGGGTGCCAAAGGATGGAAGCAAGTTGAATACTAAAAATTACTTTCTTGTATTATTGTTCAAAATGATCCCTTAGGAATGTGAATGCCTCCCAAGGCATCTTTTAAGGGGCACATAGCTCTCACAGGAGCAATATTACAAACAAGAACTAAATGCCATTATTTGCACAATGTCCCCATTATTAAATAACCCCATGGGCTCTGCCAAAGAGAAGGGACAATTAGTACCTCTAGAGAGAACTTCAGCAAGTGAGAAGCCATTTCTAATTTTGGTATACTCTTTTTTTGTTGCTGTTGTATTCATATTTACAATGAAACTGCCTTTAGACATCAACAAAACCAATTAAATACATATTATAGCTATTTACATTTGAGTGCATTAATTTCATAATAGAAAATTCCCATAACTTATCAAAGACTACTTCCCTTTGTCTATTCATCTCAAAGTCTTTGGATCTCCATTTTCTTTTTTATTTAATTATATATCATATGGTCTTTCCATTTGTTTTCACTTTCCTTTGCATTATTTCACACAAATCTTTCCAGATTTCTTTTTATTCTTTATCCTTACCATTCTTAATTGTGTAGCAGTATTCAATTACATGAGTATAACACAATTTACTCAGCCACTATTTAAACGTTTCTGCTTATTTCCACTTTTTTAGCAAAACAAATAATAGTGCTATAAATATTTCTCTTTTTCTTTTTGATTATATTTTGTACATCTCTTCCAAATAATGGGGATTATTGGTTCAAAGGTTAGGATTGTTTTTATACCTTCGCAATACCAGATTTTATACCAGAATGCTCTACAAAAAGATTATATGATTTAGCAATATGTATGTGTGTATAAGTATGTGTCGATTAGCAGTATATGAATGTACTTGCTTCTCCAAGGCCCCACAAGCATTTTTAACATTTTAAGGATTTTTGTTATTTTTATGGGTACAAGGTAGCACTTCAAAATTGTTTGAATCTGAATTTCTTTTAATTATTGGTGAGTTTGAATAGTTTTTCCAATGATTGCTATTTCTACTTTCCCCCTTGGTCTAAAGCTTCAGGACGATTTTCTTTCATTATTTCTTGTATTATTGTATCAAGACTCTTTTTTTTTATCATAACTTCCAGTTAGTCCAATTATTTTTATATTTTCTCTTCTTGTTCTTGTCTCCAAATCTGTTGCTTTTCTTATGTTTCACTTTCTCTTCTATTTTTTCATTATTCATAGTTTGTTTATTCATTTCTTGATCTCTTATAATTTCACAGGCTTCATTTTGCCCAATTCTATTTTTCAAGGTGTCATTTTCTTCCTTAAGATTCTGGATCTCCTTTTCTAGTTGGTTTACTTTCCTTTCATACCCTTCTTGTTTTTCTTGGATTATTCTTATTTTCTTTTTTAGTGTTTCCTCTATCTCTGTCATTTGATTTTTAGTCTTTTTTATAAGACTATATAAATATATAATATATTATAAATTATATATATAATATATTATAAACTATTGCTATATAAACTATATACTTTGTTATGTTCTTTTTGGGCAGGTGACCATTGGATGTTACTCTTTAGGGAATTCTTTACTTCAATATCCTCCTCTGAAGGTGAATCCTGGCCATCTCTATTCCCATAGAAGCTTTCTCTGGTTGAATTCTTTCTCTTTGCCTATGCATTTTTTGTGGCGATAGCTTAATTACTTGTAGTCACCTCTAGCCTTTGGATATGGGAAATGGTGGCTTTTGCCCCAGATCTCCAGTTCTTCCCTCTAGCCTGAAACCAAAGCCAAACCTTCAACATACTGTAAGTGCCCACAACCAGTGGCTTTCTGCTCCACTGCTTCTGCACTCACCAAGTATGTGCTGATTCCTTCTCACCCCACTGCTCTTCGCAGCACAGCTGGGTCTGGCATTCCTGGTCAGCAGAGGTTTCCTGTATCTTCCTGGGCTCAAATGCCCAACTCTCCTCACTATCCTGGGGGTAAAAATTCCAGTGACTGGGGCCAAATCAGCCTCTCAAACCAAGTAACCCCAGGGTTTGTTCCTAGTGGTTTAAGAGGCTTGCCACTTGCTCTTAAAACAGAACCTAGCCTGGAGATGTTTACTCTTCACAAGGACCAAACTTTGTCCTGGGATTTTTCTTCCAATCTTCTCAAATTGTCCCAGGAGGACTCCAGTTATGCCCGTGTTCTTATTTATCTCACCCACACTTTGTTCACCTATTTTAACTCCTTTGTGGAGGAAAATTTTGAGAGCTTGGAATTTTCTGACCTACTCTGCCATCTTCCCAGAATCCTCTGTCTCCAGTCATTACTTATAATTCATTTCTACTCTTTAGAAACTGTTGCATTTGTATATTTTGAATTCTCTCTCACATTCTGTTTTGCACTTAGCAATCATTTTTTTCTTTTCTTATTTTGTATTTAAGTTTAAAAGAAAAATTTACAAAAGTTAAAAAAATTGTTACATTTGGATCATTTATTTATCAACAATTCCATTCTATCATTCGTGAAGATCTCCTTTCCCGTATTCTTCATCTCATATCATCCAGATGCCTTCTGCAACTTCTCCTTCACCTGTTTCACATGAAGAAGTTGCTCTCCTCCTTGCCCAGGCAAAATTTTCTACGTGGATAAGTGACCCAACTCCATCTTGCCTTCTCCAACAGAATGTCCCCCTCTATCATCTCTACTTTCTCATTAATCTGTAATCTCTTCCTGTCTACTGACTGCTTCTCTACTGTGTTCAAATATGCCTATGTCTTACCCATTTAAAAAGACCCCACTAACTTAATCTGTCCATCTCTACTATCTATCATCCCTTTTCTGTCATCTCCCTGCTCCTTTTGCGACTAGGTTCTTTCCCTCCTCCTCCCCCCAGCTCTTTTTTCTAACTTCCCTATTATTATTGAGAGTACTACCATGCTTCCAGACACCCAGCTTATCACAGAATCAACCTTGACATATTTTATCCCTGTATTCATCAGTTGTAAAGTCTTATAATTCTGTTTTTTGTAGCATGATTCTATATACTACCTTCTCTCCTCTGATACAGCCACCATCCTGGTACAGGCCCTCATCTCCTCACACCTGGATTGTTACCATAAGTACTGATTAATCTGTCTGCCTCAAGTCTCTCCTCACTCCAGTGCCTCCTCTACCAGCTGTCAAATTGATCTTCCTAAAGTGCAAGTCCAACTATATCACTCCCTTATTCAATAAACCCCAGGAGCTCCATATTGCCTCCAGTATGAAATATAAAATCTTCTATTTGGTTTTCAAAATACTTCATAGTCAACCACTTCATGTCTTATTCCCCTCCACATACTCTGCAGTCTATTAATCCTGGCCTTATTACTGTGCTTTTAGAGTAACACTGAATCTCTCCACTCCAAGCATTTTCACTGACTGTCCTCCATGCCTGTAACTCTCTCCTTCCTCATCTCTACCTTCTAGCTTCCCTGACTTACTTCAAGGCTTGGCTAATGTCCCATCTTCTACAAGAAGCCTTTTAATTAATAAACATTTACTAAGCACCTACTATGTGTTAGTCACTGTGTTAAATTCTGTGGATACAAAAGGAGGCAAAAAAATAGTCCTTGCTCTCAAGGAGCTCACATTCTAGTCTAATGGGAGAAACAACAAGTAAACAAAGAAACATATTCAGTCAAATGGAATACAGGATAAAAAGGAAATAAGAGAAGGAAGGCAATAGAATTAAAAAGGTTTGGGACAGATTTCCTATAGAAAGGGAGATTTTAAATGGACTTGAAGCCAAAGAAGTCAGGAGGCAGAGCTGAAAAGAAACAGCATTCCAAGTGTGGGAGACAGCCAGAGAAAATACCCAGAGCTGAGATAGTGTATCTTGTTCATGGAAAAGCCAGGAGACCAGTGTCACTGGACTGAAGAGTACCTATTAGGGAGTAAGGTATCAGAATACTGGATATGTAGGAAAAGACTAGGTTATAAAGAGCTTTGAATGCCTGACAGAGCATTTTATATTGTTCCCAGAGGTGATAGGGCAAAGGTGGGAAAAAAGTAATTCCTGGCAACAGACTGGATGGGGCAGTGGGGGGATTTAAGAGATAGTCAGGAGTTGAGGATGACTCCCAGAGTTGCCCAGCCTAAGGGATAGGATGGATGGTGTTGCCCTCTATAGCCACAGAAAAGGTGGAGTGGTGGGGGTGGGGCTTCTAGGGGAAAAACTAAGGAGTTCTACTTTGAATATTTTGAGTTTAAAATATCTACTGGACATTCAATTCAAAATATCTAACATGTAGCTGGAGGTGTGAAATTAGAGGTCAACAGAGAGGTTGGGAAATGGTAGATTTGAGAATCATCATCATAGAGGTGGTAATTAAATACATGGGAGTTGATGAGATCACCAGGTAAAAAGGTATAGAAGGAGAAGAAGAGGGTTCAGGACAAAGCCCTGAGGGATATAGAATTAGAGAGAATGATTTGGATGAGGCTCCTAGCAAAGGAAACTGAGGAGCAGTCAGATAAAGAGGAAGAGAACCAGGAGTGAGAGATAGCTTGAAAACCAAGAGAGAAGAGACTATCAAGGAGAAGGGGGCATTCAGCAGTATCAAAAACTACACAGGGGTCAAAGATGATAAGGATTGAGAAAATTCCATTGGAATTGGCAGCTAAGAGATTATTGGTAACTTTAGAGAGGGGAGTTTCAGTGAAATGATGAGGTTAGGAGCTGGATTATAAAGGGTTAACAAGAGAAAGAGAAAGAGGAGAGAAAGTGGAGGCATCTACTGCAGATGGTCTTTTCAAGAAGTTTAGCCACTAAGAGCAGAAGAGATATAAGATGATAATCAGTGGGGATGGAAGAAGGATCATGTGGATGTGTTGCTTTTTTTAGGATGGGGAGACAAGGTTATGTTTGTTGGCAGAAGGGAATAAACCAGTAAACAGGAAGAGATAAGACAAAGTGATAGAATGGGATAATCTGTTGGAGGAAACAGGACAGAATGGGATCAATTGAACAGGTAGAACATTTAGCCTTGATAATGAATAAGGACACCTCATCATGAGAGTCAGGGGTAAAGGAAGAGAAAGTGACAGAAGGTATCTAAGTGACAGGAGATGAAGAAGAGGGGAGAGAAGGAATTTCCCGGTGAATGGCCTTAATTTTTCTGTAAAATATAAGGGAAGGTACTCAGTAGAAAGAATGGTAGGAGATGGAGCCATGGGAGATTTGAGGAGGGATAAAAAGGTTTGTAACAGCTGCTATGGGAAGTGGGATAGTAGAATGCTAAGGCAGGTACAGAAAGATTTGGGAGCAGTTAGTGGATAGCACAGTGGATAGAATGCTAGGGCCACAGTCAGGAAGACATCTTCCTAAGTTCAAGTGTTATCTTAGGCAACTTAACCCTTTCATTTTACCCTGTTTACTACAGTTTTCTTATCTGTAAAAAGAGCTGGAGAAGGAAATGGCAAACCCTCCAGAATCTTTAGCAAGAAAACCTCAGCTGGGGTCATGAAGAGTCAGACACAACTGAAATGACTCAACAACAACACAGATGGATTGCCTAGCAGCAATGAGTGTCCAGATGAAACTGAGTGATGTAAGTTTGTAGTGAACCCAGATAGATTGGTTGCATGATTTCCTCCACCTTCATCCACCAGTGTGTATATGAGAGCAAAGGAGGTGAATAATGGGAGTTATCTAAGACTAAGGCTTAGCAGGGCACAATTGGCAAAATGATAATGGGTCTGGGAATTCAAGAGAGAAGGATAGTATAGAATTGGATTGTTTTACCAAGGGGTGAAGATGGGGAAAGAGGAGAGAGCAGTTAGTACAGGGGAGATGGTCTGAAAGAGAAATGAGGAGTCAGAGCATTAGAGGTCATGATATGGACAAAGAGTAGGGTTTTGTAAGGGAAGGCAGAGAGAAAAGTGAAAAGTTGGTAAATTATGGACGAATAAAGAGATTTCAGAATTCTCAAACATGGACATAGTAAATTTCTAGTGATGGTAAGATCCAGGGTATGACCACCTTTGTGTGTGGCTGAGATAGGTAGAGGTTTATGTCTTGGGAAGCAAGTAAATTGAGGAACTAAGTGGTTAGGGTGTCTGAGAAAGTCAGTATATATGTTGAAATCCCCTAATAAGAAGACAGGAATTGGGTAAGAAAGAAAAATTGGGAACTATATATTTAAACTCATTAAAGAAGGAAAGGTAGTGGCCTGTGTATCTATAGACAATAGCTCTGAGAATTTTGATTGGGTGGTAGATATAAATAGAATGAACCTCAAAGAAGGAGAAATTCTTGAGTGATAGAGATAGGGGGAGAACCTGGAAGAGGCAAAGGACCAAGGAGCTTTCCAACTCCCCCTGCCTTGACCAGTGAACTGAAGAATGAGAGAAGGTACTGCTTCTGAAGAGAAGGTCCCCTTTAGTCTTCATGCCTTCCCTCTGAGACTACCCTCAAATTATCCTGTATTATATCTTATTCGTAAGGAATATTTGAGTGTTTTGTCTCCAGGTAGACTGTGAGCTTCTTCACAACAGGGACAATGTTTTTGCCTTCCTTTGTACTCACAGCACTTAGGACTATGTCTGGCACATAGTAGGTAATTAATAAGTATTAGCTGATCAGTTGCAGGATTGAAGCTTACCATTGAATATTTGTATCAGTTGTTTAAATAATTTAGAATATTAAGTTTTTATTTGTTATATTTTACATACTCATATATCTTATTTTTCTTGTCTTTATTATATTTCTTGTGTTACAATGCTACATTAGATTAAAGATTCATTGAGTGCTTCATCCAATAGAGAGGATTATAATAGTTACTTTGTCCTTGATAATATCCTGAGTTTTTTCTTAACAGATAAAAACTTCTCTGCTTCACAATTAGATAAATATATTATCTTTTCCTTCCATTTTAATAGTTTTTTTAAACTTGTTTACAATATGCTTGTTTACAATCCAGCTGGGATTTAATGTGGTATATAATTGTGTAGTGTTCATCTAAATGTATTTTTTGCCACATTCCTAATCATTTGACAAAATTTGTCAAATAATGAATCCTTTTGCTGTTTTTTTAATTAATCAAACACTGATCATTTACATTTCTTGGATTGAATGTCTGCTCTGGCATAACTATTCCTTTCCATTTCTCTCTTTTTCTATTTTTTTCCAGTCAAAGGCTATGGACATTATAGTCACTCTCTTTGAATAATTCAAATTGATTTTCAGAATGGTTGAACCAATTCACAGCTCCAGTAATAACACATTATCGTTTGTATCTTCTCACAACCTCTCCAACACAAACTATTCCAATCCTTTGTCATCTTTGCCAATTTGCTGAGCGTGATTTGCATTTCTCTTATTAGTAATTTTCAGTATTCTTTCATATGGTTAATAGTTTGCAATTCTTTTGACAATTTTTGGTTCATATATTTAGACCATTTTTCTATTGAGAACATGGCTTTTGGTCTTATATATTGGTGTTTTATTTCCTAAATATCTTACATATGAGACTCTTATCAGAAGTAGTTGATAACAAAATGGGATCGAGACATCCAATATGTATGTGTGTGTGTGTGTGTGTATATATATATATATATATATATATATATATATATATATATATATATATCTGTGTGTATATATATATGTATGTATGTATATGTGTGTGTATTCAGCTTCTCCCATTTAATTCATTTCTTATATCCAATGTACCTAACTGATTAACTACATAGTTCCAAATATGTCATTCTGTGTTAATCATTTTATTAGCAGTATTGGATGTGTTGACAGCAACGGAGTGTTGAAGGCCCCTTTTAAATGTAATAAGATGTTTATATCTGGAACAGAGGTCTTGCATTTAACAGAATATGAAATGCTTTTTTCTATAGTCACATATCCCAGAGACTGTCTGGGATTACTCTCCAACTACTTGTCTGCCCTTTTTTAAACTGAGAAATCTTCCTGTCAGAAACAACCAATGTTTTAGTCACAAACTTCAAAATCAAAAGTATATTAGATTATGGAAAATTCATAGAAATATCCAGAAAATACATCATCAGCAAATACCATCTCACAAGGCAGTCTTCTCGAACCTCCTGGTTGGAGGGTTATAAGCCTGACCTTTCACGGCCCTTTCATCTCTAGAGTTGGGCCATGGAAGTATATGCCCAAAATAGGGGATTGATTATAGTCAATCACAGCATTTCCTAAGAAAACAGGCAACTAAATGTAAACACAGGAAAGAATTGAAGTCATTTTGGCAGTAAGTTAGGACCTGAGTGTTCACTTGCATTCTCTACTTGGTTCACATGCTACAGAATCATCAGTTGCTACAAATATTGCAGAAGAACTTCATTTGGAGACAGGACTCTGTAAGGTTAATGGGATATAAGATCTTCCCTGCCCATTGATAGGCCTATGTGCCCAGCTGTGCTAGAACCTGAATCACAGAGTCCATCGGGGGAAGAACTTGCTTAAAGAGAAGCTTGCTTAAGGGGAGGCTTGCTTGTAGAAAGGCTTTTGTACTTTTTGGTACTAAGTTAGGCACTGAGTCACAAGGATTGTGATGCTTTCTAGGTCTGACAAGTGTGTATATATATATATATATATATATATATATATATATATATATATATATATATGTATGTATGTATTCTAAGGTAGTATTTTGTTCTAGGGGTTCACTTATGAGAAGGACCATTTAATTTCCTGGTCGAGCCTCTGAGTAGCCATATGTTTAGACCCTTGACTGCTCAGATGTTTGCCTTTTATTTATTTAATTTTTTTGCTTTTTGGAGGGGAGAAGGTAGGGCAGTTGGGGTTAAGTAACTTACCCAAGGTCACACAGCTAGTTTTGTGTTTGTGTTAAGTGTCTGGGGCCACTTTTGAACTCAGGTCCTCCTGACTCCAGGGCCAGTGATCTATTCACTGCGCCACCTAGCTGCCCCAACCTTTTATTTTATCTGAAATTAATTTAGGTGCTAAAGCTGGAGACAGCTGTGGGGATGTCTGTTATTTACCCAAATTGAATAAAAAGACATACTCAAAACCCGAGAACGCTTATCCAGGCTTTCCTGAGCAAGATGTGGTTAAGCCTAGGTGAACATGCCTCAAGAACTCCTTGCCTGTCTTCTTTCAGGGAGTGGTTCTAGGCAATACATATGAGCATATCAAAAATGAGATAACTAGCAGGTGGCTCTGAGAAGATGAGCCCACAAATTGGTAACAGACAATAATGTCCAGCAGAGACTACACACCCAACAGCTACCAGGAAACTAGTAGAATACCCCCTGGTTATGGTTGGAAATCACACTACAGTTACTTTCAGAATCATATGACCAAGTTTGGTTGTGGAAATGAAAGAGGAACTGCTACTGCCTGGGATACATATTCTGTTTATGGGGGATCACTTTCCTGATGGCAATGCCAAGAAAATCCATACTGGCAAGGAGAGAGGAAAATGAGATAGAATCTGGGTTCAGTCCAGTCTAACATTTGCTCTCTTCGTTGGCTGAGCTAGAAAATCCAAGTTTGACTCTGACTAAGCCAGTAAGAGTTTCTGATAGAATTTCAGACACATTCCTGCTCTAGGTTTCCAAAGCCTCCCAACCCCAAAGTGTCTTTTTTTTTTCCTACCAGAGAGAACATAATCCTCTTGCATTTCTATGATATTTGTTTTCTTAGGAACACAAACCGATCTATGAACAAATGCTTAAACCTGAATTCTTCTATCTAGGTGGTCAGTATCTCTTGATTGTCCCCCTTCTGCAGGGAGAAAGTGAGCCTTACAGGGATAAATGGCCACATACTGTATTTTTTGACACAGATAAGAACAACACTTGGACTTCCTGATCCATTATTCTATCAATCCATGGTTGTTTTTACTATCCTAGATTCCTAAACAAGTTATTATGAGGAGTATTTTGAACTCCTGACTCATCTGACCTCCTTAAAAGTTCCCCCTAAAGATTGTTCAATGATTTAGAAATCAGGAAGAATAAGTTGGATAAAGGATTCTCTAGTTCTCTAACAACTAGATTTTAGATTCTCTAGATTCTCTAACAACTCATTTAGTCAGTTTTTTCTTCCTGGCCTAAAGCTGAGAAATCTTTACTTCCATTATCCATTTATAGGCAATCTTAAAATACCCAAAGCAAACTCTCAGTATTCTCAGGTTCTCTGATGGAAAGGGCAGGGTGTGGAATTAACTAACTTCACATTTCCTCTTTAGTCTTTACCAAGCATTACCTCTTAGAGTTTTTCTTCTGCTCAAAATAAAGCAAGGTATATTGATTTACTGAAGTCCAAGTTAATCCAGAGATGTGCTATGACTCAAAACTCACTTTGTATTTTTCTTTGAAGCTGAGATAATGGAACTAGGCCAAGGAATTAGAAGGTAACTCTTATCTGTAAGATGTCACACCACCAGCCTTCATACATAAGGCTCAATTTTGGTGGGGTTAAAATGCTGCAAATCATATTAGATTCTTTCAAACATTCTGTTCTTTATCCACAAGACCTAAGGGTGACCCATTTTGTCTGATGCAACCAGTGAATGTTCTTTTCATTCAGCAGTGTGCTGGTTAACTGTTTAACAACTGGCTCTCTGAAAAGCTTGCCATATTTTTAAGCTTAACCTGCATTAATAACATTTTCGCCATCCTTTTTTTTAAGTCTGAGCAATCCATAAAACAATAAATAAGACCCTGATTTGTAGCATTTGCCAATATGTTCAAACCTCCCCTAACTCTAAGAACTCTTTTAAGCTAACTCCAGCACACCTCTGTTTTTGGTACGAGGTAGGATGACATCATACTACTTTCCATGGGTTTCCCTGATAAAGGGCTTACTTCAGGAAACTAGATACTTTGATACATCTGTTCCCCTTTTATGATAAGTGATAGATACTAGAATTTTTTTTTCTAAATTGGCTTCCATATCTATTATATGTTCACTCCTAAATCATGTGCCTTAGTAGCCCATAACTGAATGCGGGTTGTATTGCTTGCCTTCTCAATGGGTGAGGGAGGGACTATAGGTGAAGAGAGAATTTGGAACTAAAATAAAAACAATGAAAGTTAAATTAAAATAGATAAAAAATTTATTAAAGAAAAATCCATCTCTATGCTTGTGTGTATGTGTGTGTGTGTGTGTGTGTGTGTGTGTGTGTGTGTGTGTGTGTGTGTGGCCACAAATAAAGTGACTTTTTTAGAAGACTTTTTACATCTGCTGATATGCTTATATGGTTGTTATGGAGTTTTTAAAATATTTGGTTAATGTTTGGTTTAGAGATAATGTTTCTTATATTGAACAAGCCTTTGTACCCTTAATACAAATTTTGCTTGGGCATAATGAAGCCATTTTAAAAAAATGTAATGTTCTATTATCTTAGCTAGTATTTCATTCATCATTTTTGCATCTATATTCATTATTTAAAATGACCTAAAATTATTTTTAAGAATTTTCTTACTAAGTATTTAATCTATATAATATAAGACTTATGCTTTAAACCCTTGAAAAGATTTCTCCATAATCCAATATGGGCTAAATGTGATGTTGCAGTGCTATTTAAATGGTCAATTTCTTATTATGCTACGATGAGTCATTTGTGTCTTTGTAAATAATGACTAAATTTGCTAGGATGTGCCTATGGTGATATTCTCAATATTCTGAAATTTTACACGGATTTGTTTTGATCTCCCTTATTTGATGGTAATTGATTTTTTTTCTTTCCTTTTTTTGTTGATTTAGGTTTCTTAAGGACAATGAAATTGCCTCATGATTTTCTCAGTTCACTTTTTTATTTTATATTCTATTGGTGTTTGCTTTATTATCTCTTATTGGTTTTTCTTTGTTGTTCTTGCTGTTCCTTTTGGACTTTTATTTTCCCCCCTTTCCTAGAGTCTTTGGATGTAAGATTAATTAATTTATTCCCCCTCCTTTATCTCATAGTAATGTAAGCAATCACCAAAAGAAAGCCACTACTAAGACCTACTTTAGTTGAATCCTACAAATTTTAATATGTTTTTCAAATGTTTTCTATAATTCTTCTGATTTCTTCTTTACCTTAATTTGTGTACATAAATATGTATGCATATATACATATTATTTTGTACATATTCTATTAACTTTATTCATGTTGTAATTTCTTTCTCATTTTACTGCATTATCTAAAAATACAATGTTT
>CM053584.1:203328699-203398969 GCA_028627135.1 Pseudochirops cupreus
GTATAAAAGTAGAAAAAATAGTAACAAAATTCATCCGGAAGATAATAAGGTCACAAATATTAAGCGTATTAATGGGAGGTAGGGGGGAGGAGAAGGGGAAGAAGAGGCCTAGTAGTACCAGATTTCAAACTATATTACAAAGCATTAATTATCAGTTAACAATAGGATGCTGGGAAAGAAATAGGTTGACCAATAGAAAAGACTTATGTACACAATATACAGAAACAATCAGTGTAGCCTATTGTTTGATGAACCCAAAGATCCCAACTTTGTAGCAAGAGCTCGCTGTTAAATAAAACTGTTGAGAAAACTAGAAAACATTTTGGAAGAAAGTAGTTATAGACCAACATTTCACATTGTATATTAAATTAAATTAAATGACTACTTTCTGCCAACTTGCTTTCATTTTTCCCAGTAGTTTTTGTTGAATAGTGAGTTTTGACCACAAAAGTTTGGATGTATGAGTTTATCAGAAACCAAATTATTATGATCATTCATTATTGTGTATTGTGTACCCAATCTATTCCACTGATCAACCACTCTATTTCTTATCTAGTACCAGATTGTTTTGATGATTACCACTTCATAATATAGTTTGAAGTCTGGTACTGCTAGATCTCCTTCCTTCACTTTTCACTCCATCAATTGCCTTGATATCTTTTTTCTTTATTCTTCCAGAAGAATTTTGTGGGGGTTTTTTCTAATTCTATAAAATAATTTATTGGTAGTTTCAATGGTATGGCTTTGAATAAATAAGTTGATTTAACTAGAATTACCATTTTTACTATATTGGTTCAACCTACCCATGAGCAATTAATATTTCTCCAGTTGTTTAGATGTCTTTATTTGTGTGAAAACTGCTTTGTAATCATGTTTATATGGTTCCTATTTGTCTTGGCAGGTAGAGTTCCAAGTGTTTTATTTAAGTTTAAAATATATAATATGTATGTGTATATACATATGTTATAAATATATATAAAGTAATTTCTCTTTCTATCTCTTCCTGATGGGTTTTCTTTATAATATATAAAAATGCTGATGATTTAAGTGGGTTTATTTTATATCCTGCAACTTTGTAAAAAATAATCATTTCAGCTAGTTTTTTAGTTGACTCTCTAGAGTTCTCTAAGTATACCAACATATCATCTTCAATGAGTAATAGTTTTATTTCCTCACGGCCCATTCTTATTTCTTCAATTTCTTTTTCTTGTATTATTGCCATAGCTAGCATTTACAGTACAATACTGAATAATAGTGGTGATAATGGACATTCTTGCTTCACCTTTGGTCTTTTTGTGAAGGCTTCTAGTTTGTCTCCATTATAGGGAATTCTTGCTCTTAGTTTTAAACTGAAAATATTTACAAGTCTCACTTCTAAGAAACATAGGCAACTGAGTCATATTTATGTGAATAAAAGTTACTCTTCAATTGATAAATAGTCAAAGGTTATGAAAAGGAATGTTTCAGAGAAAAAAATTCAATCTACCAACAGACATTTGAAAAAAATGCTCTAAATCAGTAGTGTTAAACTCAAATAGAAACAGGGGCAACTAAACTGTACATAAAGATCCTTGTGGGCTGTATATTGATTTAGAAAAACCACAAATTAATATTATCTTATTCCATTACATTTTTTTATTTTGTTAAATATTTCTCATTTACATTTTGATCTGGTTCAAGTTGTATTGCAGAGTTGTGTAGGCTTCAATGTGGCCCTCAGACAGTGGTTTTGACACTTCTGCTCTAAATCACTAATAACTAGGGAATTGTAAATTAAAACAATTTTGACTTTCTCCACCTGCCAATCAGTTTGGAAAAGTTGACAAATATTAAATAACAAATGCTGAAAAGGCCATAGGGAAATAGGTACATTAATACAATATTAGTAAAGCTGTGAACCAGCACAACCATTTTGGGAAGCAATTTGAATTATGCCCAAATGTTATTAAATTGTGCCTACCTCTTGGTCTAAGTGATTACACTACTTAATACCCCCAAAGAGATCCAAAGAAGAAGAAAAGGAATCATTTGCACAAAAATATTTAGAGCAGCTCTTTTTGTGGTGGCAAAGAATTGGAAATGGAAAGATCACCCATCATTCATTTAGGGAATTAATAAACTAGTTATGACATATAAATGTGATGGAAAACTATTGTACTTTAACAAATGAGTAAAGGGATGGTTTGAGAGAAACCTAGGAAAACTTGAATAAACTGATGCAGAATTAAGTAAGTAGAATGAAGAGAAAAATTTCTACAATAACAACAATATTATAAAGATAAGTTTAGAAAAGATTTAGGAATTCAGATCAACAAAATGACCAGCTAACCATTCCAGAGGACCGATGATAAAATGTAGGACATGACCAATCAAATAATTTGTGTTACTTGTCAACACATATGTGTTACCTTTTAGATACAAAGAAATTGTAGGAATAAAAGGATATTCATAATTTGAAAAAAAACTAAATTTTAATTTCTTCAGTCACCAAGAGGTCAGGTGATTTGCCCATAGTATCATGATCACCATTTGTTAAAAGTGCAACTTGAACAGAGACTAGCTTTTTATCTACTATGCCATACCCTCATACTCACTGACGTTTTCATGTAAAGTTTACATTTACTCACAGTTATAACTTCCTTCAAATTTTCAAACCTTACTATGTTTGCATGTCAAAAACCACTTTAAGATTACCACATTTTGCCACATATTCTTGACATCTCTGTTTTTAAAATTGCTTAGCTATAAAACTGAATTTGGAATGTATTTCAAGTGAATTTTGTCATAAAATTTAAAAAGAGTTTCATGTATTTTCCACACATTTTTAACTGTATGTAAAAACTCATCTCCTTGTCACTATAGTTTTAAATCTCGACAATAATATTTCTAGGTTAGTTAAATTTAGGGATGATTCTTGTTGGCATCCTAAAAATTCTGTCACTTTAACCATCTGTCCTCTTTTTCAATATTTCTAGAAATTTTTCTGGCACTAGTTCCAGAAATATGTTGATCAGATTCTTCTTTGCCATTTTTAGGAAGCCCACTCATTCTTAAATTTTCTTTTTTACTTTGCCCTTGAAAATCATCATTTTTATTTGTACAAATTCCAAATATTTTTCAAACTGTTCAATTTTAGGGGAAGTTTTTCATGTTTTTCTGATTTTACTCTCAAATGAAATAATTCTTTTTTTTAGTCCACTGTCATATTTTTCCTCAGATATTTACTTAAAATTATTTCATCATATTGTCTTGTGATTTTTTGGCTTTTCTCAGTCTATAGTGCACTATACCGCTGAAGAAGAGGAGGAAAAATCACAGGGAGGAAAGGAAAAGAGGAAAATGTTCATGTTAAAATTTTAAATATTTTTCCTACAAATAAGTCATTTTTTCTAACTTTTTTTAAGAATTCAAGCATGTTGCCACACAGAAGAGTAGGGGGGATGGGGCTGAGAGGTGGAATGATGGAGGGGAGGGCAAGGTGGGGGGAAGGGTTGATGGAAATACACACTTGTGTAAAGGGACAGGGACAGGGTAGAGAATAGAACAAGGAGGGGCGGGATAGGAAGGAGGGACATATAATCAGTCTCTACAATATGCCCACTGTGGAGATGTTCTGCATAATTACACATGTACAGCCTGTATTTAATTGCTTGTCCTTCCAGTGGGGGTGGGTGACGAGGGAGGAAGGGAAAGAATCTAGCATTTAAAGTTCTATAATCAAATGTTAAAAATATATATGTGTATATATATATATACACACATATATACATATGTACAATTATTATTATTATTATTATTATTATTATTATTATTATTAACTACATCCAACTGGGAATTAAGATACACAGGCACTGTGGTAGGGAGATCCATCCTGCCCTACTGGAAAGTCAGAGGGGCAAGGGGGATGACATAGGAGAGAGCAGATTGGGGGAGGAGGTTATACAGTGGAATGACTGTTTGGGGGTGGTGGGTAGGGGAAAGACAGGGAGAAAATTTGTAACTCAAATTCTCATGGAAATGAATGATGTAAACAAGAAAATTAATTAATTAATTAATTAATTTAGAAAAAAGAATTCAAGCATGTAATTTCCTTTTCCTTTCTCAATTATTGGAATTTTTTTACTTTCTAATTCTGAAATTCAGTAAGTATATGGCTTGGGGAATTATAATTAGTGTTTCTCTGTGCTGGAGTTCTATATATTCCCATCACTTATAGAATTTTTCCTTTCTTCTCCACTCGGGAAAGTCCTATTTAAATAGCCCCTCCAATAGCTTTCAAGTTCCAGGTGATCTTCTTTGAACTTGGAGGTAGGGTTTGTTCTTTGATTTTATTTTCATTGTATATTGGTTTTGCTTGACGATTTGTTAACTGCTGTCATTTAGAGAGGCTCTGTGTCAGAGTGAATAGGGAACTGCTCTTGGCTTTAATAAGACCTGGGTTCAAGATCCACATCTGGAAAAACTGGTTATGTTTGATGCTGAGTCTATTATTTATTCTCTTAGTGTCCAGGCAACTCTCTAAGACTATAAGCTGTAGAACAGTTGTTAATTGATTTTCATTGGTAGAGAAAGTTTCCTCCCTGGGAACTGCTCATACCAATGAAATCATAGGGCCAGAACCTCCCTCACCCCTCCCAACCCCCCCGCCAAAAATGTGCCAAGCACTATTCTAGGTGCTAAGCAAAGACAGAAATAAAACAGTGCTGTCCCTTAAGGAACTTATACTCTATTTTATGGGGGGGGCAGGGGGAGAACAGGGGGAGAGAGAGAGAGAGAGAGAGAGGTGAATAGACAGACAAACAAATAAATAAATGCAAAATATGTGCAAAGCATGTTTTAGAGGGAAGAGAGGCAGTAGTATTTGATGGAATGAGATCAGAAGAGGCCCTTAAAGGAACAGTTGGTGTTTAAGTTGAGCTTTGAAGGATCCTAGAGATGCTAAGAGGCAGAAGTGAAGGAGGGAGTACATTTTAAGCATGAGATAAAGATTGTACAATGGCATGAAGAAAGAACATGGAAAGCCATGTGTTATGACAACAAAAAAAGCCAAATTGGCTTCACTGTAGACTTCATGAAGGAGAAGAATTTGTAATAAGCCTGGAAAAGTATGTTGGAGCCAGGTGGTGAAGGGCTTTAAATTCTTTACATTTTAATTTTTTTATTTTAATTTAAATTCTTTAAATTTAAATTCATTCTCTCATTTGCTGAACCCATTGATGCTTTTAGATATTATTACTTTATGTGTCCTCTAATTGTTCCCTTATCTATTTTTTTATTTTTGCTTTTTATCTTGCAGGATGTCTTCAATACATTATCTAGTTCTTCTTATTCTTTGGAATTATATCCAAAATATCCAGCTGTTTTTCAGTTTGTATTTCAGAAGAAAATGTATGCCTTGGATCTTATTTTAGTACAGAATTACTTTTGTGCCGTATTTTTTTTTTTTTAGCTTTTATTAGTATGGCCAATTAGACATGGCAGTGGCTATCAGTACTTGCTTAGAAAAAGTGTGCTGTGTGGGAGTTGGAGCTGAGACCACGGAAGTTTTAAAATTAGGGAGAAGGGAGCTGGCTGATCTTCTTTGAACTTGGAGGAGGGAACTACAAATACAAGGATCTAAGAAAGTTCCAGTCTTAAGACTAGGAACTTAAAGTGATAATAATGAATGTGGACAGTCTTCCTGACTGTCTAAATGCATCTGGTACCTGGAACTCTGGAAGTGAGTGGTAGACCTAACAGCTATGGGAGGCCAAAACTGTGGAGAGGACAGTCAGCTTAATGGTTCCTGGAATCTGGAAGTTTTGTGGTAGAAACCCACATAGCCCCATAATTGTCAGATTCCAGAGTTCAAAAAGCTTAAAATTAGCTTTACAGGTAGAGAAGCACTAAGGTAGTGGGTGGTGGTTGGATGCTGGATTATGAAACTGTGGTTGTGAACTGCAATGGTCTAATATGCAAAGTTGGGGGAAAAGGAGACCAGAAATAGGTATAATGTACAAGTCAGTGGAAAGTCACCCATGGCAGCTCCAGGGTTGGAAGAGATCTAAGGTCAAAGGTTTGGGGGATCTTAGATCAAGAGTTAGAAGATGGAGGATTTCCATTAGGTAGCCTCAATGCCTGGTTGCCTGGACTAGGTTTGAGGATGAGTAACTGCCTCATTAGAAGGAATGGCTCTACCTGAGCCATATATATGGGGGAAAAGCATCAGAATAGAAATGAATCAGTGAAGGCTTGGATGTTGCCAGACCAATAGTAGCAATAGGATTCATCAATGGCAAGATTAGTTCAACAGCAGCAGCAATGTCTCTCCTTACTCTAAATTTTCAAATTTACTTTTTTCCTCCATTTTAAAGTTGTGAATTTTTGCCTTTTGGGGCACTTCTATATCACTGAAGAGATTTTAATAACACTGGATCCCCATAATTCTTTTATCTGTAGGTCCTCCTCACTTGGAAATTTGACATTTGTTTCTTGTCATTTTCATATTGCTTAAGTAATCTTGATCTAGTTGCTTTCTTGTATCTTTTTGTTCATTTCCCACTTAACAACTTTTCTTTAGACTTCTCCATAATGCTCCTGAGCAAGGGACTGTCTTTCTTTCTCTCTTTCTTTCATTTGTATCTCTAGCACTTAGCACAGTGCCTGGCACGTTGTAAGCGCTTAATACACATTTATTGACTAACTGTATTAACTTTGAAAAAGCAGAGCCAGTAAAGATGTGGAGATGAAAACCAGTTTCAAGGGAGTGAGAAGGCAGCATAGGTGATAGAGCAGTGGGGATAGCAAGTATAGACCCTTCTAATTGCTTGATAGCAGAACAAGAAGAGGTAAGATGGTAGCTTGGAGGGACTAATAGTGTTATAGGAAGAGTTTTTGTTTTATTTTGCTTTGAGATATACATCTGAGTATGGTCATAGCAAACAGAGGGGAAAGGAGTGGCAGTTGAGAGGAAGAGATTTAACCTAGAAGAGACAGAAGCAAAGATTGATAAAGGTGTGTCCATGAAATAAACAGAAAGGAATAGGGTTGAGTGCGTGTGAGTACAGGGGTTATTTGTGGAAAGAATAGCCACCCCTTATTCAGAAAGAGGTAGGAAAAGAAAATGGGTAAAGATAGAGGTTTTGTGGTAAAGAGGGAAATAAAAGGGCTGATTTTCTCAGTAAAATAGGGAGCAAGGTAATATACTAAGATTTGGGACAAGGGTGAGAAAGGAAAAATTTTAAGCTATAAGAGTTTTAGAAATAATGCTTTGGGCTATATAATAGGGAATAAGGCAAAAGGCGTAAGTTCCTGAGTCACAGAGAAGACTCAACTGAAGCGTTATGACATCAACATACAATGAACAAAATCAGCTGTGTTGCAACATTATTTAGTGGTGCTGAGCATCCTGGAAGCTAATAGTTGTTTTACACAGTTGGGAATTGGCAGAGTGGAAAGAGTGGACAGAAAAGGGGACAAGGGATTTTAGGTAGTGGTAAACATATCTGTGTTATAGCTGACTCTGTAATACAGACTGGGTTAGAGGGAAATGAGAGAGGTAAAATAGTAGAGATAGGCTCAACAGAAACAGGAGGACTTGAGGACCTGAAAGTCACTGTAAGGTTAAAGACTAGGTTCAGGATGAGTGAAGGGAAGTAAAAGAGTTCAGAAGGAAAGAAGATTGTGGCTTGTGGAAAACTGTGGAAAGAAGACTGAAGGAGAATCTCAGCATCCAAAATCTGAAGTATATGTTACTAATAATGACAATAATAATTGTATTTATATAGTGTGCTAAGGTTTGCAGAGCACTGTACAAATATGACCTCATTTTATCAAATGATGACGATCTAGGATGCGCCACATTTGTGTGTGACTAAAGTGAAGCAGAATTCATTAAATATTAAATGTGAGGTCACATGAGCATCAAGATGACAAACTAGACATTTTATTCAATTCCTAAGACCTCTGTCTTCATTATCTAGGGCACCTGAATCCAAAAGAAGTTTAAAAAAAAAAAAACCAGAAACTGATGCTCATTGATCCTGAGATCAATCAGCACCCCTCCCCCACTCACAATGCTACCAGTAGCAAGATTGCATTAGCAAATCCCAGGACAAAACACAGGCTTATATCAAGACCCAGGCCTTCACCCTGACTCCCCTTCCCTCTTTCTAGTGCCATGGAGACCTTAGTTCCAGGCCGCAAAAGTTTTCTTGGGCCTTGACAGCCATTTTGGCCAGAGCCCTTCAGGAACAAAAAGCCTGTGAGGGACTGCAACCTGGCAGCACCAGCTCTGCAAAGCTCTGAACTGCCTAAACTAGGAAAAACAGGCTCTGAACTGCTAGTGCCAGGTCAGAGAACTGAGGAACAGAGGAAGTAGCAAATGTCACCACAACAAGAAACCATGAGTCTGGGGAGCTGTATAGAACTCTTTCAAGACTGAGAGAAAGAGCCTAGCACCCAAATGGGGCCAGTTCTGACCACTCAAAAGAGAGTTAGGGCAAAGATCTAGGCTGGTAAACTGTAAGTTGTTCAACAGGCAGGGGAGAGGTGGGGCTGAGATGCTTTGAGATCCAGCCTTTAAGACAGACCAGCACAATTTGGCAGTAAGTAAGGGTCAAAATTAAAATAGACTAAACTTCTTTAGACTGCAGATAGGTTAAACTAGAGACAGACTGACAACAGTTGGTTGCTGCAGGTCACATCACAAACAAACCCTCCATTTTTGCTGGCCACCTAAAATCCTTTAGCGGGCAGCAAGCAATCCAAGGGCAGTATGTTGTGAAGGCCTTCCCTAAGAAAATCACAATCAGAGGGAAAGGAATCAGAAAATGAGTGATAAGGAAAATAAAAGGGGGTAGTGATGAGGTGCAGGCTCTGAGAACCCCCCTTAAGTTCTTGAATCTTCCCACAAAAGGCATTTCCCTGAAGCCATGGGCCTTAAGTTATGGCTCTGCCCAAGTCTTTGGCCCTCCTTTGCCTGACAATTTCCCACCCTTGAGCCTCCCTGGCCCAAATCTGTTCCACTCTTGAACTGGCCTAGCCCACCATTGTCTGTCCTCTCCAGGTAGCTTCCAGCAACCTTCCACCCTTAATCACTCATTACTGGAGTCTGACCTCATGGACTCCTCCTGCAGACCCTCCCCAAACTCATTACTGGAGTCTGACCTCATCTGACTCCTCCTGAAGACCCTCCCCAAACTCCTCCTCTAGACCAACCCTAGATTCCTCCCACAACCTTTCTGTATATAAGACCCCACCTTGCCTCCATGTGTGTGAGTGCCATAGAATGACCTAGCACAAACTTGCTTTGTGTCAGATGATTCTGGCCTACTTGCCCAATGAAAGCATCACAGATACCAAGACTTCTTAAGAGTCTATCCAATATGGTGAACTTTTAATAAACTTTGCTTTTCTTTAGCTGAGAAAAGACTTGAGTCGAATTCATTCAGCAGAACCCAGTATGTCAGTATTTTGGGGTCTCAAGCCCCCCTAACCCTAGACCTCTGCATTTTATGGAACCCTGAACTTTTCAGTAGGGGGGAGCAACAAGTGCCAATATTTCAAGAAGAAGAAAACTCAAAGAAATTGAACACAAGCAGATAAATCATCAGAAGGGGGAAAAACAAAAGAAAATATGGCCTCCACATCTTGTCAATGAGTTTCAAGTACATATGAATAAATGCTGCAAAATAAAGGAAGATGACCCGATATTCAATTCAAGGATGGTATGGAATAATAACATGTTCCTGAGTGGTTTAAAAGAGAAATGATAATTATGAGAGCAGAACTCATGTCCTGCATAGCAAAAAAAGTGCACAGAATTGAAAAACTTGAAGCTACAATGGCAAGCCTCACCAAAAAAAATAAAAATAAAAATAAGAGAGGGAGCAATAGACTGAGAATGCAAATACATGGAAGTGAATGACAATCTAGAAGAAGATAGAACATTAAAATATTCTATGCAATAAAACTGAAGTGTCTCATTTTATTCCAATAACAAAATTGAATTAATAAGGAACTTAGCTTGAGTCATGCCCAGCACAAAAATAAGGACACCAAAAAAAAAAACACAAAAAAACAAACCCTAGTAGTTACAGTTGTGCAAGATTGGAAGATAATGAGCTTGGAGAAGTAGAAGCTGGGTAGTGCAGATAACGGTGAACCTGGATTAGCCTTTCTGCTTCCAGTGATGCTTTTGGTTATGCCTCTAGAGGGGATGGGTGCTTACTGTGAGACACCGCCCACTCCTGGAATATTAGAGAATAAACAGCCTGTGGCCATTTAGCAAGGAGGGATCGATAGGAATGTGCTCTGTGTCCTTAAGAACTGTACCCTGAAGATAATTGTGCTCAACTATCTTTTAGGATCCTTGACTGTTGTTTCCCAGGGACTTCCAGTTGGTCGTTTAAGCCTCCTCTCAGTTCTACAGAGACCTCTTCAACTCAGTTTACCTACAAAGCAGGCAAGAGGAATTGAACTGGGGGAAGGGAACTTGATGGTGATTTTTTTTTCCCCCTCAGTAAACAAAGAAAAATAAAAAGACAAATCTTGAAGGCCTAGTGTACTTTCCCCTTGCTAAGACTTCATGCCTTTTATTGCTAAATAACAACTATTACCCAATTGCCTCAGGAGAGGCCTACTGAAAGGAGATTCTTCCCAGCTTTTAGGAAGTCATGTTCGGGCTTGAATTGAGAAAGAACTGTTTGGTTTTGAATGACTTTTTAGAAATGACAGCAAGCTGAACAAGCAGTCCTGTTCTATAATTGCATTTAAACATAGCCAAGCAATTGATGGATGGCATAGGGGCACCAACCATAAGAGAATGCAAACCAAGGCAGATTCTGAGAATTTTAGGATCATCTAACAGCTGTGCTGAAAGAATTATTTGAGTTTTGTGTGTTTGCTTGTCTTAAATTTGAGAAAGGCCAATCAGAATGTTGTCACATGACCTTTGTTGTGATTCTTTGGTGCAAGAAACCCTTGGCGGACCAAAAAGAGGGCTATTATCAATATTTTGTACATAGGGCATCTTTTGCTCATTCTTTGATATCTCTTTTGAGTATAAGCTTAATAGTGGTCAAAGGGAAGCTCCTTTTGTGGTGGAAAAAAAAAAAACTGGAAACCAAAGAAATGCCCATCAATTGAGGAATGGCTGAATAAGTTGTGATATGTGAATATTATGGAAGACTATTTTGCTGTAAGAAATGAAGAAGCATATAATTTAAAAGAGACATGGAAAAACTTCTATGAACTGATGTAAAGTGAGATTAGCATAATCAAAAGGAGAATTTACATTATAAAGGTGGTATAGTAGATAGAGTGTTGGTCCTGGAGTCTGGAAGACTCATCTTTGTGAGTTCAAATCCCATCTCAGACTTTTACTAGCTGTGTGATTCCAGTTAAGTCACTTCTCAGTTTTTCTCACTTTCTTACCGGCAAAATGAGCTGGAGAAGGAAACGGCAAACTAATCCAGTATCTTTGCCCAAGGAAATCCCAAATGAAGTCACAAAGAGTTGGACACAACTGGAAATTGACAGAACAACAACATCAATATTATAAAAATGAACAATTTTAGAAACATTTGTAAACCGATGAAGACTAAAATAACAGAACCAATTAAACAATTGATACAATGAAAACACTATAAAAAGAAATAACTTTGAAAGCTATAAGAATTATCATCAAAACAGTGGCCATTCATAATTCCAAAGGACCAGTGATGAAACATGCCATCCACTAGAGAGGTGATAAATTTAGGATTCAGAATGAGATACATGGTTTTGTATATGGTCATTGAGGGGATTTATTTTGTTTGAATGTGCAAATTTTTGACATGAAATTTTTCTTTTCTTTTTTTAATGAGAGAGGTGAGTGGGAAGGAGAAAAAATAGATTTTTATTCATTTTTTAAAAAGAAAGATGGTGACTGCTGCAGACATGAATTGTTGCATGCACTTTCAGATGAGATCCCTACTATTATTAGTCTTAACTATTTTACTTTGTTACAAGAGACCTCTTACAAAGTGAGAGTGATCTATAGATGTGTTGTAAATCTGTAAATGTAATACAAAAACAAAACACATCAACAAAACCTTTTAAAAAGAAAAAAATACTAAAAAAATACTTTCTACGTGATTAGAAACTGGAGATATGTTAGAATTATAAGGACACAATAATAACAGGGAAAGAGTTTGACAGTTTACAAATTCGGTTTGACATTTGGAAAAACATTACATTACCAGTTGCCTGAGATGCTATTTTATATGTTTATGTTTCAAAATCTATCTATTCAAATATTCATCGAAAGTCTATAGTTATACTATTATAAACACAAAGACTTCGTAAATAGAAACACTTTTACTTTTGGCTTCAAGTATTCCAAGAGCCTGGAATAGATTATTTTTCTAGTAAACGGGAAATGACTAAATAGAGGTAAAAGAATGGAAGTTACACTTACCTGTAGAATGTTTTAAAAATAAGTATTTTTTAAACCAAATAAATTCTTCTTACTTTTTCACTTAAAAAATCAGATGAGGCCCTTGAAACAACAAGGCTTTTTTCTCCCCAGGTGCCCAAAGACATCTCTGGAATTGGCGATGTGGACAAATGAGCCGATTGCATCCTAGCTAGCTTTCTGGGAACAAGCAGGGGTACTCTAGCAGTTTAAAAAGTGTCCACTCTCACCCCGGAAATGTGAACTATGAGTTATAATTATCTCTCTGGAGCTTCCAGTGAGAGGAGCTCCTGCAGAGCTTAGACGCCAGGTAATCTCATCCACCTCCATTGGTGGCGAACCTATAAATCTGAGACGGCAGGATCTCTTGGATACCTGGATAGAGGCTTTACTGAGAGCGGAAGGAATTTCTTGCGTTGGAGAGGATGACAGAAAAGAGAACCCAATCTTTTGGTATTGCTTTATCTGTCTGGTATGACCGTTCCTAATTTCATCAACTTGGCAGACTAGCAAGGGGAGGGCAGAGTCAGACCCCAATGTTAGCAACACCCACAGCCCCCGTGGTTGACACAGGAGGGCAGCATTAAGGCAAATCTGCAGCAACCTTCTACTTAGCCTGACAGACTCAAGCTTGCAGAAGCAGTGTGCAGTTAGAACCCAGACATTGAAACCCAATGGTACTCAGGACTATATCAATAGTCTACCCTAAGAGAAGGCAGAAGGACTCATGCCCAGTTGGCAACTGTCCTGATCCAGCATAAAGGAAAACTAGTGATGCTGGGATCACAGGCAATAGGCAGAGAGAGGTAATGAAGTTAAGGAGGGGAGAGGGGGAGAGAAGGTAGGGACAGGCCCACCTCAGGCCATTGATTACTATAATGTCACAATGATTAGCCCCTCCACATTGCTACAGGTACAACACCCAGTGATATTTTGTAACTCCTCCCACAGAGGGCTGAAAGGACCAAAAGGTGGCATTGATGAAATGGAGCTTGCTTTACAAAAAGAGAAAAATGAAAGCATCTAACTAGCCCCTACAGAAGAAGGAAGCAATACTTAGGGACATCTCATGGGGAAAAAATTTCGTATTTAGCATCACCACCACTATGGGGCTACCCAGAGAGGTGGAGGTCCTTGGTTGGTGGGCCAGAGAATATTAAGTGGGGGATAACATTGGGGCGTATCTACGATGGTACAGTATTCCCTTATCTATGATGAGGATCAGTGACTATGCAGGAAATAACATTATCTTTGATTAGCCTTGATGTTCCTCATAACGAGCTTGCGGTTACCTTTTTACATAGAAAGACTGGCTTTGAATTGTGAAGATTTAACATCACCCACCACATGGACTTGATAATTTAGACCTGGGAACCAAACCTTCCTGGGACTCTCCCAAATTCAATCACTCTTTCTCAGAGCTAATACATTGTCTGTTTTGGTTTTGGTCTTTTGGGTTTTTTGTTGTATTTCTGTTTTAGTTTTTCCATTCTTCCTTTTGTAGAGTCTTTTCAGGCTATCTGGCTCTTTGTGATCCTATTTGATGTTTTCTTAGCAAAGATACCAGGGTAGCTTGCCATTTCCTTCTCTAGATCATTTTACAGTTAAGGCAAACAGAGTTAAGCAACTTGCCCAAGGTCACACAGATAGTAAGTGTCTGAAGACCAATTTGAATGGAGGAAGATGAATCTTCCTTATTCCAAGCCCAGTGCTCTATCCACTATGCCACCTGACTATTTCAACTCCTCTTTTAGGGCTGCTTATAGTAGCTTCTTGAATAGAGAAGGTCGGAGTTGACCAGTTAACATCCCATTTAGCAACACTAACGTTATATAAGTGATGGAGCGTACCATCAAGTCACAGAGTGAAGAAGAAACAATATCCTAACCTCTGCCCCATACAAGTTAGGCTAGTTTTTCCTTAAAAGGTATTGAGACTTTCCTCCAAACTTGATTAGCTCAAGGGGAATAAAGACCCAGGTTCTTGACATCACTGCCTCATCACCTAAGTATAAAATAACCAGAAGGGCCCCAGTAAAAACCTTCTTGGCAGACATGTTAAAACAGGTCGAGGGTAATCAAAGCCCTCAGTCTCAATAGTCAGTTAGGGAGGTATCTACCCCAAGCACGTGAAGACTTCCCCCAGAAGGAATAAGCAGATAAGAACAATTTGTTCCAATAGCCATGAAGGTGGCTGAAGCAAGTGGTGTGGAGCACTTAGAGCCTGGACAGACATCAAAGATGCCAGGGTCATCATCCTCTATATCCTGATGCCATAGACAGTCACCTTGACTTTTGTCTTGACACTGAATTTTGATGACTCTGGAAGAAAAAGTGGGGCTAAGGACTTTGTGTAACTCACTTAAATCCAATTCATGCTCAAGTCAAGACATGACCCCATGATGTCATCAAAACAAAGGACAAACAACAGTAACAATAAGGAACTCCAGGTACCTTCTGTTTGATGCTTGACTAGGGAAAAATGATGGGCCAGCAGCTCAGGAAAAGGA
Source organism: Pseudochirops cupreus (assembly GCA_028627135.1). Taxonomy (NCBI): domain Eukaryota; kingdom Metazoa; phylum Chordata; class Mammalia; order Diprotodontia; family Pseudocheiridae; genus Pseudochirops; species Pseudochirops cupreus. The sequence goes on from CM053584.1 coordinate 203,343,645, forward strand.
ACGTTACTCAGCTAAATCAATGTGAAGCATCCTCAATGTCTATTCTTCTTCAATATCCATCTCCTACTGTAACTATGAAAATCTCATTTTGTTCCAGTATCAGATTTGAACCCCATCAGGCCCAGACCATATCATTTACTGTAACATATTAATGTGTCATTCCATAATTTCTTTGACTTCAAATTTAAATCATATCTCTCTCTCTTGTGTTGACATAAATACTCGAGAATATATTTATTTCTGATTACTGTTTTAGTGACATGACATAAATTTAAAAGTTACATTTTTATTATTGTTATTTTGATATAATTTGTTACAGCATCTATAATTCATTCTTTAACCTGAACGTTATTGAACAAGTAATGTTTAGGTCTCCTTGTAAGCATAAATCTTTTGATCTTATTTTTCTGGTTGATTATTTTTATTTCATGGTAATCTATAAAAAATGTACTTTTCTGGGTTTATAAGGGTCAAGAGGGGAAGGAGGATAGTTCATCAGAAAATGTCCCTGGTAAAAAAAAAAAATATATATATATATATATATACACATATATATGTAAGTATGTATATATATATATATACACATATATATGTAAGTATGTATATATATATGTATATATATATATATATATATTATCGATTTAACTGATAAATAAAATGTCTACTCAGCTCAATTTATCTATAACTTTTTTATTCCATAGTATTAGACATTTTGGGAAATGTTCCATTTAATTAGGGTAGGAGAAGAGAGAATTCAAGCCTCTAATTTTGTCATTTATTTTTCCATCACTTTCAAAAACTCATTCCTTCAGCATTGTATTCTAGTCCAGAATTTCCTTCTTGTCTTCCTTTCTGTTTGACTTCTCATAGTCTATTTCTAGAGCATTAAGATTCACTACTTTATTTTATTTTTTTTATTACTTTCCCTACTATTATTTTTTCAAGTCCTCTTGCAGAAGAAATAAGTCAAGTGTTCCTTTAGAAATTTAGGTGCTGTATCATTAGCAGACTGATTCAATATTGATATTCTACATTGTTAATGGTATCTTTACTCATGATTCCACCTCAATCATTTCTCATTGCAATTCAGTTCTGTACTCTCTCCAATCTACAATTCCAGATATTCTGGAACTAGCTGAAATAGAACAAATTTTAATCCATGTTCTCACCTTAAATGTATAAATCATTTCTTTTTTTTGCACCAAATGCATTTTGTAAGCATTATTTTTGTTACTGTTGTTGAGTCATTTCAGTCATATCCAACTCTTCATGACCCCATTTGGGATTTCCTTGGCAAAGATACTCGAGAGGTTTGCCATTTCCTTCTCCAGCTCATTTTACAGATGAGAAAACTGAGGCAAACAAGGTTAAATGACTTTCCCAGGGTCACACAGCAGTTAAGTGTCTGAGGACACATTGGAACTCAGGTCCTCCTGACTTCTGGCCTGGCACTCTTATCCACTACACCCGCTAACTGCCCATATAAGCATTATACCTTTGGAGTTTTAAAAAAATCCATTCATTAATGTTTTTTTTTTCTTTATTTAAGAGAAACTGATCATAAGATCATGGATATAGAGACAGAAGGTACTGCAGAAGCCTACTCTATTCTAACCCCTTATTCAAACCTCTCATTTTACCAATGAGCAAGCTAAATCCAGGAAAGTTAAGTGAAGGTCACATAGGTAGTAAACATCTGAGGCAAAATTTGAACACAGAACCCCTGACTTCAGAGTCAATGCTCACTCCACTGATATTCAGATACTTGCAGAATTTTATTTATTCCTTAATATACTGTTCTATTTTATCTTTATGAATATATTATGATCTAGAATATGAGAAATAATTAAATAAAATACAACCTTCTTAATTTCATTAATATTAATAGTTACTCCACTTTAATACACAAATCCATATATTGAACTAAAGATAGTTTCCATGTTTAAAACAGTCTGTTAATTTTGAAAAGACCTGACTTCTTTGACCTCTTTTCGCCCTGAGTCATTAGTAACAATTTTTGATTACCCCTTCGCCATTTCTTTGCTCTATTCCTTTTTTCCTCCCATTCATTATCTTAGATACCCCCAAATGACTCTTCCTCCCTTCTCTCCCCCATCTATTTGTTTTTCTAGAGTCTACTTATTAAAGGCAATTACTGATTACATTAAATTACAGTTATTTACTAATACTTTATGATTTCAATAAGTAATAGTAATAATATTATTAATAAGTAATACTGACTTACTTCAGTTACTCTACTCAGATACTAATTAAAACAATGCTACTATTATTTTAATCACCATTAGCACTTAACACTGAGATAATTAGCTAATAAGAGCTATGTTTAAATAATTGGTATATATATTATACTTGGCTAATGACATGCCTCTGTTTTCAAACTTTTCTTGGTTTCACATATCAAAACTATGGTTCACCTCCTCAGTATAAATTCTTAAATAATCATACTTCATTTATGGAAAGAATGTCTAACTTTGCTGGGAAGCATATTTGGAGATGAAATCATATATCTTTCTTTTTGGCATATCATAAGACACTTTTTCCCATCATTCATTGTTTCTAAAGAAAAATCCCATGCAATTTAAATGGATATATTTTAATATGTGAAATTGTTAGATATGTCTGCGTGCAAAATCACCCCCTTGTAATTTCAGTCTCGAAGCTTGACAATGATACATCTGTGTGAGTTGAATCTGGGATTTACCCTTATTTTGCTGTCCTGTGAATTCTGTCAGTTTTCTATCTTTTGGTTGCTCTCTAAGATCCATAAGAAATTTTCTTTTATTATTTCCTAAAATTGAATAGTTAGAATCTCTTCTTCATAGTTTTTGGGAAGCCCAGTAGTTCTTAAATTTTTTGTCCTTCCTTTGACCTCCAAATCTCTTGTCTTTGCTTTTATAAATTTCAAATACTTTTCCAGTTCCAGGATGTCTACTCTCATTTGTCTGCCCCCTTGTTACAATGTTCCTACATTCGAACACATAAAATGATTGATTTTCAGCAAGTCCATTGAATCATTTATATTTTTCATAAATGTTCCTGAATTGTGCTTAAACATCATCTTTGTTGGATTTTTTTTAGTTGTTCTCACGTCTTTTATTTTATCTCAGAATATTTTTGCTAATTTTATTTCTTTTATTCTTTCAGTGCATCATCCATTTTTATTAGAAAATTCTACTTTGGGTTCTAGATCTTCAGCAGGTGGTGTTTAAATGTGTTTCTCATATTTTCCCTTTGTTTTTCTGTATTTTTTCATTATGTCGAAACTTTTGTTTTGTTGTGGGGTTTGGGGGTCTTGTTGGGGTTTTATTTACTTAATTTTAAAAAATCTTTTGGGTTATTTCTTACCGTTCTGTTTCTTTCAGAGTATTTCTCTGGCTATTTTTGAGGGGGATACTGAGAAACTAGCAACTAGACTCTCCTAACAGGCTCTCAGTCTGCCATCTTCCTCAGAGTCTCAAACTTGAGTTCCATTCAATTTCTTAACTTCCATTCCAATGTTATCTGTTTAAATACTTCCTATAACAATCTATTGGTAGATTTCGCTTTTGATTTGTTTCATGTATCCTTTTCTCCTACTATGATAATTCTGAATATAATTAATGTTCAAAAGGCTAAATTTTATTTTTTTTGCCTTGATATCCCTTGAAGGGAACTAATCTTATTCATACATACATGTTTAAACTAAATAATTCACCAAATATTTTTCTTTCTTTCAAGTTGCTGGTATATGACTTGACCTCCTTTTTCTAAAGACAGACATTTTACTTTGTTATTATTTCTAGTCACATTTAGATGTCTTTGTGTTATTTTACCAGTCTGGGTACAGCTTAATCTTCCTACTTTTTTAATGCATTTTCAAAAAAATTTCAAAGCCCATTCTTTTTATCTTACTTTATTAACATCATCTTACATCTTAGTTAATGATGTTCATGCTTTAGGTAGTAATAGGCATATATGCTTACATGCACGTATGTGAATAAACATTAAAGAATCTGCTATTTCTCCCCAGTTGTTTGTTTTCATTCTGAGGTTTCTGTTGCTAAATTCTGTTAGATTGTATTGGTCTTTGAGTGACATTCTTTTGCCATTAAATAAAATTCTCAAATTTACAGAATGAATGATTTTCTGGTTTCATTATATCTTTTATGTCTATCTTTGTCAGTTTTGTTGAACTTTTCTGTGTTATTGAGAAGAAATCTAATTATTTTCTAGTAGTCATGTTTTAACAGATTTCTTTTTTCTTTCTCAACATATTTTTCTTCTCTATAATTTGTAAATTTAATAATTATGCAACTCACACCATGTTTTTCTCCACTAAACTTGTATTTCAATGCTTTTCTGTGGCATACACAAGAGTTCTTTTTTGGAGGAGAGGGGAAGGCAAGGTAACTGGGAATAAGTGACTTGCCCAAGGTCACACAGCTGGTAAGTGCCAAGTGTCTGAGGCCGCATTTGAACTCTGGTCCTCCTGACTCTAAGACCAGTGCTCTATTCACTGCACCACCTAGTTGCCCCATGGATAATAGTTCTTGAAGACTATGCTAACCTAGCATACACTTTATAATAATAATTATTATTATTATTATTATCATGATCATGATCATTTATAAGCATATATTGTATACTAGGTACTGTGCTAAGCACTTTATCAATTTATTCTATTTGACCCCCACAACAACCCTGTGAGATAGGTGCTGTTATCATCCTTATTTTAAAGTTGAGGAAACTGAGTCAAACAGTGGTTAAGTGACTCATCCAAGGTCACAAAGTTTCTGAGGCTAGCTTTGAACTCAGATTTTCCTGAATTCCTTTGGCAGTTCCAAAGTAGCTAGAAAGTTCTGGACTTCGTAAGGTGCTAGGTCTGTCATCCAACGACAGTGTTCAAAAAAGAATGGTAAGGCGCTACTCACCTCAAGCTTTGTCAACAGTCGAAAATTTTGGCCTCAGCAACTAGAGGACTCAATCAATCTTGTGTAAACCCTTATATGATTATCCTGAAGAAGGTGTTACGTAAGCCTTAAGGTCCAGAGTAAACTGTTATTGGAGGCTTGAAATTTCATCCATGTAATAAGCTCACTCTATGGAAACTCCTGTCACTGATATAGATCAGAAACTGATGAGTGTCTGATTTGAAGAACGGACCCCTCAGAGGTGTAGCGGCCTGTCCAAAGTCATACTGGTACGTGTCAGGGGTGAGACTTCCATCCTAAGTCTTTGTGACTACGAGGCTGATTTTCTGTCAACCATTCTATGCTGCCTTTGGGGCATTGTTTTTAGTATCATTTGTTGAACTTCATTATTATATTTTTCTTGCTTTGAATTTTCACTGATTGCTTTGTATACCAGTTGAGTATTCTTTTGTCTCTTTCCATGTCTTTTTTCTACTCAATTTGGTACTTCTTTTAATTCATTTCATCAACTTAATCCAATTTAATTGATCTTTAAAATATTTCTAATAGAATTTCAGCATGCATATCTCTCGTTTAAGTCTTTGGGCTTTTTTTTTTAACCACATAATAAATTGTAATAATTCCCCCTTCCCTTGTAATAAAGAAAAAAGATTTAAATAAAAACCAACTAACAATGTCCATTGACAAATTCAGCATTTTTACCAACCTGGACCCAATATGTACCATGGGCTGGAAACCTTCTGAGGTTTTAAACCTCATTTTAATACGGGTTGAATCTAATATGAGCTTTTCACGTATAGTTTCCTTAAATACAATTTATGAAACACAGCTGCCTTCCTTATTATTTCATAGCTAGTCTGGTTTGCTTAGAATAGGTCTATATTTCTTATTTTTCCTTATTGAAAACCAATGGGCATAGAGTCTGGGTTTACCGTGGCTGGAGATCTAAGATGGAGCTTCCAGCTCACCTTAGGAGTGACCATAATCTCTTTTGAAGTTCATGTAAAGAATTAGGGAGAGTGGACTGAGGTGGATTTTTTGGTTTGTTTGTTTTAGAAGAAAGAGAGTAAGAATAGTGGCTATAGAATGTCAACCACAATTCAGCCATAGGGAGATCACACACACACACACACACACACACACACACACACACACACACACACGCACACACACACATCTCTGGTGTTTGCTTGAAGAAATGTGAACCATGAACTGAGCCTTTATGAAAGTGTGTTCTCCCTCCCCCCCCACTTGAGACTTCTGCAAATGCCCCACAGCTGTATCAGCCCTGGGCCTACACAAACACCTTCCAGGCCTACTCCCTCTTCCAGGTTGTTTGCTCAAACAAGAGTGAAAAGACTTAAGGGTCTTTTCTGGGATAAATACTTTCTAGGTTTGGGGCAGTGATCTTTAGTTGACTCTGTTACTTGAGTAATTTGCTCATGTGGCTGCTAAATGTTGCTCTCGCTGTCAGAGTTGTTTGTGTTCTAGGCACAGGCTGCCTTTCAGCTCATCCACTTGGATCTTTCCTTTGTTTTTTTGGTTTGTTTTTTTTTTTTCCTGGCTAGAAGTCTGCACTGTTCAGCTTCATGTCAATGTTGGAGACACTGCTTTCTGAATTCCATTTTTTTCCTGTCTCTGATTCTTTTCACTATAGTTAAAATTCTTTGGCAGACAGTTCCATTTTCCAGGATCATCTGGAGGCTTCATTCTATATAGGGCTCGAAGTGAATATGCCCTCAATGCTTCTTTCACAAGGCAGTCTAGCACTCATAAAGGTTTATATCAATATGTCTTTGCTTACTACTGAGAATTCTGCCATGAATCCAGGTGTGTGTGTGTGTGTGTGTGTGTGTGTGTGTGTGTGTTCCTAGTCCTTGACCTTCTCTCCCACTTTGTAGTTGTTCAGTCGTGTCCAACTCTTTGTGACCCCATTTGGGGTTTTCTTGGCAAAGATATTAGAGTGGTTTACCATTTCCTTTTCTACTTCATTTCATAGATGAGGAAACTGAGGCAAACAGGATTAAGTGACTTGCCCAGGGTCACACAGCTAGTGTGTGTCTAAGCCAGATGTGAACTAAGGAAGATGAGTCTTTCTGATTCCTGGCCTGATGCTGTATCCACTACACCACCTAGCTGCCAACCTTACTTCCAAATATTTGTTCTTTAAGGGTCAGTTTGATTTTTTTGTCAATAGTCTAACATCATTCCTAGCCAAGGCTGATGCCATCAAATCATCAAGCAAGGTTAACATGAGCTTTCGTCAAACATTTTAACTGTATACACTCATATGATTTCATAAATGTCGGGAAAAAACATAAGCAGCAATTGCAAGTCCATGGTTCACTCCTTTTACACCACACAGAATCTCTCAAATGGTCCAGAATTTCTGCAAGCTAAAGCCGATTGACTGATCTTCTGGGATGAATTTGGCATGAATAACCATCGAGGTCAAAGAGACATCAATACCATCTTCACTTGAGATTATGATACGTGCCTTCTTGACCCTTGTGCATTCTGGAGTTGTCACTACAAACTTAATTACTTTGCTTGCAGATAATAGAAACAGTAGGTTTTGTCCTTGATTAAATTTTTTTTAATTAATTCTGTCTTGTTTCCTTTTTAAAATGTTACAAAAATCTTAAGTCATCACCATTTCAACATGTTACCATTTTCTTGGGCTCTTTCACAGTGTTCAAGTTTTCTTACAGAATGACTTTTTATTGAAACATAATCCTCAGCTATCATTCTCACAGCTAATCGTCTGTTTGAACATATCTAGTCTCTGACCTTTTCTACATTTTCAGCAGTTTTGTGGGTGATTGAATAGCTGCTTTGTGAATCTTCTGGACATCTTCCCTAGAATCTTTAAACCTTTTTTTTGTGTCAGTCGGGATCTCTTACCTGTGACATTACTTCATTCTCAGAAGCTTCTTTTTTTTAATAGATTTAACTTCAAGCAGAAGATGATATTAGTTCTTTTCACTAAATGCTCACTCATGTTTACACTGAACAAAATAAAGATGTTTGCTGCCCCTGCTAGCAAAGGAGTCACTGGCCAACTTCAACGATACTGATGCTAGGATGATCCCTGTCTCTACTATTATTTGACACTAGGAATAGTATAGCAATAAGAGAAGAACAGTTAAGGGAATAAGCTTTGGCAAGCAGAGATAACAATAACCGTTATTTGAAAATAATATGGCAGCTTGTTTAGGAAACATAGCAAACAGTAAAAAAAAAAAAACCAAACACCACAATAAAAGACCCTGCTCCTCTAAGATGAAATAGGAAATAGGCACAAACCGTCCCTGACAGGATCACATCTCTGCTTTCACAAACAACACACAGGAATCAGTCGTACCTTGTATAAACACCATGTCTCTACGTATCCCACTTAGCCCTATGGTCCCTGTGTTCCTTGGACTCATCATAGAGGAAATCTATGACTCAAGCCTCATTACACTGCAGAGAATTCATAGGCCAGACAGGAAGCACAAATCAAATAGCAAAGTATTTAATTGAAACAAACTAGCAAAGTAACAAGGGAAACCCATGCAGTAAGACCATTTATGGCATCCATAAACAATCTCCCACAGACTCTCACACAGAGGGGAAATAGAACAAATTCTCCCCCAGACAAACTTTTCAGAGAAATCTTTTCAAATGAAGGAGAAGTGTCTTGTTAGACTACCTCTCAAGAAGGTTCTTGTCTCTACAGTTGGGTTACTGCAGATGCCGTGTCAGGCTTCTTAGGCGCCATGTTTAAAGCTTTGCCCTGTTTCTTCTTACTGCTGCTCCTTCAGCTGAGTTTTGTCACTCCTTTAAAGTCAGACCACCTAGATTAACTATGCGAAAAGGCGTCACTATTTTCCCTCTTCTTAGGTCTGTCTTTTACCCACTAAACCAGTGTTCTCAACCTTCCTAATGCCGCAACCCTTTAATACTCATATGTGGGCATATCTGTCTCAGTTCCTAAGACCATAGGAAATATGTGTTTTCCAATGGCGTTAGGCAACCCCTGTGAAAGAGTTGTTTGACCCCCAAAGTGGTCGCGACCCACAGGTTGAGAACCACTGCACTAAACTATTGCTGCCAAGGCTATTTGTAGGATAGCTCTTCCTCATTCTTCTCAGTGTAGAGTCTCCATCCCATTCCTAGTGGAATTAGTATAAATGACTATCTTTTACCTCTTTCCCAGTTGTAATGGACAAGAGACAGACACACCTTCCATTCCTTTTACTGTGTCTTTCTGAGGCGGAGGATAAATACACATCTGCTTTTTGTTGGCATTTTTGATTCTGATCATGCCCTTTACCGTTTTTCCTCTCATCCCTTGATAATCCTCAAGAAGGTACCAAAAAGTTTAGAGAAAGTGTGAATGTCTGGGAGACCACAAGCTGGTAGTTTCTGTTTGCATTCCTGTCACCACAGCAAAGCCTTTATTTATCCCTTTACTCACACACATACACAAAACAGAAATTGATTTATTTTTCAAATGATTGAACACCACCAAAGTAGAACATGATTTCAAAATGTTGGGAAAATACTTATGCCATAGAAATTTAATGTTCTTCCTGACCCCACTCCAGGAAGTGGGACCAGTGCTAAGATGTGCCATGGGCCAGGTATGGTGGGATTCTCTCTAGGTACTGAAGGTTCATGAGTCAGGCAGCTGATAGATTATGGACAGAAGGTTCTAGCCCATCAGTGATACATTTGAGTTTGCTCATGGAGGAAGTTAAAGCACTGGGTCAGTAATACAGAGCCAAAAGATTATTTATCAGCAGCAGAAGGAATTAAACAGAGTTTGACAGAGAAAGGCAAGGTCCAAATCAGAAGCATGAGTCAATACCAGAAGAGCCACAAAGTTAAAGGATATGACTTTGAATAAGATAGAAATTTCAGATAATAGAAAAATAAAGTATGAATTTTAACAAACAATCGGAGATCACTTGCTACATTTGTCTTCTAACAGTTTCATTCACATTTTATTATCTGGTTGCCCAAAGCCTCTAGCTTTCCCTTAATGAGCTGCAGTTGATCTCATTCCCACCCCTTGGAGGAACAGCCACCTCTAAAACTGCTCCTGCCCCCACAAACGTTACATGATCCTTCTTGGAAGTTATCACTCCAAGTCAGGCTATTTCTTGATTGATCCTGTCTACACTGAGAGAGAAATAAAAGCAATAAAATTAGTATGAGTCACTGCTGCCTTATCAGGGTTCTGTCCTTACTGGTGGCACCATATCTTTGTTCTTTTAAAAATGATTTATTTTTAGTTTTCAGCATCCATGGCTTTATTCTTGTCCCTATTTCCTCACTTCTTGTGTATCTCCTTGTGTATCTCATTGTCTGATCCTCTGGCTGCTACTTTAAGTTTTGTAAAGCCCAGAGAGGTTGTTGGCTGGATTTGGGTTCCCCTGAATTGCTCTGCCCTCTGCTGTCTGTGTCCTGTTGGTGTGTGTTTTCCTACCCTTCTGTTGACACTATTATTGCTGTCACTTCCCACCTCTCGCAGTTCTACTTTCCTAGTTCTGGCTCACTGCTCAGGCCACTTGACCTGCTCCTATTCATGACCTGGCACAAAACCAGTTAACAGGAAACCTTCTAAATACCAAATGGTATATACTGAGCTACTTCTGCTCTGTTAATCTTAGCACTCTTATGGGCTACTGTAGCAGCAAATACCCAAGCATATCCAAGAGGGCTGCTAGCACAGGTTCTTTGATCTGCTTTTCCAAAGGAAAGCAACTTAAAAGGGGTTAACAATTTGAGTTTAATCAAACATAGATATCATTCACTTAGGGGGAAAAGTAAGCACCCTGAACTTCAGAAAATACAAACACAAATTACAAGCAGACAAAAAATACAGACAGAGAAAAAAAGCACAATTCAACAGACCAACCGACAGGGCTTCTACCTGTCTGACCATTACGTACATACACAATTAGTGACCAAAGAGAGAAGCACCAACATCTGGGTTTTCAAAGTCGGGAGAGGGGGAATGCTCAACAGTTGGGGGTGCCCAGAGTCTCATCTGGCCAAATCACACAGCTCTTCCCATAAGTGAGCCCCAAAGCAAAATCTCATCTCAGGGTATATATATATATATATATATATATATATATATATATATATAAAACCTTCTCCAGGGTCAGAGAACATCACAGCTTTTGTGATCCACTGCCTAATTACAAAGTAACAAAAGGTGTGGGCCTTCCTGAAAAACAAGCCTCCCCTAAGCAAGCTTTTCTTGTTGGGCTCCAAGTGAGGCCCATTAAGGGGCAGGGAAGATACTCAAATTCCCTTACCATTACAGTTACCTCAGAACTTTTTCACAGATCATTATTCTGCCTCAGACTGCCAATCAGTACAGTAACCATTATTCTTACTCATCTATGTAGTATTTAGATATGAGGCCTGCTAGTCTACCTAGTTCAAAAATATTAATTCTCTGACTGTCCAACAATTTTTTTATCCTAATTGAATTCTGCTGCTTCCCTGTAGCTTGCCTCCCAAAGTTGATGGAACATCCTCTCTTCCTTAAATTGTCCCAATATTCAGCACCTTCAAGAGGAAATACATAATATGTCTCTTTTTGTGACATGAAGATTAGCAAACAGAATAAAATACATTTTAAACTAGGACAAATACAAGTTTTGCCATATGCCAAACAGCAACTGTATATGGAATGGGGGGAAAAATCTTTAATAAACATCATTATTTAGAACAAGCCAGTCAGGGAAAAGGTTTACATTCCTCTTAGAATTTGGGAGTCTCCAGGTGAAAGATGGGTACTTCTGAAATTCAGCTATTTATGATGGAATCAGTAGGCATGGGAAAGCATAATGAAAAATGATCATAGGGCTAAAAATCTCAGCTTATGCCCTCACTGCCTGAATGTAGGCCCTATTCAAATACTGCCTTAAACTCCGTGAAATTACCTTTGAATCCCAGACCTCTGCTTACTGCCTGGGATTTTGCATTGGCCTGTAGCTACTCTCTTGAACCAGCAGGATTTGGTTATTGATTATTCTCACAACAAAGAAGCACAATGTCACAGTCTTAGAGTTGGAAGGGACTTTAGAGGTCATCTAATCCAACCCATACCTGAAGCAGTAATCCCTCTACAACAGCCCTGATCAATGACTGAACAAGACTGATCAAACCTTTTTAATGGAGGGTTCTCACTACTACTTGCAGAATCCCACTCTACTTTAGTATAGCTATATTGTTACACTGAGCTCAAATCTGCCTTTCTGTAGTTTCAACCTATTATTGCTGGTTCTGCCCAATTGGGCCAAGTGGAATAAGCCCAATCCCTTCACCACATGACAGCCTTTCAAATACTTAGAGATAGCTATTATTTCTACCTGAAGTCTTCCCAGACTACACATCCCTACTTTATCCTATTACCGCTTTAATCCAGCAGACCAGAACTGTTTTGTGAACTTGGGAAAGAGCTTTTATGTAATAATTTGGGCAGAGAAGGGATATGGTCCTTTGGCCACATCCCATTGGTATCAGTTTTCATTTTCTTCTGAATGAGTCAGTCCCTGCTTAGGGGACTAATATAGGACTAACAGCTACCATGTGTGAGGATAAGGAAGCCAGTCTTTTTGAAAATCCTGACTCTTCCATTGATAGTAAATTGCAGGGCCGAGGACCAGAGTAGTTATAGCACTACATTTGTTTTTATCCTAAATGCCACGAGGCAGGGCCTAGACATTTGAACCTAATGTTCTCCATAAGCTAGCTAATCAACGTAGGTATCTAATCCTATCAAGGATTTAATTCCTTTCTTCTTTTTCACTCTGTTCTAACCAGGTGTTTCCACATACAGGAGTCCTCAGACTAGATATACTTGCAATTTGTCTCCTTGCCTTTACAAGGAATGATAAAGTCTCCCTAGCTAAAACAAAGGATTGGCTCAGTGTCTAGGTCTGTCTTGTTGCCAATGTCCCATACCTGTGGCCTAAACTTCTGGCCTTGGTTCTTGCTTCCTGATATCCAGACCATATTCTTGGATTCTGGTCCTATTGCTGGTTCCAATATTCAAATCTGTCACTGTTCCTTCTGACCTTCAGTACCAGCCTGATTCTTCAAGCCTTACCTGAATCTATTTCTAATCTATGATTTGTGAGTGACTTTCAATGGCTGGACACCAACCTACTTTAGAATGCTTAGCTAGTTTTCTGACTCTGCCTTTATTATCAGGATCTAGACCTCTTCAATTTGGCCTGCTCCCATGCTCGGCCCCTATACTGAGCCTGTGCCTCAAATCTCCTGATTCTGCCTATTCATCCTGTAGCCATATTCTACTGCCATCTTCGTCCCAAGGTGATTGTGAGATAAGTCCAATGTAAGTGGCCCATGGCATGTGATATGAATCCCACAGACACCCAGACCTTATCGGCAATCCATCAAACAGAAGCTGGAACTCTAAACAGAGTCCTCAACTGCTAGGGTCTGCAACTGATCAACTTTCTCTCTAGCATTTTCCTCCCTGAAACTAGAAGCCCAAGCCCAACTATGTTGCCAAGAAGCCTTATTACCTTGAAAATTCTCTCTGTGTGTTACATGAACCCTGGATATCAGCTAAGCCTGTGCCTTTTGCCATAGAGACTTTACTATTTCTTGTTTATGTTGTCTGGACCTTGGAACCATGCTTGCTTCCTGGACCTTGGATTCTCTTTTCTAGGCCTAATAGCCCAGATCTCTAGTCTTTGGGAAAGGAGCTTTGCCATACTTTTTGCTCTAAGTAAATCAGATCAAAGGTTGTCTCTTAGGCTTCAGGAATCTTCCATGTCCTTAGAGTTCTAAGAATCTTCCCTAAATCCACACAAGCTTATTCTGCAGAGTATCTACAGTAATTTCAGGGACCCTCATTTGCTGATAAGTCTGATGTCTGGAAGGTTTCCTCCATTCTGGAGCTATTCATGTCTATTATCTCTGCTAGACTGTTGAACCAAATTAACCTGTTTATTGGAGTTCTCTGAACCAGATCTGGAATCCTGGTCTAGCTGTGACTCCTGAGCCACCTGTACAAACCTGTTCTGTGCCAGAACCACAAGAACTTGTCCCATTATCTTCTAACTACCCCCTTCCCACCTTTAAAGTTGGCTATTGATTATCTCAAACTCCAGCACTTAACTGAACCTGTATAGAAAAGTGGGCCCAACTCTAGTTAGTTTCTCAAACTTTGCTCAGAGCTTTGGCACAAGCCCCAACTGCATCACTTGAAACTCAGAAACCATCTCTGATGGGGCCTACTGAACTTTGGAAACCATCAATCATAGTGCCCAAAAGCCCAGGAATCTCCAGTAGAAGATTCACTGTACTTCTATCCAAAGATTTAATGCCAATGAATGCCACCAAGTGAATTCTGATACCATACAGTAATAATATTCCCTATGGATAGACTTATTTTCATCCCTTAAATGTGAAATGGTCAATAATCCAGCTGTGGTTAAGAATAAGTTTGAATAAAACCTGTTTAGTTCAGGAAAAAGCCTCCTGAATTTATCAGCCTTGGACTCCAGACTTAATACTGTTTCTTAACTCTATAGTTGCTCAGAGCCCTCAGTGTTAACATTAGAATCTACTTTCAGAATTCCAGAACTGCCTACTGTAATGGAGGTAGAACACTCATGCACACACCTTCCATTTTGATAAGATTCTGTTGTCTATGTGGAAGATGCTAGGGATCTGTTTCTTGGAGAATCTAATGAGGACTGGAGTATGCATAGACGTTCTTCAATCGCCTACCATGCGGTTAGGAGCAGTCATTTGTCACTGGCTACATCTTTAAAGTGTCCTTGTTCAACGCTAGCATGGTAGCTTTTTTTTGCATTCTTATGAGAGTGAAAGTCACTCATTCACTGCCAGTGAGACCTTGCTTCAAGGGAGAAAATGGCCCTAGAATCCTGAAGCCATGTGGTCTTTAAAAATTCAGTCTTTTCCTTCATTATTTTCCTTAAGAGGTAGAGGAAATAGAATCTCCAATCTGACTCAGGGGTTTAAACCTCAGGAATCCAGGAGTCTAGGACTCCAAATTGAGTGTCATAGCTACTTCAGTAGTGATGTCCTGAAGAAAAGGAGTCCAAGAAATCTGCTCATCAGAAACTGGCACTGCTGCTTTGTACTTGAACTTGGTGGCACTTATGCTATGTACAAACTGATCTAAGTTGTAAACCTAACTTTCCCCACCCCTCCAACCCAAACCAAGGGGTGGGGAGTAAATTATGCCTGTGAAGTATGAGGGAAAATATTTTTTTTCTTGTTATATAATTGAAGTACATATCCCTTTGTAAAAGCTGATCTAACAAAAAGTAGGTTGTTAAAAGTAGCTTTTTGTCCTATACTGGTACCCTAAACAAAGACTGACTCATTCACAAGAAATCATAAACTTATACCAATGGGATGTGGCCAAAGAGCCATATCCTTTCTCTGCCCAAACTGGGCTGGGGTGCTAGTCACTAAGCCTATAAATGGGAAGGAGCACAGATAGTGAAGGATTGAGCAGGTGGCAGAATAGACATTCCTCAGCCTCTGCAGGGTACCAGAGAACCCTGAGGGGAATTAAAATGTAAAAAGCCTGATTCTGAGAAATTCAGACCAGTAGAACTACGAGAGCTTCAACTTGAGAATTTTTTTAAAACCTACCAGTATAATCTTAGAGCCAGGCCATTTTAACAATGCCAGGGTCCTATTATAAGAAGTGAGAGTCTATTGCAAATGAAATAGGTTCATCCTTATTGGGTGAAGCTCATTTTCCATGGGAATAAACTTACAAAAGATTTCCTTGGATCATCTAGTATCAGGATCTCAAGCTTATCGGCTGACAGAGTTCATTTACCGCCAACATAAGCAAACCTGACAGAATAGTATCGAGCCTAGAAAGTGCTGCCAAGGATTAGACTAGGCTGTAGTTGACCTTGTGGTACAAGTCATCATTGCCTGGGTTTTCTCTCTTTTTCTATGATGCCTGTAAACATCCTTTGTGTGAGAGAGGGACCCATCCCCTCAGTAGGACTATTAGCATTGACTATTACTGCTTTCCTGCTAACACAGCTCTACCTTCCTGAGAGGAGTGACATGATTTAACTCTATATTGATAAAGGGCACCCAGAAAACAACAATAATAAAAGAACAGACTAAGTATAGCTTTGAATGGAAAAATGTCATAATTGCTCAAGAGAAGCAATACGATACAATCATACACCTACTGCTGTGATTAAATGAGTCTAGAAAAACTTACCCATCAATGCAGTTGAACATGATACCATATTAGCCACTTGTCCCTGATACTGTTAGTGAATCTGGTGTATGGAGAACTACATCTACCATTGGTGCAGAGTGAACTTCACCTAAGGAAATTAAACCTGCCTATGTGGTTACCACCTACTTACTTAGCAATGCTGATGCAGGAGGACGTTCCCACAAAAGACATTGGATCTGACAACAGCCTTATGGATAGTGAAACAGAAACTGAAGTAACTCTCTTTGGTAAAGAGATTGAATGTGACAGTGTTTATTGTCAATTCTTGTCGACTTGAGGCAGTTCTAGTGAGCCCTGTATTTCCCATGGAGGTGGTATATGTCACAAGCCTTGCTGTCGGTAGCCCTCACTTGTCGGAAGAGCTGATACCTGCCACCAAAGTTGAATGTGCGGAATGTCAACTGGAACTGCTTTATAATGAAGTCGCATTTAGAAAACACTTCTTGGATATAAATGGGTTAACAGTGACAGATTTAAAGAATCCACCCAAAATGTTCACGGGGACTGTTTGTGCCTGAGCATTCCAGGGTCATACTGGTCTGATCAGTCAAAATCAGATATGCTGTAACTTGACTCTAACACAGTGATATCATTTTGGTCCTCTTCGAGAAAGAAGAACAATAACCAGTCAATTGATATAGCTATATAATCTGTGGATATAATCTATAGATATATGTGTGTATGTAGATACATAAGAATATGCTTTGGGTGAAAGTGTGAGGTAACCTAAGAAGGAAACATCCTTGTCATTTTGGGTCAAATATATCTGTGCATGTAATATAAATATGTGTGTATGTGTATGTATAGTTCATATATACATATATAGTTTTTATGTAGTTTATATAACAGATATCATTTTAGTTCCAAACATGTCCTTGAGCCCCCTGTCACAGTGAACCAGATCAGGGCATGTGTGGGTCTCAATGAACAAGTCTGATATTACCCCAGAAGAAAGACATGGATACTTCTCTGGGTCAGTTTCTACCAGATTGGATAGAAATGCCTCCTACCAAGGAAAATGAGCAAACTTTTCTAGGCACAGAGACCAATTCAGCAATTATAATAAAGATATTTGTCAATAGATGGGAAAAGAAAAAAGGTGAGTATATACCTCAGCAATGGGTCTTTTCACAGACTACTCTTTTATTATTCACCCCCTTCCCTGCTCGCTCTAGTCATATACTCCCATTTACTTCCCCCTGCTAGTCAAATGTAACCATGCTTGCAGAAGCCAATCTTTCAGGAAATCTGGTCTGTGGACAGATCTATCATTGGGCTTTCTCTGTGTCGGAATTCCTGGTTCATACTTTCCTTATCATCTAAACAATTTTCATAGATTATCCTTTATTGATTTGGATGTTCAATATCTTCTTGCTTATCTTTGCCAACTTCTTGTATAGGATTGTAGAAAAGTCACTACTCTTAAAGTCCTGGGTTGAACCCCAGTTTTGACTCTGCATAACCCTAAACAAAGCACTTAGCCTGAGTCTATATTCTTGTCTGTAAAATGGGGATTATAACATTTGCATTATCTTAAAGCACTCTAGAAACACAAATTAGCCACCTTCTGGTTTTGACCTTCAAAGTCTACTCAGCCTTCTCCCCAGTCAGAATCTCTCAGTTCCAGATAAAAATTGACTTTGACTACTCCACCAGATTCCATCTTCTGCCTTGGTCTGTCAGGACTTCAGTTCTCCCAGTCCCAACTCCCTTAGTCTACACCCTGTTGCCAATCAACCTTCTCCAATTTGTCCCCTATATAATAAGTGTTTCCTGAGAAACGCAAAAAAGGAAATTAAGCCCAAAGGAGACTGTGGTGTACAAAGAAAGAAGAGTAGGAACAAATATAAAATGTGATAAAGAGGGACGGAGTTGAGGGAGAAAAGATTAGAAAGCACTAAAAACAAAAAGAGAGAAAGATGAAAAAATTGGAAGCAGGAGGTCCCAAAGACAAAAGTAGGAACACATAGCTGCCAGATGCTGCCAAAGCACATCAGAAAGGACAGGTCAGCCTGGGCAGGCATGTTTTAAAGCAAGGGCCAAACAGCAGGACTCCAGGCAAACAGTTTTAAGACTGAGCATTGCAAGGTCCTTTATTGCCTCTTCCTTAATCTATCTGGGGTCCCTATTATATTTCCTGAACCCTGGTTTGTTTACTGACTTAAAGACTCTGAACTGCCCTGCAGGCTCTTGTATTGTTAGTGACCTTGGTCTGTTTACATGTTAATGACCTCGGATTGATTGACCTGCTGAGCCTTCTGTGTGTGCTGAACTGTGGCCAGTTGGCTGATTTAATGCCTTGGGACTATCCCCAAAGGCGCAGGCCATGACAGGGTAAAGGAGTGAAAAGCCACTGAGTGTCAGATTATGAGACATAAAAGACAACAGGAAAGAACTGGGGCTTTAGAACAAGTCTGCTTTTCTCTGGGATTCTTTGATGTTGTGAAACTTCTTGAGTTCAGACAATGGATTTGGGTCCTATGGCTACCCATCAGTAAGTAGGGGGGAAAAAATGAAAAAATCTAGTGAAAGTGTTGTATGAGGTGTGGAAAGGGGGGTTAACTAAACAGACAGAAAGCAGAAGGAAATGGAAAACTGAGTTGAATAAGAAAAGGTTAACAAAAATTGGGCATAGAAGTATAACCTTTAAAAGTGGGAACAAAGAGGCAGGGCCAAGATGGCAGAGCATTCTAGTTGTACTCTTCCAACTCTCCCCTCCAAAGAACTTTAAAATTATATGTCCAATTGAATTCTGGAGTGGCATAACCAACAAAAGTTCAGAGTGAGACATTTTTCTAGCCCAGGACAACTTAGGAGGTGAAAAGGAGAGGTCTGTGGCAATGGAGAAGAGGCTGAAGAGGAATGCAATGCAGCTGTAGCAACAGCTGTAGACCTTGGAGGCAGTGACAGAGATAGCAGCATTGACACTAGGAGCTCTTACCACCCAGGGGATAGTACACCTTTTCAGAAAAAGATTAGAGTAGACCTCTGTGCAGGCACTAGGTACAGGACTAGTACTGTTTGGTAACTCTATTATTCATTAAACAGCTCTGGGTTGTAGTTCCAGAGTGGGGAGGAGAGCTTATAGTTACAAAAGAGTAGAAGTTCTAGTGCTAGGTCATAGTTCCAGATCTGAGAGGTAGCACGGGCTCTAGTTCTTGGTCTCAGGTCCAGGGCAAAGGAGAAGTAATCTTTACAAGTTACAAAAGAGTATGTTTCCTACTTGGGAACTAGTCACAGTTCCAGAAAGGAGAGGAGTTGTGGTCTCATGAGACAGGGGCTGTACTTGGGCAAGAACCAAAACACAGACCAGGATAGCAGTGACCATACCTCTCCCTGGATCATATCACCCTGAAAGCACCAAAAACTTACAGATCTCTAAAACCAAATGTGACAGAGGCAAAGCAAAAAAGCCTAAAGCTTGGGATACTCATTACCATCACTCCAAGATGTGAGCAGAGCCTAATTCTAATATGAAGTTCAAAGTCAAGAAATAGGATGGAAAATGAGAGTATCTTACCACTAAAAAAGGTTATAGAAGTGACAGGAAAACTCTTAACACAAACTCAGAAGAAGATAATAGTGTGAAAATATCTATAAGCAACTCCTCAAAGAAAAATGAAGATTGGATACAAGCCTACCAAGAATACCTAAAAAATTTAAACAGATTGAAAAAGAGCAAAAAAAAATGGGTTTTTTTTGTTTAAATATCAAATAAGAACTGCAGAGGAAAAATTGGGAAAGGAAGTGAAAGTAATGCAAAAAAAATTATGAAAAGAAAATTAAGGGCTTAGTCAAAGAGGCATTAAAAAATATTGAAGAAAATAACTCCTTAAAAAATAGAATTGGTCTATGGGGGGAGAGGGGGAGGGTAAAAAAGATTCCTTAAGAATAAGAATTGGTGAAGTGGTGGAATTGGTGGAAGCTAATGACTATGACACATCATGAAACAATAAAACAAAAACCAAAAGAATGAAAAATAGAAGAAAATTGGAAATAGCTCATCAGAAGAACACCGTAAAACACTTGGGAGTCAGCCTAACAAGACACACAAGGAACTATTTAAACACAGTTACAAAAAAAAAAATTCACACAAATACAGATCTAGACAACTGGAGAAACATTAAATGCTTAAGAGTAAGCTGAGCCAATATAATAAAAATGAAAATCCTACCTAAATTAAGTTATTTATTCAGTGCCATACCAATGAAACTACCAAAGAATTATTTTATACAGCTAGAAAAAATAATAACAAAATTCATCTAAAAAAACTAAAAGATTAGGAAAATCAAGGGAATCATTTAAAAAAAAAACCTGAAGGAAAGCAAGCTGGTAGTAACATACTTTAAACTATATTTCACAGTGGTAACCATCAACACAATCTGGTCCTGACTAAGAAAAAGGGTACTAGATCAGTGGAATATGTTAGGTATACAATACACAATTGTAAATTATCATAGTAATCTAGTACTGATAAACCCAAAGATCCAAGCTTTGGGGGCAAGATTTCACTATTCAGCAAAAACTGCTGAGAAAAATGGAAAGCAGTTTGGCAGCAACTAGGCATAGACCAACATGTCAAACAGTATGCCAAGATAAGATAAAATGGGTATGATTTAAATAAAATACTTTAAAATATAAAGGGTATAGTTATAAAGAGATAAGGGTAGCATAGAAAAAGTTACCTGTCAGATTTATGGATGAGGGAAGAGTTTATGACCAAAAAACAGATAGAGAGGATTACTAAAGGTAAAATTGATCATTTTAATTTCATTAAAGTAAAAAGGTTTTGCAAAAACAAAATCAATGCAAACTTGGAAGGAAAACAGGAAATGAGGGGAGAAATTTTTACAGCAAATTTCTCTGACAAAGGCCTCATTTTTCAAATATATAGAGAATTGATCCAAATTTACAAAAATATAAGCCATTGCCCAATTGATGATCAAAAGATACAAACAGTTTTCAGGGGAAAAAATCAAAGCTATTAATAGTCCCATAAAAAAATGTTCTACATTACTATTGATTAGAGAAACACAAATCAAAACAGCTCTGAAACCTCATACCTATGGAATTGGCTTATCATGACAGAAAAGGGAAATTACAAATGAGAGAGGGGGATGTGGAAACATAGGTACACTAATTCAAGGTTTAGGAAGTTGTGAATTGGTATAAACATTCTGGAGAAAAATTTGGAACTATGCCCAAAGGTCTATAAAATTGCATATCCTTTGATCCAGAAATACCACTGCTAGGTCTGTATCCCAAAAAGATCAAAAGAAAAAGGACCTATATTTACAATATTTGTATCAGCCCTTTTTGTGATAACAAAGAATTGGAAATTGAGGAGATGCTGATCAATTGAAGAATGGCTGAACAAGTTGTGGTGTAAGATTGTGATGGAATACTATTGTGCTATAAGAAATGACAGAGGGGATTGCTTCATAAAAACCTGGGAAGACAGGTAAACTGATGAAAAGTGAAGTGATCAGAACCAGAACACTGTACAAAGTAACAGCAATGCTATAATGAAAACAAACTGTGAAAGGCTTAGGTGCTCTAATCAATACAATAACTCATGGCAGTTCCAAAGGAATCATGATGAAAAATGGTATCCGCCTCCAGAGAGAGAACTGATGAACTCTAAGTACAAAGTGAAGAATATTTTTTTCACTTTCTTTCTTTTTCTTGATTTTTTTTGGCAACATGGCTGATATGAAAGTATGTTTTATGTGACTTCATGTGTATTTTGGGTAGCATATTGTTTATCTTCTTTGTGGGTGGGGAAGGGCATGGAGAAAGGAAATTTGGAACTCAAAATAAAAAAATGTTTAAAAAAATAAAAATCTTCAGGGAAAAAGGGAGTGGGAACAACAAGATTTTGGTGCAAGAATACAGTCCCTGCCCCCTGCCCAACCTCCTGACCCCCACCTTCACACACATACATACATTTCTTACATAGGGTAAAAAAAAAAAAAAGGCAGGGAAGGAAGATATGTTGGAAAGGAAGCCTCTGACAGGCTGACCTTTGACCAAATCTCAAAGTTGTTCCCTTTTTTTTATTAGGAGGCCATTCCTCCCTGCCAAGGTAATCCCAAATGCCTTCTCATACCTTGTCAACAGCGATGGAAGTCCCAGAGAGAAGAAAGTATTAAGCGTCTAAGCCTTAAGGCAGAAGCATTGGAAGAACCTCCAAATTCTGAGCCCCTTTTGGGTCTCCTAAAAGACATTGGCCATTGTTCTATCTTGCCCTGCAAATGCTTTGGCTTTATGTGACCATTCATTTTGCTTCTCCTCTGCTCTGCCTTGTACTTACATGCAAGTCTTACTCAAGGTTAAAACATGGGGTTATTTTATAATAATAGGTGATTTCATGTCTGGATGAGAAAGACTAGAAGTGGGTCAGAAATCAGTTACTTGGCAAGACTATAGAAGTTTCAGCTGAGATACTTGGTTGCTCAGGTAGAGGAGTTGTTTTGACCACTTTCCCTGAGGGATAATTTATTTCCTTCTCTTCAGTCAGGAATCTTTAGTATAGGTATCTGAGAAGAGACTTGTTTATATTTGGGGACTTAGTGAGATGTCAGTTTCCAAGCTAGAAAGTCAGTCTTTGGTCATTGCAAATGGTTCTTGTCTTCCATGAGCAAAATGCTCTCCACGGCTGAAATACTAATTCTCCTACAAAGAGCTTTTCTGTTACTTCTTAGGCATCTCAGGGCATACCTGTGGATTCAGATGATTAGTTTATGTTACCAAGTCAGACCCAGGTAAATTCATGTGTTGATATTCTTGACTGCTGTGTCATAGCATGGGACTTTGGGAAGTCTTTCTCACACATTGGCTTGGGATGCTTGAGACAAAATAGAAGAATTTCTTGAGTGTCATAAAGCCTGGGACAGAGACTACATCTAACCACAGCTGCTCATCATGACCAATGTCTACTCATTTAAATAGGGACATCTAAATGCCTGGGTCCTCATTTGCTAGGAGTCTAACCCTATCATGGAAGGAGATGGACCCTGTCATGGTCAGATGAGTGGTTCTAGAGAGAACTATGAATAAAGAGGAATATGATCACATATTAAGGACTGAGGATGTATCTAAGGACCAAGTTTCTCTATCCAGGCTTGTATAAAAGGTACCAGGTAGAATCAGACTTTTGCGTCCAGAAGTGCTAGATGTTAGAATCCATATGGCTGATATTTAGTTTAGGAAGAGGCAGCAAGAAAAGGAGTAAAGAGGACCAAATTAGCATCCAAGAGATTATTCCTCTTCCCCAGCTCTATCACTACCTCTCCATGTGACTTTGGGTGAGCAGTTAAACTTTTTCATCTATCCAATGATTGGTTTTACTTTCCCTACTTATGTTACATGGTTGCTTTAAGAATCAGAGATGATTTACATGGAAGTGATGCATAAAATATAAAATAGTATATAAAGGTAAAAGGTTATTGATTGGGATATCATTTCTTGGCAATACTTTGAACGTACCTGGTTGGCTTCTTGTGTGCCTTTTGTCTCATCATCATCTTAGAGAAAAACACATATTAAGTATTTAGAGTACCTAGGTAGCATAGTGGAGGAGTTGCTAAGACTGGATTCAGGAAGAACTGAGTTCCAATCCAACCTCAGGCATTTACTAACTGTGTGACCTTAGGCATGTCACTTAACTTCTATTTGCCTCAGTTTCTTCCACTGTAAAATGGAGTTAATAATAGCACCTACCTCCCAGAATTGTTGTGAGGATCAAATGAGCTAACATTTGTAAAGAATTTAGCACAATCTCTGGCACACAGTAGGTGCTATATAAATGCTTATCATCATCATCATCATTTGCAAAACACTGAAGAAACAAAACAAAAAAACCATTTCCATTTACAATGAGCTTACTGTCTAACAGAGGGGATATATATACCTGTGCCTACCATCTTTTCTGAGGGAGTGGTCTGGACCTGTGATTTCATTGATACAGGGAACTTCTAACAATGTGATCTAAAACTCTTCTACAATTTAATAGTCTTAGAGAATTTGGAGTGGCAAGAACACACAATTTATCAGATCCATAACTCGAATCCATAACTTGAATCTCACTCTAAAGCTGGTGGTTTATCACCTATGCTGCCTCTCTGCCTGGCAGACAATAGGCACTTAAATGCCTGTTGATTGATTTATATACATTGTGTGATGCAGCTATTGCTGATAAGTCATTTTCCAGTTGACCTCATTTCTTCATGACCCCATTTGGGATTTTCTTGGCAAAGATACTGGAGTGTTTTGCCATTTTCTTCTCCAGCTCTTTTTACAGATGAGGACACTGAGGCAAACAGGGTTAAGTGACTTGCCGAGGGTCAGCTAGTAGGGGTCAGAGGCTGGATTTGAACTCAAGAAGAGAAATCTTCCAGTCTCCAGATCCAGCACTCTGTATTGCCAAGAAATGATATCCCAATCAATAACCTTTTACCTTTATATACTATTTTATATTTTATGCATCACTTCCACGTAAATCATCTCCGATTCTTAAAACCATGTAACATAAGTAGGAAAAATAAAACCAATCATTGGATAGATGAAAAAGTTTAACTGCTCACCCAAAGTCACACGGAGAGGTAGTGATAGAGCTGGGGAAGAGGAATAATCTCTTGGATGCTAATTTGGTCCAGAACACATGATACAACCAACATGTGATAAAGGCAAATGAGAGGTTCAAAGTACCATCAGAATAATTTAGAAAGGAGTGATTCCTCTCTACTGGGGGAGATCAGGAAAGAAAGGCTTCATGGAGGAAGCAGAGGATTGATCATCCATGCCACAGAAGCCTCATCACTGTGGAAATTGACTCTACTCCTGTACAACAAACACTGGAAGTATATTCTGCCCTTGAGGTCCCTCCCTCTGATTGGCTGGTTCCTCCCCTAACCTCCCAGGACAGCTATGTCTTCATTCCCGTCCAATCTCCACTACTGACTCTCTAGAGTCTAGAACTTCTTAACTATACCCTGGCCAGGATGCCTTATACTCCCTGTCCCTCCCAGATTTTCAGCTTCCTTTTAGGTGCTGTATTTTCCTATTAGAACATAAGCTTTTGGAGGTCAGGGGCTATCTTTCTGTTTGCATTTGTATTCCACCATTTAAGACAGGACCTGACAATTAGTAAGTAATTAATAAAATGTTCATTAGCTTGACCTGAATTGAATTGACTTGAAATGAGAGAAGAGAACAATTTCCACAAGTGGAGATGTAGATGAGTCGGGAGCTCTAACAGAGCATATATCCAGGCTTTAATGTTTAGGTTTGGGTCTGGATTTTTTATGTCTAGTTGTAAGGCAAGATATAGAGTTAGGCAATAGAATTTGTTTTTTCTCAAATCTCAATGAAACATTTCGAATTTCCAAGGTCTTTTCTGAAAGGCAAGAATACATCTCCTTCCATATTCAACTTTCACTTTTTATGATCTTAAGTGGGTGAATATAAAGATTATTAAGTGTAGAAAGGAAATAGGATTGTAATCAGGGTTAACCTGGTTTAAAATAAGTTGTGATTAGACTGTCTATTCTACTGCCTGGAGTAAAATTGTCTCTTTGCTTTCAAAGATTTCCACAACGCTTAATCAGTGACCAGATAAATATAGACCCAAGGATAAGTGGCCCAAATTAAAGAGTAAGGCCAGATGAAAAGGGTAGGAGATCCAAGGGAGTGAGTTTAATTTTGTTTTCATTGCAAGATGGTGTAAATCAAAGTGAATCTACTATGGGAAGGAGAAAATTTATAGATAGATAGATAGATAGATAGATAGATAGATAGATAGATAGATGGATGATAGATGATAGATACACATATACACATACACCTATATATAACATAAACACCATATGTATGTGTGTGTATATGTGTATATTTATATATATATATATATATATATATACACAAGTGAACAACTGAACAACACTAATAATATATGTATATTTAGGGATAAGTAATTGCAACTATGGTCTGCCCTGGTTTTTTTTTTATTTTGAACACATATACAAAATAAAGAAACAAAAACATATCATAAACTTAAATATTGAAACTTAAATACAAAAATTAGAAAGAAAAAAAGCATGTCATGTGCATAGAAGAACATAAGAGAGGATTCAAAATATGTAACAATAAATTTTCATTTCCAGACTCATTGTGTTGAGAATTGTCCATCTTTGCTTTCTTGTGAGTTTTCTTTTGTTCTCTACTGTGCGCTTTTTTACTTTGTTCTTTTTTCCCCTCCCCCCAAATTTCCCAGAAGGCCACAATAAAGTTTAGATGTGTTTCTCTATAGCTATAGATACATACATACATATATATACATGCATACATGCATATATTTATAGACGTATACTTTCCCAAACATATTCTACTCCTGATCTTTGTTTTTATGTTCGTGTGTGTCTCTTATTTTCTATCCCTCCTGCCTCCTCTACTTTACTTCTCCCCACTATGTTGCCCTCCTATTGCTTGCCTATTGCCCTCCAAGGATCCCTCCCCTATCTTCCCATTCCCATAAATTTAAATACCCTTCTATATCCCCCTTTTACCTATTCCCTCCTTCACACCTCTAAAGATCCCTCCTTTGTCCCCTGCCCCCTCCCTATGTCCTTATCATTTTATTTCTTCTCAATTTAGAAGACTTTTATATTCTTCTAAATATATATGTATCATTCCCTCTTAAACCCATTACCAATGAAAGTAGGTTACCAGAACTATCAGTCTTCCTATCCCATCTAATTCCTCTGTATCAATTCTTCCTCTTGCACTTTATTTGTATAAAATAATTACTCTTTCTAACTGTTCCTAAATAATTTTACTTTTTAAATTCATATCATACTCAGGTTTACCCCAATCTTTCTTATGAGCTGCCTAATTATTAATAAGAATCTTATACACATTTTACATTATATCTATATATGTATATGTACATATATATAAATATATGTAGTAAACAATCTGTCCTTATGAATCCCTTATAATCAGTTTTTGTTATGTACCTTAGATTTTTCTTGGTTCTCATATGTCGAATCTTCTATTGAGTCCAGGATTTTTTTTAACAAAGTCTTGAAAGTCAGAGAGTTTATCAAATGTTCATTTTTTTTCCTATAAGGATAATACTTAGCAGAATACAATATTTTCAGCCAGAACCCCAGTTCTTTTGCTCTTCAATATATTATGTTTCAAGACATGCAGTCCTTTAATGTCTCTGCTGCTAGATCTTGTGTGAATCTAATTGTGGTACCACCATATGTAAATTATTTTAATCTTGATACTTTTAATATTCATCCTTGAGCTGGGAGTTTCAGAATTTGACTATGATATTCCTATGAGTTTTCCTTATAGAATCTCTTTTTAGTGGTGATCAATGGATTTTTTTTCTATTTCTTTTTCCCCCCTTGTTCTAATGCTTCAGGACAATTTTCTTTAATTGTTTCTTGTATCATTATATCAAGATTCTTTGTTGATTATAACTTTCAGTTAGCCCAATTATTTTTATATTTTCTCTTCTTGATCTATTCTCTAAATCAGTTATTTTTCTTATAAGATGTTTCACTTTCTTTTCTATTTTTTCATTATTCATATTTTTTTTATTTCTTGATCTCTTATAATTTCACTGGCTTCAGTTTGCCCAATTCTAATTTTCAAGGTGTCATTTTCTTCCTTAAGATTCTGGATCTCCTTTTCTAATTGGTTGACTGTCCTTTTATAATCTTCTTGTTTTTCTTGAATTATTCCTTTTTTTTTTTAAGTTTTTCCTCCATCTCTGTCATTTGACTTTTAAAGTCTTTTTTAAGATCTTTTGTGAATTATTTTTGGGCAAGTGACCATTTGACATTACTCTTTGGGGGTTCCTTTACTTCAATATCCTCCTCTGAAGATGATCTCCAGTCATCTCTATTCCCATAATAGCTTTCCAAGGTTGGATTCTTTCTCCTTTACCTGTGCATTTTTTGCGGTAATAGTTTAATTTTTGAAATCACTTCTAGCCCTAGCATGTAAGAAATGGTGTCTTTTGCTCCAGATCTTCAGTTTTTCCCTTTAGCCTGAAACCAAAGCCAGACCTCCAGTGCCTAGAGCCAGGGGGTTTCTGCCTCACTGCTTCTGCACTCACCAGGTCTGTACTGGTTCCTTCTCACCCCACTGCTTTTTCACAGCACAGCTGGGTCTGGTGTTTCTGGTCATCAGAGGTTCCCTCCATCTCCCTGGCTCAGACACCCAGCTCCCCTCACTATCCTAGGGGTAAAAGTTCTGGTGGCTAGGGCCAAGGCAGCCTCTCAAACCAACTAACTCCAGGGCTCGGAGCTAGTGGTTTAAGAGGCTTGCGGTTAAAGCAGAACCTAGCCTGGAGGTGCCTACTCTTCACAGGCACCAAACCTTGCCCTGGGATTTTTCTTCCTATCTTCTCAAATTCTGCCAGGAAGACCCCAGTAGTGCCCCTTTTCTTTTTTATCTCCACCCACACTTTGTTCAGCCTAAGGTGCTATTTTAACTCTTTTTGCGGGGAAAAATCTTGAGAGCTTGGAATTTTCTGACCTACTCTGTCATCATCCTAGAATCCTCTTGCCCTGATATTTAATTCAAGATATTAAAGTGACTCTCCTGAAGGGATCTGCTGGAGCCAGCTCTCAGGTTTGCAAGATGTAACTCTTAAATTTACCTTGGAAGTCTCCAATCACTATCATTAAGGGCTTGATTTATTGTTCTAGACTTCAAAGAGTGTTAATGATGCAGATGAAACTTAAAAGGTGTGTGTACACATTTTTTTTTATTGTTGAATATTTACCAGAACACCCTTGTATTGCTGCATTAACACCGCTGGAGCTCTACAGGACTGCAGTACAAGGTCCAAGGACTGAAATCAACACAACAGTGGAGGCTTGGTTGCTACATAACAATAACAGTGATGATGATGATGATGATAACTGACACTTATATAGTGTTTTAAGATTTGCAAAGTGCTTTATATATTTTATCTCATTTGATCCTCACAACATCCTTGCCCTCCTGCAATATACACACAAGTACCTGAGTGCTAGGATGGTAAGGAAAACAGTACAGCTGAGCTATGAAGGCAGCTGTGGCTAACAAAGGGGAGGGGTACACCAGCCTCTTTCATTATCCTAGCTTTCAGTTAACATATATTAGCAGAAACAAGCAGGGCTTTTACTGCTGTTATAAATGACACCAACTTTAATCATACAGCCTTATGCAAAACATTTTAATGCTCAGAAAAGAACATGCTTTCTCTGGCCCCATTGGTGATGGAAAAGGTCCTTTGACCCCTCACTAAATGGCATGCTTGGCAGAGCAACCCTTTTGGGTCTCTAGCTCCCTGTGACAGGAGTGTATCCAAGACAATTGAACCAGGAGGAGCTAGCCACTTAATAGGCTTAAGAGGAGCTGTGGAATAAAGCTCTGCCCCCTCTTCTGCTGCTCAAATCTCTGCCAGCTCTTCCTTGGATTTTTAAGGACCAAGAGGGAATATAATTATTCTTCCCTCCCACCCAAAGGGCCATGGTTACTATAAGAAAGTGACAGTAAGAATATGTGCTTTCCTTCTGCTTTGTGTTCCTTTCTTAAGAACAATGATCAGATGGATGATTGCGGCCTTGGCTCTTGAGTTTGAGAGGTCAAGAGTTTCTAAGTCAGTGACAACTGGTTGCCAGCAGAAAGTACCTCCTGCAACTAGATTGCTCCTCAGAGGAAAATATGCCTCAGTATCTGAAGAATGCTGAAATTGAAAGAACTAAGAAAGTCTAAGCATTGCCCTCATTTGCCTTGAGATCCAGACTGGTGAGTTGCATAGGTCAGAAGGGAGAGAAAATATTTGTCCAGCAGTCTCACAAATTGCCTTTAATTTTTGAGAGAGCATAATAAACAATTATTGTTTCATTTCTTACATATTAGTGAAGGTGAGCTTTTGGATCTTGTTTTTTGAGCATTTCTTTTGTGGAAGAGGAATAAATAGGGGTCCTACATCCAGTTGGTATGCTAGAACTAACTTGTACTGGCTCAAGAGCCAATTGTTAAATTTTCAGCATGAGTGTTTATGCTTTAGAAATTGGCAAATGATACAAATTAGGATTTGATTTATTGTTTTATTAATTTCTAAACTTATAAAAGTGACACTAAAATGCTAATGCAAATGAAACATAAAAATGTGTCATAGCACTTTTTTTTTTCCTGGAGAGTTGATTGTTAAACATTTACCAGTACATCCTTGCCTATATCTGATACATACTTTGTACAGAGTACTTTTTCTTGAAAGTCCCTTCTTGGGACAGCTAGGTGGCCCAGTGGATAGAGCTCTTGACCTAGAATCAGGAGGATCTCAGTTCAAATACAGCCTCAGACACTTGACACTTACCAGGTGTGTGATCCTGGGTAAATCATTTAATCACAATTGCTTCTTTAAAATATATATATATATATATATATATTTTCTTAATCTCTTTTTTTTTTGGAAGGGGGAAGGTAAGGCAATTGGGGTTAAGTGACTTGCCCAAGGTCACACAGTAAGTGTCAAGTGTCTAAGGCCAGATTTGGATTCAGGTCCTTCTTACTCCAGAGCCATTGCTCTATTCACTGCACCACCTAGTTGCCATCTTAATCTCTTTTAGGAGAGATCCGATATCATACATGGCCCAGAAAGTTCCATTCTAAAAGGGGTTCTATTTATGATTCACAGAAATTGAGTTCAATCCTTAAAGAGACTGACCCCAAAAAGAATTTATCAGGATTTTTTCTTATACTCTTTGACTCATTTTCCTAAACCTTGAGTTTCAAGGAAAATTTCTTAAACAAAATAGAAGTATAGCTCACATCCTTGGAGCCACCAGCTGCTGGGGAAGGAAGAGAAAGAGATCCGGTTCCTGCCCTTGGTGGAAGTACAAGAGAAAACTGGAAGAATCCCAAGAAATGTACTTAGAAGACAAAAAAAAAAGAGGTGGATCTTTTCTCCTCAGATCAGTCATCAATCCTCTACTGCACTCCAGTGATAGGGAACAAGGGATCCTTGGGAGTTTCTGTGTCATGTAAGTCCTTTAACAAAAGGTTTATATGTACCTGTCCTATACCCCATGAAGTCAGAGTGATCATGTCCATGTCCATGAGAAGTACCCCCTTTCTAGCAGAACAGGAGGCTTCTCAATCACTTGTTACACAGGTAGAACCTCCTACCATAGCAAAATGGTTATGGGAGTCATATGTCCCTGGGTTCACCTTCCCTTTGAGTATATAGTCACATTTATCTGCTGCTGTGTGTTCCCTGGAAGTTCTTGTGTATAAGACTATGCCACTTGAGTTCTTAGACATATGAAATGCCAAAGGGATTAGATATAATGATTTTATGCCACAAGGTTACTGAAAATTAAGTCTTTAAAGATACCTACTATGCTATTTCTAATCTCTTAGGAAAAGTCAGGGCCAAGATGCAGGACATTCTCACTTTGAAGCATGAGGGGCTAGGACTGGTCTTTGGGAAGACAAGAATCCTAAGAGCAACAGACTATCTTCACTCTGACCCCTTAAGTGGATGTGACCTGGAAATGCACATGTGTTTTTACAGCCGCACGAACTGTGAGAAAGAAAAAAATGTGACTGAGATTCAATAGCCATTGATCTCATCTTTGTTAGTTTGTATTCAATATTAGGAAGGTTACAGAAATAAAAGAAGAAAAATAATTGGACAGAGATTGATTGCTCATGACTATGCTAGGATAATATAATAAAAATTATTATACCACCTAAATTAATTTATAGATTAAATGCCATGCCAAACTAAAAAAGGGTTACTTTATAGAATTAGATCAAATGATAACAAAATTTATCTTGAGAAACAAAAGGCCAAGAATCTCAGAGGAAATCAGAGGACAAAAAAAAGGCATAAAGGAGATCTGGTAATACCGGATTTCAAACTATACTATAAAGCAGTCATCATTAAAACTATTTATAAAATAGAAAAATTGATCAATGGAAGGGATTTGGTAAATAAGACCCAGAGAAATCAACCATGTAGCATGGTATTTTATAAATCCAAGGATACCAACAACTTGAATAAAAATTCCTTATTAAAAAAAAAGGAAGAAAAACTCAGGAAGTAAATTGGGAGAAATGAGTTTTAAACCAGTATCTTGCACTACATATAACAACAAGCTCCAAATAGATACAGAATAACCTAAATACAACAGGTCAAATATAAACAAATTAGAGGAGAAGAAAAGGAAACAATTTTGAGAAAAAATGGATAAATGAAGAGTTCTTGACCAAGAAAGGGACATAAAGGATCACAGGTTACATAATATGTGTCATTTTGATCACCTAAAATCGAAAAACTTTTGCACAAACAAAATCAGAGCAATTGAAATTAGATGTGAAACAGTTAACTGGGAAAAACTAGTTACAGTGAATTTCTCTAATCAAGGCCTGATATGCAAAATATATAGGGAATTGATATAACTATATAAGAACAAGAGCCATTTCCCAGTACATAGTCTGAAGATATGAATAGGAAGTTCCCAAAAGAAATGTAAACTATCAATAACTGTATGAAAAACACTCCAAATGACTAGAAATAAGAGAAATGTAAATTAAAACAACTTTCAAATACTACCTCATGCCCAATAGTTTGACAAAGGTACAAAAAAGAAAAATGACAACTATTAGAGGACTATGAGTGGGCAAAAATACTAATGCATTGTTAGTGGAGCTGTGATTCGGTCCAACCATTCTGGAAAGTAATTTAGAACTTTATCAATAAGTAAACATTTATTAATCACCTATTATGTGTAAGACACTGCACTATACACAAGAGATACAGAATGAAACTTCAAATCTTCCATTTTTATGGAGAGATTTACATTCTAACTACCCAAACAGTCACTAAGCTATGCATATCCTTCAAACCAGTAATACCATTGTTAAGCTTATACCTCAACGATCAAAGACCAATAAGTATAAAAAATGTCTATAAGAGTCATCTTTCTTATAGCCCATAACCAGGAATATCAAATGGAGAAAACTGAACACGATAGAAAAGTATTATACTTTGAGAGATGATGAAAGGATAGATTAAGAAAAATCTGGGAAGACTTGTATCAACTGGTGCAAAGTAAAGTGAGCAGATCCAGGAGAAATACCTAGTAATTTACAATTACTAAAATAATATAAAGGAAAACAACTTTGAAAGACTTAAGAATCTAATCATTGAGGAGCAGCTTGGTGGCTCAGTGAATAGAGCACCAGCCCTGGAGTCAGAAGGACCTGAGTTCAAATACAGCCTTAGACACTTGACACACTGTGTGTGATCTTGGGTAAGTTACTTAACCCCAATTGCTTTGCCTTTCTCCCTCCTCCCCCAAAAATAATTCTAATCATTGAAATAACTAATGACAACTCCAGAAAACTGATCATGAAGCATTTCCCATCTCTTAGCAAAGAGGTGATAGACTAGACAGAGTGGGGAGCCTGTGGCCTTAAGGCCACATATAACCTCTAGGTCCTCAAGTGTAGCCCTTTGACTGAAACCAAATTTCACAGAACAAATCCTTTTATTAAGGGGATTGGTTATGTAAAACTTGGACTCAGTCAAAAAGTTGCACCCAAAGACCTAGAAGGTCTCATGTGACCTCAAGGCTGCAGGTTCCCCACCCCTGGACTAGAAGTACAAGATACACATATATTTTCAAATATGGAAAGTATATAGATTTATTTTGCTTGGCTATGCTCACTTGTTACAAGGGATGCTTTTATTTGAAGGGACAGAGTTTATAGGTAGTGATAGTGATTTGGGGAAAAAAAGAGCTATATGAAACATTTTAAAGTATACAAAAGAATAGAAAAAAACTCAATCAATAGGTATTTTGTAAGAACCAACTATGTGCCAAGCCCTGTACTAAGACCTGGGGATATGAAGAAAAGTAAGACAGTCCCCTGACTGTCAGAAGTTAGCAAACTAATGGGGTACACAACAAATAAACTACTATGTACAAACAAGTTTTATACCAGATAAAATGGAAATAATCAGAAGAAGGAAGGCATTAACATTGAGAGGAATAGGGAAAAGCTTCACATGGAAGGTGGGATTTTAGCCAGAACTTGAAGGAAATTCAGAAAGGGACAGACAAGTAGGGAATTTTTGTTTTTTTACTATAGGGTTAAATTTAGCATATACTTTTTTTAAAAATAGAATTTCATAGTTTTGTATACCTCTTTCTGATCTTTGGCTTTTGAAATGTTCTTGTTTGTTAGTATTTAAATTTATTATAAAAATTTTAAATTTAAAAAATTAGGCAGAACGCTCAGTATCAAACACATCACCTGTTTTGCTAAGAATTATTATAGCTGTGAAAAGGTCACCCTGTGAAGTACCTTACAAGGGCTATAAAGCCAGGTTTATATGTTGATTCCAAGTCTAATCTCCATTGCAGGTTAGGGGCAGGACTTCAATTGACAGAGTTTCAGAAGGTAGGACATAGGGTTCCTTATTACTCATGTTATTCCATGGAGCATTAGGTCTCTGGATTGTAGCCTAAGACATACAATAACCTGTTTAGGGAAAGCACATTTTCTTTAAAAAGTTTTTTTTTCTCTCTCTTGAACTTGGAAAACAGCATTTCCATATACAAAGAAATGAGCTATGGCAAATCTGAACAGCATACTAAGAAGTAGAGACATCACTTAGCCAATAGAGTTTATAGTCAAAGCTATGGTTTTTCCAGTAGTTAACACATGGCTATGAGTTGGACCATAAGGAAAGCTGAGCACCAGAGAATCAACGTTTTCAACTGGTGGTGCTGGAGAAGACTTTTGAGAGCTCCCTTAGACAGCAAGGGGATCAAATCAGTCAATACTTAAATATGTTAATTCAGACTATGCATTTAAGCTGAAACTTAAATACTTTGGCCATGTGATAAGAAGATAGGACTCACTGGAAAAGACTCTGATGTTGGGAAAGATTGTAGGCAAAAGGAGAAGTAGATAGCAAAGGATGAGTTGGAGAGTTAGGGTCATAGAAGCAATGAACTTGGATAAACATTGGGAGATACTGGAGGATGGAAGGGCATGCTATGCATGGGGTCACAAAGAGTCAGATATGACTGAAAAACTAAACAACAACAACAACACGAAAAGATGAGATGTAGTTCTAAGAAAACCATGGTGTGGTGACAGCAAAGGCAGGGAACCTGCCATATTGCTAACAGGTGAAGTTGGGAAGGTTGATGTTAGATCAGAGAGCTTCCACAATGATCATGTTGGGGGGAGGTGGTCTTTTGATTGGTGATACCAGCCACTCTTTGACTATGCTATGACATTGCCTTATGAGAATCAGGAGAACCAGGTTCCAGGCCCAGCTCCACCACTGACTAGCTGTATTCTGTGATTTTGGACATTCTCCAGGCCTCTACTTCCATAGCTAGTTAGAGTAGATGACAGGCTGTAACGTCTTTTCAGCTCGGACTTTCTAGAATTCTGCTTGAATCTGTTTGTAGGTACATAATGGTTCAGGAGGGCTACCAGGCTGCTATGTGGAATACCCCAGCCTTCTGCCACTTGTGGTACCTAGTCTGAGGTTTCTGGAAGTTTCTTCTGCCCTCCTCTCTTTATTAGATTACCTGCACTCTTAGCTTACTTTATAACAGCT
The DNA here is from genome assembly GCA_028627135.1 of Pseudochirops cupreus. NCBI lineage: Eukaryota > Metazoa > Chordata > Mammalia > Diprotodontia > Pseudocheiridae > Pseudochirops > Pseudochirops cupreus. The sequence continues at coordinate 203,379,520 of CM053584.1, forward strand.
ATTCTGGGAATCTATTGTCCATTCTCTACATACAACTGTCCCTAGAGAATAGGTCTGTCCTTCTTAGTTCCTTCAATGCTAGGAGGATCTGAATAAAGGTAATGAAAGAAAGAGGGAGGAAACATGCATTTATTAAATACCTCCTATTTGCTAGGCACTGGGCTAAGCACTTTCCAAATACTGTCTCATTTCATCCACTGAGTTAAAGGAAAGCACTGGGCTCCAGCCTTTGTGACTGTGTTGTTTTATGGTCAGGATTAGAAGAAGCTAGGAGGCATCTAGGTGGGACAGTGGATAGATCATGGGCCGTGGAGTCTGGAAGACCTGAATTCAAATGCAGCCTCTGACACTTACTAGCTGTGTAACCCAGAGCAAGTCACTTCACCCCAATTGCCTCAAAAAAAAAAAAGAATGAAAGAAAGAAAAAGGATTAGAAGCTGGAGGAAATTCTGGAACTTCAAGAATCTAGGTGGAATGCCCAGGAGATAGCCTAATCTCTTTCTTTTTGGAGGCCAGTCATCATTTCTTTCTCACAGACCTTCAGTTTGGATTAAAGCTCCATGTTCTACTCGAGTAGCCATGATGGCCCAAAGGCCACATAACATTAAGGAAAGACTCCTGGGATTGAGTCAAAAGGCCTAGGCTTCAAGTCTGTCCCTAACCTGTGTGATCCTGAGCAAGTCACTTCATCTGCTTCCCCATCTGTAAAATAAGGGATTAAGTGGCATCTAAAATCCCAACTGACATTCTAGAATTATTTCCCAGAGGAAAATCTATTTTCTGGCTTTTTTTGTGGAAATCTTTCTCTCCATCCCACCCCCATCCTCACCCTCACCCCCCACCCCCACCCCTCCCCAGGCCATCTCATGAAGCAACTTTGTCCTACAGAAGACTTTTAAGGAGGATTTGGCAATGCGTATCGATGAGACATTTAAAACTTTGCTCATCAGTTTTTAGAAATCATGCTCATTTAAATTGTCACAGCTCAAGAGCCCTGGGATTTAAACCTTGAAAAGGGTAAGACTTGTCAGCAAAATTCCTGCGTTAATTTGTAGAGACAGAATATTAAAACTTCCCAGCTGTAGAGCAGGCAGTGGGGGCAGAAGTGGAGAGGGAGGTAGGGCTGAGCTAAGAAAGAGACCAACCAAAGGCTCAAACCAGCTTTGCCACATGTCTCCCTAACCTGCTCAAGGTCCTTTCCCAGGGTAGAATGTGGGAAAGGACAGAAGGGAAGGAAGGAGAAAAGGGACAGCTGGGATAGGACAGGCTGCCGAGGACCAAAAGTTAGGCATCATAGGAATTAGAATGTTGCACCTGAGCGGGACCTCAGAAACCATTCAGTCCAACCTCTTCATTTTACCAGGGAAGTTGGGGAAACTGAGGCTTAGAATGGGGAATGGCTCTCCATGACATTCAGTCTTGAAGGGAAGTCTTAACAGGTTCTATGTCCAGGCTCAGATGCTATGACAGTTTCACAAAATACAATGAGCTATCTGGACTGCATAGAACTGAACTCTAGTGACCATGAGCAAGCTACTTGTCTTGTTGAAGCCCATTTTTACTGTATAAAATGAAGGGATTGGACAAAGACTTCTTCCAGCTCTGACATTCGATTACACTAACATAGGATCCAGGGATGGGCTGACTTGGAGATGGAACAGGAAACTACCTTGAACAGGAAACTACCTTTGTGTTGTGTTCAGGGGAGATCAAGAAAGTTTCTTTGTTCTTTGTTACTACTAGGTGTCACAATAGAGTGCCCAACTTGGAGTCAGGAAGACCTGAGCTCAAATCGAGACTTAGACTCTTGTCAGAAACAATCGGCTCCACAAGTCAATCATCAAACAAGAACTCCACATGGCCATCACTGAATTCAGGAAAAAAGATTTTTATGTGTCCTTCTTGCAAGAGACCATAAAAGACAGGGTGATCCATAAGTAGACACACCCTTTCAGACAATTACAAAGCCTTTTATCCCTTATCCCAATTCATATTTCCCTCTCCTGCTCCCCGTTGGCTGAACACAACTTCCTGAACTGCCTATTCCATGTTTTTCTCCTACATGTGTTTCCCCCTTCCTTTACCACACATTGTATGTGCATTTAAATTAGCTTGCTCCACCCCGGGGGTGTGTGGGTTAATATGAAACAGCTAATTAAGGGCTCCTACAAGCTTCTGACCTTGTTACTCAATCCAGATCCTGGTTCTCCTTGGTCACAACTCTGGTTGGAGGGGTGGCTAGGTGGCACAGTGAATAGAGCACCGGCCCTGGAGTCAGGCGGACCTGAGTTCAAATCCGACCTCAGACACTTGACATACTTACTAGCCATGTGACTTTGGGCAAGTCACTTAACCCCAGTTGCCTTCCAAAAAAAGCAAAAAAAAAAATTTTAAAAAAACAACAACTCTGGTTGAAAACAGTTACTTCTCGTTTACATCCTGTTATCTCTCCTGCAAAGCTGGGAATGTGTAGGTGTCACTCCTGTGGAAACTGAACACCTTCTGTTTCTCACATGGGTAAGTGACCTAATTGCTATTTGCCTCAGTTTTCTCATCTGTAAAATGGGGATTAATAATAGCACCTACCTCCCAGGGTTGTTGTGAGGTCGAAAGAGATAATAATTGTGAAGTGCTTCATCAGCATAGCACTTAGTATAGAATAAGCACAATATACATGTTAGTTGTTGTCGTTGTTACTATATACATAAACATATACAAACAACACAGGACTTAGTATGATTTAGTCTTAGTATGGTTTGAAGCTCTAATAGCTTTAAATTGCACCAAGACTATCGGGATGCTTTATTTATGCACAATTGCTAACTCTGCAATACAGATAATCAACGCCTTGCACAGAGTAGGACCTCAGCAAATTGCATATTTCATTGTTTGACTATATAGAACAATGTGAGAATGATTAAACACAGATAGTAAATTACAAATGAGCTTGGAGGAGGAAGACATCAGGTATAGCTTGAGTGGTCAGGGAAAGCTTCACTGAATAGTTGGGAGTGAAGTGGGGCTTTTAAAGAATAAAAATAATTGGAAAGGGAGAAGGCATCCTGCAGGGAATGCCGTAGGAAAGACATAACTGGGATTGATCATCGTGTTGGGAGTCAGAGGGGGAAAAGAGCAGAGTCCAGTCTTCCCAGAACAGAGATTGTTAGGGAATGGTGAGTGACACATGAAGAGGTGAGTGACACATGGAGATAGCATCTGGTTGGACCCATTTATCCACCCCTTCTTTGCCCATTCTCACAGGTACATTAACTACTGTGTACACGAGTGAATTTACACTCTTTTCAGTATATCCTAAAGATAGTAACAAATTTCCCCTTGCTCAAAGACAGCTGTATTCACACATCTCTCTAGTACAGAAATTTGCAATGGGTCCCTGTTGCCCATCTAATTTCAACTCTTCAAGGATCTATGATTTCATCTGTGTGATCATTCACTTCACAAAAGCCTATCTAACCCCCTCTTCAGGAGGTCTTTGCTATTCCCAAAGCAAATTCATTACTGGGTCACCTGCCCTCTGGTGAAGAAGCTGTCTACATTTACCTGGGCTAGTTCTTAGATAACTGAACCCACCTCAAAAATCTTCCCAGGTTGGTAAGACCTGACAGAACTTGCATGCCTCAGGCAGAGTCTTTGAGCCACAATGAGACATCAAAACTTTTTAGCTACTGTTAGAATCTGGCTTACATTTGCATCCCTTTGAAGGTTAGAAGAATTTAGTTACTGAACCCAGGGCTACAATCTAAAGCACAGGGAACAACTTTCTTCTTGCAGCCAAGCCTTGGAGTCTCTATTTTTCATCTTCAAGATCTGCCCATCTAATGACTTGCATGCATAATTTCAATTATCAATACACATTTATGAAGCCTTTAGTATGGAAAACAGTGGGGATACAAATCCAAAAAAAGAAAGACAATCCCTGCCCTCAAAGAGTTTACATTCTAAAGAGGGAAGACAGAACACAAAAGGAAGCTGAAAGGGAAAGCGGAGAAGGTAGAAGTCAGTCAGAAAAGTCCTTAAGTAATGCCACACTAGGTGACAGTGAGCTGAACTCAGACAGGTGTCTGACCCATGTACTCTGCCCCAAAGTTTTCTAAAAGATATAGTCCAAGGGATGAATACTTGCCCCACCAGATATAAATCCTTTCTTCTAGGATGCCTACTCCACTCCAATCAAGCAATTTGTCTGTCTTCTGGACACAACTGACTCTCCTTTACTTTGACTATGGTATTCCCTCAACTTGAAACATGTTTTTTCTTTCTTCTCTCTCCTCCAGACCGTCCCTCTTTTGATACTCTGATCAAATCTCACTTCCTCCAGGAAGCTGCAATATGGAATTGGTGAATCAATTCCAAAAGATCCTAGGAAGATGAACCAAATCTAATAAGAGGTCATTTTAACTGGTAAATATAAAGTCCTACAGCGGGATTAAAAAAAAAAACAGCTAAAATACATGATAGAAGAAGCAGACTAGACAACAGTTTTATTAATATGCCCAGAGAATTTTAGTGTTTTGCAAGCTCAGTTTGTCAATAATATGACAAAGCAGCAGCCCAAGATGCTAATGTGAACATATTGCATCAGTGATGTCATATGGAAGAGGGATTACATTTGTTCTCATTAGCCCCAGAAGACAGAGTTTAGGAGTAGGGTTTGAAGTTCCAGAGAGTTGCCCAAATAGAATGGGATGTCTACTATTCTGAAAAAATATAGAATAGCCTTCTATCCTTGCTTTAAAAAAATAATGACCCTAGAAAACTACTATATTGAAAGACAGAGAAAGAGATTATATTTTTAAAAAATAACACTGAGCTGCACAGTTATATATAACCAGACTTGGCAATGTGGTAGCCCACATGTCCTATTCTTCCCCATTTGCACCCTTACCCATATTTATTATAACACATAGGATGAAAAGTCTGGATTTTCTTCTACTCAATACTAGGACACCTCTTTTGATTTTCATGTCTTTTGGAGACAGGTTAAAATATCTTTCTTATGAGTTTCACAGTTTTGTTGCACAATCCTCAAACCTTCATTTTTATTCCAATAAGTCAGCATTACCCAGGTTAGTGGGCTTCCATAGGAGCCGTGATTATTGTCATTACTTGTATTAAATTTGTTTATCAGTATACATTTTAAAAGTTTGGTCAGCTGATATCAGTATAGGAATTACATCCATATAGGTATATCATCTTGGGTCCTTTTGGAGAGTCAAGGTATAGGTCTGGAGAAGCAAAGTACAGATAGGTCTGTCATCCAGCGACATTCTGTATTTTACTCTACTTCTTCTGTATCATCCTGGTATCAAGCACTATAAAACTAGGGCCCTGGAGGAAGGGGGCATCTCAGATCATGAGGAAAATCTGAGTGGTTGTTATGGGAATCGGAAGATCTTCCCTGCCCCTAGGCCCTTTGATAGGCTTAAGTGACTCTGAGAACCTTCCCTGATTTGAAAGTATACTCTGCCCCCTAATAGGCTGAATGTGGTCACATGGAGCCTGTGGCCAAAGGCTTGTTCTTCAGGAATGTCCACACCTTATTACTTTGTGATTGGGCAGTGGGTCAAGAGGACTTTGACATTCTCTGATTCAGGAGAAGGCTATATATACCCTGATGGGAGTCTTTGCTTTGGGGCTCGCTTTGGAAAGAATTATGTGATTTGGCCAGAGGAGACTCTGGGAAGCCCTTGAGCCCCCTGGCTTTGAAAACGCAGATGTTGGTGCTTCCCTCTCTGGTAACTGACTAGGTATGGATGTAATGGTCAGACAATTGGAAGCCCATCTGCTGATCTGTTTCTTTGTCTGCTTGTAACTTCTGCTTATATTTTCTGAAGTTCAGGGTGTTGACTTTTCCCCCTGAACTAAGTAAATGACATATGTTTGATTGATTAAAATAAGATTGTTAACCCATTTTGAGTTGCTTTCATTTAGAAAAGCAGATCTAAGAACCTGTGCTAGCAGCCACCCTGGGTATGCTAGGGTGCTTGCTGATACAGGGGTTCCATTCATTGAAGGGGGGGGTCTGACCCCTTTGATAATGATTATTAGTTCAGAGGTCTGCCTCATTGTCTTTTCTTGCAGATTGGACAATTTTGAGACCCCACAAAAGACAATATGAAACACCAGTTTTGTGAGCTGGATTGGAGTAGTGGGATTTCAGATCCTGTCCTGATAGTGACCAGGGGCTCAACCTTTCAGAAACAAAGGTCCCAGGGCCATGTAATGGTTAATGATGCCTATACCCACTGTAGGCCCCTTCCCTTAACTCTGAGCTAGGGAAGCCATAACTAGAGAGTGGATGGAGAGGACTCAGGAATTTGGAGTTGAATGTTAGAGAAGGAGACTGTTAACTCCTCTTCTGTGAGAAACAAGTGGGGTGTGGGTTGAAGGGAAAATATATCCTTGGATAAGCCACTTACCTATTTGAGTCTCAGTTTCCTTGTAAGGAAAATGAAGAGGATGGACTCACATTTTCTGTATCACAGACCCTTTTGGCAGTCTGGGGAAATCTACAGACCCTTTCTCAGAAAGTGTTTTTAAATACATAAAATAAAAATGCATTAGGATTACCAAAGAAATCAATTATATTGAAATACAGCTTTCAAAATATTTTAAAAGAAGTTAGTCCATCCCAAGTTAAGAATCCCTACAGCAGACTATTGCCAAGGTCACTTCAAGCCCTAAAATTGCTTGAGTCTATGGAATCCTATCCTCCTCAGCACTAAAACAGACTAAATCTGGAGTGCTGTGTTCAATTCCAGGGATGCAATTTTGGGAAGGATCTTATGAAGCTGAAGAAAATCCAGGTAACCAGGATGGTAAAAGACCTTGAGATCATGACATATAAGGACTCTTTGAAGGAGCTAGTGGTGTTAAACAAACCTAGAGAAGACTTGAGTTCTACAAAGTAGCTGCCCTCAGTATTTTGAAGGAATGGCATGTGGAAGAGGGATTTGAATTTTTTTCTGCTTGACCCCAGATCAGATGATCTCCTTTGATCCTCACGATAACCTGTAAGATAAGTGCCATTATTTTCTTCATATAACAACAATAATAATTGCTAACATTTATAAAGCATCTACAATGTGCCAGGCACTATGCTAAGCACTTTATAATTGTTGTCTCATTTGATACTCACAATAACCCTGGGGGGTAGTTACTGAGAAGAATGATTGTTAATAACCAATTATGGAGGGAGGGGAGAAGTAAAAATGGATACTTTGATTTGCTAGAGCTCCCCCTAATTATCCAGGTAACCAGAAGAACTGTATGAGGACTGGCTGTATTGGCTAACATACCAACAATCCTTTGTGGTGACTGAGAGTAAACCTAGCTGGAAAAGTTAGAAACTCTGAAGCCAATTAAGTTCATTTAAAGCAGACCCTGAGCCATTTGGCAGTTTATAGACCTTCTAGAGATGTCTCTATCTTCAAAGACTTTATATGTTTTGGAGACAACCTTATCTCCAAACACTCTCTGGTTAGGAGGTTCTCAGAATTATCCTTGTTTTGGGGCTCAGATTCAATCTAGCTGAGATTCAATCTGGCCAACTTGTCAATACAAGAGTCACAAATGCTTAGGCTCCTTAAGAGTCTACTCAATATGTTGAATTTTTAATAAACTTTGTTTTACTTTTTCTAAAAGAAAAAAAGAATTATCCTGTTTTTGGAGACATCTCCTTATCAAGTCTTGAATTACAGATTGCTTATCACCAAGGAAACCTTCTGATTTGTGTATTGAGGTGCCAGAGCCCTGATATCTGGAATTCCTCACTCCTCCTCCCCTTAGGAATAGGGCTTTTTGACTCATTCCTTTCTAAGCCCACCTTTCCCCCAAAATTCTTTACCTTCCTTTGTTCAAAAGATATATAAACTCTCCTCATCCATTAGTTGGTGGGCTGTCACTATATCTTCCCCTTTGGGGGAAAGAGAGATATAACTTTCCTCCAGAGAACATTTGCCTCAATTTACAAGGGGATACAGGGTTTTCTCCCTTTCTATTTCTTCATTCAAAGCCCAGTCCTAGTGAAGCATATTGATGATAGAAGAGATTGGCCAAATCCTCTGGGTGCAGGCTTCTCTCCCCACCCAACTAGAAGCTGTAACAAAGAGAATCTAATCTATGTGGAATTCTTACCCCACCATTGCTCATGGTTCATTGACAGAATGAAGGACTTTCCTATAGATTGCCCTGAGGCAGGAGTGATCCAGCTTGAGATGAGTCTCTCCCTCCTTAGAATTAACTCACCTCTCATTATACTATTCATTCTTTCATTTTAACCAATCAGAGTTGATTTCCCCTCTTGGGAACACCCACTCTCCCTTGGGTATATAAGTATGAGTGGCCTCCAGGACTAGTCTCTGGTCCCCAAGAGTGCCATTGACCTCTTTCATTAATTTTCACTAATCATAATTAATAAAATGATTATGAATTACCCAGAAATTTTCTCTCTCAGACTTTTCATGTGTCACAATTCTATTATTATCCCCATTATACAGTTGAGGAAGTTGAAGCAAACTGCTATGGAAAAGGAGTTCAATTTTATTGCCCTCCTTTTAATAAAACTTTCTTCTATAACATTGTGAATGGCACTCTTGCAAGAGAAGAATCAGTTTCAGGATATTTGTAGATAGGACAATTGGGTTTCCTAGGTTGGAACTAAGAGCCAAGAGAGTGAGAAAATCTCCTGAGCTCTTCCTGAGCCCATGGCTCACAAGCAACTCTCTGATACAATATTCAACTTCAGTGATTTAAATTTCTATGATTTAAAGACTCTCTTTCCTCTTGCCCAATGTCTCAAATAGATATTCACACACAGTGAAATATAACAGAGGAGCTAATTGTAAAGCAGGGAAAGCACAGGAAATACACTGGTGACCTACACACCAACACCTGTCTCTGAAAGCTACATAGCCAATACCTGAGATAATCAGAGCATGGGAACACAGGAGAAGTGATAACAAAATGCTTGTGGAAGAGAAACTAAATCCAGACTCAGGTTATTACTCATATTATCTCTGCACTGAGATGGTCATAGGATCACAGGTTTACTGGAAAGGGCTGGACCTTAGAAACCATCTAGACTAGATGACAGATATGGAAACTCGGGCTTAGAGAGGGGTAATGACTTGCCCAAGGTCCTATTGATGGCAAATGGCAAAGCTGGGATTCAAACCCAGGTTCTTTGACCCTAAATCCAGTAGTCTTTACAATGAAACATGGCACCTTCTCCCTGAACAGACTGGTATGTGAAGGTCAGGTGAGCCCAATGACTTTAGATATTTAGCTTTAGATCCCTTTACCAGCACCTCAGTTTTTAAACATTTATTATTATTATTATCATCAGCATCATCACTAACAACAACAGCAACTGGTAGTATGTTGAATAGAGTGCTAAACCTAGAGTCAGGAAGACCTGTATACAAATCTGGTCTCAGAAACTTACTGTGTGACCTTGAGCAAGTCACTTAGCCTCTGTTTGCCTCAGTTTCCTCAAATGTAAAATGGAGATAATAATAGCACCTACCTTCAAGGGTTATTTTAAGGCTCAAAAGGAGATAATAATTGTAAAGTGCTTAGTACAGTGCCTGGCATATCGTAAGTGCTATATAAATGTTAGTTATTATTAAGTAGCATTTTGCTCCCAGGGTTGTGATCAAATCAGATAATATTTGTATGAGGCATTTAGCACAATGCCTGGCACATAGTAGGTGCTGTATAAATGCTTATTGGCAGCTAGGTGGTGTAGAGGATAGAGAGCTGGACCTGGAGTAAGGAACACCTGAGCTCAAATCCAGCCTTGCACACTTACCAACTGTGTGAACCTGAGAAAGTCATTTAACCATGTTTGCCTCGGTTTCCTCATCTATAAAATGAGCTGGCAACAGAAATGGCAAACTACTGCAGCATCTTTACCAAGAAAACCCCAAATGGGATCAGGCAGAATCAGACCCAACTGAAAAATGACTGAATAACAACAAATGTTCGTTTCCTTCCTCTTCCTATTGTTGTTGCTGTTTGTGGTTGCCTATCTTCAAGAGGCATAGTGAAAAAAAAAAAGAGGCATTGGATTTAAAGTCAGAAGTCCTAGGTTCACATCCTGAATAACTCTGCTACTTACTAGCTGTGTGTCTTTGGGTGAGTCACTTCCCTAGTCTCATATTAGATGATCTCTAGATCTATGACCCTTTATCACCATCACTGAACCATGTACCACATATCTCTTTCACCGACTCTTACTCTTTCTCTGTCCTCTCTGTCTCTCTTTGTTTCTCTGTCTCTCTCTCTGTCTCTCTCTGTCTCTCTCTGTCTCTCTCTCTCTCTCTCTCTCTGTCTCTCTCTCTCACACACATACACACACACACACACACACACACACACACACACACAAAAACACACACTCACACTCACCCAAACATCTCTCACATTCCACCTAATACATTTAGCAGAACTTTCCTCTCTGATAAGTCCAACTCAGTCTTAGAACCTGGGATGGTGGCTGTGCAAAGAGGAAGGCCTTTTCCTTTACAGTTTTGTGTCACTGCCTCCATATACCAGGACTCAGGCATGAGTAAGTCCTATTTATCTCAAGACTTCACCTTTATGCCCTGTTGTCCATTTGTCCTGCTCAACCTGGCCACTTTGCCTGTCCTCTTGTCCTTCCTTTCTGATCCAGTGTGAGCCATTGGTACCTGCCCAACAGCTTGGCTTTGCCTAGGCACCTTGACATTGGTGCTCCCCTGGGGGAAAAGAGTGCTACATCAAACCTTGCTATCTACGAACTTCCATATCTACCTTCTTGCTTTCTCTTCCTGGTTCAAGCCATGTAGCCTGGTATCCAGATTCCTGGTCTTGTTCTCCTGAATCTGGCCCAATAAATTCTGTCTATTGCTTCCCAACCCTGGCTTTCTCTGGTCCTTGATGCTCACCAGGTCCTAAAAATGACCCTTTTCCATAAGGTAGAACTCAATCAGCAGGATCTGACAACATGGTCAGCCCTAGCAGGGGCACATTCTTCCTTAGGACTCAGAGAATTGATTTGAGGCTGCTAGTCCCACCTCAACCACTGAGTATTTGCATGACCTTGAAAAAATTACTTTCCCTCTAAGTCTTATTTTCTTCATCTGTAAAATGAGGAGGTTGAACTGAGTGACCTCCACAGTCCTCTTCTGCTGTAACGTTTCTCTGCCTCTACAATCCCAGATAACTTGACATTGACTCAAGGCAGTTCCTAAATCAATTATTCATCCCCTGGATTTTCATTAGGAGACTTTGTAATCATCTTAGTGTATTAATAAAGATGAAGAAGAGTCTGTTCCCAAATGGTGCATGGCAATCTTGTGCATGAGCAATACCTTTGTGTCTAATCGACAGGGTTTTGGGAGCACTTCCCAGCTGTTAATCCAGGAACAGCAGGACAGTCACATTTGCCTAAGAAAGGCAAGTTTCTAGCTTCCACTAGTCAAGTGGTGCCAGTGAAAATGGGACCTCTGGGGAACACTCTAAAATCTAATCCAAATCCCACTTTCTACAAATGAAGAAGCAAAGACCCATAGAGGAGAAATAATTTTACCAAGGTCACACAGAGGTGTGACACGAACCAAGTCTTCTGCCTAATTCTAGTGTTCTATCATACAGTCTGATAGATTTGAATTGAATTTTATTCTAGAAAGGTGCTAAGAACTAAAGCCAGAAGCATTCATGGGGCCATTACTAAGTAACAGCTATCATAAACACAATTAAGTCCAAAATCCTAGCATGAAAGTCAAAATCAAAAAAACCATCATAGGGATTTGTTTTCAAAAATGGAGAATCAAAACAAAATATAAGTCTTTGGATAAAAATTGAAGATAGGGTGAAAATAAGTCTCTTAGATGATTTCCAGAATTTTTTTTTTAATTTTTAATGACATACAGAGGAGTTTGGGAATCATCCTTAACCCATCATGTTGACATAGAGGAGGTTATATCACTCCACTCCCTCATCCTGGATCTTTTCAGAGATGGAACTCTGGAGAGGGAAAAGTAAGGATTATGGGGGCTTGTTCCTAGGTGAGAATCTCAGTGTTCCTAAGGGGACAGGTGATCTTTCCTGTATCAGACCAGCCACAGTGATGAATAAGACAGAGATTTGGATGTCCCCTGCTTCCCCTATCATACTATCTAGTGCCTTTAGTTCACAAACATTCATTAAGCACCTACTAGGTACAGGAATTGTACTAATCATTAGGGAGACAAAGAAAGGCAAAAAAGAGAGACTGAGAGACAGAAACAAAAAGAGACAAAGACACACAGACAGAGACTAGAACAAGAGTGCAAAAATGTGGGTTCTAATCCCTATTTTGTGTGACCCTCAAATTCCAATCTGCAACAAAAGGACACTGAGGCACTCCAAGAAGTTTCAGTTTATTAGGAAAACTAGCGATCTCTACGAAATTGGAACCAAGATTCGCCTCTGCAGTCATGGACCCCTCTGCCTAGTTTTGAGGGAATATTTATACAATTTGAGAGATCACTAAAAATTGAATGAGGTGGCACAATTCTTTGATTGGTCAGTTACAAAAAAGGAAAAATTCACACAATTGGCCAATGGAAACATCCATCACTCTTGAAAGTTTAGTCGTCAGGCTTTTCACATTTCATGGATCTTGAATATTTAGTCAATGATTAGGCAACAGGATCCTGAGACTATTCTGGGACTTTCCAGAAGTATGTTCCCGACAGTAAGCCCAAAAGAGCAAAGTTAAAAGAGAAATCAGTTTTCTAGAATACAACAATTTCCAGAGTACGTTTACAAGAGTGGGTACAAGGGGTGCAGTGTGGTTAATACACAGGCCTAAATAACAAACTATAAATCTACAGAGCATAAATTTGTCATAAATCATTTAAAAGCAATGTAATCGTCAACACATGGATATTATCATTAATACATAGTGGTTTAATTAGCCCTTAATTAATTCTACCCTACATAATTCTTATTCTAACAATTAAGCCTAATTCTATCCTATTTATCTTACTTATAGACAATCATTGATACCCATAAATCACAATGAAATGAATAAGTAGTGATTAAATTGAGTAGGAGTATCTAAATTCTCATAATTGTCACTAACTAGCTTTATAATCTGGGAAAAGGGAATAAGCATTTACAGAGCACCTAGCCTGTGGGAAGTGCTGTTTACAAATATTACTTCAACTGATCTTCACAAGCCTGTGAGGTAGATACTGTTATCATCTCCATTTAAAACTGAGAAAACTGAGGCAAACAGAGGTAAAGCTGCAAGACACAAGGCCACCCATGGCCCTCTAGGTCAGCAATTCTCAACCTGTGAGTTGCACCCCCTTTGGGTGTCAAATGGGGTCGCCTAAGATCATTGGAAAACACATATTTCCAATGGTCCTAGGAACCGAGACACCGCTCCTCTATCCATCTCCAGGTGGTCCGCTCACATACCAGTGGGTCATGGCATTAGGAAGGTTGAAAACCACTGCCCTTTGAGAACCCCCTTGAATCTTCCCACTTGATCTGACATTAACCTGAAGCCATAAGTCTTTCATTATCATTAGACCCAAATCTGTCACCCTTAACCTAGCCTAACCCTCCATTGTCTGTTACCTCCAGGTAGCCTTTAGCTACCTCCCACCTTTGATCCTATAAAAATATCTACGACCAAATCTGTTACTCTTGTTATCTCCAGGTTGCCTTCATCTGCTTCCCACCCTTAATCCCATTCTCTTGGTTCCTGGAATCTGACCTCAGTCCCATCAAGATTCTCCCTGGACCCTTCCTCCCATCACCCCAGACTATTAGACCAGCCCTACATCCCTCCCATAGTCTTTCAGTATACAAGATCCATCTTGCCTACATGAAGGTGGCTCAGATTCTATCCAGCCTGACAAAGCCTCAAGCTTCAATCTCGCATTAGCTATGCAAATGCTCAGGTTCCTTAAGAGTCTACCCAATATGGTGAGAATCTCTAATAAACTATGGGGTTTTTTTTTGACTGAGAGAAGGCTTAAGTTGAATTCATTCAGCAGGACCTGGTGTGTTAATATTTTGGAGTCCCCCTACACCCAAACCTCAACAGAACCTCAAATGAAAGGAGGATTTTAGACTAAGAATCCTAGAAGTATGCCCTTCTAACTTTAACAGTCAGGGAGCAACCCTTTCCCATATTCATTTCAGTCAGTCAATAAACATTTATTAAGGACCTACTATGTTTTCAACTGCTATACTAAGCACTAACCCTCAAGGAGCTTAGTAGGAGAAGACACATAAGAAAATGTCTCAAGCATTAGTAATACCTCTGAGATAGTTTCACACTGTCTTGGGCATTCACACGGAACAACTGTGACTCTCTGTTGGCCAAAGTAAACAAAGGAACTTGGACGGTGATCTCTGTTTTTGTGTCTCTGTCTCTCTCTGTCTGTCTCTCTGTCCCTATGTCTCTTTCCTCTCTCTATCTGTCACTCTCTGTGTCTCTATTCTGTCTCTGTGTCTCTTTCTCTCTCTGTGTCTCTCTCTCTTCTGTCTCTCTCTTGTGTCTGTGTCTTTGTCTTTCTCTGTGTCTGTCTGTCTCTTCTCTGTCTGTCTCTCTCCATCTGTCTCTCTCCTCTCTCTCTCTCTCCCTTCCTTCCTTTCTCTCTCATTGAAAATGGAGAGGAGGCCAATACAGTATGCATGGGGAACGTGCAGCAAGCTTACCATGTATAGTCGCCATAGCAACACAAAGTGATCATGAAAGTAGAGATGGGTAGATGAGTGAGCCCTGAGAAAACCACCTCCTCTCTTCTTCCTGCCCCCTCCATCCACCCTTCCCTTCCTTCCCCCCACTCCCCCATCTAGCCAGTGCATTGAGCTGAGTATCCTTTACACAATCTCCTGAATTACAATACCAGACAAGAAGAAGATAAGATAAAGAGTTTTCTTTTATCTGTACCCCAGGGAATAAAATTTCACAATTGCTAGCAATGAGTGATTGAAGGCATTCATTATTAATTCCAGCAAAAGAATGTACCTTTTCTTACAGGGATTGTCCTATAACTGATCCCAACTTAACTCCATAATGTTCCAAATCCCACCCCATTCCCCTACCACACACACACACACACACACACACACACACACACACACACACACACACACACACACACACACACATACACATTGTCCAGGTAGTTTTGACTTGTCTTTTAGATTCTTTCTCTAGCTATAGGGATGCGCATTTCCTTGGGGACATTAGCCAATGACACTTCTGGAGCCATCTTTCCTTTCCTCTCACCTGCTTCAGTTCATTATATCTCCAAACCTAAACAATTCAGATTCAATTTCTCTATTTTCTGGGTCATTTCTGGAAAGATTGTAATAAGACCTGGGCTGACTTTCTATGCTCTCATCTAGTCCTCTTGTCTGATAAAAACAAGAACCTTAAAAAGACCTGGAAAACTCCATCTTCCTGCCTTTGTGGCTAGACTAAACCTTGTGGCTAGACTAAACCTTGCCGGGACAGTGGGCCTCCTAGGAGATCTCCAGAGGTCAGGATTCCCTATCCTTTCTTCTTGCCGACTCCAACCATGAGGATTCTACATTCTGCCTTCCAAGGAACAGCTCCAGCTGGGAAAATTCTCTGGTTTCTTGACCTCCCTCCTCACTAGACTTTAGACTCAAAGATTCCCTTCCTCCCCTCCTCACCCACCCCAGTATCTAACAGCCTTGACTGTCACCAAATTTCCCTTAGCTCTCACCTCCCTTCCTGCCTCAGCAGTTAACTCATTATCTGTCCAAATACATTCCTGAATAATCTTTACACAGCAAAGAACATAAAATTTTTCTTTAAAAAAAAAAAGCTACGCACCCAGGCCCTCAAAGAGAAAATGATTCCATTCAATAAATGCATCTTTTATGAAGTGTTTAGTATGTGTGCAGGCATTGCTTGAGGCACTAGAGGATGTGCCCTTGTAATTAAACCCGTTGTTGTTGTTTCAGTCATATCCCAATCTTTGTGACCCCTTTTGGGCGGTTCTTGGCAAAGATACTGGAGTGGTTTGCCATTTTCTTCTCCAACTCATTTTACTGATGAGGAAACTGAGGCAAATAGGGTTAAATGACTTGCCCAGGGTCAAACAGCTAAGAAAGTGTCTGAGGCTGGATTTGAACTCAGGAAGATGAATCTTCCTTACTCCAGGCCCCAAACTTTATCCACTGGGACACCTAACTACCCAATTAAAATAATAACTATTAGTAATTTGATGGTATCTTAAGGTTCACAAAGTATTTTCCTCAAAATATCCTAAGAGGTCATAGGATTATATATTTAGAAAAGACTCCCCTTTTTACAAATTAGGTAACTGAGGCCAGAAAAGTTATGTAACTGGCCCAAGGTGCCAGTGTCAACATCACATACCCACGAGGTGTCTGAGGCCAGATTTAAACGCTGATCTTTCTGACTCCAAGTCCAACGCCCTACCCATTGTGCCATGCTGCCTCATGGAGCAAGGTCTAGAGAGAAAGTCTCAGACTCAGAAAGACCTAGACCTCTTACATGAGCTGGTTCTGTGACACTGAACAAATCCCTTCACCTCTCTGGGTGCCAAGCAGGGGACTGTGCTAAGAGGATGAGTTGGAAAACAGAGTAAGTGTACAGCACCTGCCTTTCAAGGCAGTTGGTTAGCATTTGGTGGTGGGGGTGATGGTGGAAGTGGAAGAGATGTTTAGTCTACTCCTGAGGAAGGCAAGGATAGTCTTCCTCACTAATAGCTGTAGGGTAGGGCTGGAAGCAGGGCTGGGGTTCTGGGAAGCAGTGTTTCCCAGGGCTCTTGGCTCCAGGTCCTGGGCTATCTCCCCCTGTGTTTGAGAGGACATAGGAGCTAAGATGGGGGTAGCAGTTTAACTCAACTGGCACATGAGCCCCCATCTCTTCCTCAGGACACCCTGCTATTCTTGCCAGGATGATTTGCCTGCCTCGTCGATAGCAGCTGATTAATAGTTGGTATATATTAATTGAAGCACCTTTTTTACAGAGTTATAAAACCTGTCAGGTAAATAATCTTGAAGGTTTGAAAAAGACATTATCCACATTTCTCATTGGAACTCAAAACCCTGTGAGGTAAATGCTATTATTTCCCCCATTTTACAGACGAGGTCATTAAGGCTCAAAGTGGTTAAGTGAGTAAGGCAGAATTTGAATCCATTCATGACTGCAAATCCAAAATGCTTTGTAAATGTTGTAACACTATAGTAATGTCAGCTATCGTAAAACAAGAAAGAATCCTCATGTCCCTGGCAAAGGTCACTGACTCTGACACTACCTGTATTGTCTCAGGTAAGTCACTTTCTTTTCCAGAGCCTCAGTTTCCTCCTCTGTAAAAATAAAGGAATTAAATTAATAAATGTCTAAGCTGCCTTCTTGCTCTGATACTCTATAAATCTGTTCAATGGGAGAACTATGCAAGATCACCAGTCAGTGTACCTCAGACTCCTCACTAATTAGCTAGTCAACTCCTCAGATCAAGTTATGGTCAGAAGGTGGTTTGGCAAATACATACCGATACTCATCTTCCATTTTATCAGCCTCAGCATTGTGAAAGAGCACTGGACTTGAAGTCAAGAAGACATGAATTGAAATTCCACCTCGGACACTTAGCTATGTGACCTTAAACTAGTCACTTAAACCTCATTAAAAGCCTCAATTTCCTTATCTGTAAAATTATCCCAATAGCCCCTGTCTCACTGGGTTAAGATAACATGTATACAGCTTTGCAAACCTTATAAATTAGTAATAGTAGTAGCAGCAGCAGCAACAGCAGCAGCAGCAGCAGCAGCAGCAGCAGTAGTAGTAGTAGTAGTAGTAGTAGTAGTAGTAGTGATAGTTGTAGTAGTAGTGATAGTGATGGGAGTAGTAGTAATAGTAGCAGTAGTGGTAGTGGTGGTGATGGTAGTAATAGTAGCAGCAGTAGTAATAATAGCAGTGGTGGTGGTAGTAATAGTAGTAATAGTAGTGGTGGGGGTAGTGGTAGTGGTAGTAGTAGTAGAAGACTCCTCCCTTCAGGCAGATAGCAACCCATCCATACATGTCAATTCTGTGCAACTCTTGCTCATATTCTCCCAGAAGTTTGTCACAAGGTGTTCAACTATATCCTAGGGACTTTCCTTGCCTTACCCTGACGTCCCCAAGGGTACCAATGGATCACCCACATGGCCCGCCTGTCATGACTCCTTGCCTCCCACCCTGTGACCAACCCTTCTTTTCTTCCTAACATAACTCCATGGTGACATGTTCTATCTTCCTCTTCCCTTCACATAATTCCTTAGCATTCATGAAGATTAACAAAAGGAAATAGGGTATTCACATGCAGCCAATGTGACCTAGGGGTTTATCCTTCTCCACTCCAGGGATCTTTCTGTCTCAATATCCAGTACTAGTCATTAGAATTAGGACTAGAAACACATGAGTACATTCTTACCAGGCAATCTGCCTTTCTTAGTATTCATTTCTTATCTGTCAGCAGAAGCTTCTGTCATTACACTATTACCTAATGACCAACATGTTACAATTAATTAAATCCCAGCTTATCTTACTGTGAGGGGATGAGCCTCCTCTCCCTTTCTGCGAGAAAATGTCTGTAATTTTTACTATATCCATAAAAGATTTTTCTTGTGTAGAATTATGGTATGAAGAGGGAAATCAAGTAACAGTAGGTCCCCAAAAGTCCATCCAAGTCTCCAGAGAAACAGGAAACCAAAGAAAACCAGCTTTGGAGCTGGTAAGTCAAGTCGAATCAAGTTTGGTTAAGTCAATAAATATTTGTTAAGTGCCTACTATGTGCCAGATGCTGTGCCAAATGCTGGGGGTGAGCAGTTGTTGAGTCATTCCAGTCATGGGGTGAGCGGTTGTTGAGTCATTCCAGTCATGCCCAACCCTTTGTGACCCCATTTTGGAGTTTTCTTGGCATAGATTCTGCATTTGTCATTTCCTTCTCTAGCTCATTTTGCAGAGGAGAAGCTAGATAAACAGGGTTAAGTGACTTGCTCAGGTTCACACAGCTGGTAAGTGTCTGAGACCATATTTGAATTCAAGCAGATGAGTCTGATTCTAAGCCTGTGTTGTAGGTTGGAGAGAGACACAAACACAAGTCAAAAGAAAGACAGTTTCTGCCCTCAAGGAGCCCAGGAGATGGATGGGCAAATGATATGGAAGAAAGCAAAGTCAAAACAACTTACCCTGACACCAGCAGCATAAAGGAAAATAACGCTAAAAGACCTTCAGAACTCTGATCAGTGGAGTGCCCAGTTGTGACCTCCAAGGACTGGGTAAAGGGTGCTTCCCTCTTCTTGGCAGACAGGTGGCACCCTATGTCTTTCCTCTCTCTCCCCTCTCTCTATCTGTGTGTTTGTGTCTCCGTTAAGGGAATCTGAAGATCTTCCCTGCCCC
>CM053584.1:203399469-203415814 GCA_028627135.1 Pseudochirops cupreus
CTTGCCTGGGGTCGCACATCCAGTAAGTGTCAGAGTCCAGACTTGGCCCCGGGTCTTTCTGGCTCCAAGACCTATTCTCTTCCCTTGTCATTTCTTAGAGTACAATAATATTCAATTACTTTCACATATCACAATTGATTATTTAGTTATTTCTCCATTGTTGGACATATGGGTTGCTTTTAGTCTTTTTTGCTTTTGCTATTAAAAACAAAGCTGTTGGAAATATTTTTGTGCGGGAAAAGTCCCTCCCGCGCTTTTTTTAATAACATCCTTAGGGTATAATCCTACTGGTAGGATCACTGGATCAAAGAGTATAATCAGCATTGTAGCTTTTAATGTATGACACCAGTTTGCTTCTCAAAAAGATTGCACTGACTGACAGATCCCCCCTGCAGTGTAATAGTAAGCCTGTTTCGCCACAGCCCTGCCAACATTGAATTTTATTGTTTTTAACACTTTGTCAATTTGAGGAGTACAAAGTGTTACTTTCAAATGGTCCTGAATTTCCCAAACTAAAATCTCACCATCCTATTATTTTTTTTTACTTAAGAAAAGTCCTTGTCTTTTGTCCTCTGACTACTATTATCAGCTTAAGATTATAGCAAATAACTAACTAGTAAAAATTATAGATGTTTATTTAGCACTTTAAGGTTCTGTGATGTTGGAAATGAATTCTTTATTGTCTCCATTTTTACAGATGAAGAAACTGAGTCTAAGGGTGGTGACATGACCAGGTTAACCTAAGGATATGTGGCAGAGCCAATATTTGAATCTTGTCCTGATTTGGTCTAGAGTTCTTTGGACTATACCACTATTTCTCCCACATTTGTATTCCAATGATGAGTTTGTTTTGCTTAGATTGTTCCAGGTCTAGATATTTTTGTAATGTATAGAAGATTTAAGGCACCTGTGAATAGTATCCCAGAGTCCTAGGTGCCTTGATGCTATGTTTATTAATTCTAGCTAATGTTTGTGTGGCATCTGCATAGTTCTAGGTACCTTTATGCCATTCTGTATGTGGCTATGAAAAGAAACAGTGTAAGAGTCAATAGTAGTGCTCTTTCTCTCTCCCTTCCTCTCCCTCTCCCTCTCCCTCTCCCTCTCCCTTTCCCTCTCCCTTTCCCTCTCTTTCTCCCTCTCTCTCTCCCTTCCTCCCTCCCTCCCTCTCTGTCTCTCTGTCTCTCTCTCTCTGTCTCTGTCTCTCTCTCTCTCTCTCTCTCTCCCCCCCCTTCTCTTCCTGCTTCCAGCTTCCCCCTTCTTAGTTTTTCTCTCTGTCTACTTGTTCAGTTAGCCAAGCACAGTGGCAGGATTCTTGTAATCCCTATCAGTCAGACTGAGGCTTGTGGATTTCTTGAACTCAGGAGTTCTGAGTTGTATTGGGTTAAGCCAATCAGGTGTCTACAGTAAGTTTGGCACTAAAAAGATGAGCTCTCCAGGAGTGAAGAGCTCTAAAGTGGGGCAAAGCAGCCCAGATCAGAAATGGAGCAGTTCAAAGCTCCTGTGCCAGTCAGAGTGAAATAGATTCTGCACTTTAGGTCTGGGTGACCTGGGAGACTCAGTCCCAAAAAAGAAAGACAGAAAGAAAGAGAAAAAGAAAAAAAAAGAAAAGAAAGAGGAAAAAAAAATAATAAGAAACAAAGACGATGCCCATCAATTTGGCAATGGCTATATGAATTGTGGTGCATGAATGTTATGGAATGAGAGGCATGAGAAGACTTATAGGAAGTGAAACAGAGTTAAGTACAATCTGGAAAACAATCTAGAGATAGAGAGACTAAGTCTTCAAAAAGGACAGAGGTTTACCTGGGGGTGGGGTGGGGTGGAGGAGAGCGCTTGAGCATATTTTTTAAGGAGAGGGGAAGAAGCCTGTGATGAGGGAATAAGAATAAAAATCTGGCTAAATCCTTCCAAATTTCAGTTTCCTCATCTGTTAAATGATGGAATTTGACAGGGTGATTCTAACATTCCAGTTCCAAATCTATGAGGCTAAGATGAAAGAGGGAAGAGAATGATAGGTGTCCCAAGGTCCTAAAATAAGATGGCATAGAGATCTCAGAGGGCATGGGTTGGCTTTGGTGAGACAGGAGGGAAAGAAGAAAAGATAGGTAAAGATATAGAGACATTTTGGTTAGAATGTGATGGTCTTTTTTTTTTTTAAACTAAACAGGAGACACATTGTTTATGATGAACGGAAAGAGCACTGGGGATCAGGAGACCTTGGTTTTATGCCCAGCTTGGCTACTAATTCGTTGTGTGTTAGCTATTTGGATTGTACTTCTCTGGTACTTAGTGAACTCATTTGTAAAATTAAGAGGCTAGATCAGATGATCAACTTGCCCAATAAAGTCTCTTCCAAGACCATGTCTATGATCTTGTAAATCTATCATCTCTAAGATCTCGCTTTCAGCTCTGACATTCCATGGGTAGCCTCTATAAATTGCCTATCCCTCTTTTCCTATTCTCTTTCTTTCTTTTGTCTCTCTTGTTTGCCCTTTCCCCACCTTCTCTCTTCAGGTCTACACTGCATCATTCCCAGAGTCTAGCATTTGGCTCTTAAAAGGTTGTACTGCACTGTGCCGTGTGTATGGTGTCATATTGTATTGAGTTGTGTTGTAACACGTTATATTGATGGTATGGTGCATGGTATGGTATGCTATGGTATGGTATGGTGTGGTATAGTTTGTGTATAGTCTTTCCTGTGGTCCTCTTAGAGAGGACCATGACATCAGGAAGGTGATGCCAAGACTTCCAAGTGGATGGGTTTTAAGTGAGGGAGGGCTATGCAAAGTCACCAGCCTCATTTTCTCCTCTGGAGCCATCTGGGTCCAGTGGCCAGGTATTGATCAGGAACCACTGGACATATCCCAGGATGCAATGGGAAACATTGACCTTTTTAAGCTAAGGTCTTTCCAAGAGCTCTCTCTGAATGAGGTAACGACCCAGGGGTATAGTTTAAGTATAGTTTATCAGGAGTCAAATAACTGCCTGTTTGTGGCGCGGTATTATATTTGTTGTGTTGTGTTGTGCTACATTGGTTTGTGTTGTGTTGGATTGTATTTTGTCATGTTGATGGTATGACATGGTATGGTGTGGTATGATGTTGTATGGTAAGGTTAGTATAGTGTAACAAGGGTGGTCTAACTGCCTGTTTTTATATGGCCCATGAGCTGAACATTAAATATACAATGCAAAAAAAAAAATAGCTCATGACCCAAACAAAAATGCATGAGGGGCTGGATTTGGATCTTGGGCCATAGTTTGCTGACCCCTAGAGCACAGCATAGCATAACATAGCATAGCACAGCACAGCATGTTGTTCACTCATTTTTCAGTCATGTCCAACTATTTAAGACCCCATTTGGGGTTTTCTTAGCAAAGATACTAGAGTGGTTTTCTATTTTCTCCTCTAGCTCATTTTACAGGTGAGGAAACTGAGGTAAATAAGGTTAAGTGACTTGCCCAGGGTCACACAGCTAGTTAGTGTCTGAGACCAGATTTGAAATCCGGATGGTAAGTCTTCTTGACTCCAGGCTTGACACTCTATCCACCATGTCACCTAATTGCCCTAGATTTGATTAGATGAGAGTAGACTAGGTTATAGTTTAACATTTGCATGGTACTTTTTGCTTTTTTCCATTTCCCCCCTTTCTGAACTTGTCATGCTACTGAGAAGGTGACAAGGAGCTAATCTCTGCTCTCAGTCTTATAATCTCAAACAGACCTGTTGACGTACATAGACATACATGGGGCAAATAACAATTCAGACGTATTAATGGGGAGTGGGCTGCATCTACATGGTACCATAATGCCAGTCTGATATTTCATCCTGAAAAAAACTGAGCTTTTGCTTGAATTAACTGTTTACCTGATGGTTGGGCATCAATTAGGCAAAGTTCTTTTGAGATACAGATTTTGGAGAGTGGGATACCACTGCAGAAATAGTCATTTTTTACCCCCTCCCCATCCTGGCATCTTTGTGAAGTACAGGAAGGAGGTGATACTTTCACTGATTCCAATTTCCCAAAATACCCTGAAGGACAAAAAGGCCAGCCTGAGTCTAAGCGGCAGATAAGAGTCAGGGGGGCATTTCCTGCTGACAGCCCTGAGCACCATGTGGAAGGGGAAGACAGAACAATTGTCTCCTTCTCTCTTTTTCCCTTCTGGCTAAGAGAGCCCAACCACTTCTTTCTATAGAGCGAGGAAACGATCTTTAAAGATTTGTTTTTGAAATAAAAAGGAAGTTTTAGAGTTGAAGAGCCCTGCTGGGCCATAATCAGACGTGTTTTATGGGGCCATTAATGTGCGCTCGGGAGCTTCATTGATGACCTGTAAATGTATTCATGGATTCAGACCTAGGGCATGGTTTCATCGTCTGATTATAAGTGCCCTAGGGATGGTATCTATATTAATGATGCACAGCCAAGCAATGCTGGCACTCAGCATATGTCATGCCTACACTACCCCCACATACTGGGCATGGCATCTTACACATGTTTCCTGCCTGCAAACATGCTGCCCTGCTCAGATCCCTAATGCACACTGATTACTTGCTGTAGCAGCCTGGACCTAAGGCTTCCCGTCAGCCTCCCCAGATGATTTAGAAGAGCCCCTTCCAGGAAAACTGAAGTGGATGCTGGTGACGGTGAGGGTGATGGTGATGATGATGGTTACTCGAGCACTTATTAAGTACTCAAACATGTGCCAGAATCGTGGTAGGCATTGGAGATACAAAGACAATGTGTGAAAGAAGTCTTGCTCTCAAGGAGATTATATTATATGGGAGAAATAGCATATACATAAATAAATGTATTTATAAATATATGTGTTATATATGTGTATATTTCCCACACATCCATTCACCCACATATATTTATTTATATATGTGTTATGTATATATATGTATTTTTATAAAAAAAGTATAGTAGACCAAGAGAGGGAGGTCATTAGCATTTGGGAACATGAGGAAAGGTATCATGTAGATGGTGATGTCAAACTACAGAAGAAATGGGACCATTAATCTCTACATGAGGATCTCTACAGGCCATATATTGACTTAGCTTTTAAAATGTAATATTACTTATGTTTTATTACATTTTAATTTATTTTGTTAAATATTCCCCAATCATCTTCTAATCTGGTTCAGTCACATATGGATATGTTACAAGCTGGACTTTTGGCTGCATGTTTGACATGTCTGGAGTAGGAGTATTTGGACTACAACTTACAGGAAGTGAGAGATTTTGCTGTGGTAGTGAGAAGAGAATCCATTCCAGGTATAGGGGTTAGTCAGTGTCAAGGCACAATGATAAGAGTGCAGTTTGTGAAACTTGTTCTTGTTGAGTTGTTTTAGTCATGTCTGACCCTCTGTGCCCCCATTTTGGGGGTTTTCTTGGCAACTGGGGTGGTTTGCCATTTCCTTCTCCAGCTCATTTGACAGATAAGGAAAATGAGGCCAATAGGGTTAAGTGACTTGTCCAAGGTCATATAGCTAGAAAGTATCTGAGCCTGGATTTGAACTAAAGTCCTTCTGACTCCAAGACCGGCACTCTATCCTCTGGGCCATCTAGTTGCCTAGTTTGTGAAGAATAGAAAGGCACATTTGTCTGGAAGGGAGAATTCAGGAAAAGGAGTAATATATAATGAGGTTCAAAAGATAGATTGAGCCTAGGTTGTGAAGGGTTTTAAAAGTCAAATGGAGAAATTCATATTTTCTGCTGGAAGCAGCAGGGAGTTTCTGGAATTTCTTAGGTATAACCAGATCTGCACTTAAGGAAATTCTCTCTGACAATTGTATGGAACATGGATTAGAAGGATAGACAAGATAAGGCAGAAGAACCAATTCAAAGGCCATTGCAATGGTCCAGTCAAAGGTAAGTGGTGACCATATGAGCATGGAAAGGGACAAGAAATGGCAAGATTTGGCAACTAATTGAATATTGGGGGAAGGAAGAAATTACATTTAGGAACTATAGATAGGGGAAGAGTTTATAACCAAATAAAGGATAGAGAAGACCATTGAAGATAAAAAGGACAATTTTATTATGGACTTTTTTTTAAAAAAAGAGGTTTGTACAAACAAAATTAATGCAGTTAAAATTAGAAGGGAAATAGTTAACTGCAGGGAAAAAAAATCTCTATAGCAAGTTTCTCTGATTAAGGATTCATGCATAAGATGTAGAAGGAACTGGTTCAAATTTATAAGAATAAGAGCCAGTCCCTAATAAATAGTCCAGGAATATGAACAAACATTTCTCAAAGCAAGAAATTCAGGCTATTAATAAACATGTGAAAAAAATCTCCAAATCAGTAATAATTAGAAAATTAAAAAATAAAGAAACTTTGATGTTCTACCTTGCACTCATCAGATTGGCAAAGAGGACCAAAAAAAGGTGGGGGGAATGACAATTATTGGAGGGGTTATGGGAAACAAGAACACTGTTGATGGAACTGTTAAGTGGTCCAACAACTCTGGAAAGCAATTGAAATCATACCCCCTAAGTCACTAAGCTATCTATAACCTTTTGACCCAATAATAGCACTACTAGACATATCCTAAAGTGATCAAAGAAAGGAAAAGGACCTGTAGCCACAAAAATATTTGTATCAGTTCTTATTGTAGGATCAAAGAATTAGAAACAAAAGGAAGATCATCTTTTCAAACAAATTGTGATATATGAGTATTATGTCTTGTAACAGTGGATACTTTCAGAGAACTAAAAAGATGTGTATGAACTGATGATGTGAATTGACCAGAACTAGGAAAACAATTTATGCAATAACATTATAAGGAAAAAACAATTTTGAAAGCCTTGAGAATTCTGATTAATTCAATGACTCATCGCAACTTTAGAGGCCTGATGAAGATCACTAACTAGTTCTTAACAGAGAGGAGATGGACTTGTTGTTTGTGAGAACAAATCCCCTAAATCTGAAATAGTCTTGGATAAAAATTGAGGCCATTAAACAGAGGATATCAAGCCAGAAAGGAAGTGTGACTCGCTTTCATCCAGGCTCTGGAAAGTTTTTATCATATAGGATTTGACAAGGGTACCATGAACTCATAAATGAACCAGGTAAGCAATTTTGCTGAGAAGGCGGCTTGAAAGCAAGGGAAATTGGGATGAATATGAGTAAATTTAAACATTTATTCAATTAAACATTCAATAAAATTTGGGAGAAGCATAAGGGAACCCAAAACACAAGTTTAGGTGGACCCCAAACAAGACTTGGGTGTGAGGATGCAAAACACGAATGTTTTGGGTGGAACCAGACCTTGGCAGACCCCAAATTCCTCCATCCCTAGTATTCCTAGATAATTACTGTGGTCAGGGTGACATTCTGGGTGTAGATAATCACATAAGTCTGGATTTAAACAGTATAATAGTTTTCCCAAACAATATAATAAATAATTTTACCTACTATTTTCCTCCTTTTGGACTTTTCCTAAGCCCAGCATTCTCATATTAGTGAAAGCATAATTACAGAAGCAGAAAAGCTGGGTTAAGGTTTCAAAGGGAGTTCATTAAAACAAACTGAATCAATGAACACCTCTTTCTTATTATCCATTTTGTCTATAGCTTGATATAAGGAGGGAAATGGAGCCAGATGGGTGATAAACTTTTCCCAATATTTCATAGCCGCAGAATCAATTTGAGTAAGTCTCAATGGTTTTATGTCAGGTGACTTAGACTTACAACAGGAAACAAGTGTACTATGGCCATGAGTATCACAAGATCATAACCCCACGTTTTCTTCAAAGTCATAAAAGTTGAACAAACATAGTTATGCAGTCATAATCTCATACGTCCCTTAAGAAGACAAACCATATTAAAGAGACTCTTTAGGTAAACTAAATCAGGCTACGGATGAAATGACTTTTAGTGGGCTCACAATAGCCTGATTTGAGAGGGGAGATTTATGTATCACCAGTTAACTAGAATAGCTAAACCAAAAAAAAAATCACTTTAGGAAGCTATGGAAAAATTCAGGAATTCCCTTTGCCAAACAGTTAACGTTATTAAGTAGTAAATCAAGTTTTGGTAAGATGAGGTTAATATAAACAGTTAACCAAAAGCTGCAGGAGGAATGGCTTTGCTCTCTGAATGAAAAATAAAAGGAATTTAGACATATCCCGCTTGCAAACAAAGATAATTGGCACAAAACATCAAAGTTCATCCATATCAAAATATAGTCTTTTTGTTTGTGGTAATCCATTCCCAATGTCCATTTAATCAATGCGTTTCATCTTTTTTTTAAAAAAAAATATTTTATTTTTAATTTATGAAATAAAACAAGCATTTCCATAACATAGTAAAATAAAAAAGATAATTGCACATGAAACTGCAAATCCATTATGTACAACTTTCTGTTCTCTTTTAAATATATGTTAAAGTTATTATGTAAACTTTTTTCCTCAACAGTATTTTTCCAATTACATGTAAAGATAGTTTTTTTAGCATTCGCTTTTATAAAATTTTGAGTTCCAAAATTTTTTCCCTCCCTTCTTTCTTCCTTCCCCAAGACAGCAAGCAATCTGATATAGGTAATACATGTACAATCATGTTAAACGTATTTCCACATTAGTTATGTTGTGAAAGAAGAGTCAGAACAAAAGGGGAAAACCACAAAAAAAGAAAAAACAAAAAACATTTTTTTTTTAAAGTGAGAATAGTACGCTTCAATCTGCATTCAGACTCCATAGTTCTTTCTCTGGGTGTGGATAGCTTTTTCCATCACTAATCTTTTGGAATTGTCTTAGATCATTATGTTGCTGAGAAGAGCTAAGTCTATCATAGTTGACCACAGTACAATATTGCTGTTACTGTGTACAATAGTCTTCTGGTTCAGCTCACTTCACTCAGTTCAAGTAAGTCTTTCCAGGTTTTTCTGAAGTCTGCCTGTTCATCATTTTTTATAGCATGATAGTCTTCCATTACATTAATATATTGCAACTTATTCAGCCATTCCCCAATTGATGGCCGTCCCCTCAACCTCCAATTCTTTACCACAACAAAAAGAGTTTCTAGAAAGATTTTTGTACACGTGGGTCTTTTCCCCTTTTTTAATGATCTCTTTGGGATAAAGCCTTGGTAACAGTATTGCTGGATCAAAGGGACAACATATTTCATCTTGAGTTCTAGCCTTCATATGTAGTTATCTGATCCACAGAAACATCTTCCCTCAGAAATTCTGGAATAGACTTGTTCTCGGGGCATCTCTGGAGGGGCTCCTCTTAGCAGATTCCTTTCCTTGGTTCTAAGTCATATGCAGAGATTCCCTAGGTAATTCTGCTAAAAGTTGCCAATAACAAGACTCAATACAATTTGGTACAGCCTCCCAAATTTGATTTTCTAGTAACCAGTTCATGGGATGAAAATTAGCTCAAAACTTAGGGAAGGAGCTAATCCTCTTGACAACAGAACCATAAGAAAAACATCAAATTATGAACCCATAATTCAAATAACAGTTCCAAGAATTTAAATTTTTACACACTGCTTGCTTTTTCTATCTGTATCTGATATGGATAATGCCAACAACAGGCTGAAGTAAGAATCTTCAAAAAGGATCCATGAGGGCCTGACTTATAACATGAGCCCTTCTGTCTCTTAATATTATCACAGGGATATGTCAAAACAGGAAAAAAAACATGATTTAAAATTTTCTTTACAACTATTAAAGCAATTTTATATGTAAAATCCTTAATTCAATTTTGAGAACTCATTACTTAAACATACTTAAGGCCTGTATATCCCATTAGAAATATTTGGAAGACAATTACACACACACACACACACACACACACACACACACACACACACACACACACACACACACCCCATAGTTTTTAGAGAAAATAAGTCCTTGCTTATTATTACAGATAGCAGGGAGAGTTGTTCCAGGAATGAGCTCCAGTAGTTTTTCCTGATCTTCTAAGCTCCCTTTCTGTGTTGTCTCACACCAGTTTTTATGGGTGAAGAAGTGTTCCCTTCAAAGTTCTTTGAGGTAAACAAGACCTTGTACATCTAGAGAACTTCAGATTTAGAAGCCCCAGTAAAAGCCCTCCTCACTGCCTGCCAAATACAAGTTTCCTTCACTAACCTAGGATTATCCTAAGTGAACAAGTGTAATAGTAATGCCTGTGTTCACTAGTCTATCTGGGCCAGTACTGTCTAGTCACAGACCAGGTATCTATGGAGAATTGAGCAGATAGACAGGAAAAGAAGTAGCTGCTTCCCAAGCCCTTTAGTGATCAAGTCAAAGGGATCTCTGGTTTGGTCAATTAGGGATTAGGGCAGACTGGGCTAATTCTAACCCTGTCCAAGTCTTTACCCAGGCTAAGACCAAGGACAGCTCTTTAATTTCTGGAGTTGGGGCCTGGACTGTGTTTGACCTGAACTTAAGGAGACTCACTTGGTTCTTGCTGTGTTGGATGTGATTCTGTGTTGGTCAGGTACTTGTGCGCAATCCTAGAATAACAGAGATTTATTCAGATTTCATGGTCTTGGAGAACCTTCGGGTTTATTTGGGTAATCATCGGGGAATTCCACTTCTGACATCATGTTGTTATTTGCAGGAACAAACACCAAAATCTGAAATATTTTCAGAAAGAAACTTATTAGGCCATTTGGTAGAAGAGAGTGATCTGGGAAGGAGGTATGGTTCTCTCTCAAACAGGCTGTAGAAGATTTACAGTATATAAGATTTAAATAAGGATAACCTCATATGAACCACACCACACATGCACAGGTAAGTAATTTTGTGAAGAGGATAACTTGAAAGCAAAGCAGATTGGAACAGATAAGAGTAAATATAAACATTCAATAAAATGTGGGTGAAGCCAAAACATAAGGGAACCCAAAACACAAGCTTGGGCATGGGGATGCAAAACAAAAATGCTTTGGGTGGATCCAGGACCTGGGGAAACCCAAAATTTATTCCAGCATTCTTAGAGTTACTAGGGTCAGGATGACAATCTGACTGCAAATCATATAAGGAAAGGAAAGGAAAGAAAAAGGAAGGAAGGAAGGAAGGAAGGATGAAGAGAAAGAAGATTGGAAGGAAGAAACAAAAAAAAGTAAAAAAAGAAAGGTCATTGTGATATCTTTTTAAATATGGAGAGAAAAGAAGTATGGCCACACAAATAGGAGAGCTTTAAAGGTTACGAGTTGATCTTAGTACATGGAACAGAAAGTCAATTGCACACAATAAAGACCTGTAGTTTCATGTATAATCTTTTTTTCCCATTTTCTTCTATGCATGTGCAAATGCTAGTTCCATTTGGTATTTCTTAAGTAAAAATAAAAATTAATAAACAGAAAACAAAAATAAGAGCAAAAAGTCCTGGAGGCATAAGGAGAAACTTATCAACTAGGTGATTACGAAACAGACACCTGGCATGAAATTTTTACTTCTTTTATCACAAAATCTTTGACCCAGTTTCCCAGCCACAGCTTATTCCTGTACTGAACATATATAAAACAGACCCAATATAGTGAGAAGGCTAGGTATTTGATGACCACATAGAAAACTGTTGTCTATTTAAAACACACCACTAATGTTATAATGTCAAATATAATTGATATAAAATGTGGTATTTTTCAGAGAGACAGTTTAAGTCCATTATGGTTCTGTCTAGCCTTAAATCCATTATCATTTCTCCTTGCTAGAACAAAGTAAAACTTAAAAATTAAAGAGGGAGTTGAACAAAAACACCATATTAATCACTTGATGTACATTGGATGACATCAAGTTATATAGCTCCACTCAAAAAACATATTAAATAGCTCCTTCATCTTGTGGGTTCTTTCTCTAAAGATATCTAAATGTCAGTTGAACTCAATAAATATAAAACTCTAAATGTCTATCAAGGAAAGATTGAGAAGGAAGGCTTCATTTTTGAGTACAGAAGTGAAATTGAACCAAAACAAAGGCAATAATTACTTTTACCTCGGATCTGTCTAGTCGACACATTGAACATAACGGTATTAAGAAGGTGGTGGCTTGGTTTGTTAAGAGATTTACTGGCATCCTAATATCAAAGCTGAATGAGAACATATTTAAATCTGTTAATATATGCAATCCTACTCTTAATGCTCACATTGGGGAATTATAAAATGTATCATAACAAGTTTGGAAAGTATCTTATTAAAAATCTGTATAAAATGGGACCCCACCTTAAGCAACAGTAGAAAGATTAATACTTCCTCACCAGAAGTAAGAAAATTGAGAGAGGCATTTTCAGAGCCCAGGATGACCAGATCAAAACCCTATAGAAATACTTCTGGAAAAAGCAGAAATGACTTCACCAAACACAAATAAGAGGTAATAACCAATATATTTATGCCATTAGATTTGTCAAATGTAGCAAACAATGGTTTGCCTCCAAATAGAGCCAATGAAAGGGCAAGAATTTAAGAAAGAAAGTGAAAGGCTATTCATGGGTGACATCCATAGTAACTCAGACAACTCAGTCAATTAATAATCTTAACAAAAGCATCAAACAGATGACTGAGTTAGTCCACAAACATTTATTAAGTACTTACTATATGCTGAGCACATGCTAATCACTGGGGACAGAAAGACAAGAATGTGATCCCTGACCTCAAGAAGCCAAAGAGACAATGTTAAAAAAAATACATGCAATACACACACATACACAGACACACACACACACACACACACACACACAGACACAAACACACACACACACACACACACACACACACTTCAGAGGGAAAGCAGAAGTGTGCAGGGCAGGAGGGGTAGAGGGAGGGAAGAAGGGAGAGACTAAGTCTAGGAAAAGTCTCTTCCAGGCAGGGGAATGGTCACAGGGGCAACCAGAAGGTGGAATATTATGTTCAAGGCAGAATAAGAAGACCAATGTTTTTGAATCATTGAGTATGTGAAGGAGACTAAAGTTTCAGAAAGCTGGAAAGGTAGGAAGGAGGCCAGGTTGTGAGGGGCTTTAAAAGCCAGACAGAAGGTTTTACATTTGATCCTAGAGGTAATAGGGAACCATGGAGATTTGTACATGGAAATGAAGGCTTTTATGATTGCAATTCAGGACCAAGTCATCGCTATCAGAAATCGCAGAATGTTAGTCCTCCAGAAGCTTAGACTTACCGGTTATTATAAAAAACAGGCTAAAGTGTGCAACACATTTTCAAGGATTGTAAAAATTTTACTACTGAATATTTAGAAAGACATGACTACAGTTACACAAAAGAAACTTATCTCTTATGAACTGATAGACCAAAATTTCCTATACCATAAATACAGACTTCAGAATGTTCTGGAACATTCAACTAATACATCATTATGGAACCAGAGCATTATTTATAAAATGATGTAATATTATTATGTTAGAGAATATATTATCTATAATAGCTTGCATTTATATAATGTTTTAAATTTTGTAGACTTTACAAATATTCTTTCATTTATCCACACAATAACCCTGGAAGGTGAGTGCTATAAAATAAATCAATTTTGCAAATAAGGAAAGAGAGGTAGACATAAGTTAATTGACTTTCCCAGGGTCAAACAGCTGATAAATAAAAGTGATCAGGTTTTAACTCAAGATATTCCTGACTCCAGGTCTAGGATTCGATCTGCTGTACCATCTTAACTGTCAAGGCATTCTCAATCTAGCCCATCTAGAATTCTAGAATTCCCTGTGCCTAGAAGGATTTCTCTCCCATATCACCCCTGTTTCCTGGCTTCTCCAACTTTGTTAGGTCCCATCTAAAATCCCACTGATGGGGTGATGGGACCTGAACCCCTAAAAGGAAAAGACCATGTCTTTGAAAGCATCCTAGTCTCTGAATTTTCCAACATGTTTCAGCAGCCCAGATCATGGGTATCTCATCCAAGGCATCTGGCCCATCCCAGCTCACCTAGAGATTTGACAGTCCTTTCACAGTCACTCTTGACCCACCTCAGACAGACTGGAGGTGACCCTAGATGCTGTAGGAGGCCTTGGTATTTTAAAGTTAGGGTCTTTCCCAGGTCTCAGTTTGTCCGAGGTAACACACATTCAGTGATTTAAGGCTAGGTAAGAAAGGAGGCAAAAGATAGCCTAGTTTACATACTCAGAAAAAAAAATCAAACTGGGGTAGGGAGACCCTCATTATTTTTGGCCAGAACAGAAACAATTGCTATTTGCACTCATTCTAAGCCAGCAGAATCCGAACAATGACCAAGTGAAACTTGGGTTGGGAGTTATTATTGGTCCATCGGAGAGAGTCAGAGTGATTTGGGCTTAAGGTTTGGTCAAATAGCTCCATTTGAATTTCAGTTGGTTTTATCAAAGCCTGAGTTTTCAGAGCTCTATTTCAATAATTGTCCTATGTAGTTTATCCTGTTGGACTAGGAGCTCTCAAGGCTTAGGACAGTTTCTCTTCCATTAAACAAAGGGTCCTTGAGGGTAGGCATTCAATTTTCTTTTTCCTTTGAATCTCATTGAGGATCTGGACAGGGTTCTGTTCACTGCTGCTGCTCACCGCTGAGGAAAATAATTCAGCCTGTAGTAGTCTGCATTAGAGTCACAAACTTATGCTTGAGAAATCATACCAGAAGAACCTAACAAAGTCTACTCTGTAGAGTTCTGGTCTAGAAGCTGCTGCATGAACTCTATGTAGGTTCTCAGGACTGGAAGAACATTCTCTTTGTCTTTGATTGAGTTGTAGAGTTAAACTTATCTAGTGTCCAATTTTTACATGTACCAACATAAAAATTTATCTAGCAACTCCCATTGTTTCCAGTCTGTTTTGTCTTCCTGGTACCTGTTACTTAGTCTATTGAGGGAGGCTTTCTTGGGTGAGACATTAGCCACTCTGTTGCATATACTTTTTTTAAAAATTAACTTTTGTTTATTTTTAGTTTACATCCATTTCCACAAGATTTTGACTTACAAATTTTCTCCCTGTTTTTCCCCTACCCACTACCCCAAAACAGCAATCCCACTGTATACCCCCTCCCCCAATCTGCTCTATCCTATATCCTCTCCCATCACCCCTCTGACTTTCCGGTAGGGCAAGATGGATCTCCCTACCCCAGTGCCCGTATATCTTATTTCCCAGTTGCATGTAAATAATAATAATAATAATAATAATAATAATAATAATAATAATATATACACATACATATATATATTTTAACATTTGATTTTAGAACTTTAAATTCTAAATTCTTTCCCTTCCTCCCTCATCACCCACCCCCATTGGAAAGACAAGCAATTCAACTCTATTAAAGTTGAACTCTTTACATGCCAACATGGAAAAATGAGAATTTTAAGTTATGAAACCCAACTGAGTGTGTATGTTATTCCCTCCTTATGCCAAATTCAATGAGAGTAAGGTTGATCCATTCCCTTTTACCTTCCTGTTCTTCTCCACCATTGTAACAGTTTTCTCTTGCCTCTTTTATATAAGATAATTTATCCTATTCTATCTCTCCCTTTCTTCTTCTCTCTTTATATTCCTCTTTCACCTCTTAATTTTATTTTTTAGATATCATCCCTTCATATTCAACTCATCCTGTGCCCTCTGTCTATGTATACATGCACACATATATACACACACTCATATATGTATTCATACACACATATACCCTCCTATATAGACATATATATGTATCTACACATACATATACACATTTACATTCCCTTCACCTTCCTCATACTGAGAAAAGTTTCATAAGTTACAATTCTCACTTTTCCATGTTGGCTTGTAAATAGTTCAACTTTGATAAGTTCCTTATGATTTCTTTCCCATGTTTATCTTCTCAAGCTTCTTGTATTTGAATGTCAAATTTTCTATTCAGTTCTGTTTTTTTCCTGAAGTCGTCCACCTCATTGAATAACCATATTTTCCCCTGAAACATTATACTCAGTTTTGCTGGGTAGGTGATTCTAGGTTTTAATCCTAGCTCCCTGGATCTCCAGAATATCATATTCCAGGCCTTTTGATCCTTTAATGCAGAAGCTGCTAGATCCTGTGTTATCCTGATTGTGTTTCCAAAGTATTCAAATTGTTTCTTCTTAGCAGCTTGTAATAATTTCTCCTTGATCTGGGAATTCTGGAACCTGGCTATAACATTCCTAGGAGTTTTCTTTTTGGGATCTTTTTCAAGAGGTGATTGGTGAATTCTTTCAAGTTTTATTTTGCCCTCTGGTTCTAAAATATCAAGACAATTTTCCTTGAGAATTTCTTGAAGGATGATTTCTAGGTTCTTTTTTTGGTCATGGGTTTCAGGTAGTCCAATAATTTCTAAATTGTCTCTCCTGGATCTATTTTCCAGGTGAGTGGTTTTTTTCAAGGAGATATTTCACAACGCCTTCTGTTTT
>CM053584.1:203416314-203479112 GCA_028627135.1 Pseudochirops cupreus
CTACCAAAAAGTGACATAGGAGAGAATAGACTGGGGGAGGGGGGAAATACTGGGATGACTGTTTTGGGGTGGTGGGCGGGGGAAAGACGGGGAGAAAAGATGTAACTCAAAAAAATTTAATAAAGAATCTCATATCAAAAAAAAAACAGAAAAAAAAGAGGAAAAAAAAAAGAGCTGATCTCCCCAATATTGGGAAGTGCTAATAACAACCTTGGACCAGAGGAATATGAGAAAATTAGGCCAAGAGAACCCAGACCACAAATGCTAGGATCCAATATCTCCTTCTCCCTTTCTCTACCTTCCTCCCTCCCCACTCTTTCTTTCTTCTTTTCCCTCTCCTCCAGATTTACAGTGGAAGCACATGGTAGAAGGAGGGATGTGTTTGCCCATGAGGCCCAAAAAGGTAATTCATGGACAGTGTTCCTGTACTCAAACTTCCCTTGTCAAGGAGAACCTATTTTAAATTCCCTAGGCAGAGTAATTCAAGAACTCACAGAATCCCAGCCTTCTAGCCAGGGAAGGGAGATTTTTCTGGGCTATACTGGCCGCTTTTAGGATAACCAAAAGTTCAATAGTTTCCAAGTTTGAGAGTTTAGGGATTGGATCTTTTAAAGAGAGAAAAGAATTTCATCAAGCAATCTACTCCTCAGAGAAGGAAAAACTTCACTTATATTGGCTCCCCCTGCAGTGTTCTATCTGGATAGTAAAGTCATTGAGTTACTTAGGCAGTATAGGTTATATAGAAAAGGCATTATTTGTTCAAAAGGCCCCAATGTGTTTACATTCTTGGGAAAAGCTAAACCACATGGTGGTATTGAGTCTCAAGAGGATTGTTCAGATCTCTGTGGAAAAAGAGGACTCATTGTGCTATTGAAGGTTTACCCTAATAGTAATTCCAACTTCAGTTGCCTTCCAGAGTAGTCGATGGAAGATTTGAGTTCTCAATATTTTTCTTTATCTGTTTATTCATTCCCATGAATCTTATGTATCTTTTGCATTTTCTTTGGGGTGGAATAAAGGCTGTCCCATACTTATTTGCATGAGCTATGTTATATGCTTATATAGAAACAGAGACTCCTTTTACCTATATTTGGGAAACCTGGACACTAACTTGTTTGGAGAATAGTAGATTTTCCCATAGGAAAAGGAATTGAGCAAGTGAGGCAAACAGAGTTTAGGTTACTTGCCCAGGGTCACACATCTTTTTGTCTTCTGACTCCTAAATAAATTGGATTTAAATGAGGCAGAGCTGCTCAAAGTCACGAGCCTGACTCACTCTTCCAGAGTCATAGAAGTCCAGTTGGTTGTTGTCTTTTGTTCTCAAAGAGGACCAAAATGACATCACTATGCTAGAGTCAAGTTTCAGCGTGTCCAGCTGAGACTGATCAGACCAATACAAGGGCAAGACAAAAGTCAAGATGACTGGTGATGACTCAGAATGTAGTGGATGACCTTGGTGTCTTTAATGTTTGGCGAAGCCCTAAGCACTCCATAGCACCTACTTCAGTCACTTTCATGGGCATTGGAACAAATTGTCCTCATCCACCCATTCTGATAGGGGAAGTCTTCACATGCTTGGGATAGACACCCCCTAATTCACTTACAGGTTTGAGACCTGTTGCTTATCCTTAACTTGTTTTAGCCCGTCTGCTAAGATGGTTTTAGCATGTGCTACATCTTCTTGTAGCCACCGGTGAGAGTTGGGTGACAGGTGGACACCAAAGATGGATGAGCATCCCTGAAAAGGGCTTAGCAATCCTCATGATGGAATCCTAATAAAGTTGCCCCCAGCTCCAATATTCTAACTTCATTACAGGCCCCATTGTACCTACCTAGCCCTGCCCCCCTCCCCCTGTCAATGCCTCACTGCTCACTGGAGTAACAGGTGTCCCTGAACTCTTGGTTCCCACAGAAACAGCAGGTGTGTCCATGTGATGAGAACCTAGCTTCTGCCTCTACCTAGTCACTGCCCCCAGACCCATTCCCATAGAAACAGGTGTGTTATGGTATTCAATCACAATCACATCATCCATCTAACCCTAGACAGGATCACAATACCTAACTATCTGTCTTAACCAGACAGGACCACAATAGCTAGGAGGGCAGAATGAGCAGAATGTTTAACTATCCAACCATATATGGGACCCCTTCCTCTATTACCTAATCCCTTGACAAACTCCTCCTGTCTTTTAAATCTTAATCATATTCTTCTATTCTATATAAATTGTGGTTATGTAATTGCATCTTTATCCTATAAAAATCCATCTTGCTTTCTCTGAAGTTGCTGGTTCCTCTTGGAACTTAGCCTGCTTCACAAGAGGCATCAATCTCAATAAATGCCTATACTTGGATTAGAGGTGCTCTGACTGGATTCTTTGAGATGGTTCCACCACAACACATCATGAAACTTCAACAGTTTTTGGGTGGGCAGAGCCCCCATTGCAACAGTTTTTGGAGTCCCTGAGTTTAAGCCACAACACTCACACTAGAGATAGTAGTCCTCCTAAACACCCCATATACGCCAGGCAAGTGCATAAGGTCAAACTCGAACTCATGTCTTTCTGTCTCTAGGAGGACTTTGTTCATTGCTGCCCAACTGCCTCTAGGTAAGAACCATTACCCACAGTCGCTCATACATAACACTGACCCATTAAAACTTAAGGACAACATTTTTAAAAAAAGGTCACTATGGCAAATATTCATAATCTCCAAGTGACATGAAATAAAAAAGCTTTTAAAATATAGATACCTCACAGAAGAAATCAAAATCATGTGGGAACAGGATGAAGTACATCTCAGCCCCATCATTCTTTCTGCTACTAGAATTATACTGAAGATGCTTTCAGTAAGACTAAGGACACATCTTTATTCTAACATGTTTATTCAACTACAAAAAGCAGTTATTTTATCTGCCTATGCAACAGTCCACAGAACATTAAATTTAGAAGAATAATAGCAAGACAGTGACTTGTCCCAAAGCCATTTCTGTCTGAACCCCACCAAACAAGATTAGAAAAATGATAATGGAAAGATGTTTATATGGTATTGTTGAGTGTCTGTGAGTCGTGAACGTGGGGGTTTCCAAAGAATGAATAACATTAAGAAGACATGGCTGATATGAGCAGGCTGTAATGCACAGCAGAGAAGGAACTATGAAGAAGAACCTGAGTAATGGAAGGCAAGAAATGTGTGATGGAAAATGATGATGGATTGGCCACATGGCGAGGGAGGAAATAAATAACAGGTAATCCATATGCTCCGCTGGTATCCTATCAAGAGAAAGGAAGACCTTCAGCACGTGGGGTAGTACCCTTGTTGCAAACTGATAGGAGGAAAAAGCTCTAGATTTTGTTTGATTTTTAATAGACTTAAAGCTCAGTGTTAACAGAGGAATATGGTGGTCAAAAAGGAAAAAAGAACACCATCTTGGGCTGCATTAAGAGAGGTGAAGCTTCCAGCAATAAGGCAGTGATGGTACTTCTTTCTAATGCCCTGATAATATCACATCTGGGGTTATTGGGTTTAGTTTTAGCCATCATACTTTAGGAAGCTTGAGAATGTCCAGAGGCACTCGGCCAGAATGGCAGAGCTTTGGGTTCCCCTAGTATTAGAATTGGTGGAAAGAACTGGGGATTTTTAGCCCAGAGGCAAAAGATGAAGTGGGAACATGGTGGCTTTTTTTCAGTTATTTTTCTAGGCTATCATATGGAGGAAAAATTAAAACTTTCCTGTTAAGTCCCAGAGAAAAGAACTAGGTGCAATGGACCAAAGCAACAATGAGGTAAATTTAAACTGGGGGTAAGGAAAACCTTCCTAAGAATTAGTTTTATCCCAAAGGTAGAATGGGCTGCCTGGAGTGGTGGGGTCCATCTCCTTCCCTCCCTGACATTAGTAAGTTTTCAAGCAAATGCTGTATTTGATGACTATGTTGCAGAGAGAATTATATTCTCCCCCCACCCTGCTCCGTCTCTGTCCATGTCTCTGTGTCTCTCTGAATTTTCTTTTTCATTATGAACTTAGCTGTGGCACAGTGGACTCCTTGGACCTGGAGTTAGTAAGATCTATGTTCAAATCAGGCCTGAGACATTCACTAGATGGGTGACCATGGGCAAGTCACTTAACTTTGATTTACTTCAGTTTCTTTACCTGTAAAATGGGGATAATAATAACACCTACCTTTTAGGGTTATAAGAATCAAATGAGATATCTGCAAAAAGGGCTTAGCGCAATACCTAGCACATAGTAGGTGCTATAGGAATGTGTATTCCCTTCCCCCATCATCACTAAACATGAACTTTTTAGTATTAAAAAAAAACCCTCAAAAGGAGGATTGTATAAACCAGGGTGAATTCTTGTGATATAGTTTTTTTAAGTGTATATTAAAT
The DNA here is from genome assembly GCA_028627135.1 of Pseudochirops cupreus. Classification (NCBI taxonomy): domain Eukaryota; kingdom Metazoa; phylum Chordata; class Mammalia; order Diprotodontia; family Pseudocheiridae; genus Pseudochirops; species Pseudochirops cupreus. The sequence continues at coordinate 203,420,700 of CM053584.1, forward strand.
TGAAATGGTTAGTAACAGAATGTCTCTACATTCCCTTGTGAACTTCTTTTGGTTTTCTTCTGTGTACTTCTAAAATGTTTTATTGATACAGTCTTCTTTTTTTTTTCTTCATTTATCACTGTCCATTAACTCAGTGCCTTCTCCTCCCCCCTCCTGAATTTTTTCATTGTAACACAAATAGTCAAGTGAAACAGTTCAACACATTGACCAAATCTGAAAATGTCTATCTCATTCTGTACTTCTAGTCCTCTAGCTTTCTTTTAAAAGTAATTTTTTTTATCACAAACATTTCCCAATAAATCCAACCTCTCTTTTTCCAGAGAGCTATCCTTTCTTTTTAACAAACAATAACAAAAGGAGGTGAGAAAAGCTTAGCAAAACCAGTAACGTATTGGATATGTCTGACATTATATGCGGTGACATTTTACATACCCATATTCCTCATCTCTTGAAAGGAGATGAGGGAGATGCCACCTCATATCTCTTCTTTTGGGCCAAGTTTGGCCACTAATTGATAATGACCAGTAACACTCAGTGTTAATTAAGAATAGCAAATGCTTAATATCTACTTGCTGAATGGATGGCACAGGAGTATCTCTCTGTGTTGAGATGGGTAACAATATTGGATTTGGATTAAAAAAGAGTTGATTGTGGCTCCCATCTTTCTGCCAAGAGATGGGACATTTGCTTCACCATCAGTCTTCTGACATCATGATTAGTCACTGTTTGGATCAGAAGGAATTCTTTTACAAGTATAAGTTGGCCTGATTGGTCCTTTGAGGATCCTTCTATCCCTGAAATTCTGTGATTCTGTAATACGGATCATGGATGATTATATAACATGTCCTTGTGGATGAAATCAGAGATACATGTGGTATATGCCTACATTTGTTGAATCATATGGTGATGATTGTCTGATAGGAACTCATATCCGTGCTTCAGAGTCATAAGTCAGGATTTAAGAGTCCTCATGCAACAGCTAAGGACACAGACTGAGGTCACATCATCATCATCATCATCATTGCTAGCATTCCTATAGCTCTTACCATGTAACAAGTACTGCGCTAAGAGTTCTGCAATTGTCATCTCATTTGGTCCTCATAAGAGCCATGAGAGATAGATGTTAATGTTGTCTCCACTTTTATAAATGAGGAAATTGAGGCAAACAGAGGTTAAGTGACTTGCTTTGGGGAACCTACCTGATATGTGTATAAGGGAGAATTTGAACTCAGGTCTGTTACAACTCCAAGTCCAGTGTTCTTATCCAGTACACCATCTAGTTGCCCTTTCATGTTCCTCCACCCTCCATGCTGGAAATTCATTACTTCCTCACCTCCATCCTTTAGGAACCTTAGCTTTCTTCAAGGTTCAGTTCATATGACAGCTGTGGGCTAAAACCTCTCATCTCCTTCATTGTTAAAATTCAATCCTTCCTCAGGTTACACTGCATTCATTCATTCATTCATTCATTCATTCATTCATTTATCTATCTTTTTATTCATTCATTCATTCATACATCTATTTATTTATTTATTCATTCATTCATTTATCTATTTATTTATTTGTCTATCTGTTTATCTATCTATCTATCTATCTATCTATCTATCTATGTTTCTACCTATTTATTTATTTGCCTTTGCCTTTGTAGAAAACCCTAGTAGAATGTAAAGTCTTTGAAGGCAGGAACTATTTTTCGTTTTGTTTTTTATCCTCAATATTTTGTACATAGTAGGTACTTTAAAAGTACCTTGTGCCTTATGAGTGTTTAACATATGGTGGTTGTTGTCCTTGTTCTCAAAGAGGACCAAAATGACATCACTATGCTAAAGTCTAGTTTTAATGTGTCCAACAGTGACTGGTCAGAGTAATAGGAGATAGGAGTACTCTACCATAGGTCTAGCACAAATAGTCCATGTGAACATTTGGGGTGGATTCTCTAAATTTGCACATCCTGTGTTTCCTTTGAGCTGTTTCAATTCTGCTTTGCTCATAGAGCACAGCACCTTCTCTGATGTGGGCACGCCATGGTGAACAGTCCTGTGCTAGTGGCTCCCGTGTCACACAATCAATTCCAAAGTCTCTTAAGAGAGACCTCAAGAGTGTCCTTGTATCGCTTCTTCTGACTAAAAAAAAAAAGTTTAACATATGCTTGCTGAATGAATTGCATGGAAGTGTCTCTCAGTGCATTAAGTGGGGCTTGGAGTGAAAAGACCTGACTTTAGGTCCTAGCTCTACCGCTGATTAGCCAGCTGGGTGACCATAGCCAAGTTATGTCTTTTTGCTGGGCCTCAGCTTCTTCATCATACAAAACAGACCAGTTGGACTAGATGAACTTTAAGGTCCCTTCTAGAGTTGATATTATTTGATCTTCTATATGAAGTCTTTCTTGGCACATCTATTTGCTAGTACTTTCCCTACCAAAATTAATCTTGTCTATTTTTTGTATGTATGTTACATATTCTGACATGTAGATAACAGTGGTTAGTGTTTTTCAGCCACTATTTTCTCTTCCCACCTCAGTGACTCAGTGCCTAGAAAGATTTCCAAAAATAAAAAAAAAACTTTGTTTACTCTAGAAAATTGTTACAAAAAAGAGGTGTAATTTCTGTATTTGTTAAAAGCTCTGAACCCCCCAGTAAGGGATAATCCTTTGGCAAAATATTGCAATGTAAAATCTCTCTCCTTTTCAGGGATTTGTTGTTGAGTCATTTTTCAATTGTGTCCTTGTTTGTCATCACTTTGGGGTTTTCTTGGCAGAGATACTGGAGTGGTTTGCCATTTCCTTCTCTAGTTCATTTTACAGATGAAGAAACTGAGGTAAATGGTTAAGTGACTTACCCAGGGTCACACAGCTAGTAAGTATTTGAGATTAAATTTGACCTCAGGTAGAGTGTCTTGAGTATGTGCATTTTAAACAGGAACTGAGGCTGAAATCCCATCACACTTTAAACTTAGTCACCACTTCATTCTCACAGATCCAGTAACAAAGAACTTCTAAAAGAAAAGAACATACCTTGTAAATGCTGTTGACAAGAGCTAAGAGGATTCCCTGTGGGAAGTAGGGAGTCAGAGGAATTGGCAGAGAGTGATGGAGATGGAACCAATATGTGTCTCCTCTGATTCTTCTTCCTCAGGAAGAACTGGTGAAATGTGAGAGGGTGAGTTCATTATAACTTTATTTACTCCATTGATTTCCATTGCTTTGATTAGGTGAAACAGCAAGCAGAGGATGCAAATGGCCTTGTGAAAAGCAGATCGTGCCAGGTCAGCCTTGATAGTCTCTGCTGGGACTATTCAGCGCTGCTACCACTCTATTCTCCTGGGTTGGGGGAGAGAGAGGGAAGGAGGGAAGAAGAGAGAAAGACAGGAAGGGAAAGAGAGAGAAAGAGACAGAGAGAGACAGAGACAGAGAGAAAGACAGACACAGAGACAGAGACAGGGACAAAGACAGAGACATACACAGAGACAGAGAGAGAGAGAAAGAAATAAACAGACAGAAACAGAGACAGACACACACACAGACAGACAGACACATGCACAGAGATAGAGAGAGACAGAGACAGAGATGACAGATATGGATATGATGAACAGAAGAAAAGACAGGCTAAGCCAACATGCAAGTACAGGTGTTATAGTTGAACAGAAGGAGCATAGCCACAGAAGACAGTTACAATAAGGTCATTTTCTATAGGACTTGCAATTTCATCCCAACAGCTCTGTGAGGTAGGCAATCCCAGTATGATTAGCCCCATTTTACAGATTAGGAAATCTAAAGTCTAGAGAGATGAATCATCTAAGGTCACAAAGCTGGCAATTGTGGAGCCAGGAATCAAACCCACATCTCCTGATGCTTAGACTGCCATGCCTCTGATAATTTTGAGCAGAAGTTCTGTGGAGTTTGTGAGACAAAGGGGTCAGTTATTTGGCAATGATTACTGTGGATGGAACCCCGGTTCAGGAATTGTCTAAAGGAAACAAAATAAGAGGAACATGCAACAAATCTGGTGAGTCAGATTCCTATTCCCCCATGAAATGAATTAAGAGCTGTTTGACAAAGGCAGCATGAGAGAGACAACAATGGGGCACAGGAAGCAAAGTAAGAGTGTGAGCAGTACTTCTAAAATCTAGCTGTTTGTGTGATGGGACAGCTGGGTGGCCCAGTGGATAGACTGCTGGGTCTAGGAAGAAACATCTTCCTTTGTTCAAATCTGGCCTCAGACATTTACTAGCTGTGTGACTCTGGGCAGATTGCCTATTTGCCCAAGTTCCTCATCTGTAAAATGAGTTGGAGAAGGAAATGGCAAACCATTCCCATACCTTTGCCAAGAAAACCCTGAATGGGGTTATGAAGAAAGACTGAACCAACTGAACAACAACAATGACACAATTTGTGTGATTATTTTATCTTATACACTAGTCTGGTGTAGTGGGGTAGGGGACTGACTTTGAAGTCGGGAAAATCTGCATTCCTTTCTCTGACACATACTGACTTGGTTACCCCAGAGAAGTCACTTAACTTCTCAGGGATCTCTAAACTTAGAAGATGCAGAGAAGGTTCTGACACATGGGTAGAGGGAGTTTCCTCACTTGGGAGTTTCCTAAACTAGTGAAATCACAGATCCAGTCCTTATCCCTATCTTATCTAGACTACTAGAATATAAACTCTCTGAGGATAGGGACTATGTCTTAGTCAGCTACTTATCCTCTGGCAGAAGCTAAAATAGCACCCTGTACTCAATAGGTTGATATAAATGATTATGTAAAAAAGGAAAGCTTTCTAGACCCATAAGTTCAAACTTAAGTTAAAATTACATAGTACTTCCCATCTTTGTCAAAAACATCCTTCCCCACCTTTGGAGATCTTTTGATCATGAATTTGGTTTTTCTGCAGAGTGACCTGTAGTTGTGGATAACCTTACAATACAAGGGAGAATTTTTTTTATTAGAAAGGCTGAGTGATGTGTATGTGTGTGTGTGTGTGTGTGTGTGTGTGTGTGTGTATGTGAGTGAGTATTTGTGTGTGTAGATGCACAGGTACACAAAATATCTGATTGGAGTGCAATTGTAAGAGCTTATTTTGTACCTTCTGTTGTCTAATGGGCACCTTTCAAATGCTGATGGGATCGCAGTGTACCATGCACTTAATGCGGCCATGGAAGCATCCGCAGGTTCTTGCTTATTCACAAAGCACAAAAATTCTTTATTTCTGGAGGGCTCCTGGGTTATTTTAAGTAATAGTTTTCAGGTCATTGCTAGAATTATCTGAATTCACACATACACAAATTACAAAATGTGAACTGACACTAAATTGGTTTTTAGTGATAGGAGGAAAAATATAGGTTTCTTTATTGCTATTCATTCATTCACTCCTTCATTCATTCAGTCAGTAAGACTTGGCACTAGAAGGAGCCTCAGAGGTCACCTAGTCCAATCTGTATATGTCCAAGGATCTCTGGAATGTCAGCTTAGTGCAGTCCCCTCTCACAATAACAGGGCAAATGATACCTAGTAAGCTAGGGAGTACAGTGTGTAGAGCACTAGACCTGGAGTCAAGAAGATCTGAGTTAAATCTTCCTTCAGGTACCTACTAGTTGTGTTATCCTGGTTAAATCACTTCTCTGTGGCTCAATTTTCTCATCTGTAAAATGGGTTAATAATAGACTCTATCTTTCAGAGTTGTGAGAATCAAATGAAATAATATTTGTAAAGTGCTTGGCAAGCCTTAAAGAACTATATAAATGCCATCATCATCATCATCATCATCATGCTGGGATAGATGACTGGATGGGCTATGAGCAATGGTCTTGTCTAGTCTGGGGACAGCTATATGTAGTGGATTGAGGAGGTTTCTCAATAGCTTGATGAACTTATGGGGCTATGAGCTCAGGGATTTTGTTTGTATCTTCCTATGGAGGTATAACTTACCTTTTGCCATGCCCATAGAGGTATTGTAGAAAGAGTGGGGGAACCAGAAATGTGCCTACTGACTGGACAGGCTATTCAGAATTCTCTTATGGCCTTGAATTTGATCTGGGACTTCTTACTTCGAGTTCTTAGGGGACTGTTGAACTTCAGGATGGTGGCTAGGCTGAGAAATGGAAGGTCTATGCAGTGCTCCTGGAGAATCAGTCTGGGTTGCTTGAAAGTGGAACAGAATGATGGGTAGGGGCAAAGGGACTTTAGAAGTATAAAGTATGAGTTAAGTATAGACTAGGCCTATGTTGCTGAGAAAGTGAATGTGGGAAAAATAGGAACCATGATCTGTGGTCCCTAGTATGGTGAGGGACCTCAGTCTAGATAACAAAACTTTCCTGGCATTTCCTCTGTTCACACATACACAATTTCTCCTGTTGCTCTTACAAATTACCTAACTTCCTCTTCTTTTTCCTTGCACTCATGGCAGCCAGACAAATTAATGGCAGATGGGGAAGAATTTCAGTATCCGTAATTATTTCATTTTTATCCTCTTGTTATCTGAAAATGCTCATATAAATTTTAAAGAACAGTTTACTGATCCCAGCTTGGTTTGTGTGACTTGAAAGAGAGATACAAGAAGTTTTCCTTTGCAAAGATAGGAAATATTTACTCTCTGTCTCTGTCTCTCTCTTCAATAAGGTCAAGCTGATGGAGGAAATTAAGAGAGAGGGCACCAATCATAGAGATTGTTCTTAATTGTTAATTAGTCTCCAGTGTTGAACTTGAATCCATGTTAGCCTTAAGTTCTAGTTCTGGGTGATTGTTTACATTCTGGGAGCTTTTCCAGAAAGCTTATGTATTAAAAAAAAGATTTATTGATGTCTTTTGTTTTCTGCACCACAATCATTTCCCAATATATCACCCTTGACACAGTACCCACCCTCGTAAGAAAGAAAAACAATTGAGTGAAACTAACCAGTACAGCAACTGCGTCTGTCAAAGCAAAAAACTGTATTTCTTTAACTATCCTCTCAAACCGATATTGGTTGTTGCATTTAATCTATGCTTATCTGCCTTTTAATGTTATTTTATCCACATTATTGTAGAAATGATGTATTTTTTTCTATTGGCTCACTTTGCATTGGTTCATGAAAATTTCACTGGATTATTCAATATTTTTTCATTAAATTTTCTTTTCTTTTCATATCCTTTATATTCTACCTCCTACTACCCACTCCAATGAAAAAACAAGAAAAATAAAATCTCTGTTACAAGAATAAAATCTAGCAAAACAAATGCCCATAATGGCTGTGTCCAAAAAAACCAAACCCAAAGAAGCAAAACGAAAACAAAACCCCAAGCCCAACCCTATCTCAGTCTGTACTCTGATTCACCACCCATCTATCCGAAGAGTGGGAGCATGTTTTATCTTGATTCCTCTAGAATCATTGTTGGTCGTTGTGTTAATCAGAGTCTTTCAAAATGGTTTGTTTTTACAATATTACTATTGTATTTTTTCTGATTCCACTCGCTTCCCATTATACTATTTCATCTAAGTCTTTCTATATTTGTCTGAATCATTTTCTTACAGCAAAATAGGATTCCATCACATATGTATGCCATCGCTTGTTTATTCATTCTGCAATTGACGAGTACCACCTCAGCTTTTTAATTCTTTGTTACCCCAAAAAGAGCAGCAGAAATACTTTTGTACATATGGGGTTGTTTTTTTCCCATCACTTTCTGTGATCTCTTTGAGTTATAGACAGGGGTGTTTGGGGGCCAGCTTGAATCAGCTCACAAAAGTCCATTGTTATATTTGAGTGTGATAATTTATTCTTTTGAAATTGACAAAATAAAAAAGATGGAGCCTGATTTACTGTTTTGTTGATTGCCTAGATTTAACAAAATTATGAGGAAAATGTTAATAATACAGATTCAGCTTAAAAATGTGTTAAGTATATCTTTCCTCCCCCCAGCTCCCTGCCTTCCCCAGAAGCCAGTTGTTAAGCATTTTACCAGCACCCTCCTGGTTATAAAATTAGTAGTAATATTATTGGGTAAAGGCTGTGCACAGTTTAGTAGCTTTATGGACATAGTTCCAAATTGCCTTCCATGATGACTGGACCAAGCTCACAGCTCCACCAACCATTCATCAATGTACCTGTTTTCTCACACCCCCCACTGCATTTGTTATTTTCCTTTTTTGGTGGTGATGGTAGGGATTCCAACTCTGCCAATCTGTGAGGTGGAACATCAGAATTATTTTAATTTATATTTCTCTAATTATTAGTGTTTTAGAGTATTCTTTTGTATGGTTATTGATAGCTTGGGTTTCTTCCTCTGAAAATTGTCTATGCAAATCCTTTGACCATTTATCGGTTGGGGAATGGCTATTAATTCGTACAAGTTTGAATCAGTTACCTACATATCTTGGAAATGAGAAACTTACTGCAAAGTTTTCCTCCTATTTATTTGCTTCTTCCCTAATTTTTGGCTACATTTGTTTTGTTTATACAAAATCTTTTACATTTTATTTAATAAAAATTGTCCATTTTATTTTAGATCCTCTCTATCTCTTCTTTGGTCATCTATTCTTCCCCTATACATAGACTTGTTTGTAATTTCTTGTGGTGCAATATTATGCCATTGCACTTCTTTTTTGGAGGTGGAGGGGGACTAGACATGATTTCCTTCATAAAGGGAAACCCCAGTGAGGAAACTCCATCTACCTAAGCAAATCAATAGCTACTGTGTAGTGTATAGCCTAGGAGAGTTTCTTGGGGTCACTGAGAATTTAAGTGATTTGCCTTGGGCTACATAGCTAGCCTGTACTAAAAGAAGGATGTGAGTCTAGGATCCTTCAGACACCAAGCCTGGTTGTCTGTCTATTACACCATACAGCCTCTCACCCCACTACATCAATATACCATAATTTGTTCAATCGTTCCCAATGGATACGGACTCATTTACTTTTCAATTTTGGGCTATGTTTGGACTTTTTTTTTTTCTTCTAAGGTGTGAGCTTCATGCTCTACATTCATTCAAGGGGTGGGTGGTCTAGACTACACTGATGTGTTTCATAAACTGTATCACTAACATTGCTATACTCTGCTGCCAATGCTAGCATTGTTTTAGTGAGAAATAGTTCCCCAAAATACCAGAGCAGGCTTGAGTTGTATAACGGTGCCTTGGGTTTATGAGTACCTGCATAGCTGCCAAGTTATTGGAAGAGTTAGTGCTCAATGGTGGATGCAGATCCTTATCAAGGACTGTTGGCTTTTGTGGGGCTTGTGAACTGTGAGAAAAGTATCGCTGAGAGGACTTGCTACACAGCTGTGGACTCTTTGGAGGGAGGTAAAGCATGTGAGAAAGTATTAAAGAAAGAGTCCTATGTGGTCATTCCTTTTCATAAGCTGCCTGAAACTGTTGGGGTCATCTTGTGTTCTAGGAGAGAATCCTGCAAAAAGAGATACTTCAGTATTAATTATGCAAACCTCTACTTCTGGTCAGGTATTACTAAAGGAGTGAAGGCCTATCCATCATAGAGAATGAAAGATGGATTACAGATAATGCGAGAGTGCTTCTGGAAGACATCCTCTGCTTTGGGTAGTGATCCATTGCCATCACCCAATTATGGGCTCCAATAGTGGGAGCTAAGGAGTTGTTATTCAGGCAATTCAGTCAAGGGAGATTTTTTGATAATTATGCTTATTCTGAGGGTCCTGTTCAATTCCCTGGAGAGAAAACCTTTGATAACTGACTAGAACATGCCACAGAAGTGTTTTAGGAACAATAGCAGACTGATGGAGGGAAGTATAGGCAATTACTACCATTATTAGATTTTGTCAGGGTGGCTTTTGGACATTATTTACACAATGAAGAATCAATATCCTGAAGTCTCAGTACAGTAATGTTTGTAGTTATTGGAGAGGGGGAAGGTAGAAAGGGAGGAAGGAAGGAAAAAAGGAAAGAAACAAGCATTTACTAAGTACCTACTATATTTGAGGCACTGAGCTAATATCTCATTTTATCCTCACAGCAGCAATGGGAAGCAGGGGCTATTATTGACCCCATTTTACAGTTAAGGAAACTGAGGCATTACAAGGCTAAATGACTTTCTTGGGGCCCCAAAGCCAGTAAATGGCTGAGGCTGAATATTAAATAAAATCTTCCTCCTATGCCTAGTGCGCGATTTGCTGCCCTCTCTAGCTCCCTTTCATTGGATGAAGGCTTTCCTGGGATGTTCAAGGACTAGCACCTCTGGTGCAAGGACTGCTGAGCCCTTCAGGGATGCTCATCTGCCTTTGGTGTCCACCTGCACCCAGCTCTCACCAGTGGCTCCAAAAAGCTATAGCATGTGCAGTGTCCATACACCAATAAAACCGTCTTGGAAGATGGATTAAACCAGGTAGAGGTGAACTAACAAACAGGCCTCAAACCCATAGGTGGGTTAGGGGGATGTCTACTCCAAGCATGTGAAGACTTTCCCCACAAAACGAGTGGATGAGAACAATTTATTCCAATGGCTAAAGCAGGTGCTGGAGAGCACTTAGAGCCTGGCCAGGCATCAAAGACACCGAGGTCATCCATTTCCTCCTGGGCCATGCTGTCTTGATTTCTGTCCTGCCACTGGACTTCCATGACTGGAAGACAGGGTGAGACTAACAACTTCATGCAATTCTGTCTCACTTGCAATCTATGGCCTAGTCAAGACATCACCTGCGATGTCCTTGGCCCTCTTTGAAAATGAAGGGCTGAACAACAGCAATTCCTCCAACTCCTTGTGCCCTCTCTCCCATGCTGCCTTGTATTTGATTACTTTTTATTTATTCATTTATATTTATGCTGTATATTATGCTGAGTATATACTTGTTTCCCAAATTAGAATTATTCATTTATATTTATGCTGTATATTATGCTGAATATATACTTGTTTGTCCCATTAGAATGTAAGCATCCTGTAAGTAGGGCTTGTTTCATTATCTGCATTTGTGTCCCCAGTGCCTGGCTACAGGCCTGACGTGGTAAGCGCTTAATTGTTAATTGACTGACGTGGTAAATGTTAATTGGCTGAAGGGCATTGAAGGCATGGCAGGAATGCCAGCAGAGGACTCACTCCTTGTGCTGCTCTCTCTGCTAGTGTGTAGAGACATCTATAAGGCTTGTTAAATCTTCAGAACAATTTAGTTCAGGATAGGCGTTAAAGAGATCAAAAAAGAGGACTATATGTTTATCTCTAGTCTCAGAAATTCCTTTATATAAGATGTCTAGGACAGGGATATATTGACTTAGAAAATCACAGATTAACATTATCTATGTTATATTGTATTTTTATTTATTTTATTGAACATTTCCCGATTACATTTTAATTTGGTTCTACCACATCTGGTCACTTGGCCCCAATAAGTTTAACACCTCTGGGCTAGGGTTGATTTCAGAGGCAGAGCACTGGTGATTAGTATAAGAGGCTGCTGAAGCAAATGATGGTTACAAAGTGGAACTAATCATGGTCTAGCGTGGAATTCAGCTCTGAGGTAGCCCTTCACACTCATCAGCTTGGATAAGTTGCCAGAAAAGGAAAATGACAAATTCTGGAGGGCCTATGGGGAACTAAGTTCTTTAATGCACTTTTGGTAGTCATGACTGGTCCAACTACTCTGGAAAACAATTTGAAACTATGCCCAAAAGGATATTATACTATGCATACCCATATGACCTAGCTATATCACTACCAGGTCAATATCACAAAGAGATGAACGAGAGAGGGAAAGAACATATATGTACAAAAATATTTATAGTAGCTCTTTTTGTGGTAGCAAAGAATTGGAAACCAAATGAATGTCTATCAAATGGGAAATGACTGAACAGGTTCTGGTATGTAAATGTGATGGAATACTATTATGGTATAAGAAATGATGGAGTGGTTTTAGAGAAACTTACAAAGACCTTTATGAACTGATGCAAAGTGAAGTGAACAGAACCAAGAAAACAACTTACGCAATGACCATAATACTGTAAGGACCATTGACTTTGAAAGACTTAGTAATTCATCAACAATGACTAACTCTAATTCCAAAAGTCTCATGATGAAATATGCTATCCTCCTTCAATAGAGAAGTGATGGACTCAGAGTGCAGATCAAAGCATATTTTCTTTTTCTTCCTTCCTTCCTTCCTTCTTTCCTTCCTTCCTTCCTTTCTTCCTTCCTTCCTTCCCTCCCTCCCTCCCTCCTTCCTTCCTTCCTTCCTTCCTTCCTTCCTTCCTTCCTTCCTAGTATATATTCATATGTCCCTGACAAAGATCTTTCTACAATTGAGGTCTTGGGGCTGCTGGCTCTTCTAAGTCCCTGGGCCAGGTATGTAGAATGAACCATCAGAACCCCTGGAAAGGTATCTGTTTTCATCCTCTTGAGTACAAGTTTATAGGAATGGAGAGTTTGATTTTTTCTTTTCTTCTCTTTCTTTGTTTTTTCTTCTTTCTTTCTTTCTTTCTTTCTTTCTTTCTTTCTTTCTTTCTTCCTTCCTTCCTTCCAAGTAGAGCTACAAGTAGATCCACGTATTTAGTTTGAGCTAAAAATGTTCCTCGTGTTCCTTGCCGTTCCTCGAACTTGACATTCCATCTTGTATTGGTGCCTTTTCCCTCCATGATTGGAATGCTTTCCCTTCTCCCTTCCCTTCTTGGAATTTCCATAGTACAAGGTTCAGCTCAGAGCCATGTCAACTGAGATCACAGAACCACTGAAGTGTGAAAGACTATATAAGCATATATTGGTACAGACCTTCAAATTTCTCACTTATAAGCTATGGTAATGGTTTAATTAAAAAATAGAGATTAAAAATAAAGCCCTCATGAGGAGCTATGGTAATTCATGACTAAAGGCACGAATCACTGACTTCTAGTCACTGAAGTTTAATTAATAATCGTGTAATGTAATTTAACATTTATTAAGTTCTCACTATTAGTTAGATACTCGACAACTTCAGGGAATGCACAGAGTGGTGACTCTATCCCCACCCCTACACCCTTTGTTTTCCAGAAGTTTGCCTCGAAGAGCAGAGTCACCTGTGGACACTTCACCTCAGGTCTCATGATCCTCAGGCTAGTACTTGCCAAAGGCCACTGTTCACTGGAACATAGATGTGAGTATAGCCAGCAATGCCAAAAACCATACCAGCTTTCCTTTCTATCCACCTCTACCTCTACCAATACCACTGCCTGTGTCTCTGTCCCTTCACCACCCATAGCCTTTCTCTGAATTGGCTACCTGACTGTACTGGGCCTCAGCTGAAAGCTATGTCAGCTTATAGCCTAGAACAAGATGCTTTGTTGGCCCACATTGTGTCTTGGAGCCCCCTACCATTCAATTCGATGAGCACTTATTAAGTACCTACTGTGTGCTAGGCATTGGAGATACGAAGACAAAAAGGAAAACTTGTCCTCAGAGACAAGTTTCTTACATTCTACTAGAGGTATGTGGAGGGCTGAAATATAGCAATAAGAAAATAGAAAATATTACCAAGTAATCAGATGGAGAGCCAGATGCAGAGTCAAGGCCTGCCTCTGACATATCATGACTGTCTCACCCTGCACACATTATTGAACCTCTCGATGTTTTAGGCAGTTTGATAAAAATTTTTTGTAGCTGTAGTGTAGATATTGATCTATTCTAGTAAAAGGATTTCCTAAGTTGGAGCTCCCTCTACCAACGAACTCTGATTAGAATAAAAACAAGCATACGTATAAACCCTAAGTAATACAAAGCAATTGCTAGCTACTAACTAGACTGAGGGACCAGGCCAGGTCTTAGGGAAGAGGTGGTACCCGAGATGTATTTTGAAGAAAACTAGAGATTCTATGTTGGCAAAGGACAGAAGTGTGCATTTCAGGCATAGGAACTACTTGAGCAAAGACTGGGAGGGGGGCAATGGGCTATCATGTATGGAAAGAAGCTAGGAAGACAGTTGGATTGGAATGGAGAGTATATGGAGGTGAATGATATGAAATAAGACCAGACTGCTGAGTGTGTTTTTCTTCTCTTCTTTACCTATCAGTGCATTCTCATTGTAATAAAATATCCAAGTGGATACATGTATGCATGTGTAATACAGGAGCTTTTATAAAGCAAGGTTTATTCCCTCCAACACATGGGAGGCATCATCCTCCTTCTGCCTTACCTGAGTAAATGGGAAGGGAAGGGGATTAGGTTCATAGTTCATGCTGTTTTCCCTAAAGCACAGTCCCAGTTCCAAGTTGAATGGCTTCTCAGGAACCATGGCTTCTCAGGGTTGGTTGCTGGCTGCCAGGCTGGCTGCTACACCATCCCACCTGCAATCCTGGCTCCAAAGTTGCCATGGTTCAAACTCCCCAGCCCTGTGAGGATCAATTAAAATGGAAGAGGACAGTACAGAACAAAAACAAATGCCTCCATGCCCATTTATGGGGCAGGGGAAAAGAGAGGGAGTGGGAAAGGACAGTTAATCTCTTCTTACCAGTTCAATCTGTGATGTCCATGCTGGGCACAGCACAAAAGAATTACTGAAGAAAACATTGACAGAAATGGCAGAAAAATGGCAGAAAAAAAGAGTTAAAATCTTACTACCACCATTTATAAAGAAGCAGGCAGTGAATCAAAGGAGGCTACAGAGGGGACAATGTAGGCCCCTGAAGGGAATGTCCATGTTCGAGCTGGTCATACTCAAAAAAGTCTGACCCCCAATAACTGACTTGTCGCATCTTCTTAAATCTCAGGGGTCAGCCATTATACTGATTTCTCCTTGGTAGTGTACCTCCTATCTGTTTCCTTTCCTCCTCTTCAGTTGGCCTTTCTGAGGGTATGATCTATACTCCTTGGGATGAGGTCGCCCCCCCTTCCACTATACTGAGTGCAGCTGAACCAGATTAAAATGTAATTGGGTAGGGTGGCTAAGTGGTTCAGCAAATAGAGCACTGGCCCTGGAGTCAGAGGGACCTGAGTTCAGATCTGGCCTCAGACACTTAACACTTACTAGCTGTGTGACCTTGGGCAAGTCACTTTGCCCCAATTGCCCCTCCAAAGAGCAAAAAATAAACAATTTTTAAAAATGTAATTGGGAAATGTTTAATGCAATAACAATATAAAACAACACAGATAGTGTCTATTTGTGGTTTTCTAAGTCAATATTCAGCCTGAAGGGATTCACTTCTGTTTGAGTTTGACACTACTGCTTTCAAGGCATAGTTATTATCCATCTAAAATTGAGAAAATTCTTTTGAAAATATTATTACATAAACCCATTTTATATGTTTAAAAAAAATCTGACCGTGGGTTGCACATAAGTATGTGTCTATATAAATAAACATATGTGTACATATATATGTATACACACATACACACACAATGTACATCTTAAAATATATATAGTTGTAATGGGAATTTGAAGATCTTCCCTGCCCCTTGTATTTGCAATCAAACAGGTATTTAGCACTTAGTTACAAGTTCATGATTGTGTTAAGTATTAAGATCCAGAACTTGTGAATCCCACAGTGGGATGGACTTGCTGACATAACAGGAAGGGATGGGGCAGGGAGGAGCTAATACCATACATAAGGAGAAGCACAAGCTAGAGAGCCAGAACTTCTGGCAGGATCATCGTGGAGGCAGATCAGCTACTGCTGGAGACAGAGAGAGAACTGTTGGGAATGAGAATTGCTGAGAGAGAGAAAGAACTGCCAGGATCCTGAGAATTCTGAGAATTGCTATGAATTGAGAACAGAATGGAGAATGGAACTTGTAGTGCCAGAACATCTCCTGAGAACTTCTTCTGAGAACCAAATTGAGAACTTCTGAGAAATGAGAAGAGAGGAGAACTGGGAGGAGGCATGGCTGTGGTGTTAGTACTTTGTCTGTTTTGGTGTTACTTTGTAAGATTCATCTGCTGATAGAGAATGTTGATGTTGTTACAGATGCCCTGAGACTTTGCTGCTGGTTCAGAAGCCCTGAAAGAGCATTGGCTTGTTATGTGTTTACAGAAATCCTGGAGAAGGGTCTTGCTGATGATTTCAGAGGTCCTGGGACTATACTAATGATTTGTATTTATTCCTCAGACCTTGTTGTTGGGTCTATGTTGATTTCACAGGCAGAAAGTGAATTGATGAGGATGCTGGCAATGTGCATGAGTGTTATTGTGGCTTTGTTAAGCTTTGTCTTCCCAGGAACAGAAACTCTGAAGGACTTGAGGTGGACTAGACACTGTGAGATTCAGTATGGAACAGGAACTGGACAAGGAGCTGGACAAAAAGGAGCTGGCAGGAGCCAGGACCACAGAAGGGCAAAGAGCCAGCCTCGAGTCAAGATGAGAACACCTCTCCTTGGGTATTTAATGCAAACTGAGAAGATCATGATTTACTAGGGGTGGAGAACTTTGACCTTTACATTTAGATTATTGAGTTAAGGACTTACTAATTAAGGATGATTGAAAATTAATCTCTAATCAAGAAGAAAGAAGACTTTTTGATTGAAGAGATTAAGACAATGTGACCTAGCAGTGGAGGACTTTTATCTTTGTAATTTGTGTCAATTAAGGAGGCTTGCCTCCTTAAGGGTGATTGAATTAAGGACTTACTAAATGAATATTATCTTTTGCTTAAAACTATGTGACCACTTTAGTGAAAACTATGTGGCCATTTTAGTGTTAAGTTGTTATGCCATAACATTCTGAATGCTGTACTTTGATTTCTGTGAGTGTTTTGTCTTAGTTTGTTTCTGAATAAGTAGAGAGTTCACTATACTGTGTAATCAGAACCTTGAAAGCTGTTCACAACAGCAGTCCTCTGGAAAGCTGCTCATGCTTGGCTTTACAATAGTACATGCACATGGATGCCTAGGTAGCAAAGTAGATAGAGTGACTAGCCTGGAGTCAAGAGCATTTGAGTTCAAATCCAGTCTCAGTCACTTACTAGCTGTGTGATCCTGGTCAAGTCACTTAACCCTATTTGCCTCAGTTTCCTCATCTGTAAAATAAGCTGGAGATAGAAATGGCAAACCACTCTAGTATCTTTGCCAAGAAAACCCCAAATGAGGTCATGAAGAGTTGGACATGACTGAAAAATGATTCAACAACTACAACAACAAAGTGCGTGCGCTCGCGCACACACACACACACACACACACATATATACATATATAATTTGAGGCACATAATAAACCTGTGAAGCAGATGCTATTATTAAAAACAGGTAACATTTGTATAGCACTTTATGGTTTACAAAGTGTTTTATAAATTTAATCTCATTTTATCCTCATATCAACCCTGGGAAGTAGATGCTACTATTATCTCCATTTTGCAGATAAGGAAACTGAGGCAGACAGGGTTAAATGACTTGCCCAGGGTCACTCAGCCAGTAAGTGTCTGAGGCTGAATTTGAACTTGATTTCCTGATTCTAGATCCAGTGCTACTTAGCTGCCTAATTATAGTACTATTATTTTATGGATAAGCAAACAAAGACTGAGAGTGGTGAAATGACCACATATCTAGCTAATAACTGAATCGGGCTTCAAACTCAGATCTTTCTGACTTCAAGTCTAGTATTCTATCCATTATGCCACTCTGCATCCCCTCCCCCCAACCAAAAGAAGACATATGATAGAAGTCTTTAAATATTTGGAGGATGGTAGTATGGAAGATTTTCTGTAGAAAGTATTGAGCTTCGTCTTAAAGATAGAGGAGGATTTCTCTGAGGTAGGAGAAATTCCAGGCATGGGGACAATTAGTGTGCAGAGATTGGGCATGGAATGCCATGCATAAGGCATAGAGGGAAGACGAGTTTTGCTAGACTACGGAGTGTGGGAAGGGAAATATTTTGGGATGACACAACCATCCCTTTGTCTCTGTGCTGACTGTAGGAGGAGAGGAAGGCATTATGAGGACTGGCCACTGATGCAAAGAGCAATTAGTCAGCTACTCAATGGGTTTTAAAGGGAGGGATAACTTCTGTTCTTGCTATCTTTTTTCTTCTCTCCTGAGTGTATGACTGGACTCTTTCTGGGACTTCCCATGAGGGGAGGAAGAAAAAAGAAATGATAACTGCTCACACGTGATCCCTAGAGTAGCTGCCTGTCCAAGTGAGTCTGAATTGACATCTCAAGAACCTGACTTCCTCTTCTGCTTTATGGTTTGTTTTTTGTTTTTTGCTTAAGCATAGGTGACTGAAAAGCAATCCTATGATGGACCTTCTTGTCCTTGGAAGTAACTGAAATTTGGAGTCTCTGAATCCCTTAACTGGGGCCAGTCACACAACAGGAGAAGTCTTTTGACAACTATACCTTTCTTGGAGAAGATGGCCAATGGCAGGAGGATGAGTCATGACCTGGTGGGCCAAAAGTAGTGGACCTGGAGCAAGAAGACTGGACAATGTGGAGCTTGGGGGGGCACTGAAATACTATTCCACAGTAACATTAAATGTGCTTTCTTTTAATGTTTTAAGTATCAACCTCTTAGAAGAAGTATCAACCTCTTGTACTTACTGCATATAATAGGAGTTATGGATTATGGTATCATGTTTTAAGTCTTTCTCAAGGAAAATTTATGAATTTTTCTCTCCCTTTGGAGAGATCCTAGACATGAGCCACACCTAATCTTCAAGTGATTTTCCATAATGCTCTGGGGTCGGAGTAGGAGGAAAGAGTGTCAAGAGCCTGGGAGCTAGAGACAGTCTGACTCTTCTTGTTAAGAGCCAGGCTCTCCTAGGATGGAGCCTGGTTTGTGTGCTGGGGTCCAGAGCTGGGGGTCCCTTTTTTTGGTTTTTTTGGAGGGAGAAGGCAAGGCAATTGGGGTTAAGGGACTTGTCCAAGGTCACAGGGTTGGTAAGTGTTAAGTATCTGAGGCCAGATTTGACCTCAGGTCCTCCTGACTCCAGAGCTGGTGCTCTATTCACTACACCATCTAGCTGCCCCTAGGGGTCCCTTTAAAGAGAGATATTAAGGGGCAGCTAGATGGCACAGTGAATAGAGCACCTGCCTTGGAATCAGGAGAATCTGAGTTCAAATCCTGCCTCAGATACTTGACACTTACCAACTGTGTGATCTTGGGCAAGTCACTTTACCCCAACTGCCTTGCCTTCCTCCCTCTAAAAAACAGAAACAACAAAAATAAAGGGAGATATTAAGTTCTCCAAACCAACTGGGCCTTAGAAGTGGTTGTGTTATTAGATAACAAAGATAATAAATGCATGCCTGACAACATCTACAGGGAGATTTCCTGGAGATCCTCATTATGTCTCCTCCAATTTGTTAAGCTGGCCTTTTCATTTTGGGTGCTGTTCTTGCCCTTTTCTCTTAGTTTTCTAGTTTTCTCCAGTTGCCTTTTAGACCAACTGGAGTTGGTCACAGAGCATTCAATGATCCCACTTGGTGGTGATCTTATCATACAGCATCCAATAAGTTGTCAAGTGTTGTTGATTTTATCCCCACAGTATCTCTCTAATTCATTTTCTTCTCTCCACTCACACCATAATCACTGCCCTTCACTTTGTACCTGCTTGCCCTGCCTAGTTTCAATTCCTGGGAACAAGATGCGTCTCCTAGGACAAGCTTCTCACTTGTAAACTGGCAGCTAGTGGCACAGAAGACAGAGTGAGGACCTGGAGTCAGGAAGACTTGTCTTCCTGAGTTCAAATCTGGCCTCAGACACTTATTAGCTGTGTGACCCTGGGCAAGTCACTTAACCCTTTTTGCCTCAGTTTCCTCATCTGTAAAATGAGCTGGAGAAGAACATGGCAAATCACTCCAACATCTTTGCCTAGAAAACCCCAAAATGGGATCACAAAGAGTTGAATAACAATAACAACAATCTGCTAATGAAAACCTTGGCTGAGATGAACTTGGAATCAGGAGAATCTGAGTTCAAATCCATCCTCAGATACTTGACACTTACCAACCTTAGCCTCCTCAACTGTCTGATTGGAGGGCAAAGTACCAGACTCCTCCTAATACCTTCCTTTAGAGAGGGAAGTAACTAGACTCCCACCTCACTCTATTTTTCATTTGTTGTCCTGCCTAGTTTCAACTTCTCAGAACAAGATGTCACCTCATGTGGCACCCCCTCCCCCTCCTCTACTTGCCTGTCTTCTTTTGAGTTTGTATACATCCCCCCCTTTAGATTGCAAGTTTGAAGGCAAAAGCTGTCTTCTTATTTATTGTATTTTCAACATCACTGTATACAAAGCCTGGCATATAGTAGGCACTTAATAAATGTTTATTAGATTGAATCGGATGAGTTCAGGCCTTTATCACCCTTTGGACTATTCTAACAGCTTCATAATTAATCTCCTTGCCTCTACTGTCTCCCCAACCCTCAAACCCATTTTACATACTACTGCCAAAGTCTTAAAGTACACGTCTGCCCATGTCACTCCACTGTGCAGAAAGCTCCCATGGCTCCCAAGGATAAAACACAAACTCCTTCTATTTTAGCATTAAAAAGCCGTTGCCATCTGGCTCCAGCTAATTCCTCCTCCAGTACATATCCCTCCTTTCAAATACTCTATGGTCCAGCAAAACTGGCCTGCTTGATATTCTTTGAACACAACAGTCTATCTCCCATATCCCATCTCTGTGCTGTCCCCATGCTTTGAATGTGTTTCTTTCTCTCCACTACCTGTTAGAATCCCTAGCTCCTTTCAAAACTTGGATTGAGTACCATCTCTTAAGTGAGGCCTTTCTCAAGCCCACCCCTTTCTCTTCTTCCCCCATGATGTAGTCTTGACTTTGTAGACATTTTCTATTTACTTCCATGTTTACTCACTATCTCCCCTGATAGAACAGCAGCTTCTTAAGGCAGGGGCTGTTTTATTCTTATCTTTGTATCCCTAGCACTTAGAATGGTGCCTGGCATACCGTGAGCACTTAATAAATGCTTGATGATGGATTGGTTGATTCCCTTGATCTGGAAGCCTGCAGCAGGTATGAACCAGAAGTGATTCCCTTCGAGGTCCTTAAGGGAAAACTTTTTCTATAAACTTGAGATGTTATTACTGTTAGCGATAATGACATCAATCTACCTCATCAGGACCCTGCTAGCACTAAACTAAGAAAAATGCTTTTGTCACTTTGGGTAAATATAAAGTGTTCCTGCTCAGTCAGAGTGAAGCCCAAGAGGAGGGGAGCGTGGGCTCCAGTTGCTTTCTCCTCCCTGGGTGTTTGACTCCTTCCTCACAATCCCGCACTTTTATAAGGCATCATGTTTATTTTTATTGATGCTATAACAGTTTGACAAATACATTTTTCCACGAAGAGAAACATAATTAACTTCAGTCATTTATATTAATCATGGTGGGGAGGGGGAATCATGCAAAACAGGGAGACTTTTGTACTGAACACAGCCCATTATGAGATGAATATAGATAATGCTGATTTATGTGTTTACTAGGAAGCCTAGGAGGAAATGTACACACACCTACACCAACACACCCCTCCCCATTTGTCCCTTCCCCTGAAAAGGTCTGTTTAATGAAGTATGCTGGCTTTGGTAGCTTCTGGCCCATAGAGGGAAAGACTGAACGAAAGTGGTTTGCTAGTGAAATGTTAGCTGAATTCTAAAGGCTGAATTTGAAAGACTGCATTGCATCATGAATAGGGCACCAGGCCGGGAATTGGGAATCCCGCATTTGAATCCTAGGTCTGGCTTTTGCTGGCCCGGTATGGTCCTGGGCAGAGACAGACAGAATTAGGAGGATAGAACATAAATGATGAGACAAGTGATAACGCAAACTCAGAGGACAATATGACTCACCTTACTGGGAGAAGAAGGTGGTCTGTACTCCAGGAAATACTATCTTCTCTGAAGGGGTTAGGCTAGAAACAGGCCAAGAGACTCTGAGAAGGGGATCCCATAGGGGATCAGGTTTGCACAGGCTGTTAAAGGACTGCTACATAAGGATGTAAGTGAGGGACTGGGTGATGGAGCCAGCTCTGACCAGGCTGGGAGAGACATTGTTGAATTTTCACTATGAACATTTTCAGCACAGAAATCAGCTACAAATCTGGACGTGATTTGTTGTTTTGTTGGTTATCTAGACTGAAGAAAGTGTTAATAATGTAGACTGACCTTAAAAGTGTGGGCATACATTTTTCCCCAGACTGTTGTTAAATATCACTAGCATATGCTACTGAAGGGAGGGAGTGCTCCCCCATTCCTCCACATATGCACACACACATTACACACACAGAAATACAGACACTACATATTTATATCTATACTGATGTGTATATATATATATATATATAAACACATATATGTATATATGTGTGTAGATATGTATGTGTATGCATATATACACACATCCACATCAGTACCATGTGACACAGCCCTAGTCACCTTACCCTAGTTATAGTACTGGCCCTGGGTTAGTTGTTTTACTTATGTGAAAGTCTCATTTTGTTGACCTGCAGAAATGGGGAGATGAAGGCTTTGTACTTCTTACTTCACAGAGGAAAGTTGAACTGAATATGGTCCATTTCTGGTTTTGTGCTCTCCAACTAGTACCCAGGCTATGAGAATAATTAATTGAATTAGGAAGCTACCATATGTACTCAATAAACTGCAAAGCACTTTATATATGTTATTTATTAGTAACAAAGAGAAATGCTTTTACAGTGGTGGGCAGACTCTGATCCATACTTCCCTTTCTAAGTCTCCCCCATTCCTCAGTTTCCCCTACCTTCTAGTTCCTCCCTTCAAATCTCTTGGTGACTATTTTTTTTTCATTTTCCCAGTTAAATTTAAGACCCATTGAAACTGTGTCTAGACAGTCAGGATCAGAATGGACTTAAGATTGCTCTAATAGAAACCTCTAGCTCCACTGATGCATGGTCTGTCCATCCAGAAGTGTGATGGACAGGGATATAGGAATAGCATTTGCTCCCATTTAGCTGGGTCATAGACTAAGAGCTGAGGTTGATCAGTTTGACTGGAAGTGACATTTGGAACAATTCTGCCATCATAGATGTTATCAATAATCCCTCACATCTTTGTAACACTTTCTACTTGTCACAGGTACTCACATCCGTTATTGCCTCAGAACCTTTAAAAGGCCCTTGCTTAGGCAGTGTGGCTTAGTGGGAAAACAAATTAACTCAGTGAAAAGAGTGGAACCAAAAAACTTGAGTTTGCATCCATGCTTTGGCAATTACTAGCTATCTGATTTAGGGTAAATCTCTTCATTTCTTTGGGCCTTGGTTTCTTCATCTGTCAAATGTAGGGATTGGACCATATAACCTCAAAGATCATCTTCTACCTATAACATTCTATGATCCTTGTAGAGAGAATATTGGAATTGGGTTGTAACTCCAACTCTTTCATTTTACCTCTCTTGGCCTTACCTATGAAATGGGGATACTTATTCCTGTCCTCCCCACTTCTCTTGGTAGTTGATAGGATAAAATGAATAAAGGTTAGATATGATTAAGAAAAAAAGAAGGTATCATGAGAGTCATTGTAGATCTAAAATTGACCTAGGGAAGCTAAGCTAAGAGGAGTGCCATATCACCCACTTCCTGAACAAATGGATAATGCTATATTTGCATCCTTTCCAGAGGGTGGGTGAAGGAGAGACACAGCTGCATTAATGAGCGAGGGATAGAGTCAACTCTGACCATGGGGGTTTCACCATGCTTTCATGGGGTGTGTTGACTTTGGCCACATCTCCTCATTTGCATGCAGAAATGCACTGAACTAGTCCCTTCTGGTGACCAGGCTGCAATTTGTCTCTCTGCCAGGTAGCCAGATTTCTGAGGGGGCTGGAGATGTACGTGTGGCAGAGCCTCCATTCATCCTCAGCATGCCTCTGATTATGGAGTTGGGCAAGATCATCTGTCACTGTCTCCGGTGGCATGGATGACTGGGGTGTCATCTTTGACAAATGTTTTCGCTGGCTAGCTCTGCAGAGCTGGGCGTTTGCACAGATGCTGCAGAACTAAGGGATATGGGTATAGGCGCTCCACTTTCTGAGGGGTAAATACCAGGGCTAGTTCTATTGGAGTTCTAGACCCTGCTATTTTACAAGAACCATCAGTGACCATTAAATGATGTAGGACTATTATGCAGCCTGTAGCTGAACACAAGAGTTCTTTGTCTTCTCCAGCAGACTCAGGGATCTTTCTTTAGCCTGTTGCTAGGGGATAAGACCACGACTCTGAAATTAGAGAACCTTGGTCCAAATCACACCTCTGACACTATCTGTGTGACCTTGGACAGGTCCCTTAACCCCCCTGGAACTCAATTTCCTAACTTGTAAAATGAGGGAATTAAATTAGATGACCACTGAGCTCTCTTCCAACTCTAGTTTATTATTCTATGACCTTGGGTCCTTATTTTACAATGTGAGTAGGTTGGACTTTGTGGTTTCTAAGGTGTTTTGCCTCATTTGATCCTCACAACAATCCCCAGGGAGATAAGTACTATTATTGTACCCATTTTACACTTGAGGAAACTGAGGCAAAAAGTAGGTAAATGGTTTACCCAGGATCACACTGCTGTTACATGTCTGAGGCCAGATTTGAACTCAGGTCTTCCTGACTCTAGGCCCAGTGTTCTATCCACTGCATCACCTAGCAGGAAAATGGAGTGTTATGCACAAGGAACAGAAAGCCAATGTAGTTATATAGTTGAATACTGGAAAAGGAAGAGAGTATAAGCAGTCTTGGTGAGGGGGTGGAGGTGGGAGGTGACGCACTACATAAACACTGCAGAAAGCAAGATGGCCTTGGCGTCTGGGTGGGTGACTTGGTGGGATGTGAAGCACAGCTCAGTCAGATAATGTGGAATAAGGTAAGTATTGGATGCCTCATTATCCCAACAATCAACACAGCTCAGCCTTAGGATGGAGTCCCAAAGATAAGAAGGACTTCTCTGGAATTTCTTACAAATATTACCAAATGAGTTAATGTTTGTAAAGCACTTAGAGCAATGCCTGGCCCACAGTAGGGGCTTAGTAAATGCTTGTTCCCACCCTCCTCCCCCATGCATCTTCTCTTGACTCCTAGTAGTCTGGCTACTCCCTGCTCTACCCATGTGACTGTGGGCAGTTCTATGGTCATAGTTCTACAACTAGAAAGGACTTTAGAGACCATTTAACTTAATCTCCTCATTTTCCTAGTGAGAAAACTGAGACCAAGTAGAGTTAAGTGACTTCCCCAAAGTGACACAGATAGTAAGTGTCAGAGATGAGATTTGAGACTGGGTCCCCTGATTCATAGGATCAGAGAATCAGAAGTGGAAGGAAACATTGAGCACAACTCCCTCCCCCCCTTTTTTTTAAACAGATGAGGAAACTAAGGCTCAGAGAAATTAAATGATATATCCAGGATCGAAGATCTAGTGAATATTTGAGCAGCTGAGTGGCTCAATGGATAGAGCACTGGCTCTGGAGTCAGGAAGACTCATCTTCCTAAGTTCAAATCTGGCTCCAGACACTTACTAGCTGTGTGACCCTGGGCAAGTCACTTAACTCTGTTTGCCTCAGTTTCCCCATCTGTAAAATGAGCTGGAGAAGGAAACGGCAAACTCCTCCAGTATCTTTGCCAAGAAAATCCCAAATGAGGTCAGACAGAACTGAGCAACAAAAGTGTTTGAGGCAGGATTTAAACTCAGCTTCCTGACTAAATCCATTGCATTTTCTGCTATACTGTGCTGCCTTTCTCACTTCTCTGGGCTTCAGTTTCTTCTATAAAGTGATAAGAATGAACTACATGACTTCTTCAGTGCTTTCCAGCTCTAAATCTAAATCCCAAGTGTATGATGGAGGAGGATGGAGGAGGAGAAGAAGGAGCAGGAAAGGAAAAGGGAGGAAAGGAATTCGGGTTAACTGGTTGTAATTCTGTTCTGTCTTTCTGCTTTAGCTCTATAACAAGGGTTCTGAATCTTTTTTATGCCTCATGGGTCCTTTTGGTAGTTTGGTCAAGCCTATAGACTCTTTGAAATAATGTTTTTACATGCATAAGATAACACACATAGGAGTACAAGGAAACCAATTATATTGAAATACTATTATGAGAATATTAAAAAAAACCCCAAGGTCATGGATCTTTGGTACTATAAATCACCTATCTAGAGTCCTCCACTTTTTTTTGAGGCAATCAGGGTTAAGTGGCTTGCCCAGGGTCATATAGCTAATAAACGTTAGAAGTCAGATTTGAACTTAGATCCTCCTGACTTCAAAGCCAGTGCTCAGTCCCACTGGGTCATCTAACTGCTCCCAGATTCCCCTACTTTCTAATTTAAATGATGACTAACATCATGTCTTCTATGCAAGACTGGGGTAGGAAAGATCATCCAGAATCTTCCTCTTTCCTCATTGGCACTGCTCTTTCTCTAGTTCTTCATCCTTTGCTCTCTTTAGTCTCTGAAAATACTGACTGCACTTACTCCGGGACAATTTCTTAAGAACAACACTTAATTTTAACTAAGTTCCTCAAATGGGAAAGACTAGGAGAAGGAAGAAGCATCCTATCACTTGTTAAAAAGCAAAATAAAACAAAACAAACCGCAGAGATCTTTGAGTTCCAGTAAAGCATCCTTTTATGTGCCCTAGACCTTCTTTTTTCAAGTGTGAAATGGTGGTGGGGACACATTGGGGATTTAGTGAATGAAATAATCCCCCATCCCCCAGCCCACACCCTTCATGACTTTCTAAGTTCCACCCCATCCCTTCATTTCATCTTTTTATTCAGATGGCAGGGGCTTCCTCTTGACAGTCTGCCAGCATGCAACAGCTCTTCCATCCTTTTGATCATTCCAGATTTTTGATACAGGCAGGAAAATCAAAGCAGATCCCAAAACGTGCCATTTAAAGTGTTCAAAAGAACCTAGACTGATCCAAAAAACGATTCATTTGGCAGCTGAATTCAGGCATGGATACAGATAGACAACTAATGAGGTAATTTTTCTAAGTGTAAAGTAAAAATGAAATTACTACTTCACAGCCACCAAATCTCCTAGAAGATGTATACGTCAGGAAATGTTTCAACAAATTTGTCTCCTCCCACCCTTTGCTTTCTACATCAATAATTCCTGCTCTTGGGGGAGGAAGATAAATGAGGAGACAGTGGACTGCAGGAAGAAGGGGGAGTAGTAGCATGATATGATGCTAAATGTGTGACCTTGAGTGCATCACTTCTCTCTGACCTCAGTTTCTTCATTTGTCAATTGGGGAATAATAATAATGTTTACTCCTGCCTACTTCACATTGTGGTTGTGAGGAAAGTCCTTTGTAAACCATGAAGACTCACTAACTGTGAGTTATAATTATATTGTTCATTCATTCATTCAACAAGCATTTATTAAATATCTACTCAGGGTTAGGCACTGTACTGGGTGCTAGAGATGCAAATAAAAAACGAAAGTAGAAAGACCACTGAAATCAGAGACCTGGCTCTGTTACTTATTTGTGACCTTGGACAAAGTCACTTAACTTTACTAGGTCTCAGTTTCTTCCTCTGTAAAGTACCGGATTTGGACTAAAAAATTTCTAAGGTCCCTTCCACACCTGTACAGTATAGGAGGGACTGATTAAGGGAGTTCTTTTGATCAATCTTTCTTAGACCACACTAACCACATTTTCTTGGGGGGAAGTACTAGTTTCTGAAAACTGTTTCTTAGTCAGTTTCAAGGGGAACTTCCAAAGTAGAGTGTTATGGGAATCTGAAGATCTTCCCCTAAAGTGGCTATGTGACTCGAGAACCTTCCCTGAATAGAAAATATACTCTGCCCCCAATAGGCTGAATGTGGTCACGTGGAGCATGTGGTGGGAGGCTTGTTTTTCGGGAATTCCCACCACCTTGTTGCTTTGTGATTGGGCAGTGGGTCAAGAGGGCTGTGTCATTCTTCTAGCCAGGAGAAGGCTACACATATGCCCTGATGTGAAGTTTTGCTTTGGGGCTCACTTTGAGAAGAGTTGTGTGATTTGGCCAGATGAGACTCTGGGAAGCCGTTGAACCCCCCGGCTTTGAAAAACCCAGATGTTTGTGCTTCCTTCTCTGGTAACTGAATAGGTATGGATGTAATGGTCAGATGCTGGAAGCCATCTGAAGTGATCTGTTTGTTTGTTTGTAACTTGTGTTTATAACTCATGCTTGTAACTTCTGTTTGTATTCTCTGAAGTTCAGGGTGCTGACTTTTTCCCCTGAACTAGGTAAACGATGTATGTTTGATTAAAGTAAGATTGTTAACCCATTTTGAGTTGCTTTCCTTTAGAAAAGCAGATCTAAGAACCTGTGCTAGCAGCCACCCTGGATATGCTAGAGTGCTTGTTGATACATAGAAGTAGACTCATTCTCAGATTCCTCAGCAGGAGCTACCATGTTCTTACAGCAAGGTGCTCATGGGAATGTCCATACTTTATATGTGGAGAAGTTTAAAAAATCCTATCAGAAAAGGTTCACTGCCCTCAAAGTTCACCAAGGTGAATTCTTCAAGGGACTCTTTTATATTATTCATACATGAAAGGATTTGTTAGGCTTGCATTGAGTGGGTCATTATGATCATTGCAGATGATGAATCACCCATTTTGACTATATCATAACTTAGTTATCCCCTGATCCCATTGTATTATCTTTATCATTGACTTACAGTGAGCTCTGGAGGCTATGGCCACAGAAAATCTCTTTCCTAGGAATAGACTTGAGACCATGACCCCCAGCCTCCCTAACCCCTGAAAATGAATTTGGCCTAGAGACTCATCATCATGTTTATTTCCTTTGTCTGGTACAGGAAATCTGGACATGATCTACCATGCACTCTGCATTTGATTTTAAAGGGTTCCGAGAAAGAATAGACAGGGGTAGGAAAGATCATCCAGAATCTTCCTCTTTCATCATTGGCACTGCTCTTTCTCTAGTTCTTCATCCTTTGCTCTCTTTAGTCTCTGAAAATACTGACTGCACCAGGGACTAAAATTCTGGTAGGAATGTCCTGTTAGCCTGGGAGAAATGGATGGAGCATAGGATCATACATGTTGTCATTGTTGTGTTTGTCCTTCATTTTTGAAGAGGACCATGACATCAGGGAAATGATGACATGGCTTGAAGTTGACTTTGATTTGAGTGAGGGATGGCTGTGCAAGGTCACCATCCTCACTTTTTCCTCCAGACTATCTAGGTCCATGGCCAGATATTCATCAGGATGACTGGAGATGACCCAGGATGCAATGGAAGACCCAGGCTCTTTTAGGTTAAGATCTTTTCAAGTACTCACTTAGAGTGAGGTAACATCCATTCAGTGAATAGGCCTCTTTAAGAAGTGAGTCCAGGGATGGTCTCTTTAATTAGAAAAAAAAGAAAAAAATCAATCTGGGAGCGGAAGACCCTCAGGGTTGCTCTTCCAAAGAGAAACAGTTACCATTGCTTAGGCAGTGGTTCTCAACCTGTGAGGTGTGAACGGCCTTTTCACAGGGGTCACAGGTGTCACCTAAGACCATCAGAAAACACATATTTCCGATGGTCTTAGGAACTGAGACACGGCTCCTCTATCCATCTCCAGGAGGGTCCACCCACATGCAGATATGCCCACATACAAGTATTAAAGGGTTGCGGCATTAGGAAGGTTGAGAACCACTGGCTTAGAGTGAATGGCTGTGGTAATAACACCATACACATAAAGCTGGAAGGATCCTTTGAGGTTCAACCTCTTCTTTCACAGAAGAGGAAACTGAGGTTGGAAAAGGTGAAGTGATTTGCCCAAGCTCTTACAAGTAGTAAATGATGGAACCAGGACAGAAACTCAAGTCTTTTTTTACCCGAATCTATTACTCTTTTCACTGTGGCATGCTGCCTCTGTACTTGGAAAGTTCTCAAGAATAACATTTTGAAACTGAAAAAGAGTAATTATTCTTATGAGGAAGAAAAAGAGGAGTCATCTAAAGACAACATGTAGAGAACTCCTCAAATTGGAGTTTTAAAAGAGAAGATGGACAGGTAACTGAGAACGAAGACGATGGTGAGGAGTGGTTCAGTAAAAAGGGTCCCAGGAACATTAGAGCCTGTCAGGTTGAGGTTGGTGAGGAAAGTTAAGAACAAGAAAGAAGGATGGGGATTTTTTTGTGGGGGAGGGAAGGAGGAGAATCAAAGAAGGGTTAAGACTTTTGGTGTGGAGGGAATGATTATAATAACAGACAGAGAAAAAGATTACAGGCCTTCCCAAATTTTACTTTGTTTCTGTTTTGTCTGCCAAAAAGCATAATCTTTGGTTTGGAAACATCAGAACAAAAATATCTAATGGAGTTGAAACACAAGATAAGTGGAGAGAAAGCAAGAGAGTACTCAGCAATACTTGATAAGTTCACGTCACCAGGCCCAGGCAAACTATATCCCAGGGTGCTAAAAGAACACACAGAAGTTACTCTTGAGCAGTGGTTCTCAACCTTCCTAATACCGCGACCCTTTAATACTCTCATGAGGGTGTATCTGCATGTGGGCAGACCCTCCTAGAGACAGATAGAGGAGCGTGTCTCAGTTCCTAAGACCATTGGAAATATGTGTGTTCCGATGGTTTTAGGTGACCCCGTTTGACCCCCAAAGGGGTCACGACCCACAGGTTGAGAACCGCTGCTCTTGAGTGATGGATGGTCTTTGAAAGGTCATGGAACATGGGAGAGGAGCTACAGTACTGGAGAAGAGCGAAATATTGCCCCAACAGGGAAGAGGTCAGGGAATTTGACTTTGTTTCTTGGTAAAATTCTAGAATTGATTAAAGAGTACTTAATGAGTATCTAGAAAAGAAATCAAAGTCAACATAGCTTTAGTAAGAATGAGCCAAGTCAGTCTATCCTTGTTTCCCACCTTCTTCTTTGACAGATTTCCTAGTTTGGTAGATCAAAGGAATGCTTTAGGAAAGCAGTGGGAAATAGTTCTAGATTTGGAGATAGAGAATGTGAGTTCAAATCCTAGCACTACCATTTATTATCTTTGTGACTTTGGTCAAGTTACTTAAGCTCTCTTAATGTCTTTCTTGGTTGCAGTGTTTTCATATGTAGAATACAGGAGATTTGGCTATATGGCCTCTAAAATCCCTTCCAGCTCCAAATCTATGACCTATAATTATTGTTGTTCAGTTGTTTTAGTCATATCTGACACTTAGTGACCCCATTTGGTTTTTTGTTTGTTTTTATTTTTTTTGCAAAACACTGGAGTGATTTGCCATTTCCTTCTCTGGCTCATTTTACAGATAAGGAAACTGATGCAAACAGGGTTAAGTGACTTGCCTGGGGTCACACAGCTAGTAAGTGTCTGAGGCTAGATTGGAATTCAGGAAGATGAGTCTTTCTAATTCCAGACATGGCATTCTATTCTTTTTGCTACCTCACTGCCACTATGAACTATAATAATTACTTGAATATAGTTTATAAATTAAGTTAACTATAGTTAAAATCTAGTATTATAGTTGTACTATAATAGTTAACTACAACCTATAATATAATACAACTATGATAGATTTTTAGAGAAGAATTTAACAAAATACATTATTTTGTCTTTGTGAAAAAGATACAGAAAATATTGGTTTTAACAACGATAGAATTGTGTGTTTATGGGACTGATTGAATAGCCAGACTATAATTTTTAATGGTTTGATGTCAACTTGAAAGACAAACTTTAGTGGAGTGCCAGTGTGGTCTGTCCTTTGTTCTGTACAATTTAATGTTTTATCAATGATTAGGATAAAAGTATATTTAAGTTAATTACAAGTTATGTCTTTCATTAGACTATTAGCTCCTTGAGAGCAGGGACTGTCTTTTGCCCTTCTTTCTTTATGTCCAAAATTTAGCACAGTAACTGTCACATAGTAAATGTTTAATAAATACTTGATGACTACCTCATTGTTAAGTTCCATAAGACTTCTTTTCTTAGGTTAAACATCCTTGGTTCCTTCAAGATAACTTTCCAAATTCTCAATGTCTTTCCTTTTTTTTTTTTTTAATTATTAGTTTCTAAAAATATTTTAAAGTTCATTTTGAACTTAAATACAAAAAGACAAAAAAAATTTCTATTTACATAGCACAATACAAAGAGAGGATTCCAAATGATACCATGCAACTCCATTTTACACTGTTTACTTTTTAAAACCATGTAGTAAATACTACCCATTGTTTTCAAAGCTACCCTGCTTTTCTGTGCTTCCTTCTAAATTTCCTTTTGTTCTCTGCTGTGCTCTTTTTGTTTTTTTCCCCTACCTCCCCACCCCACACTAGAGAAGGCCACCATTTCACTGTCTTTCCTAAAGTGCAGTAAATACAATAAACAGATGGAGTCTGACTAGGGCGGAGAGAGGCATAATCACCTTTTTCATTCCAGACATCTTGCTTCTATTACTGTCACCTAAGATTGTTCACTTTTTTTTGGGCTGTGGACTCATTAGAATTGTGGTCCATTAAAATACCCAGACTTAGTTTTTCCCCTTCCTTACTGTCTCTATGATCTTGGACAAGATACTTCCTCTCTCTCTCTCTCTCTCTCTCTCTGTCTCTCTCTCTCTCATTTCAGTTTTTTTACTTTGTAAAAATAAGGAAGTTAGACTAGATAGTCTGAGGTTTCTCCTGATTTCCATATTCTGTGACTGTGATTCTGATCATTTTGTGACATGAACTTCTCTCTAGCTACTTCATGTCTCCTGTCTACCCTTCTCACCATTAAAAACATGAATAGTTGGGGCAGCTAGGTAGCACAGTGAATAGAGCACCAGCCCTGGAGTCAGGAGGACCTGAGTTCAAATTCGACTTCAGGCACTTAACACAAAAAAACTAGCCATGTGACCTTGGGTAAGTCACTTAACCCCCAATTGCCCTACCTTTCCCTCTCCAAAAAGCAACTCCCTTCCCCCCCCAAATCCCCAAATCCCTGTAACTAGGCATTCTATTTTCATGGCTTCCTTCCTTTGGTTCTTGAAAGTTCTACCTTCTTTAAGATTGCCATGGGGAACAGTGCCATGGGGTAATTGGGCAGTGCAGTGGATAGAGCACCAATCCTGGAGTTAGGAGGACCTGAGTTCAAATTTGACCTCAGACTATTACTATCTGACCCTGGGCAAGTCACTTAACCCTGATTGCCTCAAAACAAAAAAAGATTGCCATTGTAGATGGAATGACTCACTGAATAGGTTGGGAAGAGATATATTTAGAAAATAAAGACAGCGTCAAAACAAAATATATCAATAAAATAAAGAAGAAGCATGGTGTAATGGGTAGAGAGCTAACCTTGGAGTTAGGAGGACAAGGGTTCAAATCATGTGCCTGCTATATGGTAGGTAGCTTTGAGATCTGGCCATTGAACCTCTCAGTGCCCTAAGCAATTCTTTCAACTATTCAACATGAGGGAAATTTGCATTAGTAGAAGAGATTCTTTGACAGGATTCCCTTGCAAAGGTCTAGTTTAACAAAATCAATAAAAATATTAAATAAAGGAAAGAAGAAAAAAAAGGAAGGGAGGAGAAAATGGAGGGTGAAAATAAAGGAGGAAAAGAGGAAGGGAAGAAAGAAGATTTTCTTTTAAAATGTAGATATGGCTAAGATGGGTCATATTTTAGCAAGGACTAACTGACAGAATGGGTGGTACACAGGACAGAAATGAGAAATAGTGGTGGTGGGGGTGATGGGGAGGAGTGTGGATGGTATGAGGAAGGAGAGCACGGGGGAGGACAAAGGAAGTGCTAATAGGGGAGGCGAGAGTTTACTGAAGACAAAATTTATCATTTTTACAATTTTGTCAAGGTCTGGCAACATTAAATATAGATGGGGCCCAAATCTGTTCATGGCCATGAATAATCTTTGCCCCTCTCAGGGAAACTGAATTGAATTCCATTCCATTCTTTGATATTTTCTTTCCTATGTCTACCTATCCCTTGACCCAGCATCTTAATCAGAAACAGAGAGAAGATTGCTGCCCTAATCTACTGCAGCTACAGGGATATCTGTCTACGAAATCTGGTGACTGGTCATGGTGATCTTGATGGGGAAGGGGAGACCGCAGGGAGAATTCCAATCCACTTGATGAATACTATTGGGTGCTTGGGTTCTAGGCAAGACTGGCATTCTGGATCTTACCTCACAATTCCACTCCATCAGAATCAGTCCTAGGTCATGCTTTGCACATTGATTCTCCTGCAATAGGCAGGAGGTGTCAATGGAAGCAGAGTTATAACAAGACTGGGCCACCACTGGAACACCAAATGCAGTTCTCTTCTTCCTCAGTGGGGCCCAAAATCCCCGCTGACCTACCAAAACAGATTTTTCATATTTCCTGCTACTCAATGTTTTTTGCACATCTGGCTCCAGTCCAAGATCCTTTACTGTCCTCTTTCCATCTTCTTGTATCTAGATACATCAGATAGATAAACCCTGAAACCATGGAAAGATCCTGTAGTAACATAGGGACAGAATCAGAATTAGAACTCAAGCTGAGTCCAGTGGTCTTTCCACCATGCCACATGACTTCATGGAGAAGCCTTCCTGAAGTATCCATATAAGATCACAGGATCATAGATTTTGAACTGAAAGAACATCTTAGAGGTTATCTAGTCCAATCCCCTCATTTTACAAATGAGGAGACTGAGGTCCAGGAAAATTAAGGACTGATTAAGGTCACACAGGTAGCAAATGACTGAGGCAGATTTGAACGTAGGCCCTTTGATTCCAAATCCAAGACTGACTCTTATATGATGAGGTTGTATTGGTCATGATTCTTGCTTGGAATTTGAAATGGGGGTAGTGTTCTTTGGCTTTTTGACTGCACACGATGACAGTGATACCCCTCCAAATAGAGAGGATAGACAGTAGCGGGAAGAGCAATTTTGTATTGGCTGTGTCTGGCCTCTTCTGTTTAGGTCCCTTGGTAAGTCATCACGGGGAGGTGAGTTTCCCTGGGGTCCATGACAAAGCACTCCATCTGCAAATCATCTCTCAAACATTCTCAGACTATTAAGCAAGGGAAATGGATTTGAAATTGAGCACACATCAGTGTGGCTTTGGAAAATTACTTTTATTAATCAACATTGAATTTTTTTTAAAAGTTATGTAATGGTGCCATAAGTTTTCCTGTTAAAGGAGGGTTGTGGGAAAAGCTTCAGGACTAATGGATTTGTCTCAACATCGTGTGCAGGACCCCAGGAGAGGTGCAATGACTGGTTTCATTATTGAGATTCCTGGCTGACTCAATTCCCTTGAGGAAAAGAAGCAAGGCAGGAAATGGAGGCTTTTCTGGCTGGTACACATTTAATGCATGATGGTTCTCCATCACGGGTGACTAGTGAATATAAGTTAAAAGCCCTGGGGGCCACCATTCCTGTAGGTGCTGTCAGGAGTGAATGGCCTAAGAACCAACCTCTGCAGCAGACTTTCCACTTTAGACTAAAAACACACCCTCCTTCCTATGATGATGTAATTGACTGAACTCCATATAATGTACTTAAAGGCACAATATCTTATATATGGGTGTATTTATGGTTTGTGGGAAGGCAGATTCCTGAGGACTAGAAAAGAGGAGACAGCAGGCTTGAAAGGGAATATTTCTTGGAATTCTCAGAGAGAGAGAGAGAAAGAGAGAGAGAGAGAGAGACAGAGAGAGAGAGAGAGAGAGAGAGAGAGAGACAGAGACAGAGACAGAGACAGAGACAGAGAGAGAGAAAGAGAGAGAGAGAGAGACTGGGTGGCTCTTATTCTCCCTAAAAAGTCATCTGATCAAAGGGCTATGGTTTGTGGACAATGACTTCCCTAAGGCTCATGGCATTTACAGTAATCAACCAGTCAGTCAATAAACATTTATTAAGCACCTACTATGTGCCAGGCATTACTGTGCCAAGTACTAAGGTACAAAGAAAGGCAAAACCCAAATAATCCCCGCTTTCATGGAACTCACCTTCTAATGGGGGAGACTATGTGCAAAAAACTGTATAATCAAGATATACACAAGATAAACTAGAAATAATAAACAACGGAAAGACTTCTTATAGAAGACAAAACTTTAGCTGGGGCTTGAAGGGAGTCGGGAGGTAGAGATGAAGAGGGAGAGCATTCCGGGCATGGGGAACAGCAAGTGCAAATGCCCGGGGTCTGGAGATGGAGTGTCTTTCCTAGCTGGATTGCAGAGCACGTGGTAAGGAATGAGGTAAGAAGGCTGGATAGGCAGGAATAGATCAGGTTATGAAAGGCTTTTAATGTCAGGCAGAGGATTTTATATTTGATCCTGGAGGTGATAGGGAGTCACTGGAGTTGATGGACTAGAGAGGTGACATGATTATATCTGAGCTTTTGGTGTTGTTCGTTGTTTCATTTATGTTTCTACTCTTTGTGCCCCCATTTGGGGTTTTCTTGGCAAAGATACTGGAGCGGTTTGTCTTTTCCTTCTCCAGCCCATTTCACAGATGAGGAAACTAAAGTAAATGGGGTGAAGTGACTTGCCCAGGGTCACACAGCTAGTAAGTGTCTGAGACCAAATTTGAACTCAAGTGTTCTTGATTCCAGGCCTGGCACTCAGTTTAGCGGGCCATCTAGCTGCCCATCTGAACTTTAGCAAGATCAGTTTGACAGCTGAGTGGAGGACAGATGAGAGAGAGCAGGGTGTGACTTGAGACAGGGAAATCATCATTAGACTATGAATCCTACAGAAGTAAGGTGATGAGGGCCTGCACCAGGGTTGTGACAGTATCAGAAGAAATCAGAATAGGTACATAAGATATGCTATAAAGGCAAAATTGACAGGGTTTGGCCACATATCAGATATAGAGGAGAAGACAATGCCAGGAGTAATTAAACTTGAAATGCTAAAGATATTGGCTGACCTAGTCAAACAGGAGGCTCCAGGAAAGGCATCTGACTACAGAAAGTTTGGGGACCCTGATCTAGGGCCTAATGGGAAAGCTGCTTGCCAAGGGTACGTTTGAAGTGGGAAAGGAAAGGAGGAGGGAACGAGCAACCTTTTCAAGGAAAGAAGAGTAGGTTCATTAAATTTAACACTGAAAGGGACCTTGGCCTAAATCTTTCATTTTACAGATGAGGAAACTGAAGCACAGAGAAATTTGCCTCGTGGGCAAGGCCACTAAGAAAAACAGACTTCTTGTAGAATGGGAGAAGGGATCCAGAAGGAGCAAGAAAGGACAATGTCATGGAAACTGGAGAGAGCTGTCCGGAGAGTGCCCTGTGGTGGTTGACAGAGCATAGGACATGGTATTGGGAACCTCAGTTTGAACTCTGGCTCTTCTGCTTATCAGGATTATGACAATGATTAAGTTGCTTTACCACCATGAACTTGCTCCACTCTCATTTGTTAAAATGATTATAATAATGTTGGCCCTACATACTTGGTAGTGTTGTTGTAAACCTTTAATTGATACATAAATATAGCTTCTTCATCACAGAACATTAGAAGAGACCTCAGTGGTCATCTGTACTTGACCAAGAATGTCTTTAATATTTTACACGACTACTGGTTATCCAGTTTCCACTTACAAACTTCCAACAGAACTCAGTATCTCCTTAAGCAGAACATCCGTGTTGAGACAGCTCCATATAGGGACAATTTTCTTTACACAGAGTCAAAGGCTGATTCTCTCAATCTTCCATCTATTGTTCCTAGTTCTGCCTTCTGAGGACACACAGAACAATTTGAGTCCTTCCAGGCAGACTGGGAAAGGCTTCTAACAGAAGGTGAGATTTTGGCAAAAACTTGGAGGAAGCCAGGAGGCAGATATCAGGACTGAGAAAATTCCAGGCATAGGAGACAGCCAGTGAAAATGCAGAAAGTTGGGAGGTGGAGTGTTGTGTTTGAGGAGCAGCAAGGAGGCCATCATCACTGAATTGTAAAATACATAGAGGTGTAAGAAGAGTGAAAAGAAGCAAGAAGGGGGGAGTAGTGCTAAAGGGAGAGTTGAAAGGCACTGGGTATAAACTTCACTAATATCACAGAAAACATAATTGAAAATATTTTGAAAATGGTTCTCCTGACTTAGTCAACATATTTTAGAATAAGAAGAAATCTTTGAGATTATCTAGACTCATATAATTTTTTTTTGGATTAAGTCTCGCTATCTCACCAGGCTACAAGTATAGGGGCAACTTACGGTCTGATCCCACTGCTTTAGACATGGGAGTTTTGACTTGTTCTGTTTTGGGCTGATTCACCTCTCATTAGGCTTCCTGGTACCTCCTCACTTCCAGGGGCTCACTACACTGGTCACAGATTTAATGTGGACACTCAAACTTCTTAAGCCCATTGTAGCTCAGAATTCTGGAGCATAACAGATTGCCAGCCTCATCCATTGCAATAGCAGGGATTACAGACATGCACCATCACTCTTGGCTAGACTGAAATAACTTTAAATCTAGAAGGAAAGCTAAGTAGTAAAGAAATCATATTTGATTTATGATTCCTGAAACCCTTAGTTTTTGAAAGGAAGTGTTGGACTCTATAGCAGCTAGGT
Organism: Pseudochirops cupreus; assembly: GCA_028627135.1. NCBI lineage: Eukaryota > Metazoa > Chordata > Mammalia > Diprotodontia > Pseudocheiridae > Pseudochirops > Pseudochirops cupreus. The sequence goes on from CM053584.1 coordinate 203,459,052, forward strand.
GACACAGTGCTAGAGCACACTGGTATTGGAATCAGGAAGACTCCTAAGTTCAAATCCAGCCTATGACACTTACTATCTGTATGACCCCAGGCAAGTCACTTAATCCTGTTTGCCTCAGTTTCCTCATCTGTAAAATGAACTGGAGAGGAAATGTCAAGCCACTCCAGTATCTTTGCCAAGAAAACCCTAAATAAGGTTATAAAGAGTCAGATATGACTGAAAACAACTGAATATTGGGTTCTGCACTCGGGCATGACTATTGCCACGTTCAAAATATTTGACTTTCTGTCCTGTCCTCTTCATTTCAATCATAATAATGGACCATGGTCCTACAGGTGAGGGTGAAAGGAAGGCCAGAGCTAGAAAGCAGGGAAAGTGGCATTGAGGACAGAGCTAGATTAATGTGATTACAAAAGAGACAGTTTTCTCTGGGCCCCTGATTAAGGCTTTAATTTTGCATTACAGATTGCAGAGTAACTAGCAATATTAAGTTTAGATAGATCAGCCTCTGACAGTGTTGTCCCAGGGCTCCGCTTCTGATTTAGTTGCCCCAGATTGGTGGGAGGAAGAGAAGTGGGGCCTTGTCTCAGTAAAATCAGTCAGAGATATCCAGGCATCACTTTTTGGTCCTTCTACACTTCTTTCCTTGGAGTTATTAAAAATAAGGTGAAGTAACACCTACTCCATACCCCCAGGGGCCTCCATTCTAGAATGGGAGATAGTCTTTTGGCCATCTGGTATACAGCTCCCATTTTAAGACAGGAGTCTATGTGAACAGAGAGACTGATATGCAGAAGTCTGCTTTATAGCTGATTTGGATGCGGTATAACCATTCTGGCCACGGGGAAGGGAGGATGTGAGAATGTCAAGTGCACCTGTCCCCCCTGCCTAGGACTGAGTGTGTAAGACCTAACGGACAGAAATTATTTCACAGCTTAGCATCCAAAAGTCAAGCTGGAATTTGATCCCATTCATATTTAGGACTGTGATATGGCAGCCAAAAAAGCTAATTCGATGTTAAATTGTGATAATAGTCACAGGGTCCAAAACAAGAGGGCCAGTAGTCCTGCTTCCCTCTCTGATCAGATTCCATCTGCAGTGTTGTTTTCAGTTATGGGCACCACATTTTAGGAAGGGCATGGTTGAACTGGTATCTGTGCAAATGAAAGCAACCAGGAGGGTGAGAGGGCTGGAGGCTAAGCCATTACAAGGATCAGTTGAAGAAACTTGGGAGGTTTAGCCTAGAGTAAAGGAGTCCTAGGGGAAACATGATGGCTGTATTCATGTACTTAAAGGGCTGTTATTTGGAAGAGGGATTAAATTTGTTCTGCTTGGCCTGGGAAGGTAGAACTAGAACAATGGGCAGAAGTTAAAGGGATACAAATTTTGGCTCACTATAACTTCCTAGCAATTAGTACTGCCCAATAGTGGAATGAGGAATCTTGTGAGCTGGTAACTTATCACTCTGACATGTTCAAACGGAGGTCAGTTTTGGGGGATGTTACACGCAATTGTTGGGGATGTTATACATGGAATCTGTCAGGTGGGAATGGGACTATATGATCTCCAAGGTCTCTCCCCTCCCCCCACCAGGTCTGTGATTATATTAAATGCAGGTTTTTCATTGATTAAGTTAATGAATTATTTATCAAATACCTATTACAATGGCCAGAAATATCCTAGGCACTGAAAGAAGGGAGGGAGAAGTGAAGATACATAGACATAAAGGGCAGGGCCCTTGCTTTCTTGTAGTTCATAGTCTAACTGGGAAGGTGTGACAAATATACATGAGAATAATTACAAAACAACATATGACCAACTACAGGCTCAATCAATCAGTTAACGTTTTTTAAGTGCCTACTGTATCCAGAAATGAAATAGTCACCCCTTTCAAGGAACTTATATTCTATTGGGGAAACAATATAAATGAATACAAAATATATAGAAAGTGAATGGAGGGGAAGAAAGTACTCACAGGAAGGGATAAGAAAAGGCTCATAGAAGGTAAAATTTAAGCTGAGTTTCCTTTTGAAGGAAGCTAGGGGTTAAAAGAGGTAGAAAGGAGGGGGAGACTGCATTCCCAGCTTTGGTAGGAGCAGATTCTGTGCTGCTGTTGGCTCACTCATTCTGTTACTGCCTTTGGTGACTATACCCAAGATACACGTCTAGACAGGTCCTGGGGACTGAAATGGTGCTCAGCCCCTCTATACCACTGAGGTACTAGTGTTCTTACCCTCACACTGCTTCTGAGTCTAGGGCCAGAGTTTCTTCTTCCTTCTCCTCTTCTTTCTCTTATTTCCCCCCCTCTTTCCCCTCTTCCTTCTCTTTCTTCCCCTCTTCTACGTCCTCTTCTTCCTCTTTCTTCTTCTCTTTCTCTTCTTCCTCTCCCTTATCTTCTTTCTCTTTCTCCTCCTTCTTCTCCTCCTCCTCCTCCTCCTCCTCCTCTTCCTTTCCCCCACACCTCCTTTTCCTTCTTTTTTCCCCTTCCTTTTCTTCCTCCCCCTCTTCTATCTCCTCTTCCCCCTCTTCTTCTCTTTCTCTTCTTCTTCCTTCTCCTCTTCTTTCTCATTCTTATCCTTCTCCTCTTTCTTTTCCTTCTCTTCCTCCTCCTCTCCTTCCTTAAGTAGTGAAGAGGACTGCTCAGGGGCACACAGCTAGTCACTGGAAGATTTTGAATCTGAACACATTTTACTCTAAAACCAGTGCTCTATATATTGCTCCACAAAGTGCTTGGTCTACAAAGACTTACAGGGATATGAGGCACATATCAAAATGATTCAGTTAATCAAGAAAGACTTCATAGATTCCTAGCAAGTTAGTGCTATAAAAGATCTTAGAGCTTGTCTATTCCTATCCTTTCATTTTATATAACTATACCTCTGACAGCATCTGTGGCACAGTGGGGAGAGGGCTGGATATAGAGTTAGAAAAATCTGAGTTCCAATTTGCCATTAGATGCTTGCTAAGTGTGTGGGCCCTGAGCAAGTCACTGAATCTTGATTTGCTCAGATTGCTCAGCTGTAAAATGGGGATAAAAATAGCACTTGCCTACCAGGGATATTGTGAGAAGTAAATATTGATAAGTGCTTATTAGCACAGAGCTTAATATATGATAGGTGCTACTTCCCTCCCTCCCTCCTTCTTTCCCTTCCTCCCTTCCTTCCTTCCTTCCTTCTTTCTTCCTCCCTATCCCTTACTCCTCTCCCTCCTTTTCCTCTGTCCACATTGGGAGTCATACCCTTACTTGTGGGTGCTCTGCCCAAAGGAATATAAATTATGATTTCTGAAATTTCGCAAGAAATCTTGGAGTTTATGGTCTAGATTTCTTTTTTTTTCCTTTTCCCTACTTATTTATTCTGTCATTTAAAAAATTGGGACAATTAACTCTTTTGCTCCATCTAATTTCATTTATGATTTCCTGAAATATGGCATTGGAAACCCAGGTTTTGATAAATCTCATTGGGATTCAAATGGAGCTACTTGACCTTGCCTTAGACCAAAATCACTCTGGCTTTCACTGATTGGTCAATAATAGGCCCCAGTCCAAGCCTTGCTAGGCCACTGTTTGAGTTTTGATGGCTCAGAATGAGCGTAAATACAATTGTTTCTGTTTTGTCCAGAAACCCTGAGGGTCTTCTTCTCCAAGATTGATTTTTTTTTTTTGCCTGGGAAAAAGAGGCCATTTTTTGTCTTACTTCTTACCTAGCCTGAGGGTGAACTTGTTCATATGAGTATTGAACACCATGTTCATGGAAAGGGAACAAGTCATGAATGTTTGTGCTGAAGGTGAAAAGCCATGTAAAAGTTTAGTCTCAGCCTTCTAAGCTTCCTAGGGGAAGTAAACACACAAAAAAGGCAAAAAGACAATGTGTGGAGGGCTTCCTAAAGCAGCTCAGCATTGGAACTCATCTGTCTCTCTTCCAAAGGGCAACAGCAAAAAGCCATTTCATCACTTTCGTAGCTATTGAAATTGGGACCTTGGCAGAATTCCTGGCCTGTGGAAATCAGGAGTGTGAGAGTTTTGACATCAGGGACAAGACTATGTGTCTGCCTGTTTCCAGTTCCGCAGATTGCTTTTCTTTTGGAAATAGGAAGTAGAAATATTGCTACCCTTAGTCCAGAAGAAGAGAAGCATTTTTAACCCCTGGATCACAGAATTAGAGCTGGGGTGGACCTTAGTCCATGTAATCCAACACCCTCATTTTCCAGACAAAGAAACAGGTCCAGATAGTGTCAGATCACACAGTTAGTAGGTGGGAGAGTTGAGATTGGAACCTTGATCCTCCCTTTTGGCCTCCAAACATACAAAACTCAGGTAAACACTTTATAAAATCCTTCCTTTGTAAAATATCTTTAGCTAAACTCCCTTTTAGCTCTGACAACAACCTGTGTTTCTATGATTTCAAAGACATTTGAAATTTGGCTGTTGCATTGCTTTGCTGAGGGCATATTCCTCTGTTTATTCTATCATCATCATCACCATCATCACCATCATCAGACTTTTATTTAGCACCTACTCTTTGCCAGTTACTGTTCTAAGTGTTTTATAATTGTTGTCTCATTTGGTCTTCACAAAACCCCTGGGAGGTAGGTGCTATTATTATCTCCATTTTACAGACGAGGAAAGTGAGGCAGACAGGCTAAGTGACTAGTCCAGGGTCACATAGTTAGTAAGTGTCTGAGGCCAGATTTGAAGTCAGGATTTATTGTCTCAAGGATTCTAGTCACTGTACCACTAACCTACAACCAAAGTCAGCAGGCTTGCTGTACGAAGTCACAGAATCTTAGAGTTGTAAAGGATCTCAGAGGTTATCTGGTCCAGTCCAATGCTGTACCAGTTGGATTCTGAATTTAAGGTAGAAAAACAATTTCACATTCATAATGACCTTCCTTTGTTGTAATTTGTTGAAGTCAAGCCAAAAGACACAGAGAGGCTACGTACCCATCAGTGACATAAACATCATGGTCCCAGGAAAAGCATTTACTAAGTGCTTATGATTTGTAAAACACTATGTAAGCTTGGAGGATACAAACAGAAAAGCCTTCAAAGAGCTCACATTTTAAAGGGAGAGCTGACACGTATATTGTTCAGACTCCGGGACATGCTGCTGCCCACTGAAGTCCAGCCAGAATCTGACTGGCTCTTCTAGGAATGAATGGACTGGTGGGTAGTGACCTAAAGTTCCTTCTACCCATCTTGGCCTCTCAAGAGGAAAGTAAGAAGGTTGTTCAAATGCACTAACCTAATGGAAGCAAAGGGCAGCTAGGTGGCTTACATAGCAGGTAGAGCACCAGGCCTGAAGTCAGGAAGACCTGAGTTCAAATATGGTGTCAGACACTTACTAGCTGTGTGACCCTGGGCAAGTCACTTAATTCTCTTTACCTCAGTTTTCTCATTTATAAAATGATCTGGGGAAGGAAATGGCAAACCACTCCAGTATCTCTGCCAAGAAAACCCCAAATGGGGTCTTGAAGAGGCTGGAAGGAGTGAACAACAACAAAAGGTAAGCAAAGCCAAGACAATTGAACACACTAATTTTAAGTCATCCTGATAAGTCAAGTTTGGGTGGTACTTTTTCTCTGGTGGGCTAAGATATAGATTCCTCAATGAACCTAACTATTTTCTTTGCTGTAGGGGAAGGGGTTAGCCCGTCAGGTATTTCCTGCAACATTTGTTTCCCAGTATGTATTGGCCACATTGGGAGCAAGTAAATGAATTCATTTATGCTCAGGTAGAAGGCTCATAATAGACTAAAATATCAACCAAGAATGTTGGATTTGGAGTCAGGGATCCTAGGTTCATACCCTGCCTTTGCCCTTTGCTGCTACCTGCATAATCTCAGGCCAGTCACTTAACTTCTCTGGGCCTCAATTTCCTAATCTGTAAAATGAAAAGATTAGACTATATGATCACTAAGGCTTCCTGTGATTCTGTCTCCATGATCCTATGACTCCTCTTCAATTAAAAAAAAATAGATGAAAAGGGCAAAAAAGTCTCTTTTCAAGTAGTTTACAGTCTAGATGAGCAGGTAGAAAACATCCAGAATGAGATAACTAAACAGTATTTTCCAACTCTTCATGACCCTATTTGGAGTTTTCTTGGCAAAGATACTGGAGTCGTTTGCCATTTTCTTCTCCAGCTTATTTTACAGATGAGGAAACCAAGGCAAATAGGGTTAAGTGACTTGACCAGGGTCCTGACACTAGTAAGTATCTGAGGTTAGATTTGAATGCATGGAGGTGAGTCTTCCTGATTCCAACCCCAGTACCCTAACCACTGTATCACCTAGCAGCGTATGTTCAGTGCCCAGTGAGGGTGTTAGATAAAGGAATCCACAGGTGAGAGAGATTTCCCCTGGGCTATGGAGGTTAGGAATATCTTTATGGAGGAAGTAGGATCTGTGCCAGACCTTGAATAATGGGGTGGATTAGGATAGGAAGAGAAGACTGGAGGGTGTGGGCAGTGACAGACAGATGGAGTGGGAATGGATTGAGCCAAATATGAAAACACTGTCTCCAAGTACCATTATACAAAATGAATAGCATATAGACAACAGGACTACATTGGATAATCATGTAATTATATAAATTGATCTGCTTAGATAAAATTATACATAATTATCTTACCCACTGTTGTGTGGATGTTGTAATTATAAAAGTGATACAACAACAGCTTGTTTGGATAGAACTTTATAGTATTAAAGAATTTTCATATCTATTATCTCATTTGATCCCTCCAAAACTCTATGGTTATGGTCAATATTTTATACCCAACTTACAGATGTGGAAATTGGGGTCCATAGAAATAAAGAGAATTGAATAAAGTCAAACAGAAAACTAATGGAAGATCTGGGACTAATAACCTATTTCAGTGCCTTATTATTATTACTATTGTTTTTGTTTTATTGTATCATCCATGGCCCAGAGAACCTCTTTCAAGAAGGTAGCTCTTGTTCTGGACTAGCATGAACTGTATTGAATCCTGAGGGAGTCTGACACCAAAGAAAGGAGATCATTTTAAAAAAATACTCTCTATTTCAATCTTACCCCTCCTAGAAATTCTAGGGAAAGTCTCTACAGCCACAGTTCTCAACCTGTGGGTTGCAACCCCTTTGGGGGTTGAACAACCCTTTCACAGGGGTCACAGGGGTCACCTAAGACCATCGGAAAACATATTTCTGATGGTCTTAGGAACCGAGACACCGCTCCTCTATCAGTCTCCAGGAGGGTCTGCCCACATGCAGATACACCCACATATGAATATTAAAGGATCACGGCATCAGGAAGATTGAGAACCACTGCTCTACAGCAAAGCATAGGCCATCAAAGTTCATGCCTAGGATTTCCCCTAAAAGCGATTTTAGTGGTCCCTTATAGAAAGGACAACATACAAAGTAGACATCAGTCATAAGACAGTTTTTATTTCTTCCACTTTAAAAGAAATGCTTAAAATACAATGGATTAATATGTGTATATTAACAATCAAAACATAGGACAATAGCCCATCCCTTACCATACTCTTTGAAAAGGTAAATGTATTGGATGGCACTATTGAACAGAGGTTTTATTTTTGCCCCTGACCTGCCTTGTGTGTGTGTTTATCAAATCTGCATCTCCTGGAAAACCAGGGCATGGCTTGGGCTTTCTTAGGTCTTTCCATTGCCGTGTCAACCTTGCAGTTTCTGCTGGTGATGATGCCCATTCTCCTCTGAAGAGTATCGTTACAGAATGTACCTTATGCAGCACAGCCAGTCCTAACTCTGGTCAAGCCAAGAAGAATTTCTTAAGCATTTACTATGCTAAGAGCTAGAGACACAAAGGAAGGCAAAACAAAACCAAACAAAGACAAAAGCAATCCTGGGTCTCAATGAGCACATGGCGTACTGGGAGAGACAACATGCAGAAAACCATGTACAAACAAGATCGATAGTGGATAAACTGGGAGTAGTCTCAGAGGGAAGGCAGGAACATTAAGGAGGATTTGGAAAGACTGTAGTGGAAACTTGAAGGAAATCTGGGAAGTCCAGAGGTGGAGATAAGGGGGGAGAGGTCCAGGAATGAAGGACAACTCAGGCACCCTCAACCCCTGGCACTCATCAGGATTTCTGTTTAGATTTGTGCTTAGGGAAATACATACATACAGACATACAGACATACACACAGATATACATAAAAACAAGCCTATACAAGCATACATATATAACATAAGTGTGCACATATGTATATAAATGCACATATACACATGGGTGCAAATATACATGTGTGTATATGCATTTATGTATTTATGTAATATTTATAATGCAGATGAGGCAGCCTTTGAGGTCCAGTCTCAGGTTTACTTGGGAAATCACAAGTAATTACTGCAATTACCTCTGCTGGGGGAAGAGGAGGGAGGGAGAGGAGACAAATCTACCTCCCATCCCTAAGAGAGACAGAGACAGAGACAGAGACAGAGACAGTGCCAGACAGGGAGACACAGAGACAGAGAGAGACAAAGAAAGATGGTGAAATAGAGATAGATAGAAAAATAGAACTTTTCTCTTTGGCTGCTATGATGATGATGATGGATAGTTAGCATTTATACAGCACTTACTATGTATCAGATATTGTACTAAGTGCTTTACAGTTATTGTCACATTTGATCTTCATGACAACTCTGCAAAGTAGGTGCTATTATTATCCCCATTTTACAGATGAGGAAACTGAGGCAGACAGAGGTTAAGTGACTTGTCCAGGGCCACATAGCTAGTAAGTGTCTGAGGTCAGATTTGAACTCAGGTTTTCCTAACTCTAGCCCCAGTGCTCTCCTGGCTCAAGTGTCAATCATATTTGATACAGTTCTATAGTCATGAGGAATAATAAAAGATTAGTGCATGTTCCCAAAGTGCAAATCCTTCAGCATTGAGCCATGGAGCCAGGGAATACATGCCCAACTCCATAAGAGGTACACCAGTTCTTTTTTCTTTTTATTAACAAACTGGGATGCTTGGGAAATGGAGATCTATTGAATTAACACTACCACAACTCAATACAGTTAACATAGAACACAATTTAATTCTATTCTACTCTCTTGGGATAGAGTTCCAATCCATTCGACTAGTGTTTTCTTGACTTCTGCTATGTGCAAGACCCTGTGTTTTTCACTATGGCAGCTAAAAAGAGGAATAAAACCCTGTCCTTTCTCTCACGTAAACAACTATGGCCTAAAGTAGAATGGGGCGAGGACATAGGGCAGGTTCAAAGTACTTTGAGAAATCTAGGAAATTCTTAGCCAGGGCATATTTTGCTCTTATGCTCTATCCATCTTCTCTATAGCCTCTACTACCTTGCTGCTTAGGGGGCACCCTTCCCTACTCCAGCTTTCCAGTGTCTGTAATCACAGAATATGATGCAATCAGCTCTGCTATTGTTCTGGCATGCATTGGATCAATCTAATCCTCAGGACCCCCCCGCCCCCCATTTGCTCCTTAACTTGCCAAATTAAAATGGCCTTTCATGCATATATACATAGGGAGAGAGGAGAGATAGAGGCAGATAGACAGACAGACGGATAGATATAGACAGACAGATACAGAGACAGAGACAGAGAGACAGAGAGGGAGAGAGAGAGAGTTCCCAATTAAATGTAATATTCCTAAGGGTGCAAACTATGCTTGCTATTATATTTGTATCTACAGTGCTTAGCATGGTGCTAGGCACATAGTAAGCCCTTAGTTAATGCCTTTTAAAAAATTCATTCGTTGAACTGGGAGGATCAGAAAAGGGTTAATGAAGAAGGCTGCATTTGAACCTCCCTCACCCCAAGCATTTCACTCATCAGGGTAGTCCTGGTGCTTGGAATTATTCCATTATAGCTTCACTCCTTTAAATGAAGACTCTGTCACCTGTGAAAATGGAAATCCCTCCAGGTTCTATCACATAGTAACAAGAGAGGCAGTGAATGGTAGTAGAATATACTCTAGACTTGCAATCAGGAGAACAGAGTTGACATCCTGACTCCACTTCCTAGCTATGTGACTATCAGGCAAGCCATGCAATCTCTCTGAGACTCAGTTTTCTCCTTTGTAGAATTGGGGAGCTTGATTATTTGATTGCTAAAGTCCCTTGAACTCAGAGATTTATATACGTACATGGTGATTTGTTTTCTTTTTTCTGTGGAATTGCAAGTAATCTAGTTGGCTTTGTTAAGTGGGCCAGTAAATGAGATGAATGGACATCATTAAGGGATTCCAAAGTGGTGTTGGAACAAGCTGTCATTGACTTTTACCTAAGTTCCTGGTTCCCCTTATCAGAGTTCAAGAGAGGGACGAAAACCATGCACACTTTTCTAGGCTGTCTTTTGTACCCAAGGATAAAGGCGTCTTTCCTGAAATTATAACCTTTTAGTAACTTTTCCCCAGGCTTGGAATAGATTAGCTGTCAGTTCTCAAACAATTGAGCAATTAGAAGGGCCATTCAGGAGCTCCTCTATTGAGCTAGCAGGTTTCCTGTGGCAGTGTTCTTCAGTCCCAGTGCTGATGTTGGTACCATCTCAGAACAGCTGGATGAGTCATCTGTGGAATGCTAAAGAAATCATTTCAGGGAAGGATTTATCAGAGGGTTTAGCCATCGCTATTGGTTTATAAGTTAAAGAATAATGTTAATAATAGATCTGTGAGGACAGTATCTATGAGAATTGTTTTTTGTCCTTCCTACTCATAACTCAGGTGAGCCAAGGGACCAGTTAGTTCAAGTGGTTAGGCTTCATACAACGGAGGCTAACTGAATCTCAGATTGTTGTAAGTGATTCTAATCAATTATGGTTGGAAAAAAATTCTTAAGCTAACATTCAGCAAGCATTTATTAAACACCTACTATGTGTCGGACACTGCTAACCACTGGGGGTACAAAGAAAGTGAAAAGACAGTCCCTGCCCTAGAAGAGCAGCCTGAAAGGGAAACCGCATACAAACAACTATGTGTAAATAAGCTATAAGGAGGATAAATTGGAAATAATTAATAGAAGGCAAATTCTGGAATTAAAAGAGATTAGGAAAATCTTCTCGTAGAAGCTAAGATTTTAGGAACTTAAAGAGCATCCAGGGAGGCAAAGATGAAGAGAAGGAACATTTCAGACATAGGGGACAGCCAGTGAGAATGTCCTTTGTAGGGAAATGGAGTGTCTTGTGTGAACAAGAAATCAGCCAGTGTCACTGTGTTGCTGTGTCAGGGTATGTGGGGAAGAGAAAGATACAAGGAGACTAGTAAAGAAGGAAGGGGTCAGGTTATGAAGAGCTTTGAATGCTAACTGGTGGATTTTATATTTGATCCTGGAAGTGATGGGACCTACTAGGATAGATTAATGGCTATGTATGTGGTTATTTACATGGTTAGACTTATGTTTGAGGATGATCAGTTTGATCTGTGTGGAAGGTGGATGTGGAAAGAGACTGGATTCAGAAAGAACAGCCAGAAGCCCAGGTGTGAGATGATGAAGGCCTGTGTCAGGGTTGTGGCATTTGTCAGAGGAAAAAAATAGGGGGACATATATAGGAAATGTTGTGAAGATAAAACCAACAGGACATGGTTACAGATTGGAGATGAGGGGTGAAAAAGGGAGTTGAGGTTGTGAGTCTGGGTGACAGGGGGAGTTGACAATAATAAAGAAGTTCAGAAGAGGTAAGGGTCTGGGGAAGAGATAAGGAGTTTAATTTTGGATGCATTGAGTTTAAGATGTCTGCAGAACATACAGTTTAAGATATCTGATAGGTAGTTGGAGATGAGTCTAGAAGGTAGGAGATAAGTTAAAGTTGGATAAGTTTGACCTGAGATCCATTGACGTAAAGATGATAATTGAATCCCTGGGTACTGATGAGATCACCAAGTGAAACAGAGGGGGAGGGGACACCAATGGTTAGTAGACATGATCTGGATGAAGATCCAGCAAAGAGACTGAGGAGTGGCCACACAAGTAGGAGACTGTTAACAAAATATTAATCTGAGGTAATAATGACGCATATTTATGTAGCATTTTTTGTTGTAGTTCAGTCATTTTAATCATGTCAGACTCTTCACGCTCCATTTGGGGGATTTCCTGGCATGGTAAGTGCTTAATAAATACTTGTTTGATTATATAATTCTGTGTTCTTTATAACACTCCTGTGAAACAGATAGTACAAGTATTATTATTTATTTCCATGTTAAAGATGTGGAAACTGATGTTCTGAGAGTTTAATTTCCCCTTAATTACCTCAGTAGGATGTGTCTAAGACAGGATTTGAACCCAGATCTCTCTTAACTCCAAGCCCATCCCTCTGGTCACTCTACACTATTGCCTGTGGCTAACAGATAAATAATTAATAGTCTCAGTTAGTTTCATGGTCTTAGAAGTGCTGTTTACTTCCTTTATCTGGGTCTTGATTTCCTCATTTAAAAATGAGTGTTGGATTAGAAAGTCTCCAGGGTTCATACAACAGTTTGTTTAAGGAAAATAACCCACAGAAGACCATAAGAAACAACATTAGAAGTCAAAAGGTATAACTGAATTCCTGAGGAAAGCCTTTATAGGGGGCAGGGTAAGGGAAGATCATAAAGGAGAGGACATTTGATTTGGGTTTTCATGTATAAACAAGAACTCAATAGTCAAAGAGGGAGGAGGACATTCAAAGCATAGGGAATATCACACATTTTGGGGACGGAATCAAGATATTTGACTGACATGTAGATGACCTATGATTAGGTGATTTCTAAGGCCCCTTTTATCTCTAACATTCTACATTTCTGCTAATTTTTATGTAGCATAGTTAAAGAATTAGATACTTTAGAGAAGGACTTAAAATACCTAGGCTCAATATGAAACCTTTTGTTCCATTTCAATTATTATTAACCTCTTCTTCATTTGGGTAGCTAGGTGGCACAGTGGATAGAGTATCAGATCTGTAGTCAGGACCTTGGACACTTAATAGCTGTGTGACCCTGGGCAAGGCACTTTACCCTGTTTGCCTCTGTTTCCTCATCTGTAAAACGAATTGGAGAAGGAAATGGCAAATTGCTCCAGCATCTTTGCCAAGAAAATCCCAAATGGGGTCACAAAGAATCCAACATGACTGAATAAAAAACACCTTCTTCATTTAAACCTGGATTTTTCTACTCTGATTTAAAGAAAAAAACTTTTAATTCTTCTCACAATGTTTTAGGTGTTGAAAACTCCTGGACTTGTATAGGTTAATAGTGTATAGCTATTTTTTTCTGCATATGTATGAAACATAAAGTTTTAACTCCTACCCTATAGGGTATTTCTAGTCCCACTGTCATTTTCAACAGCAACAACTGACCTATACACTATGGTGTCTTCCTTTTCACAACATGTGATATATCTCTGCCTGAAATTATTTATTGAGTATCCTGAGAAGTAATTCATCTAAATGGTTCATGGTAGTAGCAACCACAGTGCCAAGACCACAAACAATAGTGGAACTGGGCACTGGGATAGGGAATCAGCACATTTGGTGGTTCTGTCACCAATTAGCTGTGTCTCTCATCTCTCCAGGCCTCAGTTTTCTCCTCTGCAAAACAATGGGGTTGCATTGGATATCTAAGACCCCACTTAACTCTGACAGTCTGTTATGCATTCTGACATTTTTGTAATGTCATCTCTCATTGTATGTATGAAGGCCCTTCCCAGCCCTAATATTCTGTGCTCTATATTCTAACATTCTAAGTTCTAGGGTCCATTTCTGATTTGCCATCCTTTGTTCTATGATTCTAAGGTTATTTTCTCCAAGGTTTCCAAATAAAGAGAGTAAATAAAGAGCAAAATATGTCACATGTTTGGATCGAGGCTGGACAGCTACCAACACTTTGCAGGATTAAAATGAAACACTAGAATGAGCAGATCTAATTAGCAGCTGCCTCTGGAGAAACAGATGAATTACCCCTGACAACATGGCCTAAAGAATAACCTTCTGCTCCCTAGACTTTTTATCTTTTTTATTGTGGTCTGTAGGTGAATGCCTTCAGATATATTCCCTACTCTAGATGTCACCCCTTTATCTACTATAATTTTTAAGGATCAATATTTTCTCCCCAATGTTTGCCAGTTAAGATTCTACCCAATCCTTAAGGCCCACATCAAACACTACTTCCTCGAAACTTGCCCTGATGTTTCCTATCGTAAGTGGTTCCCTTATTCTGTAAACTCTCACTTTCTTCCTCTCATTTACTTTGACAACATCATGGGATGAAAAGTGCTCTTGATTTGGAGTCAAGAGAGCTGAGGAGTTATGACTCTGGCAGTTATTAGTTGTGTGGCCATTGCTAATTACTTTGCCCTTTTGAGCTTTAGTTTCATCTGTAAAATGTGTGTCATAATACAACTTGCACCATTTCCCTTACGGTATTATTGTGAAAGTGCTTTATAAACCTTAAAGTACTACAGAGAAATGAATAATAATATTATCTTGTTCTGCTGTTGATACTATACATTTATAATCTTCCCTACTAGACTATGAGTTTATTGAGACCAGGAACCATGTCTTACTCACTTTTGTTTATCCCTCAGAATCATACCTTACTTAGCGCCTAGCCCAACATAGACATATGATAGATGATTGTCAGCTTTGAATTTATTGAGTTGGAACATTACGTATTTTTGTGGTCAAGTGAATTTATTTCTTTTATCTGTGTATTCATCCATTAACCCTTTCCACACATGTGTCATGCCCCACCCCCATTCTCCTATAATCTATTTTTAATAATAGACATGGAAGATACCATACCAAACTTCCTTAAAAGGACGATGTTAGTCATGATACCCAAACTTGAGAGGGATAAAGCAGAGACAGAGAATAATACATCAATATGACTACTGAATGCTGATGCAAAAATGTTTTAATTGTGGGAGGAAGGGAAGCAAGGCCATCTAAATATCCAAATCTAAAGGACAACAATATCATCTAAATATACAATAAAATTGTTTTTTGTTATAAAATTGGATGTATGTGATATAAGGAAAACATTTGCTATAATTAATTATATAAATGCAAAACCAAAAGCAGCATTGACTTTGGAGTTAGAAGACCTGGGTTCAAATCTCAGCTTTGCAACTTCCTGTTTCACCTTGGGCAAGTCACTTTCCCTCTTTGAACCTCAGTTTCCTCATTTGTTAAATGAGGGAATTGGACTAGGTGACCTCTAATCTCTTTTTAAGCTGTATATCTATCATCTTTAAATCACATCTGAACAAAAAATCAAGAAAACATTTTTCATGTTTAATTTTCTTACCCTTTACCCCCTTATGCAAAATAGTAAGAGATGATTTCAGTAGAATCTTCTTCAAAGAAGGAATTTATTCTCAGAAGATCAAACTAAGAGTAAAACATAAGTAATAACTTACTGGGGAGAGGGCAAGTCAATAGAACACAGAGAGGTGAGAGAAGGGGAGAGCCAATTGCTATTAGGTATATGAAAGCTTGGAAAACCACAGGAATTTTATAAAGAACTCATCATTTGATTTTCTTAGTAATTATTACTCTTTGAATAAATGTAGAATATTAATTCCTTTTAAAGGTGGTAATGAAGGCTTATGGCTTTCCCTCATGCCTGGGATGCTTTCCTTCCTCATCTCCAACCCCTGGTTTCTTTCAAGTGCAGACTGAAATCCTACCTTTTGTAAGCCTTTTCTGATTTCCCTCAATTCTAGTGTCTTTCCACAGTGATTATCTCCAACTTATTCTGTATTTAGCTTGTTTGTGAATGGTTACTTGCAAGGGAGTTCTTACTCCTCTTAGACTGGGAGCTCCTTGAGAGCAGAGTGTGTCTTTTACCTTCTTTTGTGTCTCTGAACTTAGCACAGTGATTGGCACACAGTAGACAACTAATTATGATTTATTGACTCACTGACTGGTGTCAGAGGAAATAGAGAAGAATTAGATTCAAGAACTATCATAAAGATCTAATTGATAGGGTTTATTTACTGATTGGATATGAGGAGTGAGAAAGAAGGAAAAAAGTCAAATATGACACAATTGTGTCAATGGTATAATCGAGATAGAAAGCAAGTTCATTTCAGATCCCAGATTTAGAATTCAAAGGCACCTTAGATGTCACTTAACCCTGTTTGTCTCAGCTTCTCCATCTGTAATATGAGCAGGAGAATGAAACGGCAAGACACTTTAGTGTCTTTGACAAGAAAACACCAAATATGGTCATGATGAGTTGGACGTGACTGAAATGACTGAACAACAAGACCAAATAGAGGTCATCTATTCAAATTCCATCATTTTGTAGGAAGGGAAACTGAGGTCCAGAAAGGTTAAGGGACTCACCTAAGGTCCCTCAGGGAGTTAGTATCAGGATCCAAATTCATTTTCTGTTACTACAAGTTTTGGGATTTTTTTTGGACTCAATCACTCTTGGTCAAGGTCATACAGCATTATAGAGACTGGAGTCTGGGTCTTAGCCATTTTCTTAATTTCACCATTTTCCTTCTCTTACAACACAGAACTTCTCAGGGTATAAGCCATAATCAGTGAGACTGCAACTTTTTTTTTGGCTCTTTTTAAAAAATGGAAGCCTACTATGTCTGTTTGATACCATGTCAGGCAGTAGGTGCAGAAAACATAAAGACTTTGTTTTTGAAAAATATTGATAATTTCTCTGTACTCAACCTCTTTAGACCATTTCTCATAAACTGGCAAAAACAAAGGATAGTTTTCTTAAAGTTCAACAACTTGGAGTTCCATTTGTAAAAAAATTAAAAACACTGAAAAGCAAATTCAATAAGTAAATTTATAATTATTTTTGAATAAATTATGCTTTTAAATTTAATTCAACTTAATGCCAATTTTGTCAATTAGCCAAAGTTTACGTTTTGCACATTTCATTTTGTTAGCTAGCAGTGATTTGAAATCTAGAATATATGTATATATATATATATACACACACACACATATGTATATGAAGATATGTACATATATTATATATAAATACATATATTTAAAATATTGAGTATTTTCCATTTCCTCCAATTTTTCTTTTGTTTCAAAGGAAAATAGTTTTTTCTCCTATGGCTGACATTTTTCATTTCCAATAAGTACTTAATTCTGTCTCCCACCCAGCTGCTTCTTGCCACACTCTCTTTTTTTGGTCTTCTCTCACCTTTGAATTGGACGCTACAAATCTTCCTATGAACTACTTCTAATTTTGTGGAGAGACTCAGACCTGATCTTTCCTCTTGTGGAGCAAAGATGCTTTGGGTAATGTGGTGTAGCAAGGAGATAGTGGACGAAGGAATACACGTAAACACCTTGGATTTGAATCCTGGTTATGCCACTTATTTCTTAGGTGGCCTTGGGAAATTTATTTAACTTTTTCTGTGCCTGGGTTCCCATGTCAGTAAAGTGAGGACTAGGTGAATGTCTCTTTGAATTTCACTGTTCTTTATTACCGCAAGCAAGAAACTTGAAAGCAAAAGAATCCCCACTGAAAACATTGCCTTGGCCACTTTGTAAATTATCTCTTCCTTTTAGACCTTTAGCATGTACATATATATGTATGTGTGTGTATGCACACACACATATACACATGTGTATGTATGTTCACAGACACCTTCATAGCTCAGAGGGCTGTTTGCATAAGACTCTCCTCATTGTTGGAATTAATTAGTCAATGCTTTGTAAAGGGTAGAGTTGATCAGAGTTAGAGAAAAGAGAAATTCTGTTCTTTTGGTTCCTGGTTTCAAGAGAGAAGACATTTAGTTCCAGACTATCTTCAGCTCCCTGAAAGGGAGAGAAAGACTCTGGGGAAGAAGTTGACATGTAGAATATCTACCATATGCAGAAGATACTAAATGCCACCATCTATTAAAAGCTACTTTCACTGTTAAAATTTTCACATTTTCTACCTTTGTCTCTTCCTATCTCCTATGAAGTGAGCAACGGAGCTGTCTGCTTCTTGGTGTTAGCTTTTTCATTTGTTTCTTCTAGTCAGAAATGATCTTTTACTAATAACTGCTCTAGAACTTTGTACCTCTTTTATTGGATTTTTATATTCTGCTTTGAGTACACATCTTGTGTCACCTATTAGACTATAGGTTCCATATGGTCAGAGGTTGTATCTTACTCTTCTTTGTATTCCCCCTAACACCTAGCATAAGTCCTCAAATAGAGTAGGTGCTCAATAAATGTTGTTGAATTAATGAGTGGTAAAATGAAACCATTTTAAACCACCTCTGTTTAAAAATTTGGGATTTCTGTTTAAAAGTTGTTTTAAAAACCCAAGTTTTATTATAGCCCTGATTTTGTGCCTGGAAGTCATCTGAAAGAAGGCAGTCTGTAACCAAGGCAGGCTGTGAAAGTAAGAGCTGTTGCTAATGGAACCAGCTGAGAAGTTTATAATGTTTAAACCTTACTATTGTATTTGAATTTCATGTAACACCTACTAGAGCAGACAGCAACTAGAGATTCCTGTTGGGAGGGGAACAATTCCTCTCTTCTTTAAATAGAGTGGAAAATTACTTCCTTCTTTTTGGAAAAGACAGCAACCCTAGGGGCCACGCTGCTGGCAAGAAGACATACCTAGGGCCTCTAATCTTTCTTTTGGGTTTTCTTGTATAAATTCAAAGATAGGAAATCTAGATATGGTGAGTCACAGAAGAGATGACACTTTTTTTCTTCCCTTTAGTATTTTTCTTTTAGTTGATAGAAGGAGATATGGCAAAGAATGCCTATGTCTTTGAAGGGAGCTTCAAGGATTGGGGCTTTAATTTCAAGAGAAGCTGCAGAATCAGGGAGGTACATGCAGGTCAGGACAGTGAGAGAAAAGAGCTCAAACTTTCTCTCTTTATAAGATGGAAAGAAGAGAAATAGCACAAGTGATCTTTGTTGTGGGTCTGATCAGCCCAGTGCTCTGTCTCTAAGCCAATCTGGAAGGATATACTTCTGATATTTTAGAGAAAATTTGGCGGTAAGTCCTATTTCTTTCTATATCCATCATGACTTTGTAGAATTTAAGTTTCTTTTGTTTCAGCCTTCATGGTGGTGAGGGAGTGAGGAAGAAATTTGATTTTCTTAATCTGTTATTACAGTTACCTTGCCTCATCTTCTTGCTTTTATGAATTGTCATTTTCTATACTTCCTCTAGCTTCCTTATCTGCCTTTTGAGGATGACTCATTAGTGCAGAAGGGAGTGGTATGTCATGGGACCCTGAACATAAGAAAGAGATGCCTTTGGAGAAAGATATTGAAGGAAGAAGAGCAGTAACCTGAAACAAATGATCCCAACTCTAAAGCATAATGCTTCAGGAGGGATGCAAAGGAGAAGAATGAAGAACAATTACTGGGCTCTTGAGGAAGCACCCACATCCACAGAGTGGAGCAGTTTGGGTGGTGCCTACACTTCACTGCTGGGAGACAAGTGAGTCAAGGGGCCAACTTGGACCAAAAAGAATTCAGTACTATTTGCCCATCATTTTTGCCATTTTCCCCCACTATAAATTTGTTCACTTTGCCTTGGCATTTATGTAGCTGCAGGAGGCTATTATCTTGTCAACAATGTTCTACTGCATTGACATTATCTCTTAATTACACAATTACTTTATTATGTACTGTACTTGTAGTAATAAAATATCTAAAGTACTTCTAGCTCATTCTGGATTTTTTTTTAAAGACTTAAGTCAAACCAACTCCTATAGGCATAGAATGTCAGAATTCAAATGGTCCTTAGAACAATGACTATTAAAGCAAAAGACACCCAAAATCAGAACTAGAAGGAATCTTAAAACATGGGGCGTTAGAACAGGGAACATAAAAGGTCAGAGCTGGAAGGGTAATGAGAGATAATTTAATTCCATCACTTCATTTTGTAGGTGATAAAACTGAGACCCCCAAAGGGCAGCAACTTGCTCAAGGTCACACAGGCATCTATGGGCAGAACCAGGCATCCCTACCACCTCCTTTTCCCACTGATAAATTTTTCTGGCACTTTCATTTTGAGGAAAGGCCCAGGCAATCCATCATTCGACCCTCTCCCAGCTTTGCTTTTGACTGTCTGGAATTAGCCACTTCATCCCTGAATGGATGCCTTC
>CM053584.1:203479612-203496550 GCA_028627135.1 Pseudochirops cupreus
CCCCCCCCCCCCCCCCCCCCCCCCCCCCCCCGCTTCCCTCTCATTCACTTAGCAAATGCTTTCAGGAGCCTACTGTGTATAAAATACTGTGACAGACCCCGGGGAAGATGCAATGCTTAGATAAGAAATGATCTTCCTTCTCATAGAAATTATAATCTACCAAGGAACTAAGATACATATATAATTGTAATATACAGTATTCCTTCGGCAGCTATGTGAATATTGGCTTCACAGAACCGGGGTGAGTGGATAGATGATGGTACTCTACAAAAAGAGGGCAATCCTTCGTAGTTTAGCTGCAGATTACTTTTCATGATTTATTACACATTACTATTCCCCACATCCTCTACATTCTAGCCATCATCCCCTTGCTGTTTCTCACATATGACATTCACCCCATGCCCTTTCACAGACTGTGACCCATGCCTGGTATGCACTTCATCCTCCCGCCCCTTGGAATGCCTAGTTTCATTCACTACTCAGATCAAATGTATCTCCTACCCAAGGTTAATCCTGAGTACCCCACCCACTCACAAATTTTCTTGTATCACCTTTCTATATATTTTGTATTTATTCATCTGTGTACATGCTATTTCACCATGACAGAATTTTTAAGTCCTTGAGGAAAGGGATTCTTGCATTTTTTCTTTTTTTTTCTTTTTGGAGGGGGGAAGGTAGGGCAATTGGGGTTAAGTGACTTGCCCAAGGTCACACAGCTAGTTTTTGCGCTGTGTCTGAGGTCGGATTTGAACTCGGGTCCTCCTGACTCCAGAGCTGGTGGTCTATTCACTGCCCCACCCAGCCACCCCAGGATTCTTGCATTCTTGTTTTTGCAATCCCAGGATCTAACATAGGACTTGATATGTTGGATGCATTTAATAAATGTTGCTTAAGAGAGAGTCAAATGAGACAATGTATGAAAAATTATTCTTAAATCCATATAAATATGAACTATTCTTCTTCAAGGGGAAAATCAGCATGTGGAAAAGGTAAAATGGATGATATTCAAAATGTCAAGAAATTTTTATCTGATTTCATCACAAAAATTATGAAAACAGGAAATTATGATGGAGCCGATAAAGGTTCCTAGATCTAGAGTTGAAAGGGATCTCAGAATCCATCTAGCCAAAATGCCTCATTGTACAGATGAGGAAACTGAGTCACAACGAGTTTAAATGACTTGCCCAAAGCCACACACATAGTGATTGTTTAGTGGAATCTGAACCCAAGTCCTCTGACTCCATTGTCAGTGTCTTCCTCCACCGTATTGGAGGTCTTTGTTTTGGTATCACAATGAGAATAAACAGAAACCACCCTGAATAGAAATGTTTGCAGGGTGACAAAGAGACTGATCTTAATTTTACATGTTTATAAATGGAGGTGAAAATGAGGGTCTAGCCAATGAAAGCCAAGTGCACAGAGCAGCTGCAATATTGTTACTTGGTTATTTCAGTCACATCTAATTCTTCACAACCCCATTTGAGACTTTCTTGGCAAAGATACTGGAGTGGTTTGCCATTTCCTTCTTCAACTCATTTTACAGATGAGGAAACTGAGTTAAATAGGGACTTGTCCAAGAGCAGCATTTTTGTAATTTGTAAGTGCCCAGTGGAGCAGCATCCAATTACCATCTGGCTGAGTAGCACCAGGAGAGAATATAAGCCAAACAAGGAGACCTGGAAGGATTCGGATGACATTAATAATTCTTAATTGTCAGAAGCCTGAGTCACCGCTTTGCCCAGGTATCTTGGCCACATGTGTTCCCTGCATTTAATTTGTCCAGGATCACACAGCTAGTAAGTGTCTGGGGTTGGATTTGAATTCAGATCTCCCTGGTTCCAGGTTCAGCACTCTATCCATTGGACAACTTTGCTGCCCTTTTTGCAATGTGCTCTTCCTAATATCGATCCACCCAGAAGTTTGGCCAAATGTGCTTCTGGAAATGCATGGTGGAAGAGCCAGAGCCTTTCTCTCCCTAATACTAAATGTGGATTGGTATGCTGACTGGTGACAAAAAGTATTCACTGACTACTGATATGGAACTGAGTATGCATACAAAAATCTGGAAGTAAGGGAAGAACTTTCTCTTCCCAAATTAGGAGGAAGAAGTATTGTGAGCCCCTGGGAAGAGGGAATAGCTGCCTTTTATCTCCCCAGTTGGTTTACCACGTGGCTGTGAATGAATGGTGCTGCTCTTTCAGTCTCTATGGTATGAATTCTTTCCTGATTATAGGTAAATGAGTATCAGAAAACAGATTATTTCCTGGAGAACTTCAAAAAGAAAGACTGCAAGAGGTCTGGAGTCCATAGAAGATTCTGCTGATAGCCAAAGTGGTCCAATGAGAAGCTGACTTTAAGGAGTGAACTGCTCAATTTCTATTTAAAAATTAATTGATATAATTTGGTTAATTAAATAAAGGACAGCTGAAGAGAGAAAAATCGATATTGAGGTAGAGATAGGTATTGGAAGGAAACAGCATTTATTAAGTGCCTACTATGGGCCAGGAACTGTGCTAAGTGCATCACAAATATCGTGTTGTTTAACAGCAGCAATAACAATAGTTAACATTTATATAGCTCTTACTGTCTTCCAGTGCTAAGCACTTTATAATTATTATCTCATTTGATCCTCACAAGAACCCTGGAAGGTAGGTGCTATTATTATGTCCTTTTTACAGATGAGGAAACTGAAGCAAACAGAACTTAAATGACTTGTCCAGGGTCATATAGCTAGTAAATAGGTGTCTGAGATCACATTTGAATTCAGGTCTGTCTAACCCAGGACTCTGCTTCCTCCACTACCTATCTCTCTAGGCACAGCAGATATAAAGTAGGTGAGCTGGACTTTGAACTCAGATTCCTTAATTCCAAGTTCGGAGCTCTTTCTCCCAAACAAGGCTGATAAGATAATGAAGCTAATGGGAGGGGGGAGTCCAAAATGCATTTATGATATAATGGACATCGAGAGTTCAATTAAGAACCACCACCCCCAAAAAGGATCGAGGATCTAGGAAACATTGTGGACCTCTTCCTTGGAGAAATCGCTATTGCGGTGCAAGATTGCTAAGTAAAATAGAAGTCCAGGGCCTTATCAGAAAACACATTGGAAACAAACTAGGAAACAGTATTCTACATACCTACTCTCCATATTCTATTAAAAAAAAAAAACCATTGTGTATCTGCACCAGAGGTGAAGAAGTCAATCTTTACCAAAGGGTAGGACCAGCTTTAACAAGCAGTAGGTTAACATGCTTCAGGCAAACTGAATAGAACAGAGAGAAATGGGTCAAGGACAAGTACAGAAGTTCTAGGGAGTTACAGAGACCTCCAGAAGAGGGGTCAAGGAAGTAATTGTAAAGTCAGTGTATAATGACCTGAAACTCAGGGGAGGTATTTTTGAGGCCAAAGAAGAAACAACCTTCCTCCCTCATGAGGACAAAAACCAGATCAATATCCAAGGATGTTAATAAGACTACAACACCCTCAGCATGTTAAGGGCCATTGCTCTCTAAATCACAGGACCTTTCCAGCAATGGCAGCTTTGCCAGTATAAGAAAAATGGACAATGAGCTGGATCCAGAATCAAACATGAAGAGGAAAGCAGATTGGATTGCCTTCAGGAAAATGCAAGAGCTTCTTTAATGACCTCAAGTCTCTCCAGAAACAAAGGTCCATCTTAATTCCAATATTTCATTGGTGTTGGTGTATGGTCATAAGACATGAAATATGAATCTCTATGGAATTGAAAATGGACATCAGAGAGGTGGGTGTGAGCAAGCTGCAACACAGAACCAAGGAAGAACTTTAGGGGAAAAAAAGAGGAGGAAAAGCATCATCAACAAAAAACAGGGTAGAAAGAGAAGATGGGTGAGGTTGAGAAATGGCAGGTGGGTGTCCAGAGTACTCCACTGATATTCTCATAATGTTGGAAGAAATTGAAGAAGGTCTCAACTGAAAAAGGTTAATTTAATGAACCCTCCTATAGAAATCCTTTGATAGGACATGGCCAAGAGTTGTCCAATATGGGTAAGCATGGCTGGTTTGAAACTTGCATCTTTGGTGGGAATAGCCAAATCTGTATGATCACAGATCCACTGGAATATCTGATAGAAAAAGGAAAGTTTAATGGGGACTACAAATCATATTAGTTTGAGAGAAATTTTTAATTTAATACAAAAATACAAATTCATGACTTCTATAACCTGATAACATACGTTTTATTGGTAACTAGTGGTAACCTTAAACATACAAAGCCCTAGAAGCAACATAGAATAATAGACAGAGAGATGGCATTGGAGTCAGAAAGACCTGGGTCCAAGTTTCTGGGGTGGAGCCCTAGGACTCTGACACATACTGATTATGTGACTCAAGGCAAATCATTACTTTTCCTTTTCCCAGGAAACTCTCTCAGACTCTAAGTTGCAGAAAAGCTGCTCACATGAAATCGGAAGTCCAAAAACAAAAAATAAAAAGCACAAGACAAATAAGCCTTCCTGAAAAAAAGAAAAGAATGGATTAGCCTAGAAATGGATCGCCGATCAATACCTGGCCCAGGCCCAATGGGGCCTCACATGCAACCACCAGAGAGGGGGAAGAGCCAAGGAGGATCCTGATACTCTGGCTGCCAGGAGAAGAAAGAGAAGCAAAACAGGGGAATAAGGTCCCTCAGAAACTGTGTCAACTCTTTCATTTCTCTCTCTGTTCTTTTTTTTACTTTTTAATATATGGAATAAAACAAGCATTTCCATAACACAGTATAATAAAAAAAGATGATTGCACATTAAGCTACAAATCCATTATGTACAACTTGCTATTCTTTTTAAATATATAATAAAGTCAGCATGTAAATTTCTTTTTTTCCCTTTTTCTTCCCTCCCCACCCCCTCTGCCCTAGAGATAACTAATATTAGATACAAACAATTCCTCTCTGTGTTCTAATCCTGACTACCCAGATTTCTTTTTCCACCACACCACAGCAGCCTTCTCATCCTAGAAGATCATGCTGCCTCTCTAGCCTCTTCTAAATGATCAATTCCACCCAGAATGTCTGTTTTAAAGAAGTTATCTAAGCCTGCCATGTTCACCCCTTAATTCTTCTCTAGGCTCAACTCTGTCTCTCCAGACTTCTTTCTCCACCAGGCCCCCTGCTTTTCAGCTTCCTTTTAGGTGTTGTCTTCCCTCATTAAAATATAAGCTCCTTGAGATCAGGGACTATCTTTTCTTTGGTGGGGGGCCTTTTATTTATATTTCCAATGCTTCCAGTTACCCAATGCACAACTAGTGCACTCTAGCTGAAGTCAAATGGGAAAGGAATGGGTTATCATGTCAACCCCCTCCCCCATTTCAAGCATCTAGACAGCATCTTGGCATTCATTGTCATTATTGGCAATGATAGTAGAGTAGGCAGGTCTCTGACAAAGTGCTCAGATCATTTGACAGAGAAGTCACAGTAGACTATAAAAAAATCTGCCAGCAGTCTGGTGGCCAGAGATGTACTTGGAAGGTAGATACAGATTAGGCAGTGGCATATGGAGTTTGATAGCTAAAGACAATGAAGATGACGGTGACATTTATAGAGTGCTTTAAGGTTTACAAAGTGTTTATAAACAATGTTTCATTTAATCTTCCTAATAACCTTGAGAGGTAGGTATTCTTTACTTTAGAAATTAAGAAACTAAGGCAGATGATGAGCCCAGAGTCACACAAGCTAAGAATCTGAGGCTGGATTTGTGAGCAGGAGCTGTTTATGGAAGACTCATCAGTAGAGAACTCTTGGTGGTTGAACCAGCTTTCCCTTCGTTCTTCAACATCTAACCACAATCAATCTATTTTACAGACGAGGAAACTAAGACAGATAGAGGTTAAGTGACTTGCCCAGGATCAGACAGCTAATAAGCATCTGAAACTAGACTTGAGGAGAGAAGCCTATTACAGGAGACTCAACAGCAAAGGATTATTGGTGTCGAACCAGACTTCCCTTCTCCTGCAACATGCAACCATAATTTCAGGTGATTTTGGAACATGAGGAAACCAAAGGAGAAAGTGGTCATACAGTCCTGGATGCCTCACTGTTTTCTGTAGCATTCCTCAGGGTTTGGTCAACTAATCCCCCCCCAGAGGCTGTGTAAATGCCTTCTTTCTCCATCGATCACAGTCATGGACTCCTATTGGTTACTTCTATCCAGAAATGTAGAAGCAAATGTTGCAAGAAAGTTTAGATATCAGCATTTACCAAAAGGAACTTACTGAGGATATGAATAGAGCTCCCATTCTTGATGATTTTCACTCCTAGGAGAATCCTGAGCTGATTTGTTCCGTTTCCCATTTCCCTGGGACAGCAGCTGCAACATAGATCACACTGTGTTGCCACAACCAGGGAGTGAGACGGGACAGTTGAATTGTAGATGCTCTCAGTCTCTAAGGTTATTTGCAGGCACCATTTAATAGCAAGGAAAACTGGAACTACTAGACTGGTGTTCTTAACCTGGCTTTCATATTGTAGTTATAGAGCTGATTGTATCAGAAGAGGAGAAAAAAAAGAGAGCAAAAAAAAAAACCTCTTTGTGACAGAACAGTGTGGCTTGAGGCGTTCTGATTACCTAGGTACTTTCCTTGTGAGATTGTTCGTGTTCCTCTGTGTTGTTTGTTCCTGGAAAAATTGTTTACAATGGGTTGTACTATAAGCTACCTAACATATTAGGCACAGAGTAATCAAAGGTGTGGATAATGATGACAATGTGTAATAAACTCAGAAATAGCCCTCCCGTTCCATATTATTTAAGACAAGATTATATTGCAGGACTCTTGTTAGGTCAACTAATCCTTTAAGGGTTTAGGAGGCAGCTGGTTGTTACAGTGATTTTGTGTGGTTTGTCCTTCATTCTCTAAGAGGACCACGACATGAGGGAGAGGATGACATGATTTGCAATTGAAATGGATTTGAGGGAGGGAGGGCTGTGTAAAGACACCATCTCACGTTTTCCTCCTGAGTCACCTGGGTCCAGTGGCCATATATCCATCAGGATGACTGGAGATGGCTCAGGATGCAATGGGAGACCTTGGCCATATTAAGCTAAGGTCTTTTCAAGTTCTCACTCTGAGTAAGGCAATGCCCAGCCAGTGAATAGAGACCTCTTTAAGAAGTGAGTTAAGAGATAGCCCCTTTAATAAATTTTTTTTTAAATCAGACTGGGAGGGGAAGACCCTCAGGGTTGCTGGCCAAAAGAGAAATAGTAATAGAGTACTGACCCTGGAGTCAGGACAACTCATCTTCCTGAATTCAAATCTTGGCCTCAGACACTTGCTATCTGTATGACCCTGGGCAAGTCACTTAACTCTGTTGGCCTCAGTTTCCTCATTTGTAAAGTGAGCTAGAGAACGAAATGGCAGACCACTCCAGTTTCTTTGCCAAGAAAATTCCAAATGCAGACACAACTGAAAAATGACTGAGCAACAACAATCCTTTAAGGAGCTATAGGCCTGAAGCACAGATGAATATACTGTCCAAAAGACTCCAAGGAACCATAGATGGGGAAGCACATGGGAAGTACTCAAGGGACTGGGTGGGATTTCATCAGGCTGAATTGGTAGCAGGAAATAGAGTAGTATGAGACCCACCCACGTCTAAGCAGGAGGATAGGATAGTAGTTTAGCAAAGACCAGCTTTCTGCAATTAGAGAACCTTGGTTCAAATACAATCTGTTACCATCTATGTGACTTCACCTAAACTCCCTGGGCCTGGGTTTCCTTATCTGGAAAAAAGATAAAGAATGTGCTAAATAGCTTCAGAGGGACTTTCCAGCTTTAGTTTTATGATGTTATCAACTTATTCCTAGACATCCTCAAAATACAAGTGGTAAGAGTAAGAGTGGTCTCGGGAACCAAAAATATCCTCAGAGACAAAAATCAGAGGGCAAATGTTAAGCTTTGGTTTGGGATTCTCATGGAATGGGGGAAAGAAGGAGATCTGGACTGCTACAAAATGTAAGCTAACCCTTTCTCAGGGCAAAAGTCTCCCTTGCGGTAGGGCTAGTTGAATCACCAGCAAGCACCTGCTGTTATATCCTGTGAATGAAAATCAGCTTTCTGCTACAAGAAAAGCATGAGGGCAGGGGTAAGGGAAAAGGAGAAACATGTGGAACAGCCAACTTGAACCCTGCAGAAAGCATCACTAAGTGAATAGATCTAAGAGCCTTAATTGAAATAGTACGAGCTAAATTCTCATTTAAAGTTGGAAGCTTCAAACAAATTCCACTGCCATCCCTCCTCCCCCTCCACTCCCCCTTTGAAATAGAAACGGAAACTTGGTGAATATGTTTCTTTTGTCTTGGGGAAGTAACCTCTATACTGTTCTTCAAATGTTACAGCTGAAAGATATCTCTGTGAAAGGGAGGGCTCTTTCCCAGCCAGAAGAAAAGGGGAAGAGTTAAGCTGACTTGTATTGACTGGTATCGATCAAACTATTCTGCCTGCATTTGATCTTGAATGAGAATGCTTAGAATCTTTGTGTTGTTATGTTGTAACAAAAAAAATGGGTTAGATTGCCTTTGGTTACATGATTGTTCTATTCTCACTAGTTCCCACCCAAGGGAAGGGGCCAGGGGTGGGAGCCAAGGTCTGAGGGGACAACCCCTGGTGGGTTAACATGCAGTCCTTAGGGCCCCAAAAGCAAAGGGTGGGGCTGCGTGTGGTGTGGATTAAATCAAAAGTAGAATTCAGTGGAGAGGCTGAGAAGGACCAAGGACAAAGACCATCCAAAAGGAGCCCCAAATGAGGAAGCCGTGTATTCCAAAAAACAATGCAGTTGGATAGTCCAGAACCAAAGCAAGGCTCAGCAAGACAAGGCAACAGGGCAAGTCAGAGGAAGGATCAGAACTGCACAGAAGGCTTACTGTAGTTTCTTCTAATCTGTGAACTGCGATGATTGGTGGGTTTGCTAAACCAGGGGAATAGTCCCACCCAGTATCACTATAATGAGCTACTGCTGCAGAAGGTTCCAGCTCACTTTTACATGCCCCCTTAATCAGAAGTAGACCTCAATCACTGCATTATCTTCTGCTTTGTTGCAGAGGGGGAAAGCATGCTGATCACACTGATATTATAAAATAATGTGGCCTGGGCTGATTCTTTGCATGAAACAAATTGCCACTATTTGAAAGTTCAGTTCCAATGCCACTTCCCCAAGAAGTTTTTCCTAAGAGGTTATTAGGGCTGCTCAGTTTTAATAATAGCAAGAATTTATATAGCAATTTAAGGTTTCTAAAGTGCTTCGTATATGTTATCTCATTTTATCCTCACAACAACCCTGTGAGGTAGATATTATTATAATCCCCATTTTACAAACGAGGAAACTGAGGCAAACAGAGATTAACTTTCAAACTCAGGCCTTCTGACTCCAGGTGGCATAGTCTATTTCCTATACCACATAGCTGCTTTGAATTTTGTCATAATATATTTTCTTCGTATCATGCATAAGCATAACCACATAACTGTAGTAGTAATCTCTGAAAAATGTAAGCTCCTTGAGGGCACAAACTCTTCTCTTTGTCTTTGCCTCCCAGAGATTTGTCATAGTCTTTTACCCATAAATGTCATGTTGAAGTCTCATTGTCTTCCCTCTCTAGGATATTCTCCTGCCCTGGATATGCAAGAGTGCTACCTCCAATCACTTCCATTAAATCTATCTATGACCATGTTTTCCTGTATCAAGTATCATGAGTTTCCATTTTGATCTTTAGTCTTGTAATTGGTTTCATCTCTGGAATAGTGTGGGAGGGTTGGGGGTCAGGTATTATGCCCAGACCATCTCCACAAGACTTGTTGACTAGTTCATCACTCATTCATTCTTGGCTGCTTCTGAGCCTCCTCCCTAGGATCTTCTAAAAGAGAGTAACCAGGATGGTAAAAGGACTAGAGACCATTACATAAACACACACACACACACACACACACACACACACACACACACACAAATACACATATGTACAATTATTGAAGGGGATGTTGAGTTTGGAGAAAAGAAGACGTGGGTGAGTCATTTTCTCTCTCTTTGAGCATTTAAAGACCTGACACATGGAAGAGGAATTTAACTTAGTTCTGCATGGCCACAGAAGTTAAACTAGAAACAAAGGATAGAAAAATTGAACTTAATGTAAACCAGTTAATTGGAGCGATCCCATAGCTGAGTAGGCTGCCTCCACAGATAACACATTCCCCTTACTAGAAGCCTTCAAGTAAATGCTAAATGACCACTTATTGGATACAGATATTATAAAATGGGTCTTGGGTCAGATATTGGTTAAACATGATGGGCTCTAAGGTCTCCTCCTTTGCAATTCTGAGATTCTGAACATGACAACAAACAGTGTGGGGATTGTCATCTCCTATCTTTTTTCATATAAAGAAATATATTTCTTTTATTTTTCTAGCTATTTGCAGGAACCAGAAACTGAGACTAATCAATGGCTGCAGCATCAGAAAAGACTGATGAGACCCAGCTTGCTGCAGATATACATAACATACTTCAAGCTAAAAATAGAAGATCAAGAATCAGCATTTCGTGCTAATGCTCCCAGGTGACAATGTAAGAGTCATCCTCCATTCCTTATTCTCTCTCATCTCTATCCCAATATCCAATCTGTTGTTAAGTCTCAGCATTTCTATGTTGGTGACATCTCTTGAATGTGCCCCCTTCTCTCCTCTGACCTTACCACCACCTGGTGCAGGCTCACATTGTCTCATTCCTGGACTATTACATTTGCCAGCTGGTTGTGCTGCCTACCTCAAATTTCTCCCCAGTCCTGTCTATCCTCCACTTAGCTATTATTTTGTTCTTCCTAAAACACTGGCATAATTATCACTCTTTCCCCTTCCATTAAATGAACTGGACCCTCTATATTACATCATTGGTCCCATGCCCATCTGCCAAAATGGTTAGCTAGGGTGTGGCCAATGTATATGCTACAGCTTCTGGGAGCTACAGGTGAGAGCTGGGTGAATCAAGTGAACACCAAAGGTGGAAAGCAGCCCTGAAAAGGGTTCAACAGTCCTCATACCAGAGGAGCTACTCTTTCCTGAATGCTCTATGCCTTCTGAGATTACTCTCGGTTTATCTTGCATATATTTCGTTTGTACACAGTTTTTACATAGTGTCTCCCCCATTAGATTTGAGGGCTCCCTCAGGGCAGGAACTGTCTTTTTGTCTTTGTATCCCTAACACTTCACACAGAACCAAGCACATTGTAAGTGTTTAATAAATGCCATTTGACTGACTGGCTGAGGTTGAGGCTGGCAGAAGCCAGAGCGTTTGTTAGTTCTCAGCTGTTAGAAGCAAGTGAAAAGTTTAGAATCCAGGAAATCAAATGTGGCATAAAGGTAAAATCTAAATATCCTTGAATTTACAGCTAGAGAGAACTTAAGAGATCATTTGGGCCAAGCCACTTACTTTGCAGATGAAGAAATAAAGGTCTACAGAGATCAAAAGATTTGCCCAAAGTCACACAGAAGTACAATTCAAATCCAGGTGTTGTAACTGCAAATCCAGTGTTCTTTAACTATACTGTGCTGCTTCTAGATAGGTCTCATAGGCCAAGAGCAGAATTGGAGAGTGGCAACAGGGTATGGACAACCCTTTCAATGTGTGGGAAATGTTTGCCACTACTAAGATTCCTATGGCCACAGTTGCTTTCTGATCCTAACTGGGATAGGGGTAAAAGAATTCTGTCTACAAAGTTCAATATTCCTGAACATTATGAAATGGTAAGTCTAGTATTGCTCAAAGATAGCAAGAGTATTCCTGAATTGCAAACACATATACTATGGGAGGCCAGTTTTTCTAAAAAGAATCAACACTGAATTAGCATGCTCTAGGAAAGATCTGTTCCCAGCCAAAAATTTCCATCAGCAATACAATGCTGGAAGTCATTTCCAAACGGTGCTCCTTAGCAATCCAACAATGTACTGATTTACAATGAAGCTAAAATCCCAGATCGAGACCAGCAGGTCCTTTGGAAAGCAACCAGACAGAATATAATGCCAATGGAGCATCATACTTGACTTTCTGGTCACTAAACCTTTGCACACATTATTACCCTCTCCTGAAACAACCTTCCCACCCTGCTTACCACCTCTCCAATTCCTTGTTGTTGTTGATACTATCATTGTTCAACCATGTCCAACTCTATGTGACTCCATAGACTTTGTACACAGGGTTTTCTTGGCAAAGATACTAAAGTGGTTTTCCATTTCCTTCTCCAGTGTGTCCCTATTCACAGAAGAGGAATTGAAGCAAATGGGAGTTAAGTGACTTGCCCTAAGTCACAAGTAAGCGTCTGAGTCTGGATTTGAAGTCAGATCTTCCTGACTCCCGGTATGGTGTTCCATCCACGGTGCCACCTAGCTGCTCCAGATCTAAGTCCTAAACTGTACCTTAGCTCTAAGTCCTACCTAGTATTAAAAGCCCAGTCCAAGAAGCCCAGCTTCTTACTCCATGAAGTTCCTTCCCCCGACCACCACAACCAGGCCAAAGGAAGCTCTCCTTAAAAATCATGCAGTACTTTTATATTTGGCCCATTCATTTCCATACAGCTATTTCTTTACTATTTATTAGTGATTTACTAATTAGAAATCCAGTGGGTATTCATTCTCATTATGCTAAGTGATCATGGATCTAAATAAATACATATATGTGTGTATGTGTATGTATACGTATATATGTATGTGTATGTGTATACACAATATAATTAGGCATTAAAATTACAAAAACTTGATCCCTGAATGCTGGACTATAAACAGTTGCCCTAGGATATTTGCAGGCAATGCCCCGTTTGGGAATACCTGGGCCCCAGCTTGAAAGTCCATTTGCCCCTTTCCTTCTCCTTAGTTACATACAAAGCAGACACAAAGGAGATCCCAAGCAGCAACCCTGAGATGTGATGGTGTCCCACTGTCTTTTTGGATGTTTCTCTTGAGTAGCTGTAGTTGTCACTGAAACCCCAGACTGTGGGTCTTCTTATGTTAAATCAGTAAAAGGCAGGAGAAAGATCAACACAACACTTCTAGTCTTTCCTGAATCCTGTGTCATTGGCTGTCCAAGTTGTCCATCTATATCAAGTAAACCAATAACAACCAATTAAAACCATTACTTCCTGTAGTGATGACAATTGGATGGTTCAGTCAGCCGGTGATATAATTGGAATGAGGGAGAAGGGAACATCTTCCCCCCTAATCTTTTTGTGTTGTAGAACCATTTGGGGGAGAGAGGAGAATGTCATACAAATCTAAAAAACCTGTATCCAAACCTGCCTGAATGCACATGTTCTCTTCCATGATGAATCATTGGATAATTTGTCCTATGCCTTCAGGAAAGCGTGGTTGATGCCCACATCAGAAAACCAAGTTGATGACTCACAGCTGTCACATCGGGCAAAGGCCTGGGAGGCAATGACTGTCTCTTCACTCATTCTCAGTAATGAGATCAATGTCTTTCCTGGCACTGACAGCCCCTATGATCAGACTCCTGTCAGTCACAACACCAACAAAAACTCATCAGTGTCATGTTTTATTCATGCCCTCTTCATCACTCCCACCTCACACATATAGACTCACATGGCAAGAAAACTCCATTCAATTCTAAAGACTAACAAGCACAGACCAGTTGAAGATATCTAGGTTACTCCTGACTTTCACTACGGAGCTATTATTAACTATTCATTTGAACAAGTCTTCATCTCCCCAGACAGAACAAAGCTCTTGGAAGGTTGCCTTTCCCCCTTCCTTCCCCAGTGCCCTTTTCATTTATTCAACATTTACTGAGCACCTATCATAGGTACACCATTGGTGCTAGTTTCAACAGGAGTATACATACTATATTCCTAAATTGTGAGCAAGAGAAGAGTTAAGAGATTCTGTTGTTGCTAGAATTCAGAACTAGCCTGGAATCAAGAAGACAGGGAATCCAGGCAGAAGTTTATGAGTGTTGCATCTTTCATGACCCCTCCCCCCTCCAGGGTCCAGATTCTGAGCCCTAGCTAACACTCAGTCTTGACCTCCTACTCAGCAGCCTATACTCTGTACCTGAGCTTTGTATATAGCAAGTGCTTAATAATAGTTGGTGAATGAATGGAGTGAAGCCAGATCTATCTTTGCCCTGTGAAAGCCATATACTCACCATAAGAACAAGGAAAAGGCTCAAATGCCCTTGTTATCACTAAAGATTAAGATGACTGATAGTTTGAAATGTTATCCATCACAAGGCGACCTCCAACATCCCTAACAGGTTGATTGGAAGAGATATTTTAGGGTACAAAGTCCTTTCTGATACCCCTCAAAGATGCGCAGATAGGTACATATGATACTGATACATAAGGTTGGCCTTAATACAAAGCAATTTACTACCTCCTAATTATGGGTCTATGATTCTTAGGACATTTGCCGGGTGGTGTTTGTAGCATCAGGATTCCTTAGCAACCCTAATCCCAAAGATCATTGATATGGGACTCTCTCCTCATTGGTAGAGATAAACGCCCAGTGCCTGTTTGGGGATCAGGGTGGAATTGTCAAGAATGAGAGAGAGGAGGGTTCTTCAATGTTCTTTGAGCTTTCTTCAAGTTTCTTTGGACACTACAGTTACTTCAGGCACTTTTGGTTTCCAGTTTCAAGAGAAGATGGAAGATGCTAACACTACTTCAGGTTGCTGAAGGAAATGACTCTTGGGAGAAATCAATAGGAGAGCAGTTAGTAGTCTCCTTTGTGTCTCTATCTTCAATTTGCCTTACTAGAGACTTTGGGGAATTTCCTCTTGGATGAGATCTAAAACTCTCACTCAGTTGGCCTGAGTTACCTTGCTCCTTCACTCAGTAGAGACTGGTATATATTCTCCGGTAAAGACTTTCCCTGATTTCTGATTTTCTATTGAATTGGATAAATGGGTCTCTGTGACATTTGCTATATGTGTTCATTGTGGAACTGTTATTTGGTGGAAAGGTCTCAAGACTTGGATATAAAGCTTAGGGTGCTGCTCCCTCCAATTAGCAAAAGAGTAATCAGAAGTTAGATTGAACCTGAAAACTATATCCCTACACCTATAATACTGAAGAGAGAAGATAGATATAATTCTAGCCCAGTACTTCTTCTCTCCAAATTGAACAGAGTAGCCAAGACTCCACCTGACAACTTCCAGCTTCCCCTCTGGGGAGGAATTAAAACCTCCCTGGGAGAAAGATGGGGGTGAAGACACTAGAGATGTCTATTCTGCCTCCCTTCAAGTCATACAATGATGCCTCCATGCTGATGTTGGAGGGGGGCAGCTCTCACTCAACTTTTATGGATGGTCCTTTCACCCTTTTCCCTCCCTGATTTTCTGAGGCCACATGTTTGAATGCATACCAAATGTCTGCTGGACCTTCCTCAGTAGCTGACAACTTATTTCATGCCAAGCCTGACTCAGACCTGTCCAGCTTATATTTGTTATTGGAAAGAAATGAGAGGCTCAGCCCATCTAAAGCTTAGCAAAAAGAAGTTTACCTATCCATTTCATAGAAAGAATATTAAGCAAGGTCATTGCATCTATTCATTTGGGCATAAATAAATTTGCATTTGCCACAGCAGCATACATGTGATAAACCTAAGGGAGCAACTTCTGACTCTTCCTAAGCTAGTTTCCTACACCAGGAAGATTTCATGCCCTGAACCAACTGGGTATCAAATATAGTCTCAATACCTCTTAAAGAAAAACTAACCCAGTCTCTCTCTCTCTTTTTTTTTCATTTATTCTCTGTATCTTGCATATACCTAAACATTGCATGACTCCCTCATTACAATATAAGCTCCCTGGAGGCAATGATTGTTTTTGCCTTTCTTTGGAGTCCCAAAACTTAGTATAATGTCTGGAACATAGCAAATGTTTAACAGATGCTTGTTAATTAATTCATTGATTGCCTATGTAGGATAGATTTTGTTCCTATAATGTGCCATCTTTGGTGGCAAGGTCCTAAATGTCTTCTAAAGGATCTTCTACTCTTAAAGGACCTTAGAACTACTACTGGACAACCCTGGCATCAACAATGCCATAGTAGTATTAGAAGAGGAAAAGAAAAACTAAAAGAGAAAGATAAGGGAGGAGGGGAGATAAGCAAGGAAATGGTGCCCTGAAGGAATGCCAGAATACGGACAATCTAGCTGAAAAACCCCAGGAGATCCACGTTCCAGATCGCCACAATCTTTTCTGTGCAGTGGATGAGGCCAAATCTTGACGGTTCATTTTGAGGCTCCTACTATAAAGAGGTGATAATGAAGAACATCAGGAAAATACCGTAGATGATGACATTTCTGGCATGTTCACCCTTCCATGTTATACATCAGAGTTATCTATGGTAAGATAACTGAAAGAGCATTGACTCTTGCAGGCATAGTATGAGTACCACTCAGAATCATGCCATAGCTCCAACCAACCCTAACCCCCCAGGCCAAGACCTCCTCCTCCCTGGGACCCCCATCGTGGATAGGACAGGAGAGGAATGTCAAATCTTTTTCTTTCCAGAGACTTCTATTTAGAGCCTACTCCCCCACCCCCTTTCCCTTGAGGGCCAAATGCTGTTTTGCCCCTCTTGTCAGAAAATAAGACCCCTTCCAACAATGCTACCCATTGGATTTCTAGGCCTTCCTGAGCAGAAATTGTCCAATGACCACTGGGCATTATACGGGAAGGAGTGGAGGTGGAAGGGAGAGGGAGAGGATATCAGTTCCAGATCATAGTAAGCCTAGGGACTCCTCCTCAGAATAATTCTTTAAAATATATAATATGGATGGGGGCAGAGCCAAGATGGCGGCGTAGAAGCAGCAACACATCGCAGCTCTCACATAGCCACCCCAAAATACCCATAAAATAGGACTCTAAACCAATCCTGGAACTCCAAAACGCACACAAAGATACTTCCCACT
>CM053584.1:203497050-203523042 GCA_028627135.1 Pseudochirops cupreus
GGGAGAAAAGATGTAACTCAAAAAAATTTAATAAAGAATCTCACATAAAAAAAAAAGGAGAAGGATTTCATAACAGAATTTTTTTTAAAAAAATGATTTCACATAAAATAGCAAGTCTATTATGTACAACTTGCTGTTCTTTTAAAATATATAATAAAATTACTGTGTAACTTTGAAAAAAAAAATATATATATATAATATGAAAACATATAATTACAAAGGAAATCAATTATATTGAGATGAAGATGTAATTTTTTTCCCAACCTCATGGACCCCACTGAAGTCTATCCATGAGAAGTCTGTAGACCCCAGCTTAAAAACTCCTGCAGTAAACAAAGTCTATGCTGGACCTGCCAGTACTGTTTCCCATGCCAATTTCTGTTCC
The DNA here is from genome assembly GCA_028627135.1 of Pseudochirops cupreus. NCBI lineage: Eukaryota > Metazoa > Chordata > Mammalia > Diprotodontia > Pseudocheiridae > Pseudochirops > Pseudochirops cupreus. The sequence continues at coordinate 203,497,436 of CM053584.1, forward strand.
ACTACAGATCCACATTGAAGACCATTCTTCCACCACTAGGGACTGCAGTGCTGCTTACTGCTTCTGAAGTCTACATATCTCCATATCATGCCAGGGTCAAGCATTGCCCTCCCTGCCAGGGCAGGTGCTTCTATACTGCCCCTCTATTCTGGGCTCAGTGCTACCACCATGTGCTAAAAGCTGACTAATGCCTCCCATACCTGGGCTGGGTGCTGTCTTGGGCACTGCAACTGTCTCTCTGTCCTGAGGTCAGAATACTTACATCTCAAGATCACCATTCAATATTCACCAATATTCAGGGACAGAAATATAAAGTGATAGAGGCTTCCACAAACTTGTCTAGAGTAGTATGTGCATTCTATTTGCCATATGTAAGCAATAGCTATTTCCCTCAGAGTAGGAGAGGGTACCTTACCAGGGCCCTTACCAGGACCCACTGCAGGAGCCCCTTATTCATCCCTCACTAGAATTCCGAGAAACAAAAGAGTTATAGTTCCAGGGTGAGAACAGAAACTCTCCCCTTAATGGACACAGTTATCTTTGCCCAGAAAATCAACTGACATGTATTTGGCACATTTGTTTCTGTCTTCAATTCTAGAAAAATCTCTGGACCCCTAGAGAAAATCAAAGCCTTTCTCACTGTATTATACCAAAGAGTTCCAACAAAGTCCATGTAGGAAAGTTCCCAAAGATCTCCTAAGTGCCATATAAAAAGTCCCAAACAGTCCATTCTGAAATGACACATAGATAATCCAAAAATTCTAGTCCTCAGGGAGAATCCAATTCTGCCACAGCTGGTGGGCCTGAAAACCACTATTACCCCCATATACAAAAGTTACACAACCCAATAAAGATTTTACAGCATGTTTATCTTCAAGGCATGATTCTTAAAAACACAGAACACATTCACGTCTGTCTCTAGTAGCTGAATGCTCACAGAAAGCTTACTTCTAATTTCCCCAGATCACCATCAAAAGCACTGTCAGAACAACATAGGTCACAGTCTTAAGGCTTCTGTCTCCAAGGCTCTGATTACCTGGGATTTATCTTCCTCCATATTAGCTTATTCTCCACTTCAAGGAAGTCATTGCAATCCAATATTCCTAACCTGTTCCATATGCTGTGTGCTAGGCCCGCCTGAAGCCTGTTGGTTGGTTCAGGTTCAGGACTGGAACTCAATAAGACACTCATCAACCATCTTATGGCTAGCAAAAGGAAGTACACTTAGCCATAGTATGGAAAGGGTATTCAACAAGAATCCAGGTTGTGTTTGTCCTTCGTTTTCAAAGAGGACCCTGACATCGGGGAGATGATGACATGACTTGCAGTTGACATTGATTTAAGTGAGGGAGGGCTGTGCAAGGTCACCAGCCTCCTGAGCAATCTGGGTCCAGTGGCCAGATATTCATTCATCAGTAGGACTGGAAATGACCCAGGATGCAATGAGAGACCCTGGCCCTTTTAGGCTAACATCTATTCAGGTTCTCACTTTGAGCGAGTTAACACCCATTCAGTGAATAGACTTCTTTAATAAGTGAGTCAAGGGATAGCCCCTTCAATTTAAAAAAAAAGAATCAGACTTGGAGGGGAAGACCCTCAGGGTTGCTGGCCAGAAGAGAACCAGCTGCTATTTACATTCTCTCTGAGCCAGGAGGGCCCAAAATATAGCCATTAAGTGGTGCTTGGGCAGGGACCTATTGTTGTCCAATATATGAGCTCCAGAGTGAAAAGGGTTTTAAGGTTTGGTCTTTGAGAAGGAAGAAAGAAAGAAAGAAAGAAAGAAAGAAAGAAAGAAAGAAAGAAAGAAAGAAAGAAAGAAAGAAAGAAAGAAAGAAAGAAAGGAAGAAAGGAAGGAAGGAAGGAAGGAAGGAAGAAGAGGAAGTGATCTAGTCAGTAAACTCCAAATTAACTGAGCAGCTTTCAGGCATCAAAATTTGCCTTCTTTTGGAGAGGAGAGGGAGAAGGAGCAATAGAGGATAAGTTGAGTTACCCAACTGCCTTGGGTCCCCATTCAGACAGCTCAGACTACTCACAGGTTGTTTTCGTCTTTTATTTTTTTAATTTTTTTTTATTTTTGCTTTTTTGGAGGGCATTTGGGGTTAAGCAACTTGCCCAAGGTCACATGGCTAGTGAGTGTTAAGTGTCGGAGTCTGGATTTGAACTCAGGTCCTCCTGACTTCAGGGCCAGTGCTCTATTCACTGCACCACCTAGCTGCCCCTGTCCTTCATTTTCAAAGAGGACCATGGCATCAAGGAAGTTGAGTGAGGGAGGGCTGTACAAGGTCACCAGCCTCATTTTCTCCTCCAGAGCCATCTGGATCCAGTGGCCAGATTGGGAATTTTCTCTGTCTCTGTATTTGCTATGGCAGTGTGCTAAGTGTCAAACCTAAACAAGGCTCTCCTGAGTCCCCATGTGCTGGTTTTCAAACTTGAGCTGGCAAGACTCTACTTCAAAGGTTTCACTTTAGTGCCCTAGATCAATTAAATCTCAAAGAGTTTCGAAACTATTTTTTGTCTGTTTTGGGGAGAAGGCAGGGCAATTGGGGTTAAGTGACTTGCCCAAGGTTACACAGCTACTAAGTGTGTCAAGTGTCTGAGACTGAATTTGAACGCAGGTCCTCCGGACTCCAGGGCTGGTGCTCTACTCACTGTGCCACCTAGCTGCCCGACAGTTCCAAAACTTTTTAAGGAAAATTAGCCTAGCCATGGGTGTTGCCTCTATAGCACAACTGAATCCCATCACTGACGTTGTTCTTGTTGTTTTTAAGATATACATTTCTATAGCACCTTAAGGTATTATAATAATAATAAAGAGCCTTTATATGGTGCTTTAAGGATGGCAAAGTGGTTTATCCATCTTATTTCATCTGATCCTCATAACAACCTGGTGAGAAAGGTGCTATTAATATCCCCATTTAACAGTTGAGGAAACTGAGGCTCAGTATGGTTAAGTGACTTGCCCAGGTGCATAAAACTATTAAGGATCTGAGACAGAATTTGACCTCAGGTTTTCTTGACTACAGGTCAAGTGTTCTATCTACTATACCAACTCTATGAAAGTACTGGTGTATTTGGATCCCCACTTCACAAAAACAAACAGACATGCCCATTGTTACAAAACAACAGAATTTCTGTCTATTAGAGACATAGCAAGGGCAAGGCAACAGCCTTTGTCTCAGGATGCGAAGATAGCACTCTCCTGGGCATCCTTCCTCCCCTTAGCAGAGTCACCTTGCCTCTACCTCTCCAGCAGCAGCCAGTCTTTTACACACTTTGCCCAAAATTCCAAGTTACTGTTTGGCTGATGTTGACCTGGGGGCAAAGCTAGTGGGCTGACCCCAGCAACTCTAGGTAATCTCAGAGTTGGATAGAATACTCTACTTAAAAACCCAGTGACTCCTTTTCAAGGATGAATGCCCAGAGCCACTGTGAACTCATGCCCTGCAGTCCAGCTCCAATTTACTGCCCTCCTGTATTAACAGGAACTGGACCTCGATTTAATTCAGCCAACTGACTCATGTGACTGGAACTGATTCAACGCTGGATCAAAGACAAGATTTTTCCTCATTCATTTCACTCTCTCATGCTAGACTTGCTGCTAATATGTATCAGTAACTCCTGGCACTGAGGCAACGGTCTTTCCCATATTTTTAGAGATTATCTATAACAGCTGCTTTTGCAAAGCCCTCTGAGATTCAGAGCTAGAAACGATCTTAAATATTATTTTGTCCAATACTCTCATTTTATGGATGAAGAAACTGAGGCCCAGAGCCATAAAATGATTTGCTCAAAGTAGTGCAAGTAGTTACAGAGTCCAGATTTGAATCCACATCTTCTGACTCCAAATATAATGCTCTTTTCATGCATTTGGATATTGCGTAAAGAGGACTTTGAGAAGAATAAAAGATTTTCACCACAACAGGAATGAGGATAAGTAGAGAAGGGGACAGTACTTGGAAAAGGATAATGGCTTTGGTGGCAGAAAACTTGGGTTCAAGTCTCTCCTTTGCTACTTACGAGCAAGTCACTTAAACACAGAAATTGAATGAGAAGACATCTAGGGTCTCTTCTTATAACTCTTATGAGAAACTACTTTGGGGCTAGATTATAGGTTTCTTAAGATCAGATGCTTTATGCTGCAAATTCACCAATTCTGTGAAAAAAAAGAAACATAACTTGTCTGAGATGAAGTAAATGAAAGGCTTGTGCTCACACTACATGTAATCAAAGGAAATTGTGATATCTTACAGACAGTACAGAAATAAAGATAGATAAGGAAATAAAAATAAAGAGAACACCCCAAAAAGTTTTAGGGTGTGAGCCTGTTTTGTTGTTGTTCAGTCATGTCTGATCCTTTGTGACCCCATTTGGAGTTTTCTTGGCAAAGACACTGGAGTGGTTTGTCATTTCCTTCTTCAACTCATTTGATTGATGAGGAAACTGATGCAAACAGGGTTAAGTGATTTGTCCAGGGTCACACAGTTAGTAAGTGTCAGAGGCTGGATTTGAATTCATGAAGATGAGGCTTCCTGATTCCAGGACCAGTGCTCCAGTCACTCACTGTATCACCTAGCTGCCTCTTAGGGACTGAGGAAAACCTCAAGTAGAATGGTCTGTTATTTAGTTGTGAGTAGGATCTACCTTCCAGTTGGGAAATTTTTTTTTAACAAAGCCCTCACTTGATGACTCATGGTTTTCCCAGAAAGCCAGGGTGGTCCCCTCTTGCTTAGAAACTCTTGCTATAATCTAGTATCCAGTGTTTTGAAAGTGTAGTCATATGAAATCCTTGGATATTATACTGATTGGCATTGCGGTGTTAAGTATCAGGGTCTTGGAAAGGGATGAGATAGAATGGGATGGGATGGGAATAGGGATAAAATGGGAGCTTCAAATGGGATAGGTTAGGATGCTTTAGGATGGGGATGAGATTATATAGGTTGATGATGAAGGGGGGTGAGATGTGATTGGGATGCCAGGCACTAAAATGGAACATATTAGGATGGGATGGATTGGGATAGTATGGAAGAAGAATGGGGATGGTATGGATTGGGATGATGGAGATGGGATGGAATAAAATGTAACAGAACTGGATTGATCATTGTCCAGGTTGGGAAGCATGTTCATTAGAAAGTACAACTGCCTTACCCAAGCAACCCACCTCAATTTTGAGTTGTTCTTTTTCCTTCATTATGCCTCCCTTCACCTCCATTAACATCATACTCAGTTCCATAACTGCTTTGTACAAGTGCTTCTTGGTCTGTATACCAAGACTGAATCAGTTGTGTATAACTAACTCAGAACTTGGGGACCCAATGGATCATGTTATATTGAGTTGCATCTCTTCATTGCTTTGGCTGTAGAGACTAGATCTACCATGATGTGATACAGGAGGGTGAGACAGTCCACCCTCCACTTTCCCGCACCACCTGAACATTCCACAATCTCTCATCATCCAGTGGCCCATTCTTATATTGATTCTACAGTTGGTCTGGGTGCAGTTTTTCCCAGGACTATAACTAGTCAACTGAAACATTTTGCCAGCATTTCTTTCATGCCAGCTCCCACCTGGCCCCATAGCCCTCCTGTTTCTCTGTCTCATCAGCTCACAGTGTCATTTCCAATTTCATATGAAATCAGACCTTTACTCCTTTGCCTGTGCCTTTCCATTTCCCCTGCCCTCTCTTGTCATTCATTATTTAACTCCATAGCTGTATTATTTATGCAGAGGAACCATTTTGGAATATGGTTTGTATGGAAAATTAAGACCCAGATCAGAGCCATATCAACTTTCCCCTCCACACATCACATCTCTATTGTCATTCTGTTCTCACTGTGGGCCCAGAGTGAAGGTAAAATTCAGCCAGTGAACCTCTTGGGCAATTAACAACTCCAGAGGTCAGCCTGGATGGAGAAACTTCAATTGCTACCCTGATATCCTTCCACTTTTAAAGAAGACACTTTTCTGAATTCCTGAAAATTTGTATTTAAGTGAAATTGCACATGTCAAATCCAGCATGGTGACATAGAAAGAAAAAGCTTTGTACTGTGAGGCTAGAGTTTCAGCTGTGCTAGTAATTAGCTGTGTTGTCTCGGACAAGATACTCTCCACCGCCCAAGAGTGCACTTGTAAAATGAGGGGGTCAGACAAGATAATCTCTAAGGCACCCTCCAGTTCTGACACTATATGATTCTATAAAATCTCGTTTTCTCATTTGTCCAAATTTTTTCATTGAACAGATTCCTGCAGTAAACACGTTTCAATATCATGCAGTTAAATTAAAATCAGTTCTTTTCACTTTAGGCAAATTAAATTCTATTCTGCATTGACCAAGCATCTTCCACATGCCTGGCATTGGTAGTGTGTTGGTAAATAAATGCTTAACAACCATCTCTCCAGGTAAAAAATATATACATGACATCCTTTTAAGTTTAATTTGCATTATTAATGATACATTATTAATTATTAACATTTTCTCCATCACTTTCTTTGGTCTAGACAACCAACAAAATAATAATTCCAAGTCCTGATTTGTAGTGTTTGCCAATTTCCAAGGTGTAAATCTTCACACTGAAAATTTAATAATCTGTTCTCTGGAGCCTCCAGCATACCACTGCCTGGCACTATACTACAAAAGTAAGAAACATGATCCCTGCCTCTTACAAGTTTACAGTCTTATTGGGAAGAAAAAAACATACATACATGAAACAGTGTTAGAACAAAGAAAAATCGTGTCTCTTTGAGATAGATCCAAATTGTAGTATAAGCATTAAGGAGCCCTAGGAGTTCAGAGGAAGGAAGACATCAATGTGGAACAGAGTAGTTTGAGTAATCCTCATTAGGATGATGGAACCAGAAGTGGATCATAGAAAATGAAGTTTTGAAAGACGCTTAGGAAGGAGCAGGTCGGGGAGGAAGCTTTCCAGGAAGGAGAATATCCTGAACAGTCATGGAAGTGAGAATAAACAAGGTATGGGATGGGGGGCACATGAAAGAGAAAAGGTTAGAGAATGGTCAGAATATGGAGGCTTTGAGCGTCCCTAATTGACTAAGTTGAAAACATAGGGCAAAGATAGTGTTCAACCACAGGCTTCAGACCTTGGGATGCAGAAGATATATTGCCTTCAACCTTCAAGGTAAGTGGGGAGCCATCTTAGCAAAAAGGAACATATGACCTTACCAGCCAATCAACTGTTAAGCATTTATTAAAAGCCTACTATGTGCCAGGCATTGTACTAAGTTCTAGATAGATATAGATATAGATTTAGATATAGATATAGATACAGATACAGATATAGATATAGATATGGATATGGATATAAAGAGAGAGAGAGAGAGAATCAATTTCTGCCCTCAAGGAGCAGACCAAAAATGGGAGGTAGGGCTTAACCATACAGGTCTCCTGAGCAACCCCTCCCTACTTAATAGTCAGAGGAAGGTTATGTTGTTTTGTTCTTTTCTTTCTTCCTCTCCTCTGTTCCCTTAAAGCAGGAAATCAATGAAGGAGCCAATGAACTTGGGAGGGGGTGGGGTGGGAAGAGTACATCTTTATTCCAATATTTATTCCAATAGAATTTATTTCCTTTGTGATTCTATGCATTTAAAACATTATTCTAAGAAAAGTCTCGTTAAGTTTCATCAGATTGCTAAAGTGGCCCATCATACAACTGTACCCTTACGTGACAGGTTTTCCCAGGGTGTTTAGCCCCAGGTAGCAGTGCTGCTCTCCTTCTCTGGTGAGCAGAGAAACAACTAGCAATCTCTCTGTGTCCATTTTTCCATCTCTCTCACTGTCCTAGGAGTTGGAAAATCAAGGAATCACAGGTTTAGAGCATAAAAATACTACAGAGGTAATTTCATTCAACCCTCTTATTTCGCAGATGAGGACACTAAATTTCATGGAGTGAAATTGCCAATGTCATATGGACAGTAATCACCAGAGGTAACCCTGGGCTTCTGATTCTAGATTCTGGGCTATTTCCACTATCTCATGCTGCTGCACAAATCAATATGGTCTCATGTACAGGTAAGATATAAGTTAGAAGATATAAGGTACGAGCATCTTGTTTTCAAAGATGCTGGTATACCCTGTGTCTTTAGGATTACTACTCAGAATTATATTCACAATTCAGAGAAGTCATTTGGATGGGCTTAATTTTTGATGTTTAGTAAGAAAGTTCTCTTGTAGTCTGCATGCTTGTTAGTCTCATTAAATTTCTCTCTTTCTCTCCTTTGAACAAAACTGTCTATTTATTGAATGGAACTTAGCCTACCAAGCATCTTACTGTTCATTGTCAGAAAGACCTTGAAAACAGTAGTCTGTAATAAGGGGAGGGGAGAAAGACAGAGAGAAAGACAGAGAGACAGAGACAAAGAGACAGAGAGACAGAGACAGAGAGAGAATGAAAAAATAGAGACAATATATGTATACACACATATGAATATCTTTTATTTTTACATCACCTTCATTTCTCCTTTTTGCAAACAACAAAAAAAAGAAATGGGGGAGCAGAGAAGGAGGAAAGCAGTTTAACAAAAACCAGCCAAGATATTAATACAATCTGACAGCACCTATGATGCTCCACACCCATAGTTCCTTACCTCTTCTAAGTACGCATCCATCTCTTATTAGCTAAGCTTGGTCGTTATAATTATACCAAATTCGCTTGCAGATTTAAATCTTGTTCTTTTCTTTACATTATTGTAGTAATTGTATGCATTATTTTTGTGGTTCTACTTACTTTACTCTATATCAATTCATATAATTCTTCCCATCCTGCTCTGCATTCTTCATATACAACATTACTTATAGTACAGCAATATTCCCTTACACTCATGCACCAGAATTTGTTTAGCTTTTCATCAGTCAATAAGAATCTGCATTGTTTCTAGTTCTTTGCGATTACAAAAGGTGTGGTCAAGAATATTTTGTTGTATTTGGGTCTTTCTGTCTTTGAGTGGCCATAGAGTTTTAAAGTTCAGAGAGCTCTTCTCATGTCTTGCGGAACAATACGGGCAGTGCTCTGTTAACCATGCCACCGAGCTGCCTCAGAATTCCAATCTCTTTAACACAGCCCCCTCATCTTATAGATGAAGAAACTGAGACCCAAAGAGTGCCTTCTCACAAAAGTGAGTGGTGGTTGTACCTTTCTCCTAGACTGTGCTGACTCAATAACTTTTACACTAGGTGGGAAATAAACCAGGTTTTCCCTGAATATTTCATGACTGACTCAACAACGCTAATAGCCCATGACCCTTAAAATACACATATATATGGCACAGTGTCTAACCAAGCATCAATATGTTAAAGCCACAAAGGCTTGTAACCTTTGCCAATAACTACCCTTTACCTGGCCTTAAGGATGGCCCTTGCTTGGTTCACTTCTCTGGGATTGCCTGTCTTCTTAAAAGAATAACCAAAATAAAATAAAATAAAATAAAATAATAAAACTTACTAGCCGTGTGACTTTGGGCAAGTCACTTAACCCCAATTGCCCTCCAAAAAGCAAAATTAATTAATTAATTAATTAAATAGAATAAAAGAACAACCTTCTGCATCTGCTCCAAGTTGACCCCCCACTTCAGACTCTTGAGGACTAATTCTATTTTTTCTCTAGACTAAGGGATCCTTCACAGTAAGAGCGGTTAGAGGAGGAAGTAAGAAAAGATATCCAGATTACCAATATGAATCAGATATGGAACAAGTAGTTTTAATCCCACACAGAAAAGAGTATGTTAGGCAATAAAGAGCCATAGGATGATTACAACCAGTTGAGAGGGCAATAATAGTCATGCCTCACTTGGGAGATTTGTGAATTCTCTGCTATTTAATCATTTTATATTTCACCTCCTCTGAGCACAATCTGATCATGCCAAGTGGGCTCCATTTTCCCCTAGAGGTCTCTCTTTCTATAGGTGACTCTTCCTTTAGTGCCTAGGAGACTGAACTTATGACTTGTGATCAGTAGAGGGGAATCCCAACCCTCTGCCTCTCCAGAGCTCAGGGAGTCATCTTGATATTTCAAAGACAACAAGAAGAAGAGGTCCAAGACTTGAGGACTGTCTTTTTGGACTTTCCAAGGAGTTCTGGCTCTGTAGTCAATTTAAAGACTTCCTCACCATACAGTATAAACCCCTTAGTCATCAGGGCCAACAGGAAGCAATCAGAGGATATAAGTAAATGCTCTGAAATGGATCATGATGGCCTAGGGGGAGGAAGGAAGAAGGGTGCTTCCATTATTCATGTCCAGAAACAAGTTCATCCCTAAGCTCCCAAGTACTTGACTAGAATGCCAACTCAATATGGGTCAAGGGTGGGGAAGGATTTAGCAAAGGGTGCCCCATAGGACAAAATGAGTACATATGACTCTTTGCTACTATCACTGCTCCTTCCTGCAGCCTATGAGTGTCCCGTCCTCAAGAATTGACTACACATGGCTGGCTCACTTTTTCAAGTCAGCAATCGGCAGGTGATAATAACAGCGGACTTTTATATTGTGCTTTATAGCTTTATTTCCACATTTATATAAATCACTTACATTTATATAGCACTTTACAGTTTGTAAGAGGTTTCACATTTATTTAAAGGACTCACTTTAATATGGCTCTTTTCAATTCATGAAGGACTTACCCATTTATATATAACACTGACATTTATATATCACTTTACAGTTTACAACAAGTTTTCGCATTTATATGGGGCTTTACAGCTTATGAAGGACTGCCACATTTATATAAAATACTCATTTGTAGCACTTTACAGTTTACAAAACAAAATGTTTCACAATCATTCTCCACCCTGCCTTTCCAAACCTCCTGCCCTAGACATTCAAACAAGCCCACAGGCACCCACACACCTTAAAGCTAGAGAAATGAGCAGCATCCCTTCCCTCTAGCCCCAGCATGCTGGGAAAGATAAGGGTCAGAACCTCGGCTCATAGCTTTTCAAACCCTGCCAACAGCTGCCTGGGTAGTTATTGCCTAAAAGCCATTTCTGCAATGGGTGTTTGTAGGGTGTCAATTGTTGAAATCCATTTCCCACTGCCCTTCTTTGTTCAGGACTCTGGACAGCCTTTGAACAGTCCTTTGGCATGCCACCAACTATGTTTGTTGCCCATCAGCTGACGAGCCCAGGAGAGAGAGGGGCCTGGACTGCAGGGAGCAGAGAAAGTGAGAGAGAGCCAAGCTGTGACAGGCAGCAAGAGCAAATGGAATCAGCTAGGGGCCAGGAAGTGGGGTTTATTGGTTGTTGGTTTTTATGAATGTACTTGTCACAAAACCACTTTGAAACCTTGCTAAGTGTTCTGTTTAAGAATTGGTTGTGGGTTTCTTTTTTTAAAATACCACTGCCTCTGGAAGAGATTCCAACCCTTTTAGTAAACAGATTCTGGTGTACATTTTGTTAGTCTGAGCTCTGTAGCTGGTGACAAGTTGTAAGCAATCCTGGCTGCTTGAAACCATTGGATACAGAAACATTAAGGCTCTACCAATAGCAACCTGGTGTCCAGAGGAAGGGATATTTCATCCCCAATAGATTACTCTCTCTCCCTCATTCTCAGCTTGCCTTCACCCTCTCTTTTGTACACAGTAAAGGTGCCTCTTACAATAGCACTGGTTCTTGGAGATGTACCACCACCACCAGGAGGATGCTACTCCCTATCAACTAGCACTTATTAAGTGCCTATTGTTTGTCAGGCACTGTGCTAAGGGCTGGAGTTACAGAAAAAGGCAAAAAACTGTCTGAGTTCAAGGAACTCATCACTGAATGATGCTGTAGCTCGAAGGACTTAGAAAATCCATGCTCTGCCCTGGCTGGCCAAGAGATCTGGACCTTGGGACTTGTTCAAACAGTGGATATCATAGATAAAAGTGAAATATCTATTTTGGCAGTCTCAAAGGTTTTTAGCTTCAGGAGAGATAAAGTATGTGGCAGACATTTTAAAAATAGATTTCTGTATTTGTTAATTATCAGTCTATTGTGTTTTTAGCATTTTCAGTGGTTGAGGAGATGAATTGTTTCCTTGTACATGATTTTCATATTGTGTGTAGAAGTATCTTTTCCAGGAAGGAACTTTTTACCCACTTAGGGAGGAAATCACAGCTAAGCTGTGTTTTAGAGATGCCCTCCAGAGCCTCCTTGGGATGGGGGCAATGAGCCAGAGACTGAGGGAAACCTACCCCCTCTCTTACTTTTGGGGTCAGGACTCATTCAGGATGCATCCAGTCTATGTAAATCCAGAAGTCCCTCAAAGGACAAAAGTCAAAGCTAAGCCCATATGGTCAGGAGAACTGGGTCCTGTGAGCTGCTTAGGCAGTAGAATCCTAAAGGATGAAAGTCTATTTCAAAAATCCCACAAAATTATCTTTACCTTTCAGGAAAATACAACACATGTGATGTTATGGGTATTTTTGTCTGTGAATTTTTTCAATCTTAAGTATTTTCTCTGATGGAGAAAATAAACAGGTGTTTTATACCTAGTATTTACGATATGGACCACATAGAAGGAAGAAAATAAGCATTCATTATGTGCCAGACACTGTGCTAAGTGCTTTACAACTGTCATCTCATTTGATCCATTCAACAATGCGGGAGGTAGCTGCTTTTGTTCTTACTATTGAGAAAACTGAGGCAGACAGCCATTAAGTCATTTGTCCAGGTCACACAGCTCATCAGTGTCTGAGGTTGGATTTTAACTCAGGTCTTCCTAAAAACAAGCCTAGCACTCTATCCACCACCCCCACCTAGCTATTAGATCTTGTTATATGCTTTTAGGGCAGATGCTAGACTTGAAGATACTAGACTTGAAAAATACCTAGCTTTGCTTTAGAGATTTTCCCAGAGCTTATTCATCAGTAGAGTCAATGAGCCAGCAAGAACAAAAAATGAGCCTGACTCCCACTCTTTGGGGGCAGACCTAGCCCCGAGATGAGTCCACATGCACCAAAACCAGAGTTCCCTTGGGGCACAGGGGCACACATATGTCCTCAGCACCTAGCACAGTGACTGCCTTAAACACAGAAGAAGGTGGATCAATGTTTTGTTGAGTTAAAGTGAATGAAAATTAAATGAGAAATGTTCCCATTGCCCAGGTCTTGGTCCAGTCACATCTGAAGTATTGGGTTCAGTTCTAGGTGTTACATTTTAGAAAGGTAATTGACAAGCTGGAGTATGTCCAAAGGAGGCTGACTATTTTGGTGGGAGGATCACAAACCATGACTTTGGAGGCTGATCTGAAAGAAATGTATGGCTTTGGACAGTTCAGTCAACAAGCATTTATTAAGTACTTAGGGGTGTGTGTATGGTATTCAGGGAGAACTAGCACCTCTAGTGTGAGGGTTTGCCAAGGCCTTTTCAGGATTGTTCATCTACCTTTAGTGTCCACATTGTACACAAATACATATGTGTGTGTGTATATATGGAGAGAGGGGAGAGAGAGAGAGAGAGAGAGAGAGAGAGAGAGAGAGAGAGAGGATAATCTCAAAGGGAAGGGATTAGAATTAAGAGGGATCAGGAAAGGCTTTCTGCAGAAAGTAGAATTTGAGCTAAGTCTTGAAGGAATCTAGAACTAAAAAGCAGAGGTGAGGGGACAAGTCACTGAACTTCTCTAGGCCTCTATACTGGGAACAATGTCTTCAGCTGCCTCCCCTATTACAAATAAGGAGAATTTTTCCTTAAAAGGTATCCAGGCAGTCTTTAAATTTTAATTGGCTCAGGGAACTAAGGCTCCAGACACTGAAGTAGCTCCCTGATCACCTGAATACAAAACATCAAGGACCCCAGGGGCTGGAGCTTCTCCCTCTGGTTTATTGATCACGGACCAGCAATACAAATCATACTGGAAATCAATGCTTTATCCCTGATGAACACCTTTCACTTCTCTGAACGTCCTCACCGTAATTTGGCTAAGTAAACCTCCATTTGTTAAGTACTGTAAAATAGATTGGGAATGTTTCATTTTATTCCAATTTCAGACATAAACTACCAGGAATACCACCCTAGATCTGGCCCAGGCCATGTTTCTTCTGTAAAATTAGAATATTGGATTGAATAACCTCTAAGGTCCCTATTAACTCTTAATCTATGATTTAGGGGAAGTTTAGCCTAGAGAAAACAGAAGATAGCTCATCAGCTCACAGGTCAGAACTAGAAAGAACCTGAAACGTCTTCTAGCATACTACACAGATGGTACTGTGAGAGGTTAAATGACTTGGCCATGGTCACACAGGACCTAGGCATCAGAGATGGGATCTCAACCTCAGTCCTCTGACTTCAGAGGTGGTGATCTTTCCACAGTATCCCTGCCTCCCTTTATCTTTAGATATTGGGTGGAATGTCCTAAGAAAGAGGAGTTCCATTTGTTCTAGTTGGCCCTAGAGGTTATAACGAGTAACTACGTGGAGACATTACAGAGGCAGATTTCAGCTCGATATTATAAGGAAGAACTTTCCTCCTGACTGTTAGAAGAACCTGAGGATGGAGTAGTACATCCCTTTATCATCAGAGGTCTTCACATTGAGCCTGGATAACTGCTTTATGCTTTAGAAATGGATTACATTAAATAACATCTGAAGTCTCTTTCATCTCTAGGATTTTATGATACGACCATTTAAATAATCAGTTCATATACCATCCATCTAAGAATGGAAAAAAAGTCAAGGGAGATAGGGCAAACGTCATTCCTCTTCCCCAAAAGGCAAATGCTTCCAGGAAACTTTTACCTGGGTAAAGAGATTCATGAATTTCATGCCGAAATGAGATGATGTGCTGTATAATAGCACCTTATCATTTTGTTTCTGCCATAGTGAGTGAGGTAAGCACTGAGGTGGCCAAAAGGACAGTAGAGCTTCTTATTCCAGGAAATTGGGTAAAAATAAATGTCTGTTTAATAATTGTAATAGTGAAGCAAAGTAAATGGTCTACCTATAGCTGAGGCATTAAAAAGTCCTTAGTAGGGGGCTGGCTAGGTGGTTCAGTGAATAGAGCACCAGCCCTGGAGTCAGGAGGACCTGAGTTCAAATCTGGCCTCACACACTTAACACTTACTAGCCATGTGACCTTGGGCAAGTCACTTAACCTCAACTGCCCTGCCTTCCCCCCCCCCCCCCAAAAAAAGCAAAAAAAAAAAAGTCCTTAGTAGTTGAGGAAAAACTTTTTTTTTACACCAACCTGCCTTCAGGTCCCAAAGTTGTCCCAGGAGACTTCAAGATTAGAAATGATATCAATAGAGAAAATAGTATTAAAAAAAAAACTTTCAGATGAAGTCTGAGGGTAGATAATAATTAAGTTTAACAAGATTTTTGTAATAATTAAAGATGAGTGTGAGAAATGTACCAAGTTGTGCTTCTGTGTTTCTTTCTCTAAAACAGACACAACAGTGGCCTTGAAGCCAGAAAACCTGATTTTAAGCACCACCTTCCCATATTGCTAACTATATGACCATGATCAAATTACTTCATTTTTATGAACCTCTGACCCCTCATTTTAAAAATCTGCATATATCCTATATTAGGCGGCATGACAGACTGCCCCAAGGGCTGCTTGCAGCCTGCTTAAGGATTTCCAGCAACCAATGGAAAATGTAAGGATGTAAAAGAAAGTAAAGATGCAACAAGTGCTTTGTCCCTGCCTGGCTTAACCCACCTTCCACTCACTAGTCACTATTACGCCCATCACATAACTTGGCGGGTAGGTTGCCACTGCTCACTCTCTCCTGTTTATGATGCTACCCATGGCAACCAACCACTGTCAGTCTGTTACTAGTCTGAGGGGAGGGATTTCATGATAAATAAAAATCTTCAGTAATAAGTGTAATTAATTTATATTAATTGAAATTTCACTTTAAAAAAATGATTTATTTGCAAAATAGTTTGATCATTAATTATACCTTTACTTGGAAAGTGAGCTGCTAAAAACCTACCCACAGCTGGAAGAAATTCAGTCTATTTTAATTTTGAACCCTACCTACTGCCAAGTTATGCAAGTCTGCTCTAGATATTTAGCAAGGTTGTTTTGAGTAAAATGCTTTACAAACTGAAAGCCATTTTACATGTAACCAGAAGGTGTCACTGTAAAGATTGACTGAGGAGAATTTCTGTCCTCCCTTCTGGAAAGAGGAAGGGCTGATTCTTCCCAGACCACAGCTATATCCTCCCATGGGACCAGCTTTAGCTATGACCACCCTGTTTGGTTACCACCTTGACTTTCTCTCTCTCTCTCTCTCTCTCTCTCTCTCTCTTTCCCTCTCTCTCTCATTAGAGGGTAAATATTGCCTAACACACTGGAGAACTGATTGACCACACCTTGTTAGAACAATAACCTCTTTATACATAGAAGTGAAAGACAAACACCAGCTGTCCTCTTTTAAATGGTGCTTTTCTGGAACTTTATCAAAATCATTAATTATTTTAAAATCATTAAAATCCCTATTTGATAAGAACTAGTTGGAAAACTAGAAAGCAAAATATCATAAATTAGGCTTTTACCAATATCTTATACCATGTTGTTTGGTCACTTTTAATCAAGTTTGACTTTTCATGTGCCCATTTAGGGTTTTCTTGGCAAAGATACTGGAGTAATTTGCCATTTCCTTCTCCAGCTCATTTTACAGATGAGGAGATTGAGGCAAACAAGGTTAAGTTACTTGCCAAAGATCACACATTTAGTGTCTGAGGTCAAATTTGAACTCAGATCTTCCTGACTCCAGACTCAGTACTCTCTTCACTGTGCCATGTTACTGACCTATCTTATACAGTATTCCATAATAAATTCAAAATTGATACTTGTGCTGAATATCAAAGATCATACCATAAAAAAATTAGAAAAGAATCAGTTCATATACTTTTCATAGGTAAGGTTAGGGGATGAATTTTCTACTCAACAAGAGATACAGGCAACTACAAAAGATGAAATAGATAATTTAACAACATAAATTTGAAATGCCTTTTGTGTGATCAAAATTAATGTGAGTAGGATAAGAAGCGATGCTGTTGACTGGGAAAAATGCTTTCTATCAAATTTCTCTGATAAGGATTATGGAATCCAAGATATAGACAACTAACAAAAATATATGACCAGAAGCCCTTCTTCAAAAGATAAGTGGCCAAAGGAAATGAAAATAAGAATCATAAAAAGCCGATAGCCCCCAGATCAGAATAATTTCTGATCACAGGGACAGAGCTAGTTACTGAACTATTTAAATTCTGTTGAAATCAAACTAGCCACTTCCATTTCCTGATTTTCACTCACAATCACAAAAAACAATTAAGATCAGATCATATCTCAGCTTAGAGAAAGCCAGATTCAAACTGTTATTGAAAACAGCAAATGACCAGTTTAAAATAAACAGACAACTTTGTGTTTAAACATCTACCCTTTCAGATGGAAAAGAGTAAGGGAGAAAGAAGAAAGAGGCAATTCACCAGCTGCTTGGGTTTTCTTGAGGAAAACAGTCCTGTCTTTTCTCACTATGTTTTCTTCCCATGAGTAGAATGACAAACAAAGGGAGACTGCCCCAACCACTCAAGGCACATTGTCAGTCTGGCTCATTGTCAGTCCACATTCAAGGCATCCTCCTTCACTGCACTATTGCTGCTGGTATGGTATCTCTATCTCTCTGTCTCTATTTGTTTCTGCCTCTGTCTCTCTGTCTCTCTCTGTTTCTGTGTGTGTGTGTGCATGTGTGTGTGTGTGTGTGTCTCTCTATGTGTGTGTCTCTCTCTGTCTCTCTCTGTCTGTTTCTGCCTCTGTCTCTCAGAGAGTCTCTGTCTCTCTGTCTCTGTCCCTGTCTCTCTGTCTCTCTCTGTTTCTGTCTCTGTCTCTGTCTCTCTCTGTTTCTCTCTGTCTGTGTGTGTGTGTGTCTCTCTCTCTGTCTCTCTCTCTGTCTCCACTTCTTTCTGCCTCTGTCTCTCTGTCTCTGTCTCTCTGTCTCTGTCAGTCTATCTCTCTGTCTCTGTCTCTCTCTGTCTGTCCCTCTGTTTGTCTCTCTCTCTCTCTCTTTCTCTCTCTCTGTCTCTCTCTGTCTCTCTCTCTCTGTCTCTCTGTCTCTCTCTCTGTCTCTAACTCTCTCTCTGTCTCTCTCTGTCTCTATCTCTCTCTCTGTCTCTATTTGTTTCTGCCTCTGTCTCTCTGTCTCTGTTTCTCTGTCTCTGTCACTCTATCTCTCTGTCTCTGTCTCTGTCCCTCTGTCTGTCTGTCTGTCTCTCTCTGTCTCTCTGTCTCTCTCTCTCTTTCTCTCCACCCCCCTCTCCCATCCCTTCCTATCTTCTTGTAGTTATGTTCAAATGTTCATGGGCCAGTGGAACTCAGACCCCTTCCAGTTTCTATTTCTTTTTCCTAGACTAGGAAGATTATAACTATTAGAAGTCCATGTAAACTATTCTGAAATTTCTCTTTGATCTGCAGGAATTGGTCCCATATGAGATATGAGGATATTCTTATGTAGACATCACTTCTTAAGAATATGGTTAGTAACACTGATTACATTTAGCTGTTTTAATAATTTGATTTTTGTACAACTCTTTGTCAGCTGGGGAAACTAGGTAGTATGGTGAATAGAGTGTTGGGTCTGGAGTCAGGAAGACCTGAGTTCAAATCCAGCCTCAGATACTTAGTAGCTCTGTCACCTGGGCAAGTCACTCAACTTTTTTGCCTCAGTTTCTTCATCTGTAAAATGAGTTAGAGAAGGAAATGGCAAACTATTCCAGTGTCTTTGCCAAGAAAATCCCAAATCAAGTCACAAAGAGTCAGAAACAACTGACATCAGGTATGTCCAGGGATGAAGCCAAGCTACTTAGACCACAAAACTATGATCAAAATGTCCTTGGTCACTTAGGAGTCACACATCCTAAATTCAGACAAGGCCATAAGCAGGAAATAAATTGTTTATTAAGTAGATGAACTTTAAAAAAATAAATGCATAGTGATGACAACAACCCCTGTCCTTCATTATTTCAGTGGCTCTTTATGACTTACTCAGGCATTTCCTGAGAGAAGTTGAAATAAAGCAATTTTTTTATAATAGTTGAGGAAAGTGAGAATCAGAGAGTTAGTGACTTTTCCAGGGTCACACTGCTATTAAATTGTAGGTCCAAGACTCAAACCTAGGCTTTATGAGTTCCAGTCCAGGGCTCTTTCCATTTATTAATGCCCTATTAGTACTAGTACTGGGGACCTCAGAAAGAATGGAGCAAACATATAATGGTACAGAGCTATGGAGCTGAAGAGAAAGGAGGTAATGAAGACAGAAATGGCCAGGAGTTACAAGTAAGAAAGCTTTCACAGGATACAGCAAATAGTACTTTGCAAAAAGCCCAGTTTTCATGCACAGAGGAAACGATGAGCATAGAAAGTGATTTCAGAAGATGATAGATAGGTCCAACAAGCATGAAATACCATTTAGGGGGGAAAAAAGACAACCCTTCTCTCTGTATGGCAGCTCTTTTCTCTGTCAATCTTCTGGCTTCCAAGGAGATCTATAGACAGCAAGCTTTTGTAGAGTCCTTGGAACAGGGCCAGTCCTACAGCTTAAACACAGGACATGGCAATATGTATGATATGACTTGGGGGGCAAAGGTCCCACTGCCTTCTTAAAAGGCCCCACCCGCCACTGGCACCTGAAATATTCATGTTTAGATGATTCTTTGGATTAAGGCTCCAGAAGACTCCTTTTAAATTGCAAATTTCCTACCTGGGAGGGGTAACATATTCTATCACTACCAATGGATTTGAGGTTTTGTTCTTGTTCTTGGTCAGAATTTCATTTCATTAGCATAAGGAACTCCTATTCCAGTGTCTTTGCCAAGAAAATCCCAAATCAAGTCACAAAGAGTCAGAAACAACTGACATCAGGTATGTCCAGGGATGAAGCCAAGCTACTTAGACCACAAAACTCAGAAATTCCCCCAACCAATACAAATCATCAACTTTGCAACTGATTGGCTGGGCCACTAAGTGGTTAAATAAGTTGCCCGTGATCATACAGACAGTATTTGTCAGCAGCAGGACTTAAAACCAGGTTTTCCCAACTCTGGGCAGCTAGGTGGAGCACTGGATAGAGAGCCAGGCATGGAGTCAAGAATCCTCCTCTTCCTGAGTTCAAATCTGGCCTCGGAGACCCACTAGCTGTGTGACTTTGAGCAAGTTGCTTAACTCTGCTTGCCTCAGTTTCATCATCTGAAAAATGAACTACAGAAGGAAATAGCAAACCATCCAGTATTTTCACCAAGAACCCCAATGGGGTCACAAAGAGTCAGACTGGACTGAAAAATGAGCAAACAACTTCTTGACTCCATGTCCAGTATTCTACATGAATAGAATGCTAGGCTTTGAATCAGGAAGACCTGGGTTCAAATTCAGATTCAGAAACTTAACTAGCTAAGTGATCCTGGGCAAATTTCATAACCTCTTTTGGACTCTATATCTTCATCTGTAAAATGGGAATAATAATAGCACCTGCCTCGCCGGGTTGTCATGAAGATGAAATGATATTACCTGTGTAAAGTATTTGGGAAATCTTAAAAGCACTCTAACTATTGTAATTATTACAATACACTGACTTTCTCATCTGGTATAGATGAGATATCTGGAAGGGCATTGTGGGGATCCTAAGGAAAGTCATTAAGCAACAGAGAGCCAGTGTTGTATAGTGGAAAGACCTCTGGGTTTTGAGTTTCACCTCTTTTCTTTCCAACCCATATGAATATAAGTAAATAATTCCCCTTTCTGGAGCTGTTTAAAAGGAGAACTCTCCTTTCTCCTGTCTTCAGCTCCACCACCCTCACTACTACTCTTCTTTCTCTACTATCACAGGTGGAATTCTTAGAGAATGTATTCTTGACAGGCTATAGGAAGGCTTGACGAATTATGACCTGTGAGTCAAATCTGGCACTCCACCAGTTTTTATACACTCTGGGAATGAAGAATGGTAGAACTAGCTTGTGATTTACACAAAAACAGTCAATGGGTCATAATTTGTTGACCTCTGATCTTCAGGGATCTTGAGATTTTTGAGCTGGAAAAGGTTTAAGATAGCATCCATTTCAACTCTCTCACCTTACAGAGTAGGAAACCAAGACCCCGAGCAGAAAAGTGACTTGTCCCAAGTCACACAGATAACAGGTGGGATTTGAACCCCATTCCTCTGAGTCAAAAATGGAGTGTTCTTTTTACTACACCCTCAGCTATAAACAAATCCAGAATATGATCCTAGGTCATTATCAAATAAAGGCAAAGTGGAGGTGGTGGTTCAGGATCCTTTAGGAATCGTTTAGAGCAGCGGTTCTCAACCTTCCTAATGCCGGGACCCTTTAATACTTGTATGTGGGAGTGTCTGCATGTGGGCCTACCTGCCTGGAGACAGATAGAGGAGCGGTGTCTCAGTTCCCAAGACCATCGGAAATATGTGTTTTCTGATGGTCTTAGGTGACCCCTGTGACCCCTGTGAAAGGGTCATTCAACCCCCAAAGGGGTCGCAACTTTAGAGTCAAGGTAAGGAACAATAAATGATTCAAATTGTCAAGGTTTCTGGCTCATACTGGCCTTCATCTCCACCTCAACATCCGTTTGTTACTCCACCCCTGTAGTCTGGTTTCTAATCCTAGTATTTTACTGAACTTCTCTGTATGACCAATGACCTCTTAATTGGGGTTGGGGCAGGGTGCAGGGGGGAAGAAGAGATGGATTTTTCTTAGTCCTTATTCTCCTCAACCTTTCTATATTATATAACATCATTAATCACTTCACCTTATCCCCACTCTGGGTTTCCATGACACTTTCTTCTTCTGGTTGTCTGTCTTTGAGTTGATAATTTATTTAAAGAATTATGAAGGGGGAAGGGGGGCAAGTTCTTTGGGTGCTCACTGGGAAGGACCACAATGGCAGTAGGAAATAAGGCTTCAATCCCTCTCTAATAAGGCACAGAGAATATAGGGGTGAACAGGCACCGAAGGTATAGAAATAAGTGGTGAAAAGGGAAGGGACTACAGAAGTAGACAGCATGAGGACAGGGATAGGGGAGTAGAGGAAGGAAGGAAGAGTGGGGAAGAAAATGAGGAGGGGGAAGCCACAGAGAGTAAGTCATGTTACCCTGGATTAGAGTTGGAGCACTAAGCAGCACGAACCCCATACAGATGGAAGAGGGCTTGGTGGACAGGAGTTTGAGAGTTTGGGCAGAGAACAGATTAACTCTCATCTGTGCCACTTTGGGGTTAGTTCTTCTCAAAGATGTCAGTAAAACTTTAATATTTCATCCACATGTGCTCAAAATCACCAGCACTATTACTACAGATATCTGAAACTTAGCTGAGATTTATACATCACAGGACCAAAAGGCCCTGACTTCAAGGCCTAGATGGCTTTCTCTGATTTTGCCCATATTTTCAGGATGTGGCTTTTAGCTAATATATCACAGTTTGCAAATTACACTCCTTTAATCTTTAAGACAGTCTTTAAGGGACTTCTAGATTCTACTCTGCATATACTTCCTATCATTATTTTCTTACTAGCTACTTATAAACGTACTATACTAACAAGAGAAGGGAGAAGAGGTAGTCAGGGGGACCAGAACAAGATACAATTTTGACACAGCCTGCTTATCTGACTATTCCTTCTTCATCTCCTTTGATGGTTCTTCAATCTTCTCCTGCCCTCTAAGTGTGAGTATCTCTTAAGGCTCTGTTCTGGGCCCTTTTCTCTTCCCTCTCCCTCTCCTCCATCTTTGGTGATCTCATCTATTCTTCTGGGTTCATTTTTCATTGCTACATACATAGATTCCAAATCTATATATCTAGCCCCAACCTCTCCCCAGGATTTCAGTCCCAAGTCTCCAGCAGCCTATTGAACATCTCTACCGGAATTCCTACCAATACGCAAACTCAAGATGTCCCAAGAAACTCATTATCTTTCTTCCAAAACTTGTCCAGAGTCTTCTCAAATGCCCTCTAACTGTTGAAGCTATCCTTATCCCTTCCATCCTTTCAGTCACCCAAAATATCTTTCATTCTTTCCCCTTCCATCTTATCTCTCCCCCTTCCAATGAATTGCTAAGCGGTCTAACTCCCCAACACCTCTAGAATATGTCCCTTTCTCTTCTCTCACTCTGCCTTGACCCCAGCTCTGGCTCACATATGCCACTTGCCTGGCGATACTCTAATAGCTTCCTAACTGCCCTCCTATCTTTCGATCTCACCCTTCTTCAATCTGACCTCCACACATCTGCCAAAATAACCTTTCTAATGCAGACACTTGACTGTGTCATTCCCTATAACACACGTTTGAATGCTTATGGCTGACTTACCATTACATATGCTACCTAGTGTAATGGGAACACTAATTAGCCTTATATTTCTCAATGCAGGCACTCAAATTTTGTTAATCAAAAGGTACGAACAATACAAATGATACAGTCCTCTAAGAAACAAACCATCAACCTTTATCTTAGAGGTTCTGGTGAACTTCCTTCGTACTAGACTCATGACAAGGTCACTTCTCTGCTCAACCAGAGGTCATGTGACTCCCTTTAAAGGTGGGCTTCTGGCAAGTCTCCACCAATCAGCCAATCAACACAATCTTCAATTGATCACAGGCCACTAGAGGCTCAAGAGCACAGAGAGCAAGAACCACTCGCCAGAGGAGTCTGGGACCTCCAGTCACTTTTTTATAATTCCAGCAATGGGTGGTCCTAAGTCACTTACCACAAAATTCAATTAGTAGTTTGCTACTTAAATTACTGATAAAGTTGTTTATAATATTTTTTCTGTTGGTGGTCTCTTTTATCAGAGAGTCCACATATGTTTATCAGTTATGTAAGAACACACACATGTTGTGTACTATATCATACCATTGAAATGCTTATCTTATTGAAACACAATTTACTCAAAACAACTCAATCACAAAATAAAAGCCTAAAAGAAAACGAAGTTATGTTAAACTAACAAACTTATTCCTATCTTAGTAAGGTAATAAATTTTATTCTTACTACACTTCCCTGCCCCAAAACCAAAACTGACTCCTTTTTTCCTTATTGGTAAAATTTTGATAAAATATATATCCCTAGGTAAAATCAGTGGTTATGAGAGCTGCTTCACACCAGCTCTTGAGGGCCCGTTGTTAAACTTTTTTCATGAGCGTTTACAACTCAGAAATCAGCAAATGCTACAAATCACGGTTTGATTTACTGTTTTGTTGATTGTCTAGACCTCAGAAAGTAATGGAGAAAATGGTAATAAACTTGAAAGTGTGTAATTTCATTGCTTTGTTTTTCAGAGAGTCAGTTTTTAAACATTTATCAGCACACTACTAGATAAAATACAAACTCCTTAGCATGACATTAAGACTCTTTATAATCTTACATCAATCTCCCTTTCTTGCCTTTTTTTTGGTATTATGCACTGTACATTCTGGTCAAAATGAATTACTTGTTATTTCCTAAAATTGATCGGCCATCTCCCATGTCTGTGCATTCACTCAAGACATCTGCCATGCTTAGAATACAGTTCCCTCTCTAAATGGTCAAAAGATATAAACAGATAGTTTTCCAAGGAAGAAATCAAAAAGATTTATAATCATATGAAAAAGTACTCTAAATCTTTATTGATAAGTGTAATAGTAATCAGTTTGGCAGGATACTTAGCACTTAGTACTAAGTACTAAGTGCTAAGTGTGGAAGGGGCAAACTCTGTCCCACTGTTGAGAAGGCATGAACTCCCCTGTTGATGTGGAAGAAGGGGATTGGCTGAGGTGTGTATATAAGCAAGAATTCCAGAGACAGAGACAGAATTGGAATTTTGCTCCCCTTGAAGGAAGAATCCTGGAGACTGAAGCTGGCTGACAGAGAGAGAGACAAAGAGAGGGAGAGAAAGTTTCTCTCCCAGCATCTGTGAGACAGAATTGGAATGCTGCTCCTGCTGAAGGAAGAATTGTGGAGACTGAAGCTGGCTGAGAGAGAGAGAGACAGAATCGGAACGCTGCCCCTGGTGAAGGAAGAATCCTGGATACTGAGGCCAGCTGAGAGAGAGAGACAGAGAGAGAGAGAGTTTCTCTCCCAGCATCTGGAAGCTGAGAACTGACTGAGAACTGAGTTGGAGTTTTCCTGAGACCAGAATCTGGTGAGGGCTGCCTGGAAGGCTGAGAGGGCCTGCCTGGAAGGCTGAGAGGGCTTGCCTGAAGAAGCATGACCAGGATAAGATTTTGTTTGTTCGTGGTCTGGCTGATCCTTGAGTTCCAGACAAGAGAAGTGATGAAGAGTTTGAGGTGTGATGGACCCTGTGAACTTCAGTGTGTGCCAGGGACTGCCCTGAGGATTGGACAAGGACCTTGGAGCTGTCTGCTTCTGAATCCAGGTGACTGTTTGGCGGATTCAGGAGGGAGCTGGGACCTTGGAAGGGGATCCAGGGAATCAGAGAGACCACCCAGAGTCAAGATGAAGAAAAAGCCTCCCCTTGGATGAAACTGAGGTTTTTTGGACATCAAGGGGTAAAGGGTTTGTGTGGTTTTCTAATGACTGTATTTGTGATCAAGATATTTAGTAATTGTAAATCTAGATTAGTGACTGATTAAGTTAATGGTTGCCCCATGAGTGGAAGTTTGATTATTCTATTGTTTCTTGTTAATGAT
>CM053584.1:203523542-203556815 GCA_028627135.1 Pseudochirops cupreus
TCTGTGATAAGATGTAATGTTGTGAATATTATAATGTTTTGAATGTTTGTCTTGATTTGTAATGGAATAAACAGAGTGTTAACTATATTTTGTAATCTGAACTCCAAAAGCTGTTCACAGTAGCATTCCTTTGGGAATCTGCTGGTGGATGGTATTACAATAAGAGAAACACAAATTAAAACAACCTTGAGATAATATTTTATACCTACCAGATAGGCTAAAATGATTGAAGGGGAAAGCAACAAAAGTTGGAGGGGATATGGAAAAAATGGGACGTTAATTCATTGTTGGTAGAATTGTGAACTGATCCAACCATTTTGGAGAGCAATCTGGAATTATGCCCAAAGAGTTATTAAATTGCCTATACTCTTTGACTCACCAATACCACTACTAGGTCTATTTCCAAAAATGATCAGGGGAAAAAGGAAAAGAACCTATATGTTCTAAAGTATTTGTAGCAGTTCTCTTTGTGGCAGCAAAGAACTGGAAATTGCAGGGATGTCTATCAATTGGGGAATGGCTGAACAAGTTGTGGCATAAGATTGTGATGGAATACTACTGTGCTATAAGAAATGATGAGCTCAGTGATCTTAGAAAAACATGGAAAGACTTACATGAAATAATGAAGAGTGAAATGAGCATAACCAAGAGAACATTGCATATGGCAGCAGCAATATTGTTTTAAGAACATTAAGGAAATAAGTCATTTTAACTATTATAAATATCCAAATTAGCTATGAAGAAAACACTATCCACATACAGAGGAAGAACTAATAGAAGTTTATATAAAATAATTTTACATATATGTTTATACATATGTGGTATGTGTGGATATTATATATGTGTGTGTATATATACACACATAGAAATATATATACAGATATGCATATACACGTAAACACATACATACATACACACACACACACACACACACATACACACACACACACACACACATATATATATATATGTATATATTTGTGTCTAATGGTAGCCATCAGAGGGGCTAGGTGGTGCAGTGAATAGAGCACCAGCCCTGGAATTAGGAGGACCTGAGTTCAAATCCAGTCTAAGACACTTAACTAGTCATGGGACCTTGGGCAAGTCCCTTAACCCCAATTGCCATGCCTCCCTCCCTCCAAAATGAAAAAAAAAAAAACCAATGGTAGCCATCTCTAGGATGGGGGTGGGGGAGGGGAATGAAGAAGAAAAAAAAAATTTCCATGACAACTTTATTATATATTTAAAAGGAATAGCGAGTTGCATATAATACATTTGCAGTTTCATGTACAATCATATTTTGTATAATACTATGTTATGGAAATGCTTTTTTTATTCCATAAATTAAAATTAAAATAAATAATTGTGAAAAAAATAAAGGAAGAGAACAAAATCCTTTTCTTCGGGGCTCCATGCAGGCACCACCTCTTCCATGAAGCCTTGCCTAATATTGCCACCACCACCACTACCACCAGCATTAAAAGTTTTCTCTCCTTCCTCAACCATTCTTGGAATGCTTTGCCTGGCTTCCTCCCTTGTCTCTATGACTCACTACCTTATCTCATTATCCCTACCTGTGTGCAAGCTGGATACACCCTGGAGATTCTCATTTATAGGACCTTAGCTCTGGAACTGGAAGGAACTTTAGAAACCATCTAGTCCAAGCCCCTCATTTTACAGGTGATGAAACCAAGGCCTAGGAAGCTGATCAGTTATACAGGTAGTAACCATTGGAAATGGGATTTAAACCCAATTGGTCCTCTAGCTACAGAATAGGTTCTCTTTTCCTGTACGTGCTACTCTCCTAGAATGTGAGCTCCTAGAGGAACACTGTCCTATTTTATCTCTGTATATTTAACAACTGGAATGATGTGCCTTATGCTTTAATATTTCAGTGGGCTTGTAACCTATTAGACTGTGAGCTCCTTCAGGACAGGAATTGTTTTGCTTTCCTTTGTATCCTCAGGTTTAGCACAGTACAGTTGTTGTTTTGGTTTTTGAAGAAGACCAATGATATCATGGTTATTGAGTTTGGGGGGTTTTTTGTCCTTCATTCTCAAAGAGGACCATGACATCAGGAAGGTGATGCCATGACTGGCAAGTGAATCGGATTTAAGTGAGGGAGGGCTGTGCAGAGTCATCAGCCTTATTTTCTTCTCCAGAGCCATCTGGGTCCAGGGGCAAGATATAGTTTAGGAAGACTGGCGATGGTCCCATGATTCAGTGAGAGACCATGGGTTTTTAAAGCAAAGATCTTTCCCAGGTCTCACTTTGACTGAGGCAATGCCCATTCAGTAATTAAAGATAGGTTAGAAAACAATGACTTCTTTTACCTACTCAACACACACACACACACACACACACACACACACACATACACATATACATACACATACATACATGTCTTTATCTATCTATATGTATATGTGTATACATACATACATATGTGTGTGTATCAGTCTGGGAGGGGAAGACTCTCAGAATTTCTGGCCAAAATAGAAACAATTGGTATTTAAATGCACTCTGAGCAATCAGGGTCCAAACAATGACCCCAAGGGCTTAAACTAGGACCTCCTGTTGGTCAGTCAATGAGAATCAGAGTGATTTGGGTTCAAGGCACAGTCCTTAAGAAAGAAATCTAGCCAGTAAACTCAAAGATATCTTATGAGGCTTCAGGTATAAAAATTTACATTTCTTTGGGCAGAGCACCTGCAGGTAATGGGTGAGGAGAGAGAAAGAGAAGGAAGGAAGGAAGGAAGGAAAGAAGAAGGAAGAAAGGAAAGAAGGAAGGGAGGGAGGGAGGGAGGGAGGGAGGAAGGAAGGAAGGAAAGAAGAAGGAAGAAAGGAAGGAAGGAAGGAAGGAAGGAATTTAGGCAGTAAAACCCAAGCTAATTGGGGACCTTCCAGCCATTAAAATTGACCTTCCTTTGGAGAGAAGGAGAGGGAGAGGTCAAGCTGAGTTACCCAACTGTCTGGATCTCCATTCAGGCAGCTCAGACTACTCACTAGTTGTGTGTGCCCTTTGTTTTCAAAGAAGACTATGGCATCAACAACATGGTATAAAGGATGGGAAAAGCATTGGCTTTGGAGCATGAAGACCTGGGTTCAAATCTCACTTCTGTCATTCTCTTCACAACCCTGGGCAGATGACTTAACCTCTCTGGGTCTCAGTTTCTTCATCTCAAAAAAGAAGGAAATGGGACTAGACATTATTTAAGCTCCCTTCAAGTTCTAAATTAATAATCGCTTATTTGACCATGTCTCCCTTAAGTTCTCCACTGGTGATAGAACCAAAGGGCTTGGAGCCTTCCTCTAGTTCCCCTGATATCACTTGATAAGCCCATCTTCTTTACTAGTCCTGCGACTCTCCAATGACATCTTTTACACTTCTTTTCTAAGTACAAACAGCTTGTCTCACGCGTAGTAGCCATGTAATAAATGCTTTTGAATTGAACTGAACTGAACTGAATTGAATTACTCCAGTCTACATTGATCTCTACTTTCTCTGAACACTTCTACCACTTACTGTCTGTCTCATTCATTATAGTATTTGTGAACTGCCTTCCGTTGTTAATCATTTAATTCAATTTAGCTCAATTCAGCTAACGCATATATTAAATGCTTTTTCGGTGCCCCTTGCTGCACTAGATGCCCACACCACTAAAAAAAAGTCCTTTGGCTCCTGAGGTTTATAGTCTAGATATTTAAGTCATTGATGCTTAGTCCCTTATATTTGTACACATAAGAAGCCCCAATAAATACATGTTAAACGAAGGAAAAAGTAAATGAAAAAATATAAGATGATATGATAATTTCTCTCTGTACACACTGTGGTGAATTGAATAGAATATGTTCCATGAGGGCAAGAACTACTTTTTTTGTCTTTGTATCCCTAGCCCCTAGCGCAGTATCTGAAACCAAAGTAAATGATTAGTTAGCTCTTATTGATCTTAACCCTGGAAGAGAGGAAATAGGTGGTACAGAGGATAGAACATTGGGCCTGAAGTTCCAAAGTCCTCAGTTCAAATCCAGCCCCAGATGCTGACTAGCTGGCATGAACCTGAGAAAGTCATTTAACTTCTTTCTAGCTCAGTTTCCTCATCTGTGAAATGGGGATGATCATAGCACCTACCCTCCAGGGTTGTTGTGAGGTATCTGTAAAGCACCTGGTAAACTTTAAGGTGCCATGTAAATGCTGGTTCTCATTATTGAAGTGCACTTCCCTCCAACCTACATCACAGAGATGAGGGACTATAACTATGGACTAACACGTCTACAATCAGGCAGAGCTGGTGTGTCGATTAGTTTTGCCGATCTTTATTCTCTATTTTCTTTTTTTAAATTTGTTACTAGATACAGTTTGATGTATAGGAGGAACCAAGTATTGGACTTGAGGTCAGGACGACCTGAGTGCAAATCCTGCCTGATGCTTACTTAGTTTTACAACCCTGGGCAAATCATTTAATTTATCACAAGCTGTTACCCAATCTATAAAATGGGGGGAGGGGCGGGGGAGGAGAGAATAACACCGCTCTCCCAGGGTTGCTGTGAGGATCAAACACTATTTGTAAAGGTCTTTGCAAACCATAATGCATTGTATAAATGGTGGCTGTTATTGTTATTAATAAAGCTGAATGTGATTTGAAACATAGAGACAAAAATAAGACTTCAGAAAATAAAATAAATGCATGCTGGATGGCAGAATGAATGAATGAACTAACACATTTCATTAGATTAATGGGTTTTCTCTCCCAGGTGACACACAAGTATTTTAACAGAATTACTGCAATGGTGCATGAATAGTGGAAATAGCTCTTGGCTAAGGAGTCAGACAACCCGAGCTGTAGTCCTGACTCTGACAGTGCCCGGCTTTAGGAATCTGAAGAAGTCACTTCCACTTTCTGAGCCTTTGGAAGGAAACAAGAATTCATTAATTGCCTACTGTATGCCCAGATCTATGCTAAATGCTTTAAAATATTATTTCATTTGATCCTCACAACAACCTTGAGAGCTAAATGCTATCATTATTCCCATTTTGCAGTTGAGAAAACTGAGGGAGGCAGACAGACATTAAATTATTTGCCCAGCATCACACAGCTAGATATGTGTGTCTGAGGCTGGATTTGAATTCAGGTTTTCCTGACTCCAAGCCCATCTCTCCATCCAACTGTGCAGTCCTTGTTTCTTCATCCATAAGATGAGAAAGTTGGAGTGAGTGATGCTGGAAAGTCTCAGTCTTTATGGTCTAATGTACCAATCAGCTCATTCTGGAGATGAGAGATCTGAGACCCAGAGACTCAAAGCAAGGTTTTGTGAAGCCCAACAAAAGTAGACACTTACAATATTAATTACTTGAATGGAGAGGCTGCATTTATTATTAATTTTGATAAATCAAAAATTATAATAATAATATAAAGCAAGAAAGAAGTCTTATAGAGGACCTACTATGTGCCAGGTACTGCACTAAGCACTTGACAAATATTATCTCATTTGATCCTCGCAATAACCCTGGGGGGTAGATGCTATTAACATCCCCATCTTACAGATGAGGAAACTGAGGCAAAGAGAGGTTAAGTGATTGGCCCAGGATTACAATTATTACCTGTTTGAGGACACAGTGGAACTCAGGCCTTCCTAATTCCAGACCTCGTGTCCTATTCACTTCACCCCCTACCTGTAGGAGCAGAGAAACTCCCATGTATGTGTGCCTTACAGTTTACAAAGGGCTTTTCTGCCCTGTGAGCTAGCTAGTATGAGTTACAGCTATGCCCACTTCAGAGATGAGGAAACTGGGTCTCAGAGAGGCTGAGCCCCCCATCACCACATAGCTAAATTACTAAGCGTTAGAGCCACGATTCACATTCAAGTCTGCAGACTTCACATCGGGAGTGTGCCCCTTCCATTAATACCAGTTTCTAAGAAAAACCCTATAAGTTATCACTAGTTTTAACAACTTAGCTAAATGAAAACCATTCTTTTGAGACTCTTCATGGCCTCAGAAACATGAGCCTTTCAAAGATCAGGACAGTTTCAGCTTTAGCTCAGAAACTGAACCCAGCAGGGCCATAAACACATTGCAGTTGTGGATGGGGGCAAGGGGTGGAAATGGGGGTAACAGCTGTGGTTCCCCTGTTTATTTCCTTCCCCTCCTCCCCTCCTTAGGCTGCCTAAGCTATAAGGCAGCGTATCTCAAGCTGTGCTAAAGGAACCTTGAAGTACCCCAAGGTTGTAGTGTTGATGTTCATGTTGTTTTTTAATAGGCATTAAAAATATTGGATTTTACTACATCGGTTCTGTGAATGTTTAAACTGAAGGGTTTTACACTGTGGAAAAACTTGAGGGACAATGCAAGGATGGGGAGCCTGCGACCTCAAGGTCACATGTGGCCTGGAAGGGCCTCATGTCCCCCACCCCTGGATGGATTCTGTAGCATCTGCTGCTGCTCTAGTGTTTCTCTGACAGCTGCCTGGAAACTTCTTGTCTTCAGTCAACCAAGAGAACAGTCCAAAATCCTCCTGAGTGTTCTTACCTTGTCACCTGAGCTACCAAACACCAGGATGACCCTCAGTGGCATAAGAATGA
The DNA here is from genome assembly GCA_028627135.1 of Pseudochirops cupreus. Lineage (NCBI taxonomy): Eukaryota > Metazoa > Chordata > Mammalia > Diprotodontia > Pseudocheiridae > Pseudochirops > Pseudochirops cupreus. Next base: position 203,530,125 of record CM053584.1, read on the forward strand.
ATAGGAATGATTGCCAGGCTGGGCTCATGCCGACTGACACTTTGTGCGGAGCCTTTGAAGAAGAGTTAGAGGGGTGTCTTCTCTCCTTTCCCTCTCCCTTTCTCACATCCTCCTAACTATTTCTAGTACTGGATTCTCAAATGAAGGCCTTGAACCCCTCGGCTCAGCCCACCCAGCTCCTCTTTTTTTCAGAGAGAACTTGAAAAAGGAAGGATTTTTTTCCCCTTAGCCTTGTGAGGGGGAGGGGGAGAGGGTGAAGAGAGGAGGGAAGAACCTACGCAAACATATTCAGACACCGACTAAGAAAATTAAAATGAGGGTAGGGAGGAAGTGTGAGAGTTACATAAGCAACCACCTAATCAGTGGCCAAATCTTTTCCCCCCTTCACAGTATCTCTTTCATTTCTTGCTTTTTCTGTACTCAAAGGGCCACGACCCTAGTTCAGGCCTGGACTATTATAATAGCCCTCCTAATTAGTCTCTGTACTCCCACTCTCTCCCATCTTCCCTGATTCATTCCCTCCACACAACTGCCAAATAGGTTTTGCGGTTTCCCTCGCTCCCCACTTTTCTTGGTAATACCATTATTAATAAGTGTCACTTTATAGCTGCGTCTTCAGCTCTTGGTGATGATGGGTATCATTGATGCATCAACCAGGGTAACAAGATGTCCACAGCTCCACTGTCCTTGGCAATGTCAGAGTTGACCACTTATACCTTCAGGCTATTTGAATGGGAGAGAGAAGTGGGAGAAGAACCCATCCATTCCACCACCACCATCAATACCCCCCCGCAGTTTCTGCCAGTGAAGATGATCCCCAAAAGAGTCGGACTGAAGGGGCAGTTCCCTAGCACAGACATCACACTGGACCCCTGAAATCTATCCATGGACCCCTGGAGGAGAAGAAAGAGCAATTGGACCCTAGATTGAGAAACTTGCTTAAGAACAAAACCAAGCAGTGATTTTGTAGGATTCAGAGTTACTAAGAATAAGGCCAAAAGATTCAAGGCATATTGACATTCCCAATAGAGTTAAAAATGCAGCTGACTCAATAACTACTGAAGATGGGATGGGGGAGTAGTGTTCCAGTACAAGTCCCATGATCAAATATCATCAGAGACTCGCTATTACCTTTAGGATAAGCTATAAACTACTCAATCTGGTATTTAAAGTCTACTCCTACCTGTCATTTCAAACATATTTCCCATTATTCCTTTTCAAATATTCTATGCCATTATCAGATTAGATTATTAATTCCTTGAATTTAACAATTCATCATCTGCTTCCATACCTTTGCAGAGGTTGCCTCCCATCCTCATACCTACCTCATGGAATCCCTAGCTTCTTTTTAGAGTTTTCTTCATCATTCTACTTTTCTTGTTCTCTCCCTCAAAAAACCGAAACTATCTTACATTTACATATATATGTGGGTATGGGTGTGTATGCGTATCTGTTTCCTTCCCTTATTAGAATATAAACACTTTGAAAGTAAAATTTATTTCATTGTTGTCTTTATAACCATAGCACCTAATTTAGCAAGGACCACACATAGCACAAAGGTGAAATAAATACTCAGTTTGGGAACTCCTCCACCACCAGAGATCACAACTCATCCATAGACATTGAATAGGTAAGTTTTACGGAATTGCGTGAAGCACATAGAGGTTATTTAAAGATCTGGGTTCAAATTCCTACTCTAATGATAGAGTCAGGAAGCCTATAATCCTGACAAGTTGCTGGTTATCACCATCTCATCAAAAACTGAGAAAAGTTCTAAAAGACTCATTTTTTCCTTCCTCACTCCTGCCCAACAGCAGGCATGTTGCAGCCAGAGGATTGTTTTTCACATCTCAGTTTTACTGTTTACTACTGGTGTGACCTTGAACAGGTTGCTTCTCAGAATCCCATTTTCCGCATCTGTAAAATGAGGGACTAGCTTTGTGAGGTGCTATAATTCTCTTCTCTCCATCTATATCAACCTTCTCTCTTCTGTGTACTTACCTTCCCCTGTTCATCTTAATATACTCTGACCTTTTAATCTCCAACTGTCTTCTCCTACAGTAGCTATATTGTCTTTCCTTCTCAAGTCCACCCTCTGTTCTCTGTCTTTATTTTCTCTCTTCTCTCTGGATCTACCCTTTTCTCTCTCTGATTATATTTTTCTCACTTTTGTCTAAGTTTTTCCTGTATAATAATAATAGCTGGCATTTAATATAGAGCCTTAAGGTTTACAAAGCACTTTATTTAGTTGTTATCTCAATAGATCTTCAAAGCAAACCTGTGAGGTAGGTGCTATATTATTTTGCCCATTTTACAGATATGAAAACTGAAGCTGAGAAAGAGTGACTGGCCAATGTTCACACAGCTAGTAAGCATCTGAACCAGGATATGACTTCAAGTCCTCCTGACTCCAAATCTAGCTCTCTACCCATTACATCACCTATATGTACCCTATATCCTGATTTTACTTCATATATAAAGAGATCTGTGGTTGGTCATGAAGATTTGTGTTGCATACGCTGAGAAAAGAGGGAATGGAATGAGCTAACATTTGCTGGAAATATACACAGTTTAAATTACAGAAGAGAGCCAAACCTCTGTGCAAATTTTAGGCATTTTCATAATTGGGATATCTGTTGTCATACTGGTAACTTTTTGTTTGATATAAATTCCACAAAATAGCAAAAAGGGGGACTACATCAACCTGAGGTTCATGATATTCTTCCTAGGTTAAGAGTGAACTGATTGTTGTCACAGTGTATGACTGAGTCAATCTCCAGAGAGGACAGGAAGGAAGAAGAGCAGTGACTGCAGAAAAGATCACAAACCATATCCAGAGAGAATCTAGGAAGGTCCTGGGAAGGGTTTAGCCCTGTTCTTTTCCAGCAGAGAGGAGAGAGTTTTCCAATTCTACCCTCCATAGCAATACCCACTGGTGTGAAGTCTAATTTAGGCATCAGAATTTCTAAGACAAAAAAGGATCCATCAGCAAAGGAAGTTACCATTGATTACCTGTACCTATTCCCCCAGCAATTACGTACCCATGTCTTTCCAGGGAGACATAGAAAAAAAAAAAGGAGGGGCAGATCAGACAGTGGGGACAGAAGATACAGAGAGAGAGAATGGTGGATTCAGAGAGAGAACAGAGGGTTGACTTGAGAAGGAAAGACAATATAGCTACTGGAGGAGAAGACAGTTGGAAATTAAAAGGTCAGAATATATAAAGATGAACAGGGGAAGGTAAATACACAGAAGAGAGAAGGTCAATATAGATGGAGCGAAGAGAATTATAGCACCACACAAGGCTAGTCCCTCATTTTACAGATGCGGAAAATGGGATTCTGAGAAGCGACCTGTTCAAGGTCACACCAGTAATAAATAGTAAAACTGAGATGTGAGAAACAGTCCTCCGACTACAAACCCAGCTCTTTCCCCTATACTATGTTGCCTCCCCTAATCATAGACCAAAAAGAGAAAACATGAAAAAGAAAATGAAAGAAAAAAAAAGAAACATAAAGAGAAGACTGTAGACACAGGAAGACTAACATAGAGAAGACTAACATAAGAAGAGAGTAGAGATGAGAAATTTAAAAGTGGGTTCGTAGAGCAAATGAGATGCAAAGAGAGGAGAAGGTAGAGTCAGACAAAGATTTGCAAAAAATAGAGGTTTTCTTTGGGTTCAGGTTCAGGAAAATGGCTCGCCATTTTCCTTTCAGATAGTGAAGAGGTCGAGTCTAAGAATAAGTGATCAAACATTGCCACCTAGTGGCAAAGTTTCTCAATCACAGAAATGCCATAGACCCAGGTTTACCTTGGCATTAAGTCCACAGTAAATCAAAATAGTCCTCGTTAGAATAAGAGCTAGAGCAGGAGGTCCCTTATTCAGTAGGATGAGATCCACTGGTAAATCTTGAAGTCATCTTTCATCACTAGGTTCCTTCATCACAATTTATGGGAGTTCCCAGCAGAGCAGGTCTTTTCCCATTTTAGTGTTGTATGGCTCTATCATTATCCTATGATTTATATGTAAATATTTCAGGCAGTGATTTTTCCCCTTCTGTTGGACCCATGAATCTCCTCAATCTCTCCAGTACTTCAAGTAACATGAACTACAAATCAATAAATATTATGCTTACCTTTGAACTTAGAATTTATTCCTTTTCAGTTTGGAACCCATCTATAGCCTACAGCATTAGGATCTTTTGCTGCGATAACAGGGCATTGAACCCCATTGGATTGGGATGGATCAACAGAATGTAGACTCAGAGAAGCAATAAATAAAGGGAAAGCCTATTTAAACTCAGTTCAGTAAAGACCATTTGGAATGTCTCCTCTATAGAGTTTACACTATCTACCCAATCCACAATAATCTTTCCCCCTCTGGGTCTTCCAGAATACTTGATTTGTACCTGTAGACTTTTATGTATCATTTCATATTATAATTTCTGTTGTATGTGTCCTATTCCCTAAGAGATTATAAACTCTCCCAAGGAGCTGTTCATCCTTCCCTTTTGAAATCTCGCCACAGTAGGAGCTTAATAAATATTTGATAGAGTTGAAGCTCAATTTTATAGCTGCCCCAACCTTAGCCATACCCTCCATGCCTACAGCAGACGACTTGGTTTCCAATATCATTAAGAAGACTGAGGACATCTGGCACCGTTCCAAAACCTATTCAGCCTCATTATTCACTTTCTCCTGTTTTCTCTCTCCCCACTAAAGTTAATCCCTCAACCTGAGCCTTTGATACCATTGCCTGGCATTTCCTCCAAGACCTTGCTCCAGCAAGTATCCCCTCTTTCTTGAGCATTTTTGATCTTGCTTTTTAAAAGGCAGCTAGGTGGCCCAGGGGAAAGAGAGCTGGGCCTGGAGCCAGGAAGATTTGTGATCAAATTTGATCTCAGACACTTAGCTGTATGACTCTGGGCAAGTCACTTAAAACCTATTTGCTTGAGTTTTCCCATCTGTAAAATGGGGATAATAATAGCACCTACCTCCCAAGGTCTTCATGAGGATCAAAAGAGATCATAACTGTAAATTTCTTAGCAGAGTCCCCGGCACATAGTAAACACTATATAAATGTCAGTTATTATTATTTCCTTTGCCAGTGACTCCTTCTCATTTTCCCATCAAGATGTCTAGCTTTCCCCTAATTAATTAAATTCAATTAAACAAATCAAACAAACAATACTTAGAGCATTATAATGTTAATGGGATATAAGATCTTCCTCCCCCTCCACCTCCCACTCCCCTTTACCTCTCCCATTAATAAGCCTCACAGTGGAGCCCATTAAGAGAAGCTTTCTTGTAGGAAGGCTTTTATACCTTTTGTTAATTTCTAATTAGGCACTGAATCATGAGGGTTGTGATGCTGTCTGGCTCATAAAAAAAAGTGTATACACACAAACATACACACACACACACACACATACTCTGAGGTTATCATTTTGCTTTGGGACTCACTCATTGGAAGAATGTTCTTGTGATTTGACCAGATGAGACTCTAAGTAGTCATTAAGGAGTCCCCTGGCTTTGAAAAACCCAGACACTGGGGTGGCTAGGTGGCTCAGTGAATAGAGCATGGGCTCTAGAGTCAGGAGGACCTGCATTCAAATCTGGCCTCAGACACTTAACACTTGCCAGCTGTGTGACCTTGGGCAAGTCACTTAACCCCAATTGCCCTATCTTCCCCTCTCCAAAAAGAAAAAAAGAAAAAGAAAAACTCAGATGTTGGTGTTTCCCTGGTAACTATCTATGTATTGCCTTGGTCAGACAATTGGATCTGGCTGTTGATCTGTGCTAATTTCTCAGTTAGAAGCCCTGTCTGTTGGTCTTTATTTCTCTGCTTGTATTTTCTCTGTTTTCTTTGTTTGGATTTTCTCTGAAGTTCAGGGTGCTGACTTTTCCCCTGAACTAATGAATGTAGTTTAAAAAGATTGTTGACCCCTTTGAACAGCTATCTTTCCTAGTGAAGTAGATCTAAGAACCTGTGCTAGCAGCCATCCTGTGTATGCCAATGCACTTGCCATTACAAGCACCAAACAAAACTGAAATTGGTGGGGTCTTAATAAAGCTACCCCCAGCCCCAATATTCTAACTTCCTTATAGGCCCTACTAAACAGCAGGCCCACTGCCCCTACCCAGCCACTCACCCATATACACACTCCTAACCAATTCCTAACTTCTTCATATACACCTCACTGCTCACTAGAACAACAGGTGTGTCCATGAACTCATATTTCTCACAGAAACAACAGATGTGTCCATGTGATGGGATCTCAGTCACTGTCTCTAGCTAGCCACTGCCTCTAGACCCATTCTTAATATTTCCCATTAGGACACATACAGCAGGTGTGTCCATGCACTCAACCACAACCACATCCCTCTAGTCTCAGACAGGACCACAATACTCAGTCAATCAGAAAGCAGCACCACTAGGATGCCCAAGCAGGATGTGGACCCCAAAACAATAGAAGGAACTTTCCCTAAGTAGGTACCTGTGCAATAATAGCAAAAGCTGTCCTTAAACTATACTCATGACATAGAGAGGCTTATTATAATATCATTATCATCTATACATACCCCCCAAATGTTTTTTTCTGTATGCAATTGTAGGTGATCGCATACATAGTTCCACTGTAGCTGAGACCTTTCCCCCATTAACTAATCCCTTAACAAATCCCTCATGCCTTTTTAATATTCATAATTTCTGTTATGTAATTACATCTTTACCCTGTAAAAATCTATCTTGCTTTCTCTGAAGTTGCCGGTTCCTCTGGGAACTTAGCCTGCTTCATGACAGGCATCTGTCTCAATAAATTTCTATACTTGGATTAGTGGTGGTCTGACTCTGAATTCTTTGAGATGGTTCTACCACAACACATGATAAAACCACAACAAAATCATCTCTGACCACAAGAAAATTTAAAGACTTAAAATTCTTAAAAAGAAAGAAAAATCTGCTACCATCCCATCTCTTTCCTCTCCTTCATTGCTCTTCTTCTCAACCAAATTCCCCATATCCAGTGTTGCCACTTCCTTAATAGGTACTCTCTGTTCAATGCCTTTGTAAAAGGGCTGTTTCCCACACACTCAACCCCAATTAACCATCACTAACAAGATGTTATATGTCTTGATACCTTGTTCAGGTGAGAACATCAATTTGATTGCATGATTCAACTAATCAATCAAAAGTATAAGATAGGTATGAACTTCTCTAGATAGCTTTATTGAATAAATCAATCAAAAGCATGAACTAGGTTCAAACAACCTAGTTCATCAAGTTGGCAAGGAGTGATGTGCTTTGAATCATTAGATGAAATCATATGACAAAATTTTGAAAGAAATGTAGGTTGAAATAATTATCCATACAGATCTGGACTTAGATATATAAGAGGACATTTCTGCATTGAAAATTCCAACAATTACTTTGAAAGTGCTTTAAGAAAGCAGACCTCCAGAGGGCAGAGCCAAGATGGTGGAGCAAAAGCAGGGACTTGTTTGAGATCTCCCCCAAACCCCTCCACATACCTGTAAAAAAAATGACTCTAAACAAATTCTAGAGCTGCAGACCCCACAAAATGATGAAGTGAAACAAATCTCCAGCCCAAGACAGCCTTGAAAGTGGACAGGAAGGGTCTGTCACACAGGGCTGGGAGCAGAGCACAATCCAGTGTGGGCTGTACCAGCATAGACAGGGCCAGAGCAGGCCTCAGGGGACTGAATCACTGGTAGTGGTGGTAGTTTCCACTTTTCAGTCCACAAATGCCAAAGACAGCATAGAAGGTCATCAGGAAAACTCTGTCAGACCTGGGTGAGAGAGGAGCGCATTGTGGCCCCAGCTCCAGGGTAGTGGAGGTAGTGGTGGCAGCAGCAGAAGCAGCAGTGACTGCTTCCAGAGCTCTCGACCCACAAATGGTATAGGGATCAAGCAGCTGATCAGAAGGTGATTGCAGGAATCTCTTTGCTGGCACTGAAGCAGGATTCTCTTGCTTTGCCTTGCTTGGATCTGGGTGGCAGTGCCAGGGTGAGAAGAAGCACTGGTGTGGTGGTGGAGCTTGTGGCTGCTACAGAGATGGAATCTTCCTCACAGTTCCAAGGCAGAAAAGAATGCTTGTGGTCACTCACACACCAGAGCAGAGGCCAGGAGAGGAGTAAACACCTCTCCTTTGATCATACCACCTTAGAAGTGCTGAAAATTTACAGGTCCCTAGAAGTATATCTGAAAACAGCTGCATAAAACCCCTGGGACAGTACACCACCTCTCCCCCACTAGAAGCAAAGTCCTATCTTGACAAAGAGTTTAGAAAGTCAAGTATTTAGCTGGGAAAGTGAACAAACAGCGTTAAAAAAAGACTCAAGCTATAGAATCTTACTTTGGTGACAAAGAAGATCAAAACATACAACCAGAAGAAGACAACAGAGTTAAAGCTCCTTGTGGTAACACAAGATCTACAGCTTCTATATTAAAGGGTCAGAGGGCTTGGAATATGATATTCCAGAGGTCAAAGGAGCTAGGATTAAAACCAAGAATCACCTACCCAACAAAACTAAGTGTAATACTTCAGGGGCAAAATGGCTAGTCAATGAAATAGAGGACTTTCAAGCATTTCTTGATGAAAAGACCAGAGCTGAATAGAAAATTTGACTTTCAAATACAAGAATCAAGACAAGCCTAAAAAGGTAAACAGGAAAAAGAAATTATAAAGGATTTATAAAAGTTGAACTGTTTGCATTCCTACATGGAAAGATGATATTTGTAATTCATGAGGCCTTTCTCAGTATTAGGGTAGTTGGAGGGAATAGATATAGAGATAGATAGATAAATAGATAGATAGATAGATAGATAGATAGGTGGATGGATGGATGGATGGATGGATGGATGGATGGATGGATGGATGGCACAGGGTGAGTTGAATATGAAGGAATGATATCTAAAAAATAAAATTAAGGGGTGAGAGAGGAATATATTGGAAAAAAGAGAAAGGGAGAGATAGAATATGCAAATTATGTGATATAAAAGAGGTAAGGAAAAGCTTTTACAATGGAGGGGAAGAGGAAGGAGGTGAGAGGAAATGAGTGAACCTTACTCTCTTTGGATTTGACTTAAGGAGGAAATAACATACACACTCAATTAGGTATTTTACCCTACAGGAAAGTAGAAGGAAGGGGATAAGCAGGGCAGGGGATGATAGAAGGGAAGGCAGATTGAGGGAAGGGGTAGTAGGAAGGAAACACTTTTGTAAAGGGACAGGGTCAAAGGAGAGAGTAGAATAAATGGAGGGGGCAAGATGGAGGGAAATACAGCTAGTCTTTTACAACATGACTATTATGGAAGTGGTTTTTTGCATGACTGCTCATGTATAACCTATATTGAATTGCTTGCCTTCTCAATCAGTGAGTGGAGGAAGAAGGAAGAAAATTTGGAACTCAAAGTTTTAAAAACAAATGTAAAAAAAGTTGTTTACATGCAACTGGGAAATAAGATGTACAGGCAATGGGCTATAGAAATCTATCTTAGAAGAAAGTAAAAGGGGAGATGGGGGGGTGATAGAAGAGAGGGCAGACTGGGGGAATGCATGCCATCTTGGGGTGGGGGACGGGAGATATGAGGAGAAAATTTGGAACTCAAAATCTTGTGAAAATGAATGTTAAAGACTAAAATAAATAAATTAATTTTTAAAAATAAAGACTATTGGCAAACCATAAAAAAAAAATAAATAAATATCTTTTTTTCAAGATGTTAAAAAGAAAGCAGACTTCCTTGAGGCTCTACCAGAGGGCAACAAGGAGAGAAAAGGGAACAAGCTCAGAGGATATAGTATACTCCTCTCCCCTCCTATTCATGGAATATATCTTTGAAGAGACTAGACCAATAAGAAGCAATGTACCCAGTCAGGAGTTGAAAGAACAGAAATAGAAATAAGATAAAATGCGGCTTCCAGAATCTACAAGAGCCCAGCAAGAAATTATACACAGCTAGAGAAAAGCTGATGAGGACTCCGCAAGGGAAATAAATTGCCGTCCAACAAGGAACTGAGTTGTTCTTTGGACACGTGTGCCCTCTAAGCTTGAGCTTACTCTCCCCTGGACTCTATGTGCACTTCCCAGTTTGGGGAAATGTTGTTGTACTTTGGCTCCTGTATACCTTTTCAGTAAATATTCCTGTTAACAAATTAGTTGACTATTGGTTAATCAATATTGGAGAGATGTTAACTGGCTTGTGAGTGATACTACTAGAAAACTACCTCCAACCCTGCAAAGTCACTCTCTGAAGGGAGACATAGTCAACCACTCTCTTCCAGTGTTTGGGATAGAGAGCTCAGAAAGGACACTATGCCCTACTGAAACTGCTAGCTCTAAAATCGCTCCACAATTGCCAAGAACTGTTTCTCAAGCCTCATCATTCTCAAATTCTGCAACTTTGGGCCCTGTTGGGCACTCTTTCTTATGGAAAGTGACATAGTGTCACTGGATAAGTCACTTAACCCTGTTAGCCTCAGTTTCCTGATCTGTAAAATGACCTTGAGAAGGAAATGACAAACCACTCCAGGATCTTTGCCAAGAAAATCCTAAATGGGGTCATGAAGAGCCAGACATGGCTGAAATAACTAAGCAACACCTTGCATAAAAGATATATAGCCCTCTATGGGCCAGTAGATAGAGCCATTGGGGTCTGCTAGACCCTTCAAGAGTTGGTGCTCCTTTTGCTCTCCTATTTGTTCTTTGTCAATCTCCTTCCCTGGCTACTCATTCTCTTCCCTTAATCTGGGTGTTTACCCAGAGTTTGGACCTACATCTTTCTTAACACATTCTCTCCTTTTGCAATCTTCGCTATTGTATTTTCAACTACTATCTCCATGCCAGTGACTCACAAATCTATCTCTAGTCCTGATCAGAAGCGACTCTAGTTAGAGCACTGGGTCTGAAGTCACAAAGACCCAAGTTCACATCCAGCCTCAAACATTAATTGTGTGACCAACTCTAGGCATGTCACTTGGCCTCTGTCTGCCTGTTTTCTCAACTATAAAATGGGGATGACAATAGCTCTTGGAGTTATTGTAAGGATTAAATGAGGTCTTTGTTGCTGCTTTCTGTTTGTCCCTCATTCTCAAAGAGGACCATGACATCAGAGAGGTGATGCCATGACATGAATTGGATTTAAGTGAGGGAAGGCTATGCAAAGTCACCAGCCTCACTTTCTCCTCTGGAGCCATCTGGGTGTCAAGTGGCCTGATATGGGCCAGGACAACTGGAGATGTCCCAGAATGCAGTGGGAGAACTTGGCCTTTTCAGGCTAAGGTCTTTAAAAGGTCTCTGTTTGACTGAGGCAGTGCCCATTCAGCTTTGTAAAGCCCTTACCACAGTACCTGGCATACAATAGGTGCTTAATAAATGTGTTTCCTTTCTTCCTGATCTCTCTGCTGATTTCCAGAGCAGCATCTTCAACTGCCTATAGGATATTTCCCTGGATATCCTAATGCTGCCTCCTCAAACTCTACATGTCCAAAACTGAGCTCATTATCTTCTCCCTTAAATCAGCTTTTCCTTCCAACTTTACTATTTATGCCCTTGGTACTATTCACTCTGTCTCCTATCTTTGTAATCTTGAGATTAATTTTGACTTTTACCTCTCATATCCAATTACATACCAAAACCTGCCAATTCTACCTATGCACTCATTACATTTGTTCCTTCCTCTCTGTTCCCATGAATACCAGTTCAGTGCAGACCCTCAGCATCGCAGAGCTGGACAATTTCATTCACCTCTACATAGATGCTCCAACCTTCCTCCTCTCATCTGCCAGAGCTCCTCTTCATGTCACTACCAGAATAACCTTTCCTGTGCATGTCACTCCTCTGACCAAAAATCTTCCCAGTTCCCTAACGTCTGCTGAACTCAGGAGGATCTCATTTCTTCCCCTAATACCCTAGCTCCTTGTGCCTGCCATTCGGTCCCCTCTGCAACCTTGCACAGGCCTAATTCTAGACTTACCCCAGGTCATCACATGGAATCATATCTGTAAAATTCTTTGCAAACCTTAAAGCATCATCCAAAGGCTAACTGTTATTGTTGTCATCTTCATTGTTATTCACCTCTAGCACCAACAAGACTGGACTACTTTCCACTCCCTAAACATGCAGCACACTCCCCACACACACACTTTTTGCTGGCCTGTTTTCTATGTGTAATGTCCTCTCCCTCCCCCCACTTTTGCCTATTGTATTCCTTCCTAACCTTTAAGGCACAGTTCAAATAAATGCTACCTCCTCTGGAAGGACTTTCCTGATCCACTTGGTTTGTGGTAAGTTTTCCCCCTTGAGTCTCACACTGCACCATTTTGAAACTTTGAAATAGACTTGAATTTATTCACTTGCTTTGTATGACATACTTGACTCTGGGGTGGTGCAGGGTGGGGAATCAAAGACAGCAGAATTTTGAGACTTTGAAAACCTTACCAAGATGGAAAAGCTTATAGGATGAAACCCAGTGTCTCATTCAAGGAACAACCTAAGTTCAGAAAGGTTCCCTAATAGGTTGGCTACAGGGTAATAAATTAGGGTTGGGGGGGCATAGAGAGTCTCAAAGATCATCCACCACTGTTGCGATATACATGGTTGGAAAGAGCACCCCTGCTAACAAAATCAAAGATCCTTTTGCGGGGCAGGAAGGAGGAGTGATGTAACGCAGGTGTCTGCATACTTTATGCCTCTTCCTGACTGTAAACTCAATGAGTGACACAGGGGGGCCAAGGAGTTCAGGGAGTCCAGGAACCCCAAAAACCAGAGTCAAATGTGGGCCCACTGATGGGGAAGTTAGAGGGAAGGGTCTAGGTGGAGTAATCAGTCTTTATAAGAACAAGAGAAGAAAGTATGTAATGATACTGAAAAGGAGTGAGGAATGGAGATGGAAGGTGACAAGATCAAGAAAAATACCCTGATAATTTTTTTGGGGGGGGGTGGACAGCAAAATCTATAGCATTATTAGTTTGAATGAATTAAGAGCTAATGTTCAATGTTGGGCTAATGTTCAGCATTAACCAATGTGGTTAAAATGAAATATTCACCATAGGCTAATACCCACTTAATGTATGAATCCAACCTAGATTTTCTGATCAGCTTGGCAAATTAGCCTATTCAGCAGTACCCAGATTCTCCAACTAATGTTGATATTAACCTCTTTTTGAAAATGATGCGTCACAATTGTAAGGGAAAAAAGAAATTGAGAGACTAAAGAAAAATGGGAAGAAAAGATTGCAAGGATCAGAAAATTTTTTAAGAGGACAATATGCCATTCAATACCCTGAAAAAATATCTATTGGATGAATAAACAAGTACACATAATAGGTGCTTAGCCACCATCTGTTGAATAAATGAGTACACCTGAATAAAGCACTGTGAATGATGAATGAGGATGAATGGAAAAATAAATAGAAGACCCAGAAAAAAAAAAGCTTTTGGCAGCCATTCTGAGGGATATACATACAGGGAGAAGTCTATGGATACCATTTAGGTAGAAAAGACAGCACAGGGAATAGATTATAAGCATTCATAAAGGTTACTGATACTTAGAAGGGAGCATCTTACAGTATGTCACTTTCCATAGGAACTCATAGTGTAGATCAAGGACAGGCAATTCTAAATTCATAGTCTCAGCACATTGCTTGAGACCTTGGGAGGGGCAAGTTGCTTAGTCTCCTCCTCCTGTCTCGTTCTGATGTTATAGACTTTGACCAGCTGGTTGGGTTTCTGGAAATTGCTGTGGTTGTCAGATAACTGAAGGGGGAAGGAGAGAAAGCTGGGAAATACAGTAACTATATGATTCCTTGGTTCTAAAGTCCCTAACCCCTCAAGTTGTCCCCCCTCACATTGCCTGACTGCCTCAAGCTAGCCAGATAAGAGAATGCTGAGTATATATGATGTTTGTATTCCAGGGTCCAGTTTAGATAAGGAAGGGAAGATGAAGAGAACAAGAACATGTGCCAGGCACAGTGCTCTAAAAATATTGTTTCATTTGATCCTCATAATGACCCTGAGGTAGGTTAGCACCTATTGTTTATGATCCCCATTTTACAAATGAGGAAACTTGGCCAGGGTCACAAAGCTAGCAAGTATCTGAAGCTGGATTTGAACTCATGTCTTCCTGACTCCAGGCCCAGCGCTCTATTCACTGTGTCACCTAGGTGCAAGGAGAACTCAGAATCTTGCAACCTTGAGACCAGTAGGGACCACAGAGGTGATCTAATCCAATCCTGTCATTTTGCAGATTAGGTAACTAAGGTCCAGGGAAGTGAACCAATTTTGGTCAAGATCACATGGCTAGTTAATGAGAGAATCTGAATTAGAATTGTCTGTCTCCTGACTCCCACTTTAGAACCCTATCCACTACAATTACAGGATAAACTATGGAAAAATGTTGAAGCACTCTATCAGTATCTCTTGGAATGCAGACTAGATTCAGGATTTCCTTGGGACAGGGAAATGCCAGATAAGAAAACTCCTCCTACCCATGCAAGTTGACACCTTCTCCACAACCTACAGTTTTAGAAAATTATCCAGAGCCCTGACAAATGAGGTGACTTGCCCAGGATCAGGCAATGTCTGTCAGAGGTTGAATTTGAACCCAGGACTCTCTGACTAGGAAACCAGCTCTCTATCCACTTTATCATACCTCTCAAATATCTGTCATTTTATTATATTATTGCACCATACCTTGTTGTACTTTCTACCAATGGCTAAGTGCTAATATGATTGTTATTGATTTTTTAAAATTGGATTCAATAAGAAATGCTCTCACTCTACTCATTCCTACCCTGGTGCCTCTTCATGACATAAAAGGGACCTCCTGTGGTTAAAGGATATGGTGGCAGAGCACCAACTCTTGAAGGGTCTAGCAGACCCCAATGGCTCTATCTACAAGCCCAGAGAGGGCTATATATATCTTTTATCCAAGGTGTTGCTTAGTTATTTCAGCCATGTCTGGCTCTTCATTATCCCACATAGGGTATTCTTGGCAAAGATCCTGGAGTGGTTTGCCATTTCCTTCTCAAGCTCATTTTACAGATCAGGAAACTGAGGCAAACAGGGTTAAGTGACTTACCCAGGGTCACCAAGCTATTGTCTGAGGCCAAATTTGAGCTCAGGAAGATGAGTCTATTCACTGCACCACCTAGCTGCCCCAAGAGCCTACTCAAGTAAGTATATCACCAGGGTGGCAATTTTCTTTTGGCTATGACAGCTAATGAAGTGTGGCACTAATGAAGGGGTGGATATAAGAGATATTTCACATAATCGTAACATTTTAGAATCAGTAGGAAGCTTGGAGAGCTAATCCAACTCCCTATTCCACAGACTTCTTCTGTCTGCAACCTTGTTGCCCACACCAGAGACCAGACCCTGGAAGACCATGGTTTTCCTCTATGGTAACTTTTGACTTGGGCCTCCAAATCCTAATTAGTGATTTTCTCTACTGGACCACTACTTCAGGAGAGCCCCCACCACCCCACTTCACTTGACCCCCTATGCTTTGTCCTCAGCCTCTCCAGTTACCTTGCTGCCAAGAGTGCATTCTTTCCTATACTTCATCCTCTCCCTCTCCCCCAAGGTCTGTAACCATGAAACAAGATCAAATTAACTACCATTTACTCATGGATGGGGTATGTCAATCTACTCCCTTATACCCCACTCACCATCCCTATAACTTTTCAGACCAAAGTGCCCCTTACTGCCCACCCTCCCCTGTGAATGTTGTCTTCAAGTTAAGAGAGAACTGTCTCCAATTCTAATTCCATTAGAATTTAAGGTCCTTGAAAGCAGGGGCTGTCTTTGGGTTTTTATGTATAGTTCCAACACTTGGTATAGAATAAGAACTTAATAAATGCTTCATCATTCATTCATTTTACAGACTGGTAAACTGAGAGGAATCTAGGGCGAGAGAAAGAATGTGACCTGCTCAAAGTCATATAGATAATTAGAACTATAGGTAAATCCTTTCAGTTCTTTTGACCAAGGTAACTAAAAAATGCAGTGGTGGAATCACAGATATGTTACTGTTGTTTTTGATAATGAAGATAAATAATAACTAGTATTTATGTAGCACTTTAAAATTGCAAAGCATTCTACACATAGTGTCTAATTTAATCCTCACAAAAACCCTATGAGGTTGGTGCTATTATCCCCATTTGCAGATGAGGAAACTAAGAGATTAAATGACTTGCCGAGGGTCCCACAACTTGTTAGTGTCAGAGGCAGGACATGAAATCAGGTCTTTCTGACTCTAGTACATCCTACTTTCTCTCTTCCCCACCATCTAGCTGGGTACGTATGGATTGTCTAGGGCAGGCTTGCCCAATATATGGCCTTCAGGCCCCTAGCTTTCAGGCAGCCTGTGAAAAATACAGAGGATGTAGAACAAAGTAAAGAGGTAATGAGTCCTTTGTCTGTGCCCTGCTGAACCCTCCTTCCACTAGTCATATCACACCTACCATGTAAGCTGGCGAGTGGTTTGCCACTGAATACTTTCTCCCATTTGTACAACCCACAGAAACCAACCATTGTCAGTCTGTCTCTAGTCTGCAAGAAGAGATTTCATGATAAATAGAAATCTTAAGAAATAAGTGTAATTAATTAATATTAATTGAAATTTACCTTTTTAAAAATATAGTTTATTTGCAAAATAGTTTAATCATTAATTATACCTTTACTTGGAAAGTGAGATGCTAAAAACCTATTTGCGGCTCAAAGAAGTTTCCATTTTGGCCCCCA
Source organism: Pseudochirops cupreus (assembly GCA_028627135.1). NCBI lineage: Eukaryota > Metazoa > Chordata > Mammalia > Diprotodontia > Pseudocheiridae > Pseudochirops > Pseudochirops cupreus. Next base: position 203,546,889 of record CM053584.1, read on the forward strand.
CCTACTGCCAAGTTGTGTAGGTCTGGTCAAGGGCTAGCTTACCAGACAGTGATTTGTCAAGTTCCCATGTCTCTCTTCCAGGGCACTTGGGAATCTGCTTTGGGGCTTCAGGCTGAGGTCAGGGGGATCTCAATCCTCTCTCAAACGCTCCCAGAAGATCTACTCAGCAAGATCACAGAAAGAGAATTCCTTTCAGAAAACTGAGAAAACACATTGATTGACATGCTTTGACTGGGTTGGAGAATTGAGGGGCTGGCAGCCAGGGAAGACCTTCCTTGGGCATCTTGCCTAGCTTCTTCCTGGAAGGTGGTTTCTGATGTTTTGTTTTGTTTTTCAGTCACCACCTTCTCTTCCCTGCCTTCCTCTCTGGAGATTTAATCAGCCTTACTCTATGACAATAATCAGTCATTGAGAGGGTGGAGGAACAAACACTGAGTAATGACTGATTCTGGTAGGTAGTAAAGGAAAGGGTAGAAAAGAGTGAGACTGATAGTTTATAAATCTCTATGTTGCCAACAATGACCCAAACAGACTCCAGGAGTGCCAAGGAAGCAGCTCCTCACTTCTCAGTGAATTCTCCATATAGATAGAAAGGAAAGAAAGAGATATTGATTTTTCTTGAAGGACATCAGCAGAGTAGCAAGGAATTTTTACACTTCTAATTTCGCTCCACCTAAGGTAAAACACTCACACCTAAACTGATGCAGCCAGCAAAATGTAGCTGAACACCTAAGTGGGCTTGAAAGTCCCCTGCAGGACAGCCCTGTGACATGACTTTTGATTGGCTGAAAGACTTCTGAGAGAGAAGAGAAGGGGGAGAGAGAAAAAAGGCAGACTTTGAACAATGACTAAGGGAATCCCAGAGCCTTAAACCTGTGGGAAGGAGCCCACATCCCCAAACATCTCTTGATTCCCAGCCCCTAAGTCCCCAGAGATTGCTAAGAGCTGACTATACTGGTGTGATGATCTTCTGCCTACCTAAGCTGAGATTTCTTTTTACTCCTGAGTTGTTGAACCCTAAACTAATCTATATGGCTGCCCCTTCCTGTTTTACTGTTTGCTTTAATAAATACATTTACCCCGTGCTTGTGATTAACTTTTGTGGAATAAAAGTGAGGTGGGGAGGGGAAGTTAAACCTGCTGAGATTGCCTTAACTTACCCTCTAGGTCTAGGTGGAACTACTTTCCCCTCCTCGACCTCATCAAAAAAAGAATCTTACCCCTAGACTTCAAAACTCTAATAGGAAATGGCTAGATATGATTTCTAGGCACAGATGAGCTCCTGGTCCCCACAAAGGTGGAACTCTTAATATCCCCAAGACTGGGGGGTAGGGCATTCCACTTCAGTCTATATATTCATGTTACACATGGGCTGCTCAATCCTATTTTACACAGTGCCACATTTGTCATAAAATATTTGAAAGGAAACATCATTTTATTTTGTTCAGGTACAAAGGAAAAGCCAAACCATTTGTTGCCAAATAGATGCGTTGCCTCTCCTCGGCCAATTCAACATCCATTAGGCCATGAGTACTAGATTGGATTCATTCCATAGCCAGAGACATCTCTTTTTATCCTACACATTTTTTCTTAACCCCTTCTAAACCAGTGTAGAGATGTGATTGAATTATCTATCTCTACCTAATTTTTTTTTAAATAGCCTTTGGGGAACCTTAACACACAAACACTGTCTGCCAGGGATTTCAGAGAGATAGAAAAATTGAGACCAAGAGATAGGTGCAGATAATAAAGGAGAAGCACTGAGGGGAACAGCTCTAAATCCATAATGCCATAAGTGGATTAGATACCATGACCTTAAACTTCCCTTCCATTTCTATCATTCTGATCAAGAGCTACAGAGATAGAAAGCTATGGAAAGACAATAGAAATAGCTGGGCAGGCAGGTGAGGGCTGGGTTCTGGGTCTCCTCCTGTCTCCCCTCCCTTCATCTTCACTATCAGGGTGGTCTTCTCACACCAACCCAAACACATCACACTCAATCCTGCCCCCACACATTTGGCCAGGTTCTTCTGACCTGCCTAGAATTTCCCCATTCTACTCTCTCAGTGTTCTAATACTACCATATCCCTTTTCAAGGCCTGGCTCAAATTCTGCCTCCTCCAAGAAACTTTCATGAACCACTTCACAGACACACACACACACACACACACACACACACACACACACACGCACGCACGCCAACTAGTCCTCTGAGTTCAGTGTTGATTGTCTACACCTGTAGTGTTTGCTGTGCTTTTGATCCTGTTGGGCTCGCCACCTCAACCAGAATCATGAGTTCCAGAAGGGCAGAGCTTCAATTTTCTGTTTTTATTATGTTCCCTCATAATGCCTGGCACAATGTTGGATAGATATTAAATACTGAAAAAAAAATTGATTTCAGTCCTCTCGATAGGACAAGTTCCATAAACTCTCCAGATCTGTTTCCTCATGAGTAAAATGAGGTAGGAGAGTGAGGTGATCTCTAAGGTGCCTCCCACCCCTAACAGTCCAGGGACTGATGAGGCTGGGAGGATTCTAGCCGGATTTCTATTATCTACATACTGCTGCTGATGAGGAGATAAGGTGTGCAGAGAAGAATTTGTCCAAGCCTAAAAGATGCCCCAGTTGTCACTTCCCTCTAATCCTTCCCTGATTTTGGTGGTTATCCATCCACAGATAGTAGAAACATGAGTTGAGGGGTGGGCTGCAAGGAGGGTAGCTTTCCCTGGGCCCATTTTGCAGTCCCTTGCTGAGTTCAGAGGAAAGGCTGATACCTCCTGCCAAAGGTGTACTGATGCTAGCCCCAGGACAAACCTGTTGGTGGTAGATGTCTCACTTACTGCATGGTGCCCAAAGGAAAGTGTCCAGACCTCCAACCTAAAGCCCCTAGAGAACGGAATTCTGGAAGCAGAGCCCCTTCCCGAGCCTCGCCCAGCCCTGCTAGCCTAGGGAAGGTGGTATAGATATTGCCTCGGCTCAAAGTTTCACATCTAGCTCCAGGTCTTCACCACGCCAGGTTTTATGGGCAATGACTGGTATGCGCAATGGTGTTGGAGATTGGCCCTGCTTGTTAATGTAGGATTGGATGACTGAGGCACAGTCCAGTCTCTCCATGGATGTCATAAGGTAGTGAAGCTCCTGGAGGCTGCCATTCTGCTCCTCAAACAACTCCAGGACAGCAGCTGCTGGACTTTGCTGGCAGGACAGGAACCTGTCCAGGAGGAACAGGAGTCAATGGATTCTAGAAGACGTTTCAAGTCTTGATCTCAGTCCCTTTTTCCTCCTCTCGCTAACACTGTCAGAGAAGTGACTGCCTCCCAGATTTAACCTTATGGAATCCTACCTTGCATACTACCTGTGTGACCCTGAGCAAGTCATTTACCCTCTCAAGGTTTCAGTTTCCTCATCTGTAAAATGAGGGATTTGTACTAGGTGACCTCTGAAGTTCTTTCTGGCTCTCAATAAGTCTATGGCATTACTGCCAAATACAGGATAGACAACTGAATTTGGAATCCATAAGAGCTGGGTTTGAGTCACTCCCTTGACTCTTACTAGCTGTGTGTGACCCTAAGCAATTCTCCCTGTGAATCTGTTTCCTCTTCTGTGAAAAAAATAACATCTCACAGGACTGTTCAGACTCAAATGAAATATGTAAACTGCTTTGTAATGTTCAAAAGAATGTATACCCATGGGTCAGCTACTTTTGATTATTGTCATCTCATTCAATAAGCATTAATTAAGTATCTGTTTGCTAGGTTCTGTGCTAGGTAAGTGTAATATTAATGGGATTTAAAATCCATTAATAGGCCTCAGATGGAGCCCATTAAGGGAAGCTTGCTTGGGGAGGCTTACTTGTAAGAAAGCTTTCATACCTTTTTTTAATTTCTAATTAGGCACTGAGTCATGGATTGTGATGCCTTCTGGCTTTGAGAAGTATATATATACTCTGAGTTGGTATTTTGCTTTGGGGGCTCACTTATGAGAAGGATCTTATGATTCTGAATGACCATATGTTCAGATCTCCCAGATTTCTCAGATCTAAAGGCTCTCTTGAGCCAGGGATGTATATGAGGTATATAGTTGATTGAGGCAATCAGAGCTCTGTCTGTTGGTCTTTATTTCTCTGTTTGTATTTTTCTCTGAAATTCAGGATGCTGACTTTTCCCTTGAACTAGTGAATGTAATTCGAAAAGATTGTTTACCCCTTAAATAGCAAGCTTTCCTAGTAAAGTAGATCTAAGATGCTGTGCTAGCAGCCATCCTGGGTGTGCCAGTGTAGAGGCTGCTACAGTATGAGGATTCAAAATTACATATACATATATGTGTGTACACATATAGAGAGATCTAAAAAGAAAGATAGATAGATAATAGTCCCTGACTTCAAATAAATTAGATTCATCATTACAGGTCATCATTATCTGTGTGTGTGTGTGTGTGTGTGTATAAAATATATATGTATGTATGTGTGTGTGCTAGGTTTGAGGATTCAAAGACTATATATAGATAGATAGATATGTATATAGAGAGATATGTAGATGGATGGATACAGATATCAATAGATACATATATACATAATACATAGATATGTGTGTGTGTGTGTGTGTGTATATATATGTATATATATATATATGTATATATATATATGTATATATATATGTGTGTGTGTGTATATATATATATATATATATATATATATATGTATGCATGTATATAAAATGGTCTCTGACTTCATTATAGGTCATCATTATCTGTCACATAAGCCTCCAATCCTGACATTTCATCCTTTGAGCTAGTGTCATAGCCTGGAAGGCACTCTGGACTGGTAATCAGGAGAACGGGGACCTTGACAAGGTCTGCCACCAAGTAGCTGTGTGATTTTGGACAAGTAATGTCCCTTCTCTGGTCTTTATTTTCCCTTAGTTTCCTCATCCGTAAAATAAAGGCTATTACTTAGAATGCCTCTAAATCTCCCTCCAGCTCTAAAAAAAAAAATGCTATGATTAGATTAAATATAATATATTAAATATTTATATATAATATAATAATAATAGCCTACTTTGCACATTTTATGAATATTATCTATTTGCCCCTCATAACAAACCTGGGAGGTAGATGCTATTATCCTCCCAATTTTACAGATGAGGAAACAGAGGCATGGCAAGGTTATATGATTTGAATCAAGCAGTTAGTGTCTGGGGCTAGATTTGAATTCATATCTTCCTGAATCTAAGCCTAGCAGAGTCCTAGTCATTGGCCACCTATCTGCCTCTTGTATCTACCCCTTCTCCATTCCCACTGCCACAACATTAGTCCAGATCCTCATCCCCTCAGATAGTCACAGGTTTAGAACTGAAAGGGACCATAAAAATTCATCTAAACCAATTACTTCATTTGATAGATGAAGAAACTGGGGGCCAAAGAAGGGAAGTGACTTTTCCAAGGTCACAAAGATAGTATCTAGACTATTATAATGGTTTCCCTGCCTTTGAGTTTCCTCTCCTTCAATTCCTCTAAAACAGCCATCAGATAGACTACTAGAAGACAATATTTAGGAAGACTGCGTCATTCTCATACTCAACAGTCCTCAATGACTCCGTATTTGACTACAAAATCAAGTCTTTTGTCTGGAGCTCAATAATATCTGTGATCCCCAACTGTGCCTTAATGCTTTTTTTTGTTTTCTAGGACTCCTCAGAATGAACATGTTCCTTCTAGTCAGGCTGGTCTCATCATTGTACTTACATACACATCAGGTTCATTCCTATTTCAACGCTTACATGATGTGATGTAATGACTGGAGCAACTGGCTTCGGGTCAGTATTTGAAGCCAGGTTTCTCCCACCTCAGACACTTACTAGCTTGGCTGCCACATACAAGTCAGTCAATCTCTAAGAGCCTCAGCTTCCCATCTGTAAAATGGGCAACATAACACCTATAGCATCTAAGTGACAGTGCTAGTGTGAGGATGTCTTGAGATACCGTAAGGATGATGTAAATGTTATCACCCACATTCACTGGAGCTCAAGCCCTTCCTTCTCCATGAAGCTCCCCCTGAGCACTCGAGTTTACAGTGTCCTTCTGCCTTGGTCTCCCAGTGTGATTATAAGGAGGCTCTTGTGATTCAGCACTTGACTTTTCTCTGTGTTTTTGTTACAGAACCATGAAAGATCAGAGTTGGAAGAGACACTTCTGGGGCCATATCACCCAACCCTCACCATGGATCCTTTAAATGGGGTTTCTTGCTCATACACTGTCTCATTCCTAGAAAACAAATGCCCCCAGCTTGGACCTGGAAGTCAGTTGTCTCCTCAAATTGACTATAAGTTCCCAGAGGACAGGGCCTGTATTTTCTATTTATATTTTCAAAGATTCATAGATTGAGAGCTGAAAGGAACCTCAGAGGCCAAATAACCTCAACCTTTTGTTTTATAGTTGAGGAAATTGAGACCCAAGTAGGTTAAGTGATTTGCCCTAGGGCATATGTTAGAGGTGGCATTTTAATCCAGACCCTCTTACTGCAGAGCCAGTATTCTTTCCACTGAACACAATGCCTCAAGGGTACCTGGCCCAAGGATGAATGTATTAGATGCTCAGTATAGTTTTTATGATTAGCCGATTGATTTGTCCTTTGGCAGTGTAAGGGTTAGATGGCCAGAAGGAGGGGACACCAGTGACTAATCACGCCTCCAGACTGAAAAATGTGCTCCATTTAGTTCCAACTACCTCCTCACTCTCATCCTAGATAAGGCTGCTTCCACAGTCTTCACTATACCTGATCTTCATGCCACACAGTCCTAGATGGGAGGCCAGCTTGCGCCAGTCATTGCCTGTGATACTGCTTGGCTCCAACAGCATCTGCAGCTGCTCAAAGAGCTCTGGAGGCAGCCTGAGAGAAAAGACATTAAATGGTTGGGGTGAGGGGATGAGAGGGAATCCTAGATCAAAGTGTTGGCTCTTCCTCCATAATTAGCATAGAGTCTCTCCCCATCACTCCTGGGGAAGCTGTAGGGTCTGGGCTGAGACAGGAACCCCAAATTGGCATCCTAGATATTTCCCACCAATCTCCTGCCTCACCTGTTGCATGGAGTAGGTCGGGAGACCAGAGGTGGCACTGCCCAGCTTTCCTCTTCTGATGTCTGGAACCTTAGGATTTCCATGTACTTGGTCTCCAAGCCCTGAGTCAGGAGAGGGGTAGAAAACATGGGGGAAAAGAGAAAAGAGCTTAGAAATCCTGACAAGGAACCTCCTGAGGAGAGGATTCTGGGAAGATGGCAGATTAGGTCAGAAAATTCCAAGCTTTCCAGACTTCACCCACAAACAAGACAAAGTAGCACCTCAGGGCTAACATGAAACAGTAAAAATAAACAAGAGTTGGGGCAGAACAGTGGTCCTCCTGGGACAATCACAGAAGATCAGGAGAAAAATCCTAGGACTGAGGTTTGGTCCCTGTGAAGAGTAAACATCTCCAGGTTATTTCCTCTGAAACAACAAGTGACAAAGGCTGAGGTTACCTGGGTTGGGAGGTAGCCTTAGCCCAGCCACAGGAACTTTCACCTTCGAGATAGTGTGGGGAATTAGGTATCTGAGCCAGGAAAGATTAAGGGAACCTCTGCTGATAAGGAACACTAGCCCCATCTGTGTTGTGGAGATACAACCCTGGGCAAGAAGGAATCAGCACACACCCAGTGAGTGCTGAAGTAGTGGGAAGTGCTGGCTGTGGGCACTTATAGGAGGGCAGAATTCTTGGTTCTGGTTCCAAGCCAGAGGGGTGAACTAAAGGAGGATCTGAGGCCAGAGACACCATCCCCCATACCCCAGGACTGGAGGTGATTACAAAAAATAAGCTGCTACAAATGAAAAAAAAAATGAGCAGGCAAAGGAGAAAGAATCTAATCATAGAAAATTACTATGGGAAAGAGAAGGCTGGGGTTCATCTTCAGAGGATACTGAAGCAAAAAAGTCTCTCCCTTCCCAAAAAATAACATCAAATGGTCACCTGTCCAAAAAGAATTCATAGAATAACTTTAAAAAATACTTAAAAAATAAAATGAGAGAGATTCAGGGAAAAAAATTTTTTTAAAGAATAATAAAAAAAAAAACAAGGAGATATGAAAAGAAAGACAACCAAGTGGAAAAGGAAAACCAAAATCTTAAGGAAGAAAATGACTCCTTGCAAATCAGATTTGGGCAAGAGGAAGCCAGTGAAGTTATGAGACTAATAAATAATCAAACAAAATATAAGAATGAAAGAATAAAAGATAACATGAAACGTCTCATAAGAAAAATAACTGATCTGGAGAAGAGATCAAGAAGAGAAAACATAGAAAACTCCAGAAGCTAGACCCTGGTGAATTCCCATGCTCATCCTTCCCCTTTGCCAGTCCTGGTGCCACTGTGCCAAAAGAGCCCAAAACCTCTTCCCCTGTGCTCTCTTCTCCCTAGGAAAGTAGAGGATATTTGGGAGCGGGAGTAGGGGAGAGTTCTCTGAGAGCCAGCAGGTTGTCAAATTTGTTCATGCCCCTATAAGAGGTGAGAGGCAAAGACTGATTCGTACACTTTCAGATACCAGGGAAAAAGTCAAGTGGGAGCAGTGATCACTCATTGGTTACAACCCTTCTATATGACCAAACTATTGTACAATGTGAAAGTATTTGCAGATCCTATACATGATTGCACACCACCATGGAGGGGGGTAAAGGAGGGGAGAAAATCTGAAACTCAAGTGATTGTGGAACTGAATCTTGTAAATTAAAAGTAAATGAGTAAATAAAAAAAATTTAAAAAAAAATCAAGCGGGAGCCAGTGAATGTCAACTGAGGAAAGGGAAGGGAACTTGAACTCCTTTATCACACACATACACACACACACACCTCCATTCCCTGTCTCAGGGTCATAGGCTGAACCCTTAGGGGAATCCCTTCCATCTTTGCCTCCTTTTCCTTGATAATTCTTATTTCCCACTCAGCTCCAGATTAAACTCCTGGCTGAGGTCCTAAATTATGTTAAAATGTAGAGACTCATACCATTATATCTGATGGATGTAGAGGCCCTTCAGAATGTGGTGCCCTAAACTACAGCTTATTTAGCTTGGCTCAAAATCTGGCCCTGCTCCCACTCATCTCATAGCTTCTGTTGAAACCTCACTCAGGGTCTCTAATACCTGCTACCACTGTGTCTCTCCAGTCTCTTCACACTCCTAATTCTGAAGATGAGTGACATCTTCCCCTTGACTTAAATAAAATCAACCTGGAAAGGAAATCGAATCTCACTCTATGGCTTGGTAGGGGCAATTAAATGTTTTATAAACTCTCTTGCTGGTCTTCAGGATTTGTGGACAAGAAATCATTAAAGGACTCTATCTCCATTTGCTTAATTATATTAACAAAACCATATGGGGCGGAGCCAAGATGGCGGCATAGCAGCAGCAACATATTGCAGCTCTCCCATAGCCACCCCAAAATTCCCATAAAATAGGACTCTAAACCAATCCTAGAACTCCAAAACGCACACAAAGATACTTCCCACTAAAGTCAGCTTGGCTAGGAGGAACCATATCAGCACTGCGAATTGAAACCAGCCTGCCCTGAAGCCACGGCTGTGCCCCGGGGGCAGCTGGAGAAGAGGAGCGGAGGAGCTTGAGGTGAGCGGATTAGCGGCAGCTGCGACTGGGAATTGTGAAAGGGGGAGATAAGCAGTCCGGCCGGAAGGCCTCCAGAGCGGAAAAGTGAAAGGCAGAGGTTTTGCACCCGCCTCGGCTTTGCAGCTTCCCACCTGCAGCCTGCAGGCAGCAGGGGGACTGAGCGATTGTTCTCAGGCCAGGGCTCTCGCGTTGAGTGGCCTGGATCCGGATCGCCATCTTGGGCCTCGGTCTTAGAGTCCTCGCTATCCAGTCAGCCAGAAGTATATAGGAAGAGTTCCCAGCCTCTT
>CM053584.1:203557315-203582556 GCA_028627135.1 Pseudochirops cupreus
AAGTGACATAGGAGAGAATAGACTGGGGGAGGGGGAAACACTGGGATGGCTGTTTTGGGGTGGTGGGCGGGGGAAAGACGGGGAGAAAATATGTAACTCAAAAAAAATTTAATAAAATAAATTTTAAAAAAACAAACCATATTCACTCTGCTCTCTAGTTCCCCAAATCCCTTAGTCCCATGAGTTTCCCATTTCCTTTTCCCTGACAATACTATTTCCTTGGTACTCACACTCTGGAAGGTGTGCATAGTGACAATAATCTCACTGGTCAGTGCCGCATTATCTTCATCCTCATTGGTTCCTAAGGGAACAGAGGAAGCACTAGGTGAAGAAATGGATGGGACCAAAGTGGATGAATGAGAAGGGGGATAGCAGAAGACCCTCCCTTCCTCACCCTCCCTACCCTTTTCTAGTCTTGCTTTCCAGCTCCTAGGAGGACCAGGTTCTGAAGGGTTTCTTCTAGGGTCCAGGGGACTAGAGAATCTGTGGGTCTGTCTATTTTTCTGCCTTACAAAGTCCTGTTGTATTTCTCTGCTGGTGCAATTGGGGTTCAAGGGCTTCAGGACCCTTTCACAGCTACTAGAAATGATGAAGAAGGAAAAGGAATAGGCTTTGGGGTTACCTGCTTTTTTCTTGAAGCAAAAGGAACGGAAGGGGCACTTTCCATGCCAAATGTGGAGGTAGGGTACAATCTGGCAACTGCTGTCATCCACATTTTCCCAGCCTGGGTTTGGGGGATGCAGAGGAGATCAGGTCACTCTGTGGGGAAGGGCTGAGTTGGGAAGGAGGACATGTGTGCCTCTATGCATACACATACACACACACACACACACACACACACACACACACACACATACCCCTCAGCTACTATCTATAGCTCCTTCAATCCATTCATGAAAAGAGAAAAAAAGACCAGGGATTCCTGACACCATCCCCATCCTTGGTTTGGAAAGGCACAGTCAGAGAGAGAGAGAGAGAGAGATACACAGACACAGACACATACACAGATACAGACACAGACACAGACACAGGCATAGATAGGCACAGGCACAGACGTAGACATGCATACACATATGCAGACACAGACACAGACATGAATATGCATACACAGACACAGACACACATACACATACACAGATGCAGACACATACACAGACACGCAGACACAGACACACATACACATATGAAGACACAGACACATACACAGACATGCATACACATACGCAGATGCAGACATATACACGGACACATACACAGACACACAGACACACAGACACAGACATGGATATGCATACACACATACACATACACACAGATACACATAAACACACATACACAAACATACACACACATACACATATACACACATACACCGCATATGCATACACAGACACAGACATGCATATGTAGACACATACACAGGCACAGACACAGACACATACACATACACACACACACATACACACATACACACATACACATACACACGCATACACATATGCAGACATATACACAGACACACACAGACACACAATGCACATACATACACACATGCACGCACATGCACATGCACAGACACACACATACACATACACACCTACACATATACAGACAATACATATACATATACATACATACACATACTTATACACATACACATACACACATGCACATACACGCGCATACCACATACGCAGACATATACACAGATACACATAGACATACACACATGCATATACATGCATACACATGCACATGCACAGACACACACATACACACATACACATACACAGATGCACATACACACATATACACATACACATACACACATACATATACACATACACATACACATACATATACACATACACAAGCAGTTGACCCCTATATCCTTTTCAAGCTTGTCCTTCCAAGTTCTTTTTCAGCAAAGTCAGGAGAGATAATGAGGGGGGATAGCAGCAGGAAGAAATAGGCAAAATTCAGAGGCAAATAAGAAAAAAGGTTGGTTGTCCCTTCTTGAAGCTGCTACCTTTTAAGAATCAGAAACACATCCAGGAAATGAAGAACATGGGGTTTCCCATCAGGTGAATTTTTATGCCCCAAGATTAGATTTTCTTATAACAAATCTCTTTATCCTGAAAGGCAAGATGTGCTCATCTCTCTCCTGGTCTCTCCAGATCTCCTCCAGTGTCTATCCCTTTATCTCTATGGTCCCATAGTGTATAAGTCTCTCTACTACCACCCCATACTTAGTATCTATAATACCCTCAAAGGATCACAGAATTGAGAGGTTCTACAATAATATAGTATGACAGATTTAGTGATAATCTAATCCAATCCCTTCATTTTATAGAGGGAACCTGAAAAATGTAAACTGGCTTGCCCAAGGTCACAGTGGTACTAAGTAGCAGAGTCAGTATTAGAACCTGGGCCCTTGCCTCTGAGTCCAGAACAGTTTATACTATACCAAGCCTGCTTCTCTTACTGGCTCCCTCTGTCTGTTCTGCCAAGCTTCAGTTCACTACCCTCTTCTTTCTGTCCCACTTTACCTTCAGAGATGTACTTGAGCTTCAGGTACTGGTCCCCTCGAGTCCCCATGAAGTCAAAGAGTTGGCAGGGCCCATGGAGGCGCCCTCCATAGGGCTCCTCATTGGTCACTGCCCACCGCAGGGCACAGGGTGTATTGTTGAGGAAGTAGACACGCAACTGCAGGTGTGACTGTCCTGGTACCAGGGCTGAGCAGAATACAGCTAGCTGCAACCACTTTCGGGCGTAATAGGCATTGGGAGTCTCCAGCACACAAGTATAGAGACTATAGAGGTAAGAGAAAAGATGGGCACATCTATTTTGTTTGGACAGCAGTGGCCAAAGGAGAGGGGATGAGGAGGAGCGTTGGGGGCAGGTGAGGAAATGGGCATCTGTGACAAGGGAGACTGGCAAAAGAACACAGGCAGGAGGCAGAATATCTCAGATTCAGCTCCAAATGGTGAAAAAGATGAGGAAGTTGATGGAATTGTCTCTGGATCTGGACACTGAGAACATGGGTTTGAGGCCCCACATTGACCACTAAAGTGGCCATGTGACTTTGGAAAGAAATTCAACCTTGGTTTCCTCCTCTGTAAAATGATGGGGCCAAGCTCTAAGCATTTCACAACGCCTGCTTCTACCATCTTCATGGCTATTGGAACAAATTATTCTCATCTGCCCATTCCTCCAAGAGACATCTTCACATGTTTAGAGCAGATAGCCCCCTAACTCACAACCGGATTTGAGCCCTGTCAGTTTCCCTTAACTTGGATTTGCCCATCTGCCAAAAGTTTATGAGGGTATGGCTACTTCAAATGCTACAGATTCTTGGAGCCACAGGTAAGAGTTGGGTGAATCAGGTAGAAAGGTAGAAAGCAGCCCTGAAAAGGGCTTGTCAATCCTCACACCAAAGGTTCTAGTCTTCCCTCAACACTCTACATGCCATTCTACCATTTCTCTCTGAGGTTACTGCTAAGAATAAGAAGCTATTTATATGTACAAAATGCGTGCTCCTGGATGGATGGATGGATGGATGGATGGATGCCTCTGTGTGTCAGGGTGTGCCTATGGGTACATGTTAGGACTGATGAATCTTCTTACTCTCCCACACGTGCTCTTTGATCCAGTGACATTGGCCTCCTGGCTCTCACACAGACAAGACACTCCATCTCTCGGCTCCAGGCATTCTCTCTGACTGTCCGCCATGCCTGGATTGCTCTCCATCCTCAGTTCCACCTAGTGACATTTCTGGATTCCTTTAAGTGTCAACTACAATCTCAATTCCTACAGAAACCTTTCCCATCCCCTCTTAATTGTACTGCCTTCCTTCTCTTAATTATTTCCTAATTACCCTGCAGAAAGCTCGTTTGTGAATATTTGTTTGCTTCTTGGCTCCATCATTAAATTGTAAGCTCCTTGAGGGCAAGGACTATCTTTTGCATCTTAGGATCCCCAGCGCTTAATACAGTGCCTGGAACATAACAGATACTTAACAAATGTTCATTGACTGGTTGGTTGATCCCTATTAGCGAATAGATCCTTATAAGTTCAAATTCTGAACCCATCAATAGTTTGTCCTAAGCTCTCTTTTCTGCAGACTGATATACCAAGTGTCTCAAAAGTCCTTCTGCAGTGCTAAGCATTAATACCTAAAAATAATACTAAGACTTTTGGGATAATCTGTATTGAGTAACACTGTGCAAATTCTTAGGGGTGAGGAAGTAAAAGGAATAGATAGACCAACCCTACCTGAAGTGAGAGAGGGGGATTCGACATTCATCTCTCGAAGCATGAGCCCCAGGCTGTCCCAGGGGCTTCCAGATCTTGTTATCTAGGAGGGCAGTGTTGCTGGAATAGATACGGGCATGGCTAGAGTTCTGGGAACAGTGCTTGAAAGTAAGAGTGCAGGGTTTCAGGAAGGAGGCTCCATGGGGGCTGCATGCCACCACAGGGCTTACCAAGGCCTGGGTACTCGACAGTGATGGGGCATCAGACAGGTCCCACACCAGGGTCAGGGACACCTTCTCCTGGCGTCCCAGAGCTACTGCCCCTAGGAAAAGGAAAACACAGAGTAGAAGAGTCAGCAAGGGCAGAAGCGGAGGGCAAAGCTAAAGCCAAGTGAAAACAAAGTAAGGTTCAGTCACATTAGATGTAAAGTGCTGACATGTCAGGGGTCACACTGTCTGAGGGATGGAGAAAAGGCAGGTGTAGCACATTGAAGGAAGGAGCAGAAACAGGAGCTGGGGCCTCATAAAAGTGGGAGGGAGGGAAGAAAGAACAGAGGAAGTAGAAAGGAGATCTAACATTAGGAGGTCAAGCAGCAACAGCAGAAAAGCCTGGGTTTGTGTGTGTGCACACACACTGGAGGTGGGGAGGTGGTAATAATAAAATAATAATAAAAATAAATTACTAGCATTTACAGAGAGCTTTACAGTTGGCAGCACTCTTTGCAAATGTCTCATTTACAAATCTCGTCTTATCCTCACCAAAACCCTGGAAGGCAAGTATTATTATTATCTTCATTTTAGAGATGAGGAAACTGAGGCAGAGGTTAAGTGACTTAACCAAGGTCACATAGCTAGTAAGCATCTCTCATCCACTCCCATCTACTCAAGTCACTCAATGATCATTTGCATGCTGATGATTCTTAAATCTACTCATCCCACCTTAACCACCCCCCAGTTTCACACCTCCAACTGCCTATTGGACATCTCAAGGCGAATGTCCCATAAACACCTTAAACTCAAAATATCCAAAACTGAACTCAGTCGCTCTCCCCCTAAATCCTCGCCCCCCCTCCAATTTTCCCTATTACTGTCAAAGGCACTACTATCCTCCCAATTAACCAGGTATTGCCCTCAACTCCTCACTCTCTCTCACCCCACCCTATCCAATTTGTTGCTAAGGGTTGTTGCTAAGCCCCCTGCTCTCCTCTGACACTGCTACGACTTCATTGTAGGCCTTCATCACCTTACATCTTGACTACTACAAGAACCTGCTGGTCAGTCTTGCTGCCACAAGCCTTTCCCCATGACAGTTTGTCCTCCACTCTTCTGTCCAAGTGATCTGACCAAGTCTCCCTCCTGCACAATAAACTCCAGTGGCTCCTAATCACCGCCAGAATCAAATATAAAATTCTGTCTGGGATTCAAAGCCCTTTATAATCTACGCGCACCCACCCCCCCTTCCCAATCTTCTTACACCTGACACTCTCCCACGTTTTCTTTGGTCCAGTGATGCTGGTCTCCCCTTACCTGAAAGAGATCTCAGAGGTCATCAGAAGAAGTGGTGCCTGGCTTAGTGGGAAAAGAGCTAGGATTGGAGCCAGGAAGAAATGGGTTCAAATTCCATCTCAGGGAGTTACTAGCTCTGGGACCTCTTGCAAGTCACTTAATCTCTGTCTCAGATTTCCCATCTGCAAAATGGGAGAACTTGTATGAACGGGCTCTCTGCAAACTTTGAAGCACTATAGATGCCAGTTAATATTGTTATTATTACCATCAATTCCACATTTCCATCCTTTCACTGTACAGAGGAGAAAGCCAAGGCTTAAAAAAATGGCCAAACGACTTGTTTAAAGTCACACACCTGGTGAGAAGTAAAGGGACAACATGGCCAGAGGTAGTAGTTAGTGTTGGAAGGTGCATAGTGGAGAGTGGGATAGGAAGGATAGCAATGAGGGACATCCAATATAGCCAAAGGCTATCAATCAACTCACTCCATCCCCAAGGCAGGTGAGAGGTAAGGCCAAGAAGGGAAACCAGGAGAAGGCAGAGAAAAGAGGAGGGAAAAGAATGGGCCAGAGCCAATGTACCAGGGTAGGCATGGGTCCTATACCTGGTGGGATGAACAGAGAGATGCCCATGTCCTCAAGCAGCAGATAGCCTCCCTGGTGATCCACCTCACGCCACGCAAACACCAAGAGCTTGTTCATCAGATGTCGGATCACAGTTCGGCCCACAGCAGGTATGTACAGCTCCTGGTAGAAGTTGGCCATCTCTGTCAGGGTGGCTGGTGGATACTGCCTTGGGGCATCATCCTCTGGCAAGGAGTAGGGCTCAGCAACTGGCTCCTCCAAATCCTGTGGGGCCTCTGAGTTCTCTTGGTTCCTGCTTCGGGAAAAGCTCCAACAAAGGCACTGTACCAACAGGAATACAGTGATCACAGGTACCCCCACCAGTACCAGGAGCTGGAGGGGCAAGCTCTGCTGGGTGAAACTCCCAAGCAAACACATCAGCACAGTCGATCAGTGGCTGCTGAATCTCCTGCACTCCCAGAGAGACAAGGAGGTTGACAGCGGCCAAGGGCCTGTTGGGAGAGACAAGGGGTCAGTCCTAGACTTCCCTCAGATTCTGGACTTTGTGCCAGTGGAGTAGGGATCATTTCACAAGATCACAGCTTTAGACCTAGAGGGGCCCTACAAGCAATCTACACCAACACCTTATTTCAGAGAAGAAAAATTAAGCCCAAGGTAAACTGATTTTCCCAGGGTCACACAGGTAATGTATATGACTACTTGATGAATTCACCTAAAATACTGCTTCTATTAGATCCCAATACAATGTTTTACAAGAACTCAGCATTCTATGGGGGGAAAGTTGAACAAAGTATGGTATATGATTGTGATGGAATACCGTTGTGTGTAAGTAATGGTGAAAGGGACCATTTCTGAGAAGACTGGGAAGACTCGTTTGAAGACACACAGAGTGAAGTAAGCAAGGCCAAGGAAACAATTTTTCCTATAACAGCAATATTGTAGAGACAAACAATTTGGAAAGACTTAATAACTCAAATCAATACAATGACTAACTGCAAAAGGACCATCATGACACATGCTCCTCACCTCTTGACAGAGAGGTGATTGACTCAGAGTGCAAAGTGACATATATTTTTAGATGTGATCAGTGCAGGAATTTGTTTTGCTGAAAACTATGCATATGTTACAAGAATTTTGTTTCTTTCCAATTGAGTGAGGCTACAGAAGGGAAGGAGGAAATGGGGTTTTGTTAATTTTTTTAATTAATTTTTTAGGAATTGAAAAAATAAAGAACTGGGTAAAATACATACACACACACACACACACACACACACACACACACACTCATACACACACATATAGCTGAATGACAGTCACTTCCTTACTCAATAGACCACCAATTCAGTCTAAACTTATGTGTGTGACTTTCCAGCCCATCTAACCAGTCTTACCTCTTGCTTCACCCCGATATGTACACTCTGCTTCGGCCAGAACAGGTCCCTCACTCTCCAGACATGCTCACTGCTTTCTATGCTGTTTCTTTGCTTTAGCTGGTGCTAAGGCAGCTGGTGGCAAAGTGGATACAGCACTGGGCCTGGAGTCAGAAAGACCTGAGTTCAAATTTGACCTCAGATGCTTACTTGCTCAGTGACCTTGGGCAAGTCACTTCACCTCTGTCTGCCTCCATTTTCTCAACTATAAGGTGGGGATAAATAATAACAGCATCTACCCCCACCCCACCAGGGTTTTTGTAAAGATCAAAATGAGATATCTGTACAGGGCTTAGCCCAATCCCCGGCACATAGTAGACACCTAAAAATACTTGTTTCCTTCCTTTGTCCCACTCTGGCACAATTTCTACACCTCTAGTCCCTTTCTACCCTAATTCCTCCAGGCCCCCAATCTTTAAAAGCCCAGTTCAAACCCCAATTTCTCCATGAAGCTTTCCAGGATTACTCTGACCTTCAGTGATCTTTTCCTTCTATGAATTCACATCATGTACCACTTAGTATTTTGCTCTATATGTGGCTTCTATGTTTGTTCACCTTGTCTCCCCAGCTAGATTGCTAGCTTTTTGTGCCTCCTAATTCCTTTTCCATCTCCTATGGTATAGAAGTACACACTAGTTCTCGATATCAGATGCTCAATAGTCACCAGGCTAATTGATTGGCAGTGTGCAGAGAAAGGCAGAGATACTGGGGAAGACCTATCCCTCTCAGGATGCCCACCCTTCTAGTATAGGACAGAGAGAGAAGACCTCAGGAGATGTTTTCCCTTCTTTGCTTTCTGGCATGGCACAGTCACTGGCACTATAATAGCTGGAGGACTGAAGACCAGATATCTGGTGGAGGCTACCAGGAAGCAGCCTTTCACAGCTCTAACCCTCCCGCCCTATCTCACTTTATCAGTCAAGAGCTCTGGACTCTGCCCTCCCCCCAAACCACACCTTCTCATCCTTACCAGAAGGCCCTATCTCTGGCCCCACCCAGGCCCAGGCTCCTAGGTCTTCTACCAAAACAACCCAACTACCTCCACAGGCCCCTTTCCCCATGGTCCATCATATCTTGTTCTTCACTACCCAAACCCTTAACCTTTTAAGCTGGGGTGGGGAAGAATCTTTATATTTTCTTTTTGGTCTTTTTTGGAGGAGGAAAAGCAGGTTAATGAGTTAAGTGACTTGACCAACGTCACACAGCTAGTAAGTGTTAAGTGTCTGGGCCAAATTTGAACTCAGGTCCTCCTGATTCCAGGGCCAATGCTCTATTCACTATGCCACAAGCTGCCCCAAACTTTTGTATTTCTAAAAGAGCAAATGATAAATATCTCTTCTAGGGATACTTTAATGAATTCGCAGTAATAGAGTCCCACCTATCACTGCCTTCTCCCCACTCTCACCCCACTGGTCACTGATGATTCAGACAGGAAGAAAGAGTGAGAGGAGAAAAAGGAGGAGGGGAACATCTTGGCTCCTTTTGCCTAGAAATATAGATCCCTGGTGAAGGAACAGACTGGCAAAAATCAGGACTTTCTCTACATCTTAGGACCTGAGACCCAGAGAAGAATGCCAAAGGAAAGAGATGGAAACAGAGAGAAAAGAGACTGGGCAGGATTTGGGAGTGAAGAAAAATTTAGTGAGACTGGAGGAGCTTTAGAACTGAAAAATAAAATAAAAAACCTTAGGCAACCCAGAAGGGACCCTGAGTGAGAGAATACTAGACCCTGGTGGGAACGCTGAAGAGAGCTGGGGTAGAGAGACTGACTGCTGACTGGTAAAGAAACAGAGAGGCCTTTGAGGTTACAGTGTACTACAATGGACCCCACTAAGATCCCACAGACAAGGAGGTTCCCCACTCTTAAGATTCTCCCTTTGCAAAGGTCTGTGTACACTTCTGAGTGTTCTTACACACACTTACACAGACACACACACACACACACACACACCAGTATCCTTGGGGAAGGGGGGGACTACAGAGGGAGTCAGACTGGGGGAGGTGCTCCATGAAGGCATCAGCCCCACTTTATTTCATCCAAAACATTTAGTGCTTACTGTGTGCAGGCCCTGCACAGGGCATTTGAGGGAGGGGTACACAAGGACACGGTACCTTTGTCCTCGAGCAGCTTACAATACAGAGAAAATAAGACAAGCACACAAAAGCATATATGAGAATACAAGAGGAGGGGAGAGGAGAACAAGTATTCATTAAGCATCTATTACATGCCAGATCCTGTGTTAAGTGCTTTACAAACATTATCTCATTTGATCCTCACGAGTCACGAAGGTACCATGGAGAGAGCTCTGGATTTGAAGTCAGAGGACCTGGGATCTGATCCTGCACCTGCCAGCTACCACCTGTATGCCCCATCTAACTTCTCCAGGCTTCATTTTCCTCATTCAGAAAATGAAGAGATTGGACTAGACAATCTCTGAAGTTCCTTCCAGCTCTGAAATCTAAGATCCTATGAAGTGGCGCAAGCCATGTGCTCCAAGAAGATGGAGGAAGAATTCAGTTTTAACTGGGAGGAAGAGGGCTGTGAGGGACATGGATGAGGAAAGACTACATGAACAAAGTGACATTTGAGAGAGGCCTTGAAGGATGGGCATGATTGCAAGTGGCGGCCGCATCACCTCCCCTTCCCTATGTCTCCTCCCACCTGAAATCCCCTTCTGTCAAAGGGTAAGGGATGGAGGGATGGGCAGTACAAAGGCATGGAGAGAAGAGATGGAGGCTCCAGAGTAAGAGTAAAACTAAGAAAGGAATAAGAATAACTAATATTTATTTGGTTAGTGCTTCAAGGTTTACAAAGTAAACCCATTTCATAGATTCCCTCTCCCACATTAAGATGCAGCTACTGACCTTCCCTGGCTTCCTTTAAGTACCAGCTAAAATCCCACCTTCTACAGGAAGCCTTTCCTGATCCTCTCCCTTTCTCATGGACAAATGCTGGGGCAATTTTAAGCTACTAAAGCTTAAAGCTGCACCAAGGTTTTTGGGACTTCCAGCATTTAGCTACTTGGTCAGTATTTAACTTTATACTTATGCTATATACATTTTTGTGTATATTTGTCATCTCTTCTATTAGAATGTAAGCTTGGGCAGGGGGAATGGAGTCACGGTGGCAGAGTGAGAGAAAGCATTTTTGCCTCTTTCTTCCAACACTACCTTCTCTCCCACAGACCTATTCCTAGCAACCTAGATGCACTGAATCAAATTCTGTTTGGGGAAAAAGCAAGAAAAAGTCACAATGAGTCATTTTCCCAGCCCAGTGAAGATTAAGAAGATAGAGAGGTGTTCAGATACCCAGGTGAGGGCTGACCAGGGTGGAGGGG
Organism: Pseudochirops cupreus; assembly: GCA_028627135.1. NCBI lineage: Eukaryota > Metazoa > Chordata > Mammalia > Diprotodontia > Pseudocheiridae > Pseudochirops > Pseudochirops cupreus. The sequence continues at coordinate 203,568,427 of CM053584.1, forward strand.
GCAATAGTGGCGATAGGCCACAGCTGCAGAGAAAGGGTCAACAGCTGTGGCAACAGCAGTGGTGAGGAGCCGTTCAACAACCACATACAAAAGGGAACTGAATTCCTGAGCAGAAAGAGATCCCAGGGGTCCCTTGTACTACCCCTAGGCACAGGGATGGGTGCCATTTGGAAACTCTGTTCCCCTCTACCATATTACGTATCATATTCCAATGTGAGGAGGAGCAGGGCTTGATCACAAGGGCCCTATCTGTGTAAGGAACAAGGAAGAAATTCTAGAAGTTCCATAGCTATATGTGGCTTTGAGCCCAAGAAACAGAGTGGGGACTCAGTCCTAACCTTTAGACCTGAACATAAACCTGCAGAAGAATAAACCATGGCAGGAGACCAAAACCAAAGGAGAACCAGCATTTCAATCAAGCTGAACCTAAAAAACCTCTTGGTAAGCTAACTATGACTGAGTTTAGCACTAGACTATGGAAAATCAACCAAACAAAAGCCAAAGAGACCCAAACTGAGTCAGGAATTCGCAAAGCACAGACTAGAAAGGCAGTAAACAGACCTCTCCCTAGATCAGACCACTTTGGAAACACTGAAAACTTGCAGGCCCCCAAACTGAGCTGTGAAAACAACAGCAGAACATAAAAGACAGAAGTTCAGGTCAGACATTCCCCAAAGGGGTGAGCAGAGCACAACTCTAACTAAAGTCTGAAGCAAGAAACAGATTGGAAAAATGAGCAAACAACAAAAAAGAACTTAACCATGAAAAGCTAACTGTGATAGGGGAGGAGCTCAAGACACAAACTCAGAAAAAAATAACTTGAAAACACCTACAAGCAAAGTCTTAAAGAAAAATGCAGATTCCTAGAAAAATTAAAAAGATTTTTTAAAACAAAAAAAAAGATTTAAAAAATCAAATAGGAGAAGTAAAGGATGTTAGGAAAAGAAATGAGAGCCATGTCCCAAAATTTATAAGATTTAACAGTTGGTAAAAGAACTACCAAAAAAACACTGAAGAAAATAACTCCTTATAAATAAAAATTGGTCACATGGTAAAAAGAAGTATAAAACCTCCATAGAAGAAAATAACATTAAAAATTAGAACCAAATGGAAGCTAATGATTCCATGAGACACCAAGAAACAATAAAATAAATTCAAAAGACTAAATAAATAGAATATATGAAATATTTCATAGAAAAAAAAGTTGATCTGGAAAATAGAATTATGAGAGATAATTTTTGTTTGTTTTCATTTTTGCTTTTTGGAGGTAATCAGGGATAAATGACTTTACCAGGGTCATACAGATAATAAGTGTCTGAGGCTGGATTTGAATTCTGGTACTCCTGACTCCAGGACCAATGCTTTTTCCACTGTACCACCTAGCTTCCCTTATGAGAGATGATTTAAGAATTATTAGACTACGTGAAAGCCATGATAAAAAAAAAAAGACCATATCCAAAAAAATCATATTAAATATATTTCAAGAAATTACAAAGAAAAAATGCCTAGATATATTAGAAATAGAAAGCAAAGTAGAAATTGAAAGAATCTATCAGTTGCCTCCTGAAAAAGATCCCAAAATTAAAACTCACAGGAACATTATAGCCCAAATCCAAAGCTTCCAGGTCAAAGAGAAAATAGTACGAGTAGCCAGAAACATGTATTTAAATATCCTGAAGCCACAGTCAGAATCACACAAAATTTAGCAGCTACCACTATAAAGAAACAGTGGGCTTGAAAGATGACATTCTATATATACAGCAAAGGATTTAGGATTGCAACCCAAAGTAAACTACCTAGCAAAACTGACTATAATCCTATAGGATAGGAAAAATGGAAATTTGATGAAATGGAGGACTTTCAAAATTCCTGCTGAAAAGAATCCAACACAACAATCAAGAGAAGCATAAAAAACATGAATGAGAAATCATAAGGGATTTAAAAAAGATATTAACTGGAAGTTTTCAGAAGAAAAAAAGTTATCTATAGTCACATTTTTAAAGATAATTCTGAATCACTATTGATTAGAGAAAGGCAAATTTAAACTACTGTAAGGTACCATTTTACTCCTATCAGAAATGACAAATGCTGGAGGGGATTAGGGAAAAATAGGTACGCTAATGAACTATTGGTGGAGAAGTGAACTGGTCCAACTATTCTGAAGAAGAATTTGGAACTAGGTCCATAGGGCTATAAAATTGTGCATATCCTTTGACCCAGCAAAATAGCTTCTAGGGCTGTATCTCAAAGAGAACAGAGAAAAAGGAAGAGGACCTATATGTTCAAAAATATTTTTAGCAGCTCTTTCTGTGATGGCAAAGAATTGGAAATTGAGGGGATGCTCATCAACTAGGAAATGGCTGAACAACTATTGTGCTGTGGGAAATGGGGATGGGGGAGCAGGAAACATGGCAAGACTTAGATGAACTGATGCAAAATAATGTGAGAAGATCCATATTGTAATGATGACGAACTTGGCTATTCTGATCAATACAATGATCCAAGACAATTCCAAAGAACTCATGACGAAAAATGCTATCCACCTCCAGAGAGAGAACTGATGAATTCTAAGTGCAAATTGAAGTATAATTTTCTCACTTTATTTTTCATGCTTTTTTTAAAAATATGGCTAATATGGAAATATGTTTTGCATGATTTCACATGTATAATTCATATCATGTTTCTTGCCTTCTCAGTAGGTGGGGAGAGGGAAAGAATTAGGAACTCAAAATTTAAAAGGAAAAGAATGTTAAAAAAAAATAATAAATTATAAATTGAAGTTTCTCTGACAGAGGTCTTATTTATCAAACATACAGGGAACCAAGTTAAACTTATAAGATTGAGACCTGTTTTTCAATTGATATGAACAGGTGGTTTTCATAGGAAAAAAAACCAAAGCTATCATATTTTAAAATATGTTTTAAAATTTTCTAATGCTCTAACTCACTACTAATTGGAGAAAGGCAAATTAAAAACTCTGAGATAGTACCTCATACACATCAGATTGGCTAAAATGAAAGAAAAGGAAAATGACAAATTCTGGAGGAAATACAGGAAAAAATAGGCATACTGATGTATTATTGGTAGAGCTGCACACTAGTCCAACCATTTTGGAAAGCAGTTTGGAACTATGCCCCAAAAGCTATAAAACTGGACATACTCTTTGAACCAAAAATACTACTACTAGGTCTATACTTCAAAGAGATTCTTTTTAAAAAAGGAAAAGGACTCATCTAAACAAAAATACATATAGCAACTCTTTTTGAAGTAGAAAAGAATTGGAAAGTAGAAAAGAATAGATTATGGAATGGTTAAACAAGCTATGGCATATGAATGTGATAGAATATTATTGTACTCTAAGAAATGATACAAAGGATGGTTTCATAAAGAGTTGGGAAGACTTATATGAACTGATGCAAAGTGAAGTGAGTAAACCAGAAGAACAATTTATACTGTAATAGCAATATTGTAAAGAAAATCAACTGCGAAAAACTTGATAACTCCGATCAATACCATGACCCACCACAATTCCATGATGAAAAATACGATCCACCTCCAGATAGAGAGCTGAAGAACTCAAAGTACAGATTGAAACATCTTCACCACCAGCTCCCCCCTCCCTCCCTCTTCTTCCCTTCTCCCTCTCCCTCTCTCTCTACATGGCTAATGAAGAAATTTGTTTTACATAACTTCATATTTGTAATGGATTTTGTATCTCTTGCCTTCTCCGTGGATAGGAAAGTGGGTGAAGGAAGGAGAAAATCCAGAAGAGAAAATAAAATAAAATTAATTTTTTAAAAAAAGAATGTAAGTTCCCTGAGAGTAAAAATTGTTTTACACTTTGTATTTATGTCCTAGTACCCAGACTAGTGCCTGATTCATGGTGGTTGTTCCTCAGCTGTAGCCAACTCTTTGTGACACCATTATAGCACATCAGGCCCTTCTCTCTTCTACTATTTCCCCAAGTCTGTCCAAGATCATGTTTGCTGCTTCCATAGCACTATATATCCATCTCATATTCTGCTATTCCCTTCTCCTTTTGCCTTCAATCTTTCATATCAGGTCTTTTCCAATGAGTACTGTCTTCTCATTACATGGCCAAAGTATTTAAGCTTCAACTTCAGTATTTGACCTTCCAGTGAATAGTCTAAAGTAATTTAAGTATTGACTGATTTTTAACTCCAAGGGACTTTCAAATGTCTTCTCCAGTACCACAATTTGAAAGCACTGATTCTGTGACACTCAATTTTCCTTATAGTCCAACTCTTATAGCCATACATTGCTACTGGAAAAACCACAACTTTGATTATATGGCCTTGTTGGCAGGGTGATGTTTCTGCTTTTTAGTATGCTGTCCAGATGTGTCATAACTTTCATTCCAAGGAGCAAGCATCTCTTAATTTCATGGCTGCAGTTGCTGTCTATAGTGATCATTGAACCCAATAATATAAAATCCAACACTGGTTCCATTTCTTCTCCCTCTATTTGCCAGGAAATGATGGGACCAATTGCCAAGATCTTAGTTGGTTTTTTGGCTTTGTTTGTTGGTTTTGCTTAATGTTAAGTTTCAAGCCAGCTTGTATACTCTCTTCTTTCACCCTTATTAAGAGGCGTCTTAATTCTTTACTTTCTTCCATAACAGTGGTGTCATCTGCATATCTGAGATGGTTGATATTTCTCCTGGCAACCTTAATTCCGGATTTTGATTCATCGGGCCTGATGTACTCTGCACATAAGTTAAATAAATAAGGCAACAATACACAGCCTTGTCGTACTCCTTGTCCAATCTTAAACTAAACAATTGTTCCATGTTTGATTCTGTTGCTTCTTGGTTCCTCAGGATACAAGTAAGATGGTCTGGTATTCCCATCTCTTTGAGGACTTGCCACATTTTGTTGTGATCCACACAGTCAAAAGCTTTAGTGTAGTCAATGAAGCAGAAATAGATGTTTGGAGGGTGTTTTTTGTTTGTTTTTCTGAAAATTATTCGCTTTCTCCATAACCCAGTGAATGTTGGCAATTTGGTCTCTAGTTTCTCTGTCTCTTTGAAAATCAGTCTGCTCTTCTGATAATTCTCAGTTCACATAGTGCTAAAGCCTAGATTGCAGAATCTTAAGCATAACTCTTCTGGAAGATGAAATAAAAGCAAAAATTGTTCAGTAATTTGAACATTCTTTGGCATTGCCCTTCTTTAGGATTGGGATGTAAACTAATCTTTTCTAGTCCAGTGACCACTGTTGAGTTTTCCAAATTTGCTGGCATATTGAATGTGGAACTATAACAGCATCATCTTTTAGGCTTTAAAATAGCTCAGCTTGAATTCCATCACCTCCACTAGCCTTATTGTTAGCAATGCATCCTAAGGCCCTTTTGACTTCATTCTCCAGGATGTCTGGCTCTCAATGAGTAACCACACCATCATGGTTGTCAGTGATGTTAAGATCTTTATTGAATAGCTCTGTATATTTTTGCTACTCCTTCTTAATCAATTCTATTTCTGTTAAGTTCCTACTACTTTTGTCTTTTTCATGCCCATGTTTTTGCATGAAAAATTCCCTTGATATTTCCAATTTTCTTGAAGAGATCCCTTGTCTTTCCCAATCTATTGTTTTCTTTTATTTCTTTACTTAGCTTATTCAAGAAAACCTTATTTCTCCTTGCTTTTCTCTGGAATTCTGCATTCAGTTGGGTATATCTTTCCTTTTCCCTTTTCTTTTCCTTCTTTCCTCAGCTATTTGTAAAGCCTCATCAAACAGATATTTTGCTTTCTTACTTTCTCTTTGCAATGTTTTGTTCTTGCTGCTGCTGCTTCTCATACAATATTTCAAACCTCTGTCCATAGTTCTTCAGGTATTCTATCTACCAGATCTAATCCTTTAAATCTATTCATCACTTCTAATTCATATTCATAAGGGATGTTATTTAGGTCATACCTATATGATCTGATGGTTTTCCCTAGCTTCTTCAATTTAAGTCTGAATTTTGCAATAAGAAGCTCATGATCTGAACCACAGTCAGCTCCAGGTCTTGTTTTAACTGACTGTATAGAGCCCATCATAGGTACAACAAACAAATACAAGTTAATTCAAATATTGTTAATTCACATGCTTGTTAATTCCTTTTCCTATTTATTGGTCCTGAATAAATGGGAACTCAGCTCTAATTCTGAACTTTCTCCTTAGTCTTTCCAACTTTTTGCACTCCAGACCACTCTCCATGGTATGAGTGCTGGTTTTCTCATAGCCCTTGAATCACTGAGCAGGGAAAAGCTATAGGCTGATTTTTCTCAACAAGCTCTCCTTTTGAACTTCACTCCATTCACCTTTATCACTCAGTCCAACTCCTTGTCACAATTATCTACCATCCTCTCTAGATCCATTTTCTTTCCTTTCTCAGGGAATTCAGTACCTTGCTCTTGGTCTTCCCTGCCTTCATTCTCAGGATTTTAATATACATGTTGATATGTCCTCAATCACCCTGGCCTCCCAGTTTATTAACTTTCTAAGTCCTCATGACTGCCTTTGCTTTGCCTCAGTCATATATACAAGTAATAATGATAAATAATAACACATTAAAGTTTTGTAAAGCACTTTGTAAGATCCTCATGACAACTTTGGAGAGAGATGCTGTTATTATCCCCATTTTACATAAGAAGAAACTAAGGCAGACTTACCCAGGGTCATATAGTTAGTAAGTACCTGAATTCTGGTCTTCCTGACTCCAGGTTGTATTATGGACACACTGGGTCACCTAGTTGCCTTTGACCATTGCTTATAATTTTTCTATTTTCATAATTTCAATTTCTCTCTGAAATTTCTTTCTCAGACTCCTGCCTCTATCTGTATTACAGCCTCACTACATGATGGAATAGGTGGCATTCCATATATTTAGGGAGAGTTTGTATCTTTTGGTTCTCCCTCTGACTCCTTTCTCCCAAATCTATCCTTTATCCTCACTATAACCTCAAGTTCTTCATCCGTCCATGTTCCACAAGTCCATCACCATTGGTCTGGTCTCTGTTCCCTCCCTTCACAATCTTGGCCCTATGGTCAACCAATTCTGTCACACTATCAACTTAATGACTTTTGATTCCATTGATCTCCTGTCCTATAGCCAATTATACCTCACCTAACCTCAACCTGCCACCATCCATCTTCTCCACTCCTATTTGAATGCTGCTGGAGCCAGTACAAATTCATGCTATCTAATCTCAACTAGGCCCTCACTTCTGCATGCAATTGTATTATTCTTCCCCATTGATTCTATCACACTTTTTCTACTTATTTCAAACATTTTCCTCCATGTGCACTACTATTTACCCAGCCACCCACCAATCACCCTGCCTCAAGTTAAGGACCTTGCCTCCAATTTTACTGGGGAAAAAAAAGGTTATCTTTCATGAGCTCACTCTTTTCTCCTGTGCCACACATCAAAATCCCTCTTCATCATCACCAACTCACACCCTTTCTTTTCTCCTTTTTTCCAGTTTCTGATGAAGAAGTGGACCTTTTGCTGGACAGGATTTACTCCTTTACCTGTGCTCCTCCAATAGTTGTTCCCTATGGTCATTCTTTCATTTTCAATCTCTCTTTTTCTACCGGAATATTTGCTAGTGCAAGAGCTAGAGCATCTTCGATATTTTTCAGAGCTGATCAATATTTTGATTTTATGATTGTCAGTGTTGCGAATGCCACTCCATATAAACATGTAGTACAAAACGGCAGGAGTATGTTTAGAACCATTTCAGAAATTGTTGGAAATTCTGTCCAAATCCCAAGCCAAAATTCATTTAACAATATTGTGTATAGAGTAAAAACACTGCAATTCATAACATACAACAGTCTTGAATCCGAGGGGAGGTGCTTCTGGCAGCATTTGTTGGAGTTTCATGGCGTGATGGCTTATACAGTGCAACGTACACACGTTGTGTGTTCAGAACGAAGGCTACAGTGAAGTTGTCTGATACAACACAGGCAAGCACTGCCGGAAACACACTAAATTCATTATGCATTTGATTTGGAATCAATTTTTGCTCGTTGATCATTCAGAAACCTTTTACCGTTGCCAAATTTTTCATGACCCCCACATTCCGTTACACAGCCCCATATGGCGCCTCAACCCACAGTTTAAGAAGCAGTGCTTTAGAGCACAGTTTAGGGACCACTTCCTATGTGAAACTTTTCTGATTCCCACAATGGTTAGTATGTAACTAAGTAAGAAAAGTAAGAATTCTCTCCCTCTTGAAATTACTTTGTATTTAATTACCTGTGTGCATGTTGTCATAAACCACTCTCCCTCCTCAAGGATAACATGCCCTCCTTGAAGACAGACTGTTTCTTTTAATCTTTACATCCCATGTTATCAAGTACAGTATATTACACATAGGAACTTAACATGTGTTTTATGACTTGAGAAATAGAGAAACAAATGAGGAAAGAAGTTTCTAGGCCAAAGAAAGAGTAGGTGGTAGGGATGTTAGTGGCTCTCCAAGAAGTCTCTCCTCCCTATCTAAGAAAAACAAAGACTTTTAGAAACATACATAGAAATACACACACACATGCACACATATATATATGTGTGCGTGTGTGTGTGTGTGCGTGTGTGTGTGTGTGTTTTTAAAAACCATAAATACTAAATGGAATTAACAAAAGAAAAAAGGAAGGATTCCTTAACTCTATGGTTGAGGATAACCCAATCTCTTCCCTATCATCAGCAAAGGGTCAGTGACATATAGTAGGTTGGAGTTTCGCTTGGAGAAGGAAAGCACATGTGTTCTGTTCTTTTTCTGCTGCAGCAAACTTCCTGGGGCCTCACAAGATCAGAGTCCAAATCCCCTTTATACCATGAGACTGTCAAAGGGATATGTAGGCATTATGCAAGCAGTGTCCACTTTCGCTATCTATCAGCCCCTAGATAAATAGGGCTTCTTATCAGTGACACAAAAGTCAGGGAATTGGAGTTTGAATCTTGATCCCTGCTACTTAGATCTGTGAGATATTAGGCAAATCACTTCATCCTCACTTTCCTTATCTGTATAATGACAGGGTTGGACTACTACCAGGGTTGGTTTCTAAATCAATGACCCTGTGATTCTCCACTATCTCCTTCTTTCCTCCCTAAAATAAACCCTCTGTATGGAGGTGAGATGGGAGTCATCCCATTTATTCCCTCTTCATCCTAGTCCCGAAATTTTAGGGATAGAGATATCCCATTACCACCAGCATCTACATCCTCACTCCTCATTTCAATATTGGAGAAGTTGCTTGACTCCAAGTAAATATGGAATCTTTAGATCTGGAGGAAAACCTCGGGTCTGAAGATGCCCAAACAACCAAAACCCATTTTGCATCCATCCTGTCCAAACCCTACAACTCAATTTGAGTTAAAAATTCTACTCACTCTCACCCCCAAAGTTGAGAATGGATTCGAATTCTCCCCATCACTTTTTACCCAGTCTCTCCTCCCCAGCCACTGTGGCCTAGAAAACAGAGAGATAGCCTCAAAGTCAGAAAAAACTGAGCTCAAGTCCTAAATCTGACATATCCTGGATGTGTGAACCTCCCAATGCTCTATGTAGCTCTAAGATTATAGTAGCCAAGGTGATAGCCTGCCTCATAGAAGTTTGTTATAATCAATGAAATCACAGATCCAGTCCTTATCCCTTTCTCACCTCCCCAAAGCAATTCACCTAGAAGTCCCTTCATAATATACCTGCTGGGAACTTGAAAGACTCTCCAGGCCTTCCCCATCACTCTTCTCCAATTAGGAGCTCCTGCTGCATAGACACCCTCATGATCCCTAATGCAGGGTTGTAGCCCTGCCTTGGAAAAGTCTCCTGGCCTGTAAGATGCCAAAAATAATACTGGTTGCCCGCAATCATCAGTGTACATTTTGCAGAATAGAAATTTCTGGTTGAAATGTAGAGATATGTGCCTAGACTCTGCCTACCTCCCCAGTCCCCACTCAACCCCCTTCATTCTTTGTCCCTTTCCTCTCCTCTCCTCCTTTCTGGGTCAGACCAATATTGGTCCTTCTGGTCACCTGCTGCTTTGTTGAGCCCATCTCAGGTATTCATTAGCCACACATGCCCCAATCCCACACTTACCTAATTACTCTGAAGACCTGAGCTCACCTGGGTCTCCAAGGAGTCAAAGCAAAGCAGTAGTTACAAGAAAAGTAAGAATGGAATGAGGCAGGGAAGTGGAATCTAGACAGAGGGTGTGGCCTGAGGCTTCCTGGCAGAGTTAGTCCCTGGAGACTCCTCCATACCTTCTTGAAAGGAAAGTAGGAGCAAGTCTTGGTTTTTGTTTTGTTTGTTTAGGAAAAAGGGCAGTCTCAGAGTTCAGTGAACATTCAAGCAGGGAGACCCAGGAGACAGCCAGGGATGCTGAAAACCCAGGGTCTTCTCTATCCACATAATCTTGGGTGGTCGGGTGGCTGGGGGAAGGGGGAGGAAGGAGGAAGGAGAAATCTGCTCAGGTGAATGGAAAAAAAACCTTGCCCTTCTACCCCCTCCAGTGGTCCCTGATTGAATAATAGCCTCAAATGGATCTCCCGGTTTGCTGACAATCCAAGATGCCAGAGGGCAAAACCCATGATCACGTAGAAGCTTACATCCTTTTATACTCTTGAGGCTGGGTGGGTACAGAACAGCCGGAATGTTCAGATACCTTGATCTCCTGGGGGTGGGCTCAGGTTGTAGAGGTAATAGAATCTCAGAGCTAGACAGGACCTTTGAGATCATTCAGTACAATTGACTCCTTTTACAATACAACAAACTAAGGAAACAAGTTTTTATTAAGTACTTACAATGTGTCAGGCCCTATTCTTAACTCTCTACAAACATAACATGATCTGACCCTCACAACAACCCTGAGTTAGTTAGGTATTACAATTATCCCCCTTTCATAGTTGAGGAAACTGAGGCAGAACAGAGGTTCCATGACTTGCCTGAGGTCACATGGTTAGTAGTATGAGGTCAAATTTGAATTCAGGTCTTCTAGAATCCAGGTCATTGTGTCACCACGCCGCCTGAGACCCAGAGAAATTAATCACCTTGTTTAAATTCCCAGAGATGGGTCTGTGTTCAAACTAGGATTTGAGCCCAAGTCTTTGGATTCTAAATCCATTGTTCTTTTCACTGAACCACTGCTCCTCTCACCTTCTGGCTGGATTCTAATTGAGGGCCCCCAGCTGTTATTCCCCTTAGGGAGAAAATTATGTTTCCTCTTCTAGTCTCAGTTAATAATTCTCCTGCCTTCTGACACACCTGCCAACCTGTCTCACTCCCCTCTTCTCCCTTGCTGCCCTCCCCCCAAACCTAACCCAGAGTAAGAGCAGAAGGTCAGACTATACTCCCCACCCCCATAGACAGAGGGAACCACGAAGGATGAGGCAAAGGAGTTTGGGAGGCCAAATCTTAGAGAGTTGGCTTAGAGAATCAGAGAACAAGATGACTTGTGGCTAAGAAGCAGAAAGATGTTAACCCTTGCGGCTATACAGCTCTCTCCTTCAGGCAGTCACAAAGTAGACTGACTCCCTATCTCACTGAACTCCTTGTCATTAGGGAAAAACTCATCACATAACAAGCAATGTAGGACCTGGCCATCTGGATGGATCATTACATTAAAAAGTAGAGTTAAAAATAACTACTCCTTCTAATTGTCTTGTGTACTTACTACAAAGCAGTCCCAATTCTGGGACTTTCTTAATTTTAATACCTGGTCAGTCTGATATCATTTCCACCTGCAAGAATGCTACTGGGGCTAATTGTGATCAGAAAGTGACAGATCCTTGCCTGGGGACTCTAAACTCAGGAGCAGTGAAGCCAGAAATGGACAACAACTGGAAGCTTCTAGAAGGCTCTCCTGTCCTTCCATAAGACGGCTTCCTAAAGAGAATGAAATGAACAGCAGGGAAGAGTCAAGAAGGTTTAGGAAAACTGAGTGAGGGGAACTTGAAGGGGTTTGCTCAGAGAATGAAAATGACTAACAATTCAGGTGCCTCTTCAGTGGTACCTCCTTTGGCTACTTGTCACCACCCTACACATCTGGGAAAAGAAGGTAGTGAGCCCCACCCCACCTCCTCACACCCCATCTTCATGCTCCTCTCTGCTTCCCCTACATAGCTCATGAGGCACAGAGGCAAGGAAGTCAACTGACTGAGGTAAGGAGAGGAAGGCATATTCTGCACAGAGGCAGGGGTAGGGGTGGAGAGGATGAGAATGAAACAGAGAAAAGATGTGGCCACAGAGTACTCTTGTAGGATAGACATAAAGAAAGAGGTGAAAGCTGTAAGACTGTTAGTGTCAGGCATCCAGAAAGGTAATAACTGTAGTAATCCATATTTACATAGCACTTTAATCCTATTAGATTGTGAGCTTTTTGAGGGAGGGGACTGTCTTTTGCCTTTCTTTGTATCTCTAGTGCTTAGGACAGTGCCTGGTACCTGGTAGGTGCTTAATAAACTCTTGTCTGGCTGGCTTTAAGGTTTGCAAAGCACTTTACATATGTTGTCTCATTTGGTTCTCACAGAACAACTCTGTAAAATCGGGGCTGCTATTCTCTCTAATTTATAGATGAGGAAACTACTAAATAGACAAAAATAAGCAGAAAGGGTCAGACTGAAAAAGAATAGGCCAGTCAGACCAGAGGATCCTTGAAACCAATTGAGTTATGGTAACTGTTGTGAGTTTGTTGGGTCAGTTTAATTTCAATTATCAGGGACAAGAACATATGTGAAAGCAATGTGAGACTGAGGGGCTGGGCTAGAGGATCCTGAATGATCTTGAACATGTACATTTCAAGCAGATTAGAACAAATACTAGTGTGGACCTGCAATCCAGAAGACCTGTGTTTGAATCCAGCTTCATGTACTTTTAGGCATGTGACCTTGGATTTAGACTTTTTTTTTTCACTGAGGATCTTCCACAGTTTGGACTTGGGTTCCCTGTCCTACACTTTGGAGGTGGGGAAGCTTAGAAAGAATCTCCAGCCCCTGAGGTCTCAAATGTTAGATGAAGTTTCTCTCCTTAGAGAAGGAAGTAAACAGACTGCCAAGCAGTGGAGTTGGAGTTTGAGCGGGAAGGAACTGGCACCTCCAGGCTGAGCTGGGCTAGCTCAGGGCTGCCAGGCTGGGATCACTGGGGCAGAATGTCTGTGGAAGGTAGATAACTCCTGAAGCAGAGTGGGAAAGGTCAGATGTTTGCTAAAATGAAGAATGATAGTTCCTGGTGGTGACCTGATACTTAAACAAGAGATTAAAATGTAGTCCAAGGACAGAAGCAAGGGAATTCATAGGATTTCTTACTGGAAGGGAGTATCATAGTCCAACCACATCATTTTACTGAGGAAGAACTGAAACCCACAAAAGGGCTTAGAGAAGTAATTTGTCCAAGATGGTAGCTATGTGGCTTAAAATCCTGGACCTGGAATCAGGAAGATCTGAATCCAGATTTGACCTTAGACACTTATTAGCTATGTGATCCTGGGTAGGTCATTTAAGGGCTGTCTGCCTCAGTTTCCTCAACTATAAAATGGGGATAATGGTTTAATTTTTTTTTAATATTTTTTTATTTTTGCTTTTTGGAGGGCAATTGGGGTTAAGTGACTTGCCCAAGGTGACATGACTAATTTTGTGTGTGTGTGTGTTAAGTGTCTGAGGCTGGATTTGAACTCAGGTCCTCCTGACTCCAGGGCCGGTGCTCTTTCACTGCACCACCTACCCGCCCCGGGATAATAGTTTAAATGAGATATTTGTGAAGTGCTTCACACAGTTCCTGGCACATAGTAGCCACTATATAATGCTTGTTTTCCTCCTCCCCTCCTAGGTTACCCAGTAGCAGAGCAGGATTCAGAGTTTTTCTCACTCTACTTTATACCATACCTCTGATTTAGTTCAGTTATGCTTTGTTCATTTCAGTTCAATGAGTTTTTTGTGTCCGACCCTCTACCAAGTGTTTTGAGGGATATAAAAGACTCAACCTGGGAGGGTTCATGGTATTTTTGGGGAGAAAAAGAACAGTATACATTAAACAATTGAGGCAGTCTACGTGCACCAAGTGCTTTATGAGGGTAGGGACAGTCAGTGCTAGGGAGAGGCAGAGAAGGGAGTTTATGGTAAGGGCCAAGA